>CM067167.1:181849838-182092367 GCA_034093135.1 Erigeron breviscapus
GAAATTCTGGTGAAGCTAAGATGTATGCAGACTCAAAGAAGAAGATATTGTTGAGAAGGATGTATGATCCAATGCAGTTGGTGAACTTCTCAAGAAATGATCAGAGAAAATTATACGATACTGAATGCTCATTTTTACCATTTTGGAAGAATGAAGAAGATCGATATCGTAAGATTCTCCAAGTCTGCTTACATGAAAATATCCATGCAAATAGCAAACGATTGTTATTTGATGGATGATGAAGATTTTTGAAGACTGAAGAAATCGAAGATGCTGCTGTCAAAGGGGAGTTTGTTGATGCATGTTGATGTGACAACAGCAACTTAGATTTGATTATGTCTTATTCATTTATATGTAATTGATAGATTATGGACTTCGTGTTGTAGTAATGATTAATTACATGTTTTGGTGTTATTTATATGTTTATATATGATGTTTGTTATGTATATCATACAAGTACAAATATAATATATGTTAGGTTTCTTGTACATAAAGTACTTGGAAAATAACTAAGCATAGATGTTGATGGTATTTAGTACTAACGAAGATAATCTTCGTTAGGAACTAACGAAGATAATCTTCGTTTTATGGGCTGGACTGCTAAGTTCGTAAGAACAAAGCCCAGCAAGCCCAATATCGATCGTGAACATATATAAACGATTGGAAACCCTAAATTGGGCAGACCAGTTGATATTACACACACAAAAGGCGACTAAGTTCGTTTCTAAGCTATAGCTAACGAAGATAGATCACATAAGGCTGATTATATTGAGATAATTAGCAATATATACGATAACTAATCAAACTAGTTATCTCGTGAGGATTCCGCACTCACGACATAACAATAGACGATCTCGAGAGCGATCAGTGGCTATCGAGGGACTTACAAAGTTACAAAGGAAATAGTAAGCCATATACTGATATACATACAATACATTGAATACAATATCTTTAATCCCTTATAAAGAGAACTGGATTAAGAAATTAAGCATATTTTTTTTCTCAAAAAGCTCATTTCAGCATATTTATGGTTCCCAAAATGCCCCTCCACACACTACAACACTAAAATACCATATCTACCCTTATAACAAATTGTCACTCTTAAAACAAAATGACAGGCAAATAAAATCACAACTTTGCTGTTTTTTTTTTTGAACGACATCCTATTCTACTTCTACTCCTAAATTACACGTATGCCTGGAAACCAGGACTCTCGAAAAACCCCTATTAATCCACCCTCACAAATGTGAGAAGTGAGACTCGAACCCAGGTGGATCCTCCCAAGGTCACGACAACTTTGTTGTCGTGAAATCACACTCTGTAACCAATGTATTCATCCAAAAAGGTGGTTATAAAATTCCGCCGCAATGCGCGGGCATTATGCTCGTAAAGAAAGAAAGAAAGAAACTGCTCAGTGTCGCCTTCTACGGGTTTTGAGCCCCAATACCTCGACGGTGTATGGGGGAGGTTAAGATGTAGGCAGACCTTACCTCTAACTAAGTAGAGAGGCTGCTTTCTGATGAAAGTCCATTTCGTGATTATTTCTCATATCTTTTGGTCGTGTTTTAGTGCTTAAATGAGTTTAGAAATGTGAACTTTTGGTTCTTTAATTGGATGATATGTTATGATAGGTTCACAAGGCGTGCAAGTGAAGGTAAACGCCTCAACTCAACTTAACACGAAGCCACAGACATTTGGACGAAGACTAGCAAGCGGAACATGAAGAATTTGAGGCCAACATGAAGCAAATGACCATGTGTTAGTATTTTGGGCATAACTTCTTCATACGGACTCCGTTTCTGACGAGTAAGCTATCCACGGAAAGGCGAGAGAAAGATCTACAACTTTCGTGTTGAGTGCAAAGACCAGCGCCGCTCACCTGAAGCTCTAGCGCCGCTGGAAGTGATCCTGGAACTCACCAGCGCCGCTGGGACCTCACCAGCGCCGCTGGTGAAGTCGGTTCAGATCTGGAACTTCCCGAAAACCTATAAATACCCCTAAACCCTAAGAGCCGCACCATACTTTCTCCAGACGACTTGAGGGCCGTTTCTAGGGTATTTTCATCAGATCTAAACCCTCGTAACACCTCCATATCATCCGGGAGATCAAACATCAATTCTTCACAACATTATCATCATAACAACAATAATCAAGCACTCTGTAACACCCAACATCTAAAAATACGGATTTCTAAAAACTTTTCACCTAACGGTGTTAAAGAATGCGGAATAACGTTTAAAAAGTCCAAACCATAAAATCCAGTTTGGTTTGTTCATAAAATAGAAGGTGTTACTCGTCACATCATCAAAATAGTATAAATGGAAATCCTACGGTTGCCCAACATAAAACAACCATATACAAGACATATCAAAACATAATAGTCATAACAAAATAAAATGTCTAAAAGGAGCAGCAACTATGGGTAACTAATAGCATCTTCAAGTATTCTACCCATGCCTCGCTCACTATCCATCATCACACTTCTAGCTTGCTAAACCTGAGGGGACAACACATTTCAAGAAACAAGTGTTAGCTAACGAATTAGCTAAGTAAGATAACACTAGGTTAAATAACGTTTGTCCAATTAAAACTTGGTAAACCAGCTTTTCATATTAAAGACACATTTCGCATATCATCACAAAGATATCATAGCATCAACATCTTTCATGGTAGGATTATCCATCCTAAATGTGCCTAATCATCATTTCATCATCACATATCATCACATTAGGTGTGACATAAGTCACGCATATCATATAAGGTGTAAGTTTGTATGTAGGCGGTCATAAGACCTAACGGGAACCTCACACCCGACTAGATGGATGAGCCATACGGCAGTCCATCAAGTGTCGTTAAGGAATGGCAAGCCACTCCAGGAGTAGTCCGTATGTTCAAGACATTGGTGGGTAATCACTCCACCCGGAGATACTCAAACCACGTAATTACGTTGCAAGGAGCCACCCAAGCAACAACATATACGCACCCACCCGGCTAAGGTGAATACGGGTTAAGCTTAACACTTCATCATATATACGAGCTCGATTTCATCACATATAGTTTAGGTGACAAAGTTACCTAAACATAACATATAATCATCTTTTACGTTTGGGCCCTTAAACGTGCACGTGACATGGCAACCTATAAAGTCTAGTGAACTAGATGACCAAGCCACACATACATGCACATCATAATCAACATATACTTGCATCACATTTCATTACATTGCATATCATTTCATAACATAACTTTGCATTGCATATAAAGGGAAATGCATTTCAGGTCTCATAAGTCAAATACATATCCCATATAACCTCCCATACAACCCGAATACCCTTAAGTATACAAGATAAGATTAGAGAAGTTATATTCTGAAAACCATGCTTTTGTTGAATCCCTCAGCGTGTCAAAGTAGTGTATCTTACCTCGAAGTAGCACGCAATAAAGGATAGCTAAGTTACCGAACAAAGCAACAACTCTCGTCTACCTATGATTAGTAAACGGCCATTAATACACTAGTCATTTAGACCATAAGCTGGAATTACATATCTAAGGACACACTCTAGGTTTCAGGAGTAAGCTATGTGTCAAAACGAGGTTACGGTTCAAAACTATAACATTTGCTGAAAACAGGTGAGTTGTGCCGCAACATAGAGTTGCGCCGCAGCTCAAGCAGTTCGTTGCGCCGCAATGGCCAGCGACCTGCACTTTAGAAATTCGATTATGCCTTCAATTCGAACCCAACCCTCTCCAGATCGAAAACTCAGTTTCAAATCATCAAAATCCTTCATATTAAGGCCTTAACAACGCATTTCAACCTTTAGGAAAATCATACATGCCTTATTTCATCAAAACCATCACTAATTACACATTAATTGATTCCCTAATGCCCAATTATAATTCCTAATGACTCTTATAATCAAAAGGATCAGAAATCAATAAAATTATACCTTCTATACCTGCAACTCACAATGGGAACGAGAAAGGCTAGATTAAACACTTCCGAAACGCACTTTTGATAGCCTTTTTGCTCAAGAATTGATTAGGGATAAAAGGGGGTGGTTAGGGCTTGAGAGGAAGTTAATAAATCTGCTAATGACACTCAAATGACTCCTCATGAGACCCTAAACCCGTTTTTGAGTTTCACCATATGTAAAATTTGGTCCCTAGGCTTCCATATAGCTCATTACTAGTCAAAAACTCCTCTAAGGACCATATACTACCTAAATACTTCGTTAATCACTCCTAATAGGCATATAATTACTTCATAAACATATTTTCATATCATGCATTAAGACTTTCAAGTCTCACATATATAACACATAAACAACATATACGCACCCACCCGGCTAAGGTGAATACGGGTTAAGCTTAACACTTCATCATATATACGAGCTCGATTTCATCACATATAGTTTAGGTGACAAAGTTACCTAAACATAACATATAAGCATTAAATCTAGCAATAGACTTAACGGACACATAATATTGACTTAACGACTTTAGTCAAACGTTAATAAAAGTTTGGGATGTTACAAATACCTCCCCCTTAAGAGGATTCCGTCCCCGGAATCTCATCAGTAAGAAACAACTCGGGATACTTCTCTTTCATTACCGCTTCGGTTTCCCATGTAAGGCTTTCACCATGATTATGTCTCCATTTAACCAAGACTAGATCTATCATCTTTCGGCGTAGCTTCTTTTGTTTCCTTCCAAGAATAGCTATCGGTTCCTCTATCAATCTTTTCGTCGGATCCACACTCACATCTTCAATAGGTATGACACTATATTCCTCCGCCAAGCACTTCCTCAAATATGAGACATGAAATGTGTTATGGATTCCATCCAATTCCGGAGGCAATTCAAGTTGATAAGCCACATCCTTAATACGTTTTAACACTTTAAACGGTCCAATGAATCTTGGACTCAACTTTCCTTTCTTACCAAACGAATCACTCCTTTCCATGGAGAAACTTTCAGCATCACTAAGTCACCAACTTCAAACATAACCGGTCTCCTTTTCTTATCGGCATAGGTTTTCTGTAGCAACGAGTCTTGTCTTTGCACACTTCAGCAGAATGCCCCGGATGGCCACACTTATCACACCTCTTGGTCTTATCAGAACAAGGACCACTATGATGAGACTTGCAAGACGAACACCATGAACTACTCTTCTTATCCTTGTCTCCATTTGAAGAAGAGTTACCTTTAAACTTCTTATTTGATGAGACTTGCAAGACGAACACCATGAACTACTCTTCTTATCCTTGTCTCCATTTGAAGAAGAGTTACCTTTAAACTTCTTATTTGATCCATTGAACCTCCTTTTGAAACCGGCTTTCTTGTCATCATCTTTAGCCACCACTTTCTCAGTCTTAAAATCATCATCCAATCTCTTGGACTCCTTGATAGCAGCAGATAAAGTAGTATGTTGTCTACATAGACCCCGATAGCTAGCAGGGAGTCCATCATAATACGCTTCCACCTGATCAACATCTCTCCTAACCAAATGTCCAACAAATTTCAGCTTCTCCATAAATGAGTGTGCATACTCAGTTATGGCACCCGGCTTAGCTGTCAATGCTCTAAATTCCTTCTCGATCAATCTTAGCTCACGGGTTCCCACATACTCTTCTAGGAACTTCTCCCTGAATGTACCCCAAGGCATGGCAGCAAGCACCTCAGGAGTCAAGGAGATAGTAGCAGCCCTCCACCAATTCCTAATTTTATTTGACAATTATTATGATGGATTTATTTATATTAATAATTGTTAGTATTATTAGCTTTGCCATGAGTAGCTAAACTATTATGCATCTGCTTGGATAATGTGATCATGCCGGTATAGTGATACTGATAATTATTTATAGTTGTTGAACAGTTTTTATGCTTGACCGTCGACCATAATTATTTAGGTGTAATGCTTGAATGAGTATGAGATTATAGTTAAAGTAGGTTGGGGACTTAACAGGAAGTCAAACTGCTTGGGTGACTTAACAGGAATCTCGTTAAACTATAAAGGTTAGGTCATAAAAATAGACTTAGTTTATAATCTTAATTAGGGAACTTAACAGGAAGCTTAATTAAAGGGTTAGGTGACTTAACAGGAATCTTGATCATTTAGACCGGGGACTTAACGGGAAGCTTGGTCGTGATTAGTCGTTTAACAGTTATAAGTAGTTTAGTAGATGATCTATGTGGTATGTGAACTGTTCCAAGTAGATGTATCATTTTCAATATTATTGTCTTTGTTTTACTTTTCAAAATATTTTTGTGCGTCCTCGCCAGACCAAGCGGTTGGATTGCTTTTCTTATTTTAATTTCTTTTAGTTTATTAAATCGTGACAAACCCCCAACAATCTTAGAATTACACCTAGCTGCATTCTTATACATAGTCCCTGAGAACGATCCTGATCTTGCCTATTTGCTATATTATAAACGACCGGGTCCACTGCCCGTGAGTGAGTGTAGTAGAGAAGTTAACCTTGTAATAAATAAATTTAAAACTTGTTAGAAATTTAAGTTAACAAATCTCGCTCATCACTTTGATTTTCTACCTAAATGGTAGAAAATGCCCTCCAACCTTTGCATGGGATGAGGATCGAACCCATGACCTCTGTCTCCAACGGCTAGGGTGTTTACCACTGATCCAACCATGCTGCTTACATTGAATACAATATAAAGAGTAAAAAACTTGTGAATTTTTGTTTAAATCTAACAAGTTACACTCCTTCAATGATAATTGTCATTATTCGTGTTATAATAAAATCAAGTTGTTGCCAATATCGATAGGAAAAAAAAAAATCGAAATCGCTAGAAGGAGGGCTTGAACCTCCGACCTTGTGGTTAACAGCCACACGCTCTAACCAACTGAGCTATTCCAGCAATGTGTTATAGTTCTTCATCTTTATTATATAACTACGTATATATACAGGCTATTATGTATGTATCAAGGATCATACATCGCAGATACACATGTTCTTTCACAAATCCAAAGTCTTGCAACAGAACAACAATGTGGAGAAGAAGAAGAGCACTTTCCCATTTACTCAGATACTTTTCTTCAGAACCAGAAACCCCAACACCCCCATCTCTTTATTCTTTCTTAAAACCCTCAATTTTTACATTAGATAGACCCATATCCAAACACCCCTTTACTCTCCAAACCCAAAAGCCCACACCTTTACATTCCAAACACCAAGAAAACCAAAATCTTGAAATAGCCCTTCAATCATCACTTCAAGAAAATAACATTGATGAAGCTTGGAAATGCTTTAAATCAATTTCATCATCAAACAAGTCTTCAACTTTATTGTTAGAAAGTAAGAATCTTGTTAATTTATTGATTACCCAATTATGTTCAGTGAATAATGATGTGTATAATCTTAAAAGGGTTTTTGCTACTTTAATGTTTGTGTTAGAAAAAAACCCAAAAGTATTGGAGTTTAGAACTGTTGAGATTTTCTTGAATTCTGTTAAGGTTAGTGGCGGTGGTGCACCGGCTTTTGTGTTGGTTAAGTTTATGTTAAAGAATCGATTTTTTGTTCCTTTCAGTATGTGGGGTGATGCATTAGTGGAAATTAGTAGGAACACCGGTATGTTTTGTGATTTTTTCGAGGTTTTTAATGAGAGTTGTAGGATTGCTAATGAGGAAAAGTTGGATTTTTTAAGGCCGAATTTGGGTGCTTGTAATGCTGCTTTGGAGGGTTGTTGTTATGAGCTTGAATCGGTTGTTAATGCACAGAAAGTGTTGGATATGATGTCTTTGTTGGGTGTTCGTCCTGACGAGACAAGTTTTGGATGTCTTGCTTATTTGTATGCATTAAAAGGGCTCAAGAAAAAGATAGTTGAATTAGAAGATTTAGTACATAAGTTTGGGTTTTCAGATAAGATAGTGTTCGTTAGTAACTTGGTTGGCGGGTATGTGAAATCAGGTACTCTTGAATGTGTTTCGAGTACTATTTTGAATAGTTTGAGAGAATTAGATGGTAAAGGTTTAAACTTTAGTGAAGAAACTTATAGCAAAATAATAAAAGGATATCTTGATCACGGAAGCATTAAAGATTTAGCAAGTTTGATACTTGAAGCACAAAAGTTGGAGTCTACAACTGTAGTAGTTGAGAAATCTTTTGGTTATGGTATTGTAAATGCTTGTGTTAATATTGGGTTACTAGAAAAGGCGCATAACGTTCTTGATGAAATGAATGCACAAGGAGGTTCAGTTGGGCTTGGAGCTTATGTGTCAATCTTGAAAGCTTATGGCAAAGAACAAAGAACGGCAGAAGCTGCACAGTTAGTATCTGAAATGTGCAGTTTGGGGCTTGAGCTCGATGCTAACAGCTTTGATTTTCTTATAGACGTGTCTATGTCCAGTCAAGATTTTCAGTCAGCTTTTTCCCTATTTAGAGACATGAGAGAGGCAAGAGTTCCTGACTTAATGGGTAGTTATTTAACAATAATGACAGGTTTGACCGAAAATCATCGACCCGAACTTATGGCAGCCTTGTTGGATGAATTAGTTGATGACCCCAGAGTAAAAATCGGGTCCCATGATTGGAATTCCATTATTCATGCATTTTGTAAAGCAGGACGTTTAGAAGATGCTAGAAGGACTTTTAGAAGAATGGTCTTTCTTCAGTTTGAACCAACTCAACAAACGTATCTTTCTTTAGTTAATGGGTATATGAATGCGGGAAATTACTTCAATGTGTTGATGATGTGGAATGATGTTAAGAAAAGGGTTTCGTTTGATGGTGAAAAGAGCTTTAAACTGGATCATGGTTTGGTTGATGCTTTGCTTTATGCTTTGGTGAAAGGGGGTTTCTTTGATGCTGTTATGCAAGTTGTGGAGAAATCTCAAGAGATGAAGATTTTTGTAGACAAATGGAGGTATAAACAAGCGTTCATGGAGAATCATAAGAAGCTTAAAGTGTCAAAATTGAGAAAGAGAAGTATTAAGAAAATGGAAGCGCTTATTGCTTTCAAAAATTGGGCTGGTCTAAACACCTGAGGCATTCTGTTGCATTCTTTGTTCACAATAAAAAAAAAAAATTGAAGTTATTGCTTGAGGACAAACAGCAAATGTGGAAGTTGAGGTAGATAACTGACATACTTCTGAAATCAATCGGGTAAAATGGAAGGTATTTGCTGTCCATGCTATCAAATGATGGAGCAGGCTTTGACAAAGGAATAATATACTTGAACAAAAAGGATATGTTCTACCATATGAAATTTTTATATATCCCCGTCTCTAAGATTCAGTGTTCTTCGTCTGTTCTTTTTTGGCATTGCTACTTCTTTCTTGGTCCATGATTTTACAAAGAGGTGCCAATATTAACTCATTTACTTAGCAGTGGGTCGATTTAGGTTATGAGTTATCTCTAACAGGTCAGTCTGGTCTGAACATCCTGTCGGTTTACCACTTTCATGTTTTGACTTGCTATCAAACCCACATATATTCCTTTTTCTATCCTCAAGGTTAAATCTTTTTGCCGAAAACTAATAGAGACACCTGTGGGAGGATGACCAATATCAATTGGAGCAAAGCCTTAAAAGATTTGGCAGAAGTACAAACTAGGTTTGCAGTAATGTTGTCCATCAATGATTATGCTCGTTTTTAAGTTATCAAGAAATTGCGGTGTTTTGCCTATTGATGAGCTGCAAATAATTAGTTATCATGTGTTTTGATCTGCTTTTCATATTGGTTGGTCATACATTTCTCAGTTTGTCATTAGTCTAGTTGCTTTATTACATTTCTGAATGAGTGAATGATACCGATTTTGACCTTTTCTGGTACAGGGTCAAAGTTAGCTGTTAACATGTACGATCAAAATCTATCTGTTGGTGAACCATCAGAATCCAAAGCTCTCTTCATGTGTATGAAGAACAGCGATGCAAAAAGAACTTGGGACCATGGAAATGGATTGCTGTCTGATGCACAATTTATCAATTTTTCATATTTGTTTCCAAGAAACTGGATAATTCGGATTCTCAATGTTTGTAACATTAGCAATGATGGTGATGCGTTTGAATCAATCCCAGGGTAGCGAAGTTGTAATTTTTCATGTTGAACATGTCAAAATCTGTTTCATTATTTTGTATGTATAGGACGTTATTTTTTTTAGCTATTCTCTCCGTTTTGATTAGCATACCTTCAAGATAGAGAACTTAATTAGAACTGTAACACTATAGATAGATATAAGGATTACATGGTTTGGTGTAAGCTTACTCAATGGAGTAGAAGCTAAAAGGAATTTCATTGAATTTTATCTCACAATTTTATGCGTCTTTTTCATTCTTACAATAACTCTGAACCTCTTTCATCCACTATTTTAAACCCCGGTCAACCTGACTGGTTGAACAAGAGCCGGTTTGGGGACCGGGTCAATAACAACCGTTTTTTCCATTTAGCCCGTTTTTTTTTTTTAAATCCGGTCAGCTATTTGGTTGACCTGGATTCGGTTCAAACCTGTTTTTCAACTTTTTGCTATCTTTAGAAAGGAAAAACAAGGAAATAAACATAATTTTTATTTTAACTTTTGGTGTGAATTTCGGGTAACATAGTTGTACTATAGTTGACTCCATCAATCAATAGGTTGTGAGTTCTAGTTTCATAAAGAAGAAATTATAAATATGTGGGTATTTGTGTGGTTAATTGCGTTTAAAGAAAATATTTATCTTTTTGTGAAATTAAGAAGTTAGAGTTTGCCAAACTTGCTACCAGAAAAGGACCCATAAAGGTATATTCCCAATCATTCTTTTCTATATATATTAATTACTGAAAATGAACCAGTCTATTGCATCAACTCCCACTATACAGATAAAGTTGAGATTATACACAAGGCTTTATGTGCTTCTATCATGGTAAATTTTTTTTACCCTTTCACTCTATTGCCTAAGTTTAGTGTTTGTTCTCATCAGCAGATAGCTTACTGTTTTAGTTTTGTACTTTTGTTGCTATCATATATATAGAAACTATAGATACCTGGTAATAAGTATTTTTCTTGATTCTGGTTTTAAGTACAGGGAGGGGTGATTAAAGTTGTGGGCTTCAGTTTACTAGTAGTGTTTGCGGTTCTTTTGATCATAAAAGAAGTGACATCACATGGAGATCATGCTTTTGCAAAGATTGGTATATATCAAGTGACATTTGCTTTAAGTGATACTGCCTACGTGAAAGCTTCTCCTACAATTCTAGGATCAAAGGTATGGTTGAGTTTTAGAATTTAGTACTCGGGAAAGTAGAATCTTGGTTTTCATCATACTTGTTTCGAAAAGTTGAATAGAGTAAATGGCCTCAAAAAATTGACTTTTTCCAACTTTTGGGGGGAGGTTGGAGTGCCATACTAGAATCTTGTTTAGAAATATTACTAATTTTTTTGAATATATAGATATAATAAATGGATAACTGACCCATTACTAGTCTCTCACCGCCCGGCCCCATGGCCAACATAACAGGACATATGGGTGGGATTTGATCTTCTGACCTCCACTTTTATGCTGCATTGTCCCCCACCAATGGGCCACCATCACAGAAATTATATATTTAGATATAAAATGAACTTATGCCGCTCCTTTTCATTCCAGGACCAAAATTTTGAATGGGTGACGGTGTACATTAGCAATTTGAACCCATCAATTGATGATTGGATTGGAGTATTCTCCCCTTCCAATTTCAGGTTCTTGTAATGTTCATTCTGTTGTATACAGTTTACATCTTAGCATAAAGGTTTTGATAACATTGTTTCAAATCATGTACTTAGTGATTTGACATGCCTCCCTGAAAATTCAAGATACAGCCCGCCGTATTTGTGCTCTGCGCCTATTAAGGTTTGTTTTCTTGGACTTGTGACTTGGATCATATCTGGCTTCAAGTTTTAAGGGGTGTTTAGATGGAGGTGGCAAAATCTAATTTATAATTAGTTTACCAAAGCATCAAAATCGATTTACTTTTGAAATTAAAATAATCAGTTTACATGCACATCCAAGCACCCCTTTTACTCAAAAGTTGGTCTCAATATTTTAGGCTAAATGGGCAACTTATTTGCAGTACCAATATGCAAATTACTCCAATCCTGATTACAAACTTACTGGAGAAGCATCATTAAAGCTTCAATTGATCAACCAACGATCTGACTTCTCCTTTGCATTGTTCACGGGCGGATTATCAACCGTAAACTCTCTTATCTTTTCTTCACCTTTTCAAGGTTTTTATCTCAGAGCTCATTTGCATTTACAAAGTTCTGACTATACGTTGACAGCCGAATCTGGTGGCAGTTTCAAACACTGTTGCTTTTGAGAACCCCAATGCACCAACTTACCCACGTTTAGCTCAAGGAAAGATGTGGGATGAAGTGAGTTCGTTGATGCTTGTTATTTTTTAATTTATGCATGCACACTTCAAAAATTAACTACAAAATAAAATATATAGCCTGAATTGCTAAGGTCTAGAAGTGACAGTATGGGTGGTTTTGGTCAACGGGCAAAACAGGTTGGGCTCAGCTAACCCGTAGCTCTCTTTTTGTCCAGCAGTTTGTTAAGATTTTTTTGAAGAGTCACTTTAACCATTATGTTGAAAATAGTTCAATTGTTTCAATAGCAATCCTTTTTTTTTGAATAAAAATATTAAGGAGGTTTTACCATTTCTTTCAAAAAAGAGAGAGGACTGAGGAGGTTTTACTCTTACCACTTTTATGCATATAAAGTACATTTTGCGTAACTTTTGGCTCGTTTGACGATAATATACAACCCAAATATACCAATTCATCAGTGAATGGATCTTTATTGCTACTTCTACATGTAACTATGTGCTAAATTACATATTGAGGAGAATAAAATTTTGACGTGATTATCAGATGACTGTAACTTGGACAAGTGGATATGGAATTGATGTAGCAGTGCCTTTTGTTGAATGGGGTCAAAGAAGTGAAGACCAGAGGCATTCTTTTGCTGGAACTTTGACTTTTGCCCGCCATAGCATGTGTGGTGTGTAAGAGATACTTTTTTTCTTTTTCTGAAACATCATATTAAGTCTCCAAATGTTTAATAATATAGTCACGATCTGTTGTATATTAAAGATTACATGATGGACAGTCATACAGATTTTTCTAGAAAAATAAATTTCATATCGAACTCTCATGCTTATAAGTGGCAACCTGTCATAAATTTATATACTTGGTATATCTGTATGCATTTGCAGGGGCACCAGCAAGAACTGTGGGTTGGCGTGATCCTGGCTATATTCATACTAGCTTTTTGAAAGACTTATGGCCCAATCAAGTGTAAGTTATACCTTATGTTAGCAAAGATGTACTTGATTACCCACATTAACTGTTAAGGAATTATGCCAGAGGTTTCAAAATGAGCCAGTCTAGTAGGTTGAGTGCCGCATCAAAATGGGTATTTTTTGTAATGGTCAAAATGGGTCAGGTTAACGCCATACACTAGTGCCAAAAGATCTATATTTTGTGTGACTAATATGATTACAAAAGCTGTATTTTTCTAATATAATTATAGTAATAATTTTTAATAAAACAAGTTAGTAGCTTAAGTGCAATAAGGATACACTTTGGACAACTTTCGACCCATTTGATCTGTGTGAATAGTTTTCTTTGAAGCTAACTTCTTATTTTTCCGTTTGACCCATTAGAGATAAGACATAACACGAATTATCTCATTCATATGCGTAATTCCACCTTTGGATTATACATCTCAAATGTCTTCTAATAATAGAAATATATTGCTCATGTTTATATAGGTATACATACAAGCTAGGGCACAAATTGTTGAATGGTACTATCATTTGGAGCCAGACATACCAGTTTAAATCATCTCCATATCCTGGTCAAGACTCTCTACAACGTGTTATCATTTTTGGGGATATGGGAAAGGTTCTTACTTTATTATTCAGACCTTGGTTTTTGTAGGTGGCAAAACGGGTGGGTTTGGTAATGCGTTAAAAGGGTTCAGGTCAAAACAGCAAGCTTTTATGTGTCAGTCAAACAGGTCAGGCTGGATGAAATGACTTAACAATGCTTTTTGCTTTGTTTTAATTTTGTAGATAGTTAATTTGTTAAATATGAATAGAAAACTGCAATATAAAGTAATGATAATGATTTAGGACACTGTAAACATTTGAATACATGTTAGTCACTTCTGACCCATTTTATCCAATTTTTTTGCTAAGTTGTGTTAACCCATTTCTATGTTAATCGGTTGTAGTTGCCACATCTATCCATTTATATTCAAAGCTTTGCATTCCAAATATAACGAGATCCTTCTATATAAATGTGAACACGATGGCAGGATGAGTATGATGGCTCCAACGAATACAATAACTTCCAACGCGGGTCCCTTAACACTACAAAGCAACTCATTAAGGACTTGAAAAACATTGATATAGTATTCCACATTGGAGATATTTGTTATGCAAATGGTTATCTTTCAGAGTGGGATCAGTTTACTTCTCAGATAGAACCAATTGCCTCGACTGTACCATATATGATTGCTAGGTATCAGATCTTTCTAACTTAAATCCTACCTTTCAAAGCTGTCACATAGGTGGAATTTGGCTTCGAGGTCAAACTTACAACTTTTAATATTCAAATGCATGTGGATTTTGACAAATTTTATTCTTACGGCTATTATTGCCGTATTTCTATAGAAATTAGATTTGTTACTGAAGTTTTCTCAAAATATGAAGAATTTTTCATAAAAAAAAGGAAGTTTAAAGTTAGCATATTTGACATCAAAAGTCAAACTTACCCTTTTATATTTGAACTCTTGTTTAGTTACATGCTTTTACAGTCAAAACTTATTACCTCCACAATTGAAAGTTGCAGATGGATTTTGAGTCAATCTAGTTATCTTGCATCTCTAAATAAAAGTTTAAACTTGTACTCAATTAACGTTATAGAATTGAACAGTTTTTGTTCATTGAAGGTTATAGAATTGAACAGTGAATTTCAAAAGTCAATATTTACCTCTTATTCTCGGAGAGGGTTTACCTATATACTTTTGATCTTGATTTTTGCATAACCCGTAACTTATTATTGCTTTGTAGCGGTAATCATGAACGTGACTGGCCCAACTCAGGATCCTTTTATGAAAACAATGATTCAGGAGGGGAATGCGGTGTTGTGGCTCAAACTATGTTTTACACTCCTACAGAAAATGGAGAGAAATTCTGGTATGTCATTTACCGTCACTAACCGAATAATCTTCTCAGTATATTGTAACTGAAATTGGAAACACCCCCTTAGTTATGTTTTTGAAGACTTTGACTTTGACCATTATGTTATTCCAGGTATTCTACTAACTATGGTATGTTCAGATTCTGCATTGCTGACACAGAGCATGACTGGAGAGAAGGAACAGAACAGTACAAATTTATTGAACATTGTTTGGCATCCGTGGATCGACAAAAGCAGCCATGGTTAATCTTTATTGCACATCGTGTACTGGGCTATTCTTCCTCTTTGTTTTATGCAGTTGAAGGTTCATTCGCAGAACCGATGGGGAGGGACAGCCTTCAAAAGCTTTGGCAAAAGTATAAAGTTGATATAGCCGTTTATGGTCATGCGCACAATTATGAGAGAACGTGTCCGGTTTACGAGGTATTTTTATAATTATGATGACATTGGTCTTGCTTCTTTCACATTTTGCTTCTAGTTAGCGACGGATAAAAGAGGCAGGTTGGGTAATGGGTCAAGCGGGTTATTTGGGGTATGGGTTGGTAATTTTGTCCAAAAATTTATGGACTTTTTAAATTAATAAGTAATTAACCAATTTGGTAAATATGATGGTAAGTTATATTGTTTTAGTTTTAAGCTGATTTCTTTGAATAAATTGATCAAGGAGTTTGCATTCTTTAAGAACACACATTACTCAAATTTTGACTTGTTTTCTTTTTAGCTAACTTTTTAAAAAATTACCAGTTGACCTGTTAGAGATAAAGCATAATGTGAATTGACCCATTCATAAGTTAATCAACGGAAATTGCCCCCTCTACTGCATAAGTCATATCGTTGTATGTGAGAGTCGTATTTTGGTTGAAATACTTAAAAATATAGGGAAGAAAAGGGAAATTTTCAAATCTATTTGGTGAGATTAAAAAGTCTAAATACTAATAAGATTAAAATGAATTTAATTGTTGAATGACTGAATGAGTAAAGCTACTATAAGACATTATTATGATCTTTTAGATCAAAAAACACATGGTTAACATATACGACGAAATTCAGTGATTGAACTATTTGGTAGCTAATTCGGTGTCTTACAAACTCCCCTTGATCTTGTAAATATTATGGACTTTGTAAAGCTTTGCATAATTTAATGATACCTCCATCATATCATATCTAGTTTTACGTTCTTAAAACTGACCTATTGCTCGTGATTAATATCTATTGTTTCAGAATACTTGCATGAATGATGAGAAAAGTCATTACAAAGGCAGCTTAAATGGGACAATACATGTGGTTGCTGGGGGAGGAGGGGCAGACCTCACTCCATTTGCACCATTTAAAACCACCTGGAGTGTCTTCAGAGACTATGATTACGGGTTTCTAAAACTTACTGCATTTAACCATTCTACACTTCTATTTGAGTACAAAAAGAGCAGAGATGGGCAAGTTTATGATTCATTCACTATTTCTCGGGATTATAGAGACATCTTGGCCTGTACAATCGATAGTTGTTCGAGTACAACCCTTGCATCTTGAAGATCACTATGGTTCTGTCATCCAGGTTTCTTTAACCGGGTCTCTACCAATAGGGAAAAGGCTGGTTAAGTCCATGGCTTGAGTCTTCAAGGACCGAAATTTACCGATGAGAAGATGTTTCTGAAAGTATTAATGTGCCGAATATAGATTTATGCAAGAGTAAAGTGTAGGGGCTTTGCGTGTATATGGTTAATAGTATACAGGGTCAGATGTATCTTAATGTAATTATAGGAGTGGCTACAAATAATAAAATTTGAAAGAAGTCATACTTGGTAGTCATGATGTTGATGTTAATATTAGTAAATTTAAAGAGATTTGGCATGATCTTGTGTAAAAGAATGATCAACTTTTCGGTAAATATTTTTAAGTGTTATGAGTTCAAAGTTAACACCTGTCAAATATCCAAATAATCTGGAAGGGTATATTGACATATGGATAATTAAAAAGTAATAATGTCAGTTTCAAAGATTTTTAAAAAAAAAATTGGCTATAAAATGGAAAAGATTAATTGAGGACCTCCTTGTACCAATCCACAATCACGTGGCTTGTGACAATGCAAATAAATGTTGAAAATGACTATAAACTAGACCTTTCAAACTGTCTTCATTCATTAGCATTAGCATAGTCTACAATTTTCTTGTTTCTTTTCAAGATTTTAGATTACTTTTGACACCTCCGGTTCTATTACATATCAAATGATCTCTACAATTCATTCAAGGGTTTCGCAGCACACATGTTCTTTTCATATGGGTGTCTTCAAATAAACAAATCTGAGTTATCAGGCATAAAGTTGATATCATTAATCTCGCTTCCAAGGTTAGAAGTTAAAGATTATATACCAGTGAAGAAACTGGACAGTGTTGGTATTGCAGAAACAGGAAGTCATGGAGTTCTGGGTGGTTGCAGCAGCTACAGGTGCTGGTTATGTGGCCAAACACTGGCAGAACTTATCAGGGGGCAAATCACCACGAGTGCAGCCAGACACATGCCAACTTTTGGGTATATCGCCCGACTCTGTTTCCCCATTGCCAAAGTTAGCAAAAAGATGCTTGTTGGAAGGAGATGTTTCTTCGCCTGAGGATGGACATATGAAAATGGGGATGAATCTTCAAGATCACACAGATGAAATCATTGGAAAATATGAGTACGGTGACACTTCTGGCCATTATCTACATGAATTCAGAACCAAAAACTCAAATAGAAAATCCTGGTCAAGTCTAAGACCCTTAGTGGTAACCAGTAATAGCATTGATTTTCAAAAAAAGTTGATGACACAGGCTGATGATGTGAAGGATCATAAGATCATGTTTATGGATGAAGATGGAGGATCTACGGAATCAGAATTATATGAACCAACCGGATTAGTAAAACTTCCAAGAAGACCAGAACAAAAATATGTCAAGAATTCTGAAACAAGAGATCTTCATTCAAAAGGTTTACCACTGCTTTGCCTATTTCTAAAACAGTAGAGGTGGCAACTTCGGTTATGGTTGTTTCTATCGCTAACTAGTCAAACGGGTAAAATAAAATGTTAACAAAAATGAAGCGGGTCACTCAAAAAGTAACCTTAATGCTTAAAACCCTCTAAATCAGTTTATCATTTTCTTTCTTATTCTTGAAATAATATAAACTTTGCAATCTTACTTTCTTTATAATCCTTGAAATGATATAAGTTTGCAATCATCTGTCTTAGCTCAATCTCACTTGACCAATTCTGACACCTAACCTGCAATTTTTGCCACTTCTAATAAAGCTTTTAAATTGAAGTATGGTTTCCCTTATGAAGCCAAATATATTAACAGTTATTGGTTGACAGACAACGACATGGTGTCCTTGTTCCTTGGGATTACCATCGGTATATTGTCAACTACTGTGACTAATCAACGCGAAGTCGAGCATCTAAATGAGTTGCTAGAACAAGCTGAGAATATGGTTCAAGATTTACACAAGAAACTAGAAATAAAAGACGGGTTTACCAGAAAAGAGCATGGCACCAAGGCAGATGGAACTTCAGTCGATAACTCAAACACTAATAACTATGAGTTAACGAGTGACATTGAGGCAGAGCTTGAGGCTGAGCTTGAGAAGTTGGAAGAAAATATCAAGGATAGCAACCTGCAAAGATTGTTTAATATAGTGGAGGTACGCTACTGGCAATTCAATCCATATACTTCTATCTAAGTGAGTCGTGTCAGGTTATTGGTCAACCCAACATGACCCATACCCAAAAATCATATCACTCGTATATATTAATGATATATTTATGTGTGTTAGCACACTAATAATTTATAAATTTTGCATATAACTTGACATAATATTTTTTCGACTCGATCCGAAGCGGCATGTTTTAACCCACACCTAAATTACATGTTTTACCCTGATCTCATTTTGAACTGTTACCCAACTCACCATCTCACCCTATCTTGTCCCCTGTTGCCACCAAATAGCAATCACAGTTCAACATAGTGTACAGATTTTGTAACACAACTTACAAGTCAGTAAAATATGATTTGATCTTTTATTGCAGATAGATTCAGACTTTGAAGCAGACATGGCTAGGGGAGACTTAAACATAGGTTCACTCAGCTGGCGACTTGATAGCCAATCTGAATCAGACCATGATGACAAAAGGGAAAAAAGTGAAAGCACTGGGAAGGGTGTGTTCACTCCAAATTACACTGTTTCATCACTGGATCTACGGTTACGTCTTCACGAAGTAATCGAGTCAGAACTCAGAGGACGTATTGAGGAGCTGGAGGCAGTTCTCAAGTATCGTAACAGCCAAAGTAAGCCTCATTCTCCAGAACCACAAGAAGAAAGCTCTTTCTGGGACTTTGACCACACAAGGATTGAATCTTCTTCATCAACCCCTTAAGCTGCATAAAAGATCATGAAATACAACCACAGAAGTACGATGCATGCAGAAAAGGTATCAATGTAAATAGATGAAGAAATGAGAAAGAAATTTGTAGATCAACTGCGACTTTTTTCCAGATAAAGATGATGATAATGTTGTATTGTATATATTATCAGAGAAAAAAATCTACAGAGGGAAAACTTTCTTATGTTTGAAATAAATCAAGAAACAGATATACAAGACTCCACATAATGTTGCACTAATAGAAACGACCCAATTGAATCTGTTTGGCTCGTCAAAAACATCGTCTTCAAAGTTCATTCCAAATACTGCTGTCACAACAGCAAATACAGTAGCCAAAAAAGTGGCAGCAGTCAAGAGCAGCTCAAACTTAATCAGCTTATTCTGAACATTTCCCTGGTTACAAACACGTAAACATGCAATCAAAATGCTGAAACAGTCAAGGGCAGCTTGTACAGATAACTCGTGTAGATTTAAACAACTGATTTTGAAAAACCGGGCAAATTCTTTTTATAAGGATACCTATAGATCTAGACTCAATAAAATGCTTAAACAAAAGATTAATATAATAAAATGAAAATTGTCCATTTAGAACTTGTGTGCCCCTCTTATCCAAGTTTGTTAAATCATAGAAAGGAACAAGTTGCTTACAAGTTTAATGTTGATCAGATCTTCAGTGTCATCAATATATTCCTTGAGCTGCAGTAGAAAAAATTAATGAGGTTAATGCAAATCTGAGCAAGTGCTAATGTATGGTCACTGTGAAGGTCACAGTAACCTTCAAGAATGACAGATATAGAGTAAGTTAGAATCTTACTCTCTGGTTTCGGCCAATGAATCACTAAGGTGCACTAATGGACGTGATGCATAAGTTTTAATAAATAACATGCCGTTTTATAAGTCTTCAAAAAATGAAAATAAGATAGAGTAATCTTTGGATTAAGAAATTGGAAGGCGTATATAGCATCTCCATCTCGGTGTTACTAGTGCAAAATGATATCTTATCGCTTCAAAGAGCCATCCTTTTAAGGGTTATTTCAGAAGTCTTATAAAAAGTCTAGTGTGCTCGTATTAGTTCAACTGGAGAGGAGGAAATACTAAAGGTTACCAGGAAAAGAAAAAATGCATAAAAATGCTCCTAGTATCAAATGAAACTTGCAACAGAGTTTTATCAGCTCTTAGTTTTAGCCAAGTGTTTCAACTACTCGGAAAATATCAAAAGAAAGTAAACAAAAATAAAGAGAAAGATGAAAGGACCAATGATCAGGAGTGAAAGGCGTGAGTTTTGCCTAGCATATGAATTTAAAAAAAAATAATCAAAGGGTGAGATATTTTCTGAAGAAGTAACGTCTTACCGAAAGCAACTTGTTTAGAGTGTTGTCAATACCAACAAAATACGCTTCCAGCAACATCTCAAGTTGATCAATGTTTTCAGTTTCGCCAGTTACCGATGAACTCAACAAACTTCCATGCTTATGTGCACTTGCATTACTAAACGCCCTTTGCAAGTTCTGTGTACCACTCGAGGACCCCACAGGAGATACAGGAGCAGATTTTGATCCTATTCCCACTCCAGGCCCGATAAGATTACTTCCTTGAACTTGATCATATAGATCATTACATGAATTCCTTTGTTTCTTCTCAGTTAAATACATCTCAGCCATATCACCATCATCATTCATTAGCTGTTCTATTTCATCACAGACCTGAAAGTGTAAACGAAAGCTAATTACTGATTGTTAATAAGTTGTAGCTCATTTATATTGAAATAAGTAAGTTCATTCAATTGAGATTTACCTTTTGCACCCTTTGAGTCAATGCTAAAAGGTGGCCTTTGAATCTACGAACACGCTCAAGATTGAGAGTACTTATTGATTTTGCGAGTTCATCAAGCACAGGATGAATTTCCATTTCCAACTCTTTCACCTATGAAGTTAAAGAGGAAAACACATTTAATGTACAAATTGAAAATAGCAAAGCGATATACTTTACCATCCTTGTGAGCAAAAGTTGCAGAACAAAATTGAAAGGGTAAGAAACGTGTAATCACACTTTTTATGCATATACTTTAGAGGTGGCAACCTCAACCCATTTACTCATTAATGTGCTGATTTGAATAATCTATTTTTTATCCCTAAGGGGTCAAATGAGTAAAACCAAAACTTAGCTAATGGGGAGACAGGTAAAATAGTTGAACGGATCAAAAGCCCTCAAAAATGCGTTTTTAATGCATGAAGGTTCTAAATCATTGTATCAACAAAATATTAGGGGAAAATTTTTGTAACACACTAGCACACTAATTTTTAATTAAATACATTTTGAGCAAAACATCAACCCAAGTCAATCTGCTCTAGCCCGCTCCCTGCCCCGCCCATCATACCACATCCAATCAATTCCATGATATACGTAGATGTTTTTTCTGCTTTATAATTATCTAATATACAGCCATTAGCTGCTTAATTTCTGTTTACCTGAGTATCGAGAGTAAGACATGTAAACTCCAAAGCTAGTTCCAATGCCCTAAACTCGAATGGCAGGTCATCTGAATATAAACAAACAGCAAGGTGAAAAAACATACACACCATAACTCCTACAGTTTATTATGCTAATTTGTCATTTTATGGGCCCAGTTAAATGTGGAAGAAATGAAAATACGATTGTGGGTCCAATTAGAGGCGAATAAGAAAAGGCACGCGTATGAAATACAGTAACCAAGGAAATTGAATAAATGAACCGACTAGCTGACATTTTTTCATTTTACAATGGAATCCCTCCATCTCAGCATATAAGTTCAGAGTTCTGTTTTACTTTATCACATTTCATTGATAATGTAAATTTATTGTTCATCATCATAACCATCTAACCAGCATAACACTATACCATCAAAGACCTTGTTCAGTAAAGTATTCTTCAAGTACAAATTACACAGTTTAGTTTCTTGAGACATCAGCAGTTAAGAAACATGTATTTGACTTACATTAATATGATGTAGTAGTTAAAAGAAATTTTTTGAAGAAGGTACATATGTCAATATGAGCACAACCTGTTGTAATTCATTTTCATTTTTGTTTAAATATCGGGAGAGGTTGCCTTGGATCATAAACATGAATGAAAAAATGTTCAGAACTGAATATGAAACTGAGTTATGAGTAATCGGAAAATTATAATTAGTCAAGGAACTCACGGATAAAGCAACCAAAAATGACATTCTTTTGAAAAACAGTGAAACGGACTATGAGAGTACAAGTCCCTCAATAGCAGAAATTGTTTATTTAGACATTAAAATTTGATTATTGTCATGTCATCAGATCGAGTTCAAATACGAACATCCAAACAACTCCGAACTAACAGATACTTTATCAATGGAAATAACATTGGAACTTAGAAGTACAGCTTAGAAATACATTCCAGTTGCATTTAAAAAATTTACCAGAGTGATATTTTTCTTGCTGAAGGCGCTTGCACAATTCGGATTTGTACTGAACTACAGATCCGTCCAATGAATTCATAAGAAACACCTCATCGGCTGTGATTATACATCTAATCTGCTCAAGACTAACCACAATTGCCTTCTCGCGGCCTAATATTGTGGACGGATAAATAAAAAGAGGATCCAAAAGACGAAGATCTCTGGCAGGTAAAGAGCAATGCCTCATTACCGTAGCCTTGTCTAACTCTACCACTTTTGAGCTTCCATTTTGCTCAATTTTTATCCAAGAACGGTTCCCAAGAGCATGACCTCGTTTCTTCAACCCTGGAAAACCGGGTCCAATGAAGTTCTGGCGGCCACGCTTATCAGGGTTGAATCTTGAACTATAACTATTGGCAGACTCAATAATATTAGCTTGAAGAAATGGGTTACGAGATTCATCCATTTTGTGCCACTTTTCTTAATACCGAAATTTGGTCAATAATTTATGCAGTAATAGGATGTCCGCATCAGTGTGAAACCAGTAATACCTAAGCTCTGTGTAACAATAACTCCAGCATTCTATTAAGAAATGAAAACGAAAACTGTCATATTTAGCTCAAAAGCTAAAGATCGACTAGTATCCCTAATACCTGTCATAAAACACGAATTTCATTTCACCAAAAAGGTGCATGCTTTATCGCTATGGTTATTAATATCCAACGTATTCAATGTTTTAAAGTACTAAACTTTTGAGTAATGTATGGGAAATCCCACCTTAGCCAACTCTAAAGACAAACCCGCGACCCCACGAATACCCAACAAACCCGTGGAACGGCAAAAATCATCTACCGTCCCATATAGTTTAAACTCGAGACCTACTTTGGAATATTGCAAGCTTTTACCACTAAGCCACCGTTAGCGGTTCTTTAAGAAAAACTTTCTCAAAATGCTGAGTGGTGTGTCTGGTGTGTAAACTCCAAACAATATACTAAGTACTAATCTGATGATTATAGTTTTTAATTTTAATTTTAAAATTCTACAGCATAATGATATAATTTAGCCACTAAATACCTAACAAATAAAGATATAAATCCAAATTTGTTCAACTTAATAAACCATTATCATGCAAACATATATGTCTAATTATATTATATAAAAAAACAAGAACAAAACAAAAAACCCCTAATTAAGCAATATCAAGAAAAACTAAATTAATTTAAAAAAATTATTAAACAATTGAGAAACACAAAATTGAACACATTAACCATACCTTATCAACAAATCAGCAGCTGGGTTTTGATGATAATGATCAATTGAATAATCAAGGAAACTGCTTAATAAATGGTGAGCTTTTTATTTTTATTTTTGTTTAAAAGATTGAAATCCCTGATTGATAGTGAAACGGGGGAAGTGATAATTGATAAAAGAGGGCTGTTTCGGTTAACAAAATGTTGTTATTTTAGTGCCAAAAACAATAACAGAATTGATGTGTGATATGTGTGTAAATTTCATGATTACATATGTAGTAAGTTTAAGAAAACTAAAAAGTTGTCGTAGTACGTATAGTGGTATAAATGAACCAGACTTTCTTCATATTGTTTACATTAACAAACGGTTCACGAAAAAGTAAATTATATTATGTTCGTTTGTTAAAGAATTTGGCTTGTTCAGTTCATTTGTTTGTGTTCATGAACGATATACACAAACATAAACGAACACTAACTCTATGTTCTTGAGTTTGAATTATAAAAGAAAAGAAATGTTTGTAAGTAATATTATCTTCCTTCTAAATCATCCTAAAAATAGGAAGAAACTTTTTTAAACAAAATCAACTAAAAAATCCTTTCATTTCATTTCATTTCCATCCTTAAGTTAAACTCAAAAACACAACTTATTTTGTAATCCTTTGTTTTCTTTTCTTTCCCTCAAAAAACTCAAGAACACAACATAATAGACAAACATATAATTAGAAGTAATAGAATTCAAATTCAATATTACAAAACATGAGTCCAATAAACATGATTCTAATATTAAACATTCATCTAATGAAAAATGGTTAATATCTAAAGTGGTTAATTAACTATTTATTGAGATATCTAGCATATCATAATAGATTATCGAACGTTCATGAACATGAATGAATGAACGGAAAATTTGTTCATGTTCATTCATTTAACTAAACGAATGAACACGAACGAACTTCTCACCAAACGATTCACGAAATGTTCGCTGAGCGTTTAGTTAATTTACAAACCTAAGTACAAAAGCTCGATGAAAAACAAGTAAAGGAAAACCATAGAACCAAGACAATAAAAGAAAAATTTACATTAACTAATATTTGTTGGGAAAAGTAAATACGGGGTTGTCCCCATCTAAACATAAATGGAGAACTCCTCACATACAAGTCGTAACTTGATTCTATTTGTTTTAAAAGGTTTAAATCTACTGGGAATGTATGGATGGATGGCTTAATAAACCATTTGTTTCCTAAACAAGTCAAGAAGGTATAGTTATAAAGCTACACGGAAAGAGGTTGCTTTGCCGAACTTTCTTTAAAACCAACAAGTTTCGACGAAGCACTCAAAAGTATATATCTTTTACCTTTCGAATATGTGCATCTTTAACTCTTTTTCATACTTGTCAAACATCAAGTAGCCAGCCAGGCAGTAGTGTTACTTTGCCATACTACAACAAACAAACATGTGTACATATATATATTCATTCACAAATCACGTACAATAATGAATTGTATCGTCCCGGCCTCTCATCCACAAAATGAAGCATATATTCTTCCTGCACTTAGAAGCTAGGAATCTCATTCTTCCTCATCATCATCATCATATCACATGCTTCTATCGAATTCAATAATGTCATCTAATTAAATCAACAAAATCCATATATTATACGAGTATTGTTTAACATATACATTGGTTAACTTTCTTGTTAACCTCTGACTATGGACATATCGACATGTAAACTAACGGGGATGCCCCTGCGAATTTACATTTGTTCTTTATAAGAATAAGTAATTACCAACAAATTAATTAATATCGTGCCTTTTGTAAAAAAATAAATTATGGATCCGCCACTGGTACTGCCTCTATTTGCCACAAGAAAAAGTAGTGTGACTTTCACACGAAAGTCCCCTTCGACCAATTCAATCCTTCTAAACAATAGTACACGCATTTGGATTTTCATCACTGAAAATAGAGGTGATATTACCACTTCCGTTGTTGTTGCTGTAATACTCGCCACTATAGGGAGTATAATGTAGTGGCGGTTCTGGCTGGCTATAATTTGAGTATGGTTGGGGTGGTTCGGTTTTGCTGTAGTGTGTGTACTGTAATGGTGGTTCTGATCTGTTGAAATGTGTGTATTGTGGTGGTGGCTCAGGTTTGTTGTATTGTGTATTTAGTGAAGTTGGTTCGGATCTCTTGTAGTGTGTGTAATGTGATGGTGGTTCAGGTCGGCTGAATTGTGGTGGTGGTGGTTCGGGTCTATTGTAATGTGTGTAATGTTGTGGTGGTGGTTGAGGTCTAGCATAATGTGTGCGTTGAGGTGGTGGTTCTGGTCTGTTGAAATGTGTGGATTGTTGTGGTGGTTCGTGTTGATCAGTATTGTAATGTGAGAATTGTGGAGGTGGATGGATATTTGTATAATGGGTTACATAAGGTGTAGGTTTGTATGTGTTATAGCTGTGGTTCACCTGGATGGGATGTGGTGGCTCATGTTTGTATACTGGACTAGGGGAACTCGAGTAATGTTGAACAGGCACATTATACACTCGATCATGACTATATCTCTGTCCATGGTCTGGTGGATTATAATGGTGCACCACGTGAACCTCTTCAGCTTCATTTGATCCAGAAGGTTCTTGGGCTGGTTCACGAGGTGGATTTTCTGGTTCTTTTGGTGGCTCGACTGGTTCAGGAGGTGGAACCGGTTCTGCAAGAGAAGGGTCAGGAGGTGGTGCGTCTACACCATCTCCTAATTGTGGTTCGTGTATTGGGCTTTGTTCTGTCTCTAAACAAATTGTTGCAACTAGTTTCCTTGTTTTCTTAATTGCCTTTATAATTTTTGTAGGTTCAGCCCATCCAATTATTGTTAATTTCTGTTGAGGGATATCGATATAGATATCTTCTATCCCTGAAAACATACACAATATATCTAATGATCAATAAATAAGCAAGATATAATTAATATAATCAAGACCACAATGTAACTTACCATTGATGCCATGAAGTGCCTTTTTGATCTTTTGAACACATCCATTACAGTCTATTCGAACTCGAATCTCAGTAATTCGAGGTTTCTGCATACATTGTCACATGAAAAGTTTAGAACCTTGGTTAAGTTAGTTGATATATTTGGACTAGCTATAAAAGACTGCAAAATTTGATATGGGTTTAAAAGACTACCTCATTTTCCGGGACCATAATTTAGAGATTGAGAGAACCTTACAAGAGATTGTAAGTATGTGGGAGGGTGTATAACAAAGAATCAACAAGTGGCATTTATTAGTGCTTGAAGAGGGAATATATCAAAGGTATGAGGTGTTAGACTTTGATGGTTCTACAGAATCCAAATTCTTGTGTCTGATAATTTTATTTTATATGTATAATAATAAAAATAGCACATGTAAAACATATTTTACGTAATTAAACCATGATCAACTATTTTTAAATTATAATTAATCAAGTAAAATATCTATCTATTGTGAAAGAATAAAAATCATCTTGGTATAAAGAGCAAAACCGTCTATTAAACATTTTTCCAATATCATCATCTATGCCATGAGATCAATTTGGTTAATCTATGCTTTGCTGATGACCTCTTTATTTATATGCGTGGCAACGTGCATTCGGCTCAAGTGGTCATGGATTCGTTGAAGGAATTTAAAAATGCTTCTGGATTGGCTCCAAGTTTACCAAAAAGTACTGCTTACTTATGTAATGTCCTTAACTCGGTTAAACTTGGTATTTTAAATATTTTGCCATTTGAAGAAGGACGCCTTCCTGTTAAATATCTTGGTGTTCCTCTTGTTTCATCTAGATTGGTTATTAGAGATTGCAAAGGTCTTGTTGAGAAGGTTCTAAAGTGTGAAGGATTGGAGAAATAAATTTATGTCCTTTGCTGGGCGCTTACAACTTATAAATTTTGTCATCTCTTCAATTCATGTTTATTGGTCAACGGTCTTTATTCTTCCGATGAGCATTATTCTTGATATTGAGCAAATAATGCGTGGTTTTCTTTGGTGTCAAGGAGATATGCAAAAGGGTAAGGCCAAGGTTGCTTGGGAGGATGTTTGCTTGCCAAAGGAGGAGGGAGGATTAGGTATTCGTAAGATTGAGCCATTTAATATTTCTCTCTTTCTGATTCATATTTGTAACATTCTCGAGTGTAAGGAATCTCTTTGGGTAAAATGGATTCACACCCATAAATTAAGAGGAAAGAGCTTTTGGGAGGTGCCGTATAGGGAAAGTTTAGCTTGGAGCTAGAGGAAACTTCTCCAAATTCGTCCATTGGTAAGAAAATTCTTTTGTCATTGTGTGGGAAATGGTAAAACAACATCTGCCTGGTTTGACCATTGGTGTGAGAATAGCCCACTACTTGACCAGTTGTCACCTAGGGAAATTGCTTCTGCAGGTTACACATTAAATGCTAAAGTGGCTGATTTCATTCAAAATAGGGAGTGGATCTAGCCTCGTGATTGGTCCAACTGGTTCTCTAATGTTAAATGTCCACAACTTGTTGAAACTTTGTGTGACAAGGTTGTCTGGCGAGATCGTAATGGCAAGGAATGGGATTTTTCAGCTCAAGTAGCTTGGGAGGATTTACGACCACGGGGTAATGTGGTTACATGGTGTGATCTTGTGTGGTTCAGTTATTGTATTCCTAAGCATGCATTTTATTACATGGCTTGTATTTAGAAGAAAACTCAAGACTCAAGATCTTCTTAGACAATGGGATGTGCATCCTTTGAATGCATCTTCTGTCGTGGTGTGCCCGCTTTGTGAGTTGGTTCCCGACTCACACACACATTTGTTTTTTGAGTGCCAATATTCTCATCAGGTGTGGTCTCAGGTGATTATGAAGGCTGGGTTGCACCAATTGGCATATTCTTGGGACACTTTAATTTCGGATTTAACTCCTAAGGCAACTAGGAAATCGATGCAGATTGTTATAACAAAGCTGTTGTTGGAAGCTGCTGTTTACTTTATTTGGCAAGAGCGAAACGCAAGGCTTTTTAAGAAGCAAAAGAGGACGTATACAATACTTGTCGAGGCCATTCTTTCAACTATAAGACTCAAGCTTTTCACATTCCGATACAAGAAGACTAAAAATGTGGAGCGATTCATGACTGCTTGGGACCTTCCAGTTTTATTAGTAAATCAAGTGTAATTTTTTATTGTTCTTAGCTGCTAATTGATGCGTATAGTAGCTATTAGGGACTTTTGGTATGTGGGTGTTGCAATGTTGCATGTACGCAATAGCCAACTTAGTAATTTATTAAGTTGCCTATCTTTCATTGATATTAATAAAATCTTACAAAGGTATAGCCTGTCACCCAAAAAACATTTTTCCAATATATGTTTTTATATTAAAGATTATTTACATTTTGAGACATATAAGCATATAAGCAATAACAGAACTTGAATACTTTCTTTGAGGGATCCGGTGATGTAATTTTTTTTGTTTTAGATAAAAACTATTGTAAATTATATCTCTGTTATATAACCACTATTTCCAACTTCTTCTATATATTACGAATGGTATGATATGTATTTCTATTTCTTATTTAAAGAAAACAATTTAAAAAATTTTGGCAGACGAAAATATGGTGACAATGATTGCGAATACCAACTGCGGCCAATGGTGGTGACAGTCAAAGTTTCCTCTGCTTTACTTTTTTAATAATTTTAAGAGGGTGAAAGTTTATGATTTATTACACCCATAAAATAAACTAGGTTTTTAATTAGTTTGAATGATTTCTAATGTGGCCAAATCGATACTGATATTAATATGGTACGAACTATTGGGTTTAAAGTTATGCCATAAAGGAAAAAGGTTATATTGATTGGACGAACCTTAGATGGTTGATTTAAAACGAATTTTTTTTTAAAGAAAGCGATAACAATGAGCTAAAAGCTTTTAAAAGTTGCTTTCCTAACCTATGCACTATATATAAACAATATACTAGATTATTACCCGCGTAATACGCGGTAAACATATATAATTAATGACATGTTAAATTTTTATACTCGTAATATCATAAGTTGACAAATATTTAACCAGGTAAGAATTAAACCACTAAAAAACATGAAGTTACACGTTTAGATTCCGGTTACCAGTGACCAGATAGTTGAAAAATGGATACATCATCTATTAGAGGTCTTGCTAAGTAAGGTTTTCGTTTATTTGGATGTCTTTCATTTATCCGGATATGTCTGCATTGTCATTGTAGTTGTGCTTTAATGTTTTGCTCGAATAATTTAGTTATATACTAAAATTACTAAGCAATTTAATTATCAATCTATATATCGCATGTTGTGTTAATCTAAGTTAAAATTATGCATAATATCATTGCAATTTTCATACAATTATTTTTCTGACATATAACTGTGATAGCTTACTATAGACTCCATATTTATTTCTTAGTTCTTTATTAAGGAGGCCGGTTTGACATCCGGTCCGGTTTTCATTATATGATAAAAATCCTATACAAAAAACCAAATTTTATTTGTTATATGATAAAAAACCTGTACAAAAATATATTTAATAAAAACGTATTACATTAAAAAAGAAAATTTTATTGTAAAAAAATTAAAAATTAATTTTAAAGATAAAAAATGATGTAAAATATAAAAATATTAGTTTCTATAATTATATCATTAAAAACATTAATTATTAATGTCTACAAACTTAAATAAGGAAATAATAATAATTTAAATTTATTAAAATTAAATTAAATCTAAAAAAAAGTTAAATAAGGTATATGACATCATCATTTAATCGAATGGCTCTAATTAAAAGTTGAACTTCATTTAAGGGTCCATACTTCTCTAATTATGAATTAAGGTTTCTCTTTTATATATATTTAGAGATACAATTTTGGAAGACTTTTCGTATATATGAGATCGACATAATCAATACAGGTCTGATGTCGGGTTAATGTGATATATTTTTGTACACAAATGTGAAATAGGCTTTCATGATTTGTGCTTTTGTGTTAGATTGGGATGGTAGTATAAATTCTGATGTCAAACAAAGATCTACCATCTTTATTTCATGAGTTTATATTATATGATATTTGGTTGATGCTTTTGTAATTCCAGCAAACTTTTGAAAAACTTGTTAGATACTTGATAAAGATGGGTGATTGAGTGATTCCATCTCTTGTAATCAACCATTGCTTGTTGAGTTGTTGCTTATGAGTTCCTAGCAAACTCCAGCCAATCAATCCAATCCTAACAGATATTTATATATGTCTTTTGCAAAGCAATAAGCAAAAGCATGGTCTAATCGGTTAAAGTCTCAAATTATTAGCAACTTTTGTAGCTTGCAATGTACTGGGGGGTTGTAACAACCCTCAATTTCCGACTAGGACAATTTACTTAGACTTATCTAGGTATCTATCCCTAGAGGTTTATTAAGAGAATTGGCCTTCTAGACATTTAGGCATGGTGATAATTGCCCTCTAGTTCAATGAAATATTGTAGGTGACTAGCTATCTTAGAAATGCCATAAATAATAACTATAGACAATCTCAAACTATAAATTAGTTCTAACTGAACTTGGTGAAATATCATTGAACCAAAAACTTTAATTCGAGAAGTTAAGTTATAATACAAGACTCACAAGTTGAGCTAACAATCAACAATTCTTATAAATGACCAACAATGTAATCACCAAGCCAATTAAAGTATATATGGTCATGAAAATAAAATTTCTATCTCAAAAATAAATTCATAAACTAATATGTACATAAAAATGCTTGAAATATTAATAAGTGTATATATATAACCAAAATAAATACAAGATTTTAACTAATGAGTTAAGTAACAAATTTAAGACACAAATATATATACATATACATATATACATACGGCACACACATACATACTTAAACATATGTATATTCATGCTTAGGAAACTTAACAACAATAACACCTAAATATACACCCAAGCTATACATACACTACATACATACATGCATACACTTACATAATACACTTAAAAAAAAAAATCAAAAACCCTCCATATATCCTAACCCCAAACCGGCCTCCCTCTCTTCCCAACACCCCACACCCAATCAAAATTCATTTAACTCTTTTTCTCTCCAAGAAAATTAAAACCAACCTTATACTCAACCTTTCACTCCACCATAATTTCATTTACACTTCCCATACACACACTTCTCTCTCTCTCACTCTCAAAACTCTTCTTCTTCCTCTTTTTCTTTGAGATTTACGGCTCAAACAAACAAAGAAAGGCAAGAGAAAAATCAAATCTAAACAAAATCAATAATAAGGGTTTATATAGGATTAAACAAGGGTTGATTCAAGATACATTTAAGGGTTGTTTCAAGACAAGATTAAGGGTCATTTGAGGCCCTAAAAGTCACGAAAAATTTATGCCAAAAACCATCTTCAAAACCGAGTTCAAGAAGAGTATAAATCTCCATCTCTTTGTTTAATCTATCTTATTTTGTATATATTAAAAGATCTTTATCAAAAATCATGTTTTTCTTTGATTTTCTTCTTGATTTAAACTCAACGAGGGCAAGGTTGATAGATCCTTATCTCACATGTTCATGCATGTAAAGATCTAGAGAAAGGATTCAATGATTCAACAAGAACAAGACCCAAGAGTTAGTAGTTGTAAGATTTGTTGCTAAATGGGTTTAAGGATTTGATTAAATCTGATTTTTTGATGAATATTATGAGATTATAATCTGTGATTTTTCAATAAAAAGGAGTTTTCAAAAAGGATATAAAAGATTATAGCTTGTTTGTATGTGTAATGGTTAGATCTAAACATGCATGCTTAGATTTATACTAGTTTATGTTGATTTTAAATTAGGATGTGAGAAGGATCTTTGGATGATGATTGATGATTTTGAAATTGATAATAATCTGTAAATTTGATGTTAAGAGCTACAAAATAAAGTATTAATCTTGTAAATGATAAACTCAAGTGTTAATTAAGCAAGAATGGTCATTGGTGAGTTAATATAATCAAGAACATTCTGACAGAAATAATCTTCTGTCTTGGAACGGATAAACTGAGCATGTGAGGACCGTTTCAAGCGAAACTTTCAAAATAAAAGTTGTAGATAAACGAGTTAAATTTAACCACCAACTGGAATCACTCAAAAATACTGAACCAAACAAAAGATATGATTTTTCTACTAAAACTGGTCAAAACTGCATTTTTGTCTGAATATTTATCAACTTTAACAATTTTTATCTCCTAATCCATAAGGTTCCAGGAGGCCATACTTGGTGGAAAGTAAGTACAATGTGTCCTAAGCTTAAAATAAAATCATGGAATTTTTATTAAATGTTATTGAAATTATTTATGGTTGGATATTATGGATTGAACATACGGTTTGGGTATTGGACCTCATATGGAATCTTGAAAGTTGTTGAAGTTGGCGATATTGAAATGTTGATGACCGAATGGTTTTGATGTATGATTAATCGATTTATATACTTTTTCTCTCACGATAAATTTGACAAATGAGAACTTTATAATTTACCATGGATTCTCAACTCTTTAAAATGACGTCATGGTATTTTGAAAACTTGATGGTTTGATAAGGGAATCTTTGCCGATCATACGTTTTGGGTATGTTGATATCTAATAACATGTTTTCTAAGTGTTTAAAATGGTTAGGTAACGAGATTTACTTAAAAACCTATGCACTCACCAACTACGTTTTCGTAGTTGACACTTTTTCTTCATGCTTTTCAGGAATTAGCGTAAGCTTTGAGGAATTATATGCATCATGATTATTTGCATTGCACTTTGGAGTCAAAGATCAAACCTTGTGACGGGCAATGGAATCCGTCTTGATCATTGTAGAATATCGTTTCATGTATTTGTTAATTGTCTCGTGGACTTAATATCCAAGTGCGGTGGACGCATTGTACTTGGGGATTGGTTCACATGCTTGTGCATTTGTAAAATTCTTTTATTAAATAAAGCTATGGTGAATGTTATTTATAATCCTTTATTTTGAATACTCGACTTTCTGTACATCTCATTGTTCCGCCTTAGTTGAGGTGTTACAGGGGTATAGGGCATGGAATAAAACCATGTGTTTTTGGTTTGCTTAAGAGTGCATACTAGGAAAGTTATCATTTTTTTGGGATGGATTAAAGGATTTCACTCTCTAATGACTAAACATAGTAAAACTTGTCTAACCATGTTCTTTTTTTTTTTAATTATTATTTAGACTTTGATTTTGTTCCACCCCAAATAACTTGATTGTGCATGATCACGAAAGTCAAGGAACTGTCCATGATAACTTTGAAATAATCCATGCAAATGACCAGTGCTTTTCATGAGAAAAACACGGCCCAAATCAATCATGTTTGCGGCCCAATTTTGTCACCCATTTTGAAAAACCAGACAAAGACAGGTCAAATAACACATTTTTTCTTTTTTAACACTAACACAAGTTTTCTAATTGAGACAACTATTATGTCGACTTAGGAACCCATTTAACGGTAAGGAGTTTATTTTTATTAAAAAAAGGAAGAATGATAAATATATAGCTAATAAAGAAATATTAGTGTTGAGCTCTTTAGGAAGGCTAAAGTGGTTTTCAAAGAAATTGTGTTTTGTGACCTGTTGGTATTTGTGGATATTTGTGGAGAGCGAAAAACGACCAAAAGTTTGAGGGCACGATATTACAAGAGAACCAATTTTCTTTGGTTCAAATGTTATGGTAATATTAGTTGAAAAGATTGGATTAACTTTACTATCGTATAATGTCGTAAATATCTTTTTATCTGTAAGTGTCCCGTACTTTTACGGTCGGTTCGTTGTGAATACAAGTTGTCTTGTAATAAAAATAAGAATAAAAACCTAAATAAATAGAATATATAACGCGCACGCACGCTTCACGTGAACACAGGAAGGACCGAGAGAGTTCGAAAGGAAAACACACACACCTGTTTCTAGAACTCCAACCAAAAATCCCAAAAGTTTCCTCCTCCTCACTCTTGTTTCAATTCACACCCAAATTCCTTTCCTTTGAAAACCTTTTTATCAAATTTCATCTTCCACCCAATAAATAAATTTAATCATAATCATAAAATCAATTGGCGTAGTATGGCTACAACAGTCATGATTCGCAGGACAGCCGCAATCAAATTTCTTCTTCTCGACCCCTCTCAATCACACTTCCGTTTCTCGTCTATCGCTCCTGCCTTCCATATTTTATCATCCAATTATCAGGTTTCCCCCAACCATATACTACTACCTCGGGTTCCCGCAGGATTTAATGTTGGACCTAACAGCAGCAGTATGATGATGTCTTTCTCAAACCCTACTACTCGCCGCCTTTTTTCCACTTCTACTGATTCATCTCATCAGGTATCTTATTCTTATATATCGCACATGATTAATATATTATTATATTTCGTTACCCGTGTTTACTAATTGCCTCTTTTATAGTCATATGATGGCGGCTGTGGTTAGTTATTTAAGAATTAAAGTTAGATGTTGTAAATTATTAAGTTTATTATATAGTGAATAAAAAGGGAAGGACATTTTGAGTTTATCAACAACTTAATTGAAAAAAATGAAGGGAACTAAATGCTTTATAATGTAAGTATGAAAGTATAGATATAGATATAGATTGATAAATTTTTAAACAAATCCTTAGGGCCAGGTTAAACAAATCCTACTTATGAGATGTAATATGGTACTGTATTTTATATTGTGTACATCTTTTTTAATCATTGCCATTGATATAGTAAAAAAGTACTTGCAGTCTTATACGTGTAATTGTTGTAAAATCAGTTTAATGATAAAAATTACACTGAGATGGCATGGGAGGGGATTGTTGGCGCCGTAGAGGCCGCACGAGGCAGCAAACAACAAATTGTGGAGTCTGAGCATTTGATGAAAGCCCTTTTGGAGCAAAAAGACGGTTTAGCAAGACGAATACTAACAAAGGCCGGTTTAGATAATTCATCGGTTCTGCAAGCTACTGATAACTTTATAGCTCAACAACCAACGGTACTAACGTCACTAGAGTCTGTTGATTTGATCTTTTGACTACTGCCTGTAAAATGATAGCAAGCATTATGTTACAGGTCAGTGATGCAAGTGCTCCTAGATTAGGCTCACATTTGAATACTTTGTTGGAAAATGCAAAAAAATTCAAGAAAGAAATGGGGGATGACTTTGTTTCTGTGGAACATTTTGTGTTGGCTTTCCTTTCGGATAAAAGATTTGGGAAGCAATTGTTCACAAACTTGCAGCTAAGTGAGCAGTTGTTAAAGGAAGTTGTTCAAGCCGTTCGTGGAAATCAGAAAGTAACTGACCAAAGTATAATTCTTATCTTTCCCAACATCAAATTTTGATGCCTTTTTTTTTACCATTGAACGTGTGATCATAAGTTTGTAATATAATTATTTACACATATATATTTGTTACAGATAAGGTAAATACCAGGCACTGGAAAAATATGGTAATGACTTGACTGAACTTGCTAGAAGGGGTAAACTTGACCCAGTGATAGGCCGGGATGATGAAATTAGGCGGTGCATTCAGATATTGTCTAGAAGGACAAAAAATAACCCTGTTATTATTGGCGAGCCTGGTGTCGGGAAAACTGCAATTGCTGAAGGGTATGTTATCTTTGATTATATGAAGTGCTCTTATCAGCTGGTGTGTAGATGCGGTATTCCTTCATCATATCGTTAAACGCTGGAATTTTCTATTTCTTGCAGATTAGCTCAAAGAATCGTACGTGGAGATGTCCCCGAGCCTCTCAAGAATCGTAAGGTTATAACTATTAACAAGTTTTCTCATATTTGTTTACTGATGGAAAATAGTTGCTGAATCTGCGTCGATTGTCAATACGTAAATTTGTTCTGATATATGATACTTTATGCACAGGTGATTTCCCTTGATATGGGCTCATTGCTTGCTGGTGCTAAATTCAGAGGAGATTTTGAGGAGCGGCTTAAAGCTGTTCTTAAAGAGGTCACTGCCTCCAATGGGCAGATTGTTTTATTCATCGATGAAATTCATACCGTCGTTGGTGCAGGTGAAAAATTGTTCACTTCAACTTCTCTTTTTCCCCCTTTTATCTTTCTATGTCTTCTCTCTAAGATAATGTGATGGTTATTTGTCTCTATAGGAGCTGCTGGTGGAGCAATGGATGCTGGGAATTTATTAAAACCAATGCTAGGTCGTGGTGAACTTCGATGTATTGGAGCTACAACATTAAATGAATACAGAAAATACATTGAAAAGGACCCTGCTTTGGAACGTAGGTTTCAACAAGTCTTTTGTGATCAACCGTCTGTTGAGGACACAATCTCCATTCTTCGTGGACTGCGTGAGCGGTATGAACTGCATCATGGTGTTAAAATATCTGATGGTGCCCTCGTTTCTGCTGCTGTTCTTGCGGATCGATACATAACGGAACGCTTCTTGCCTGACAAAGGTTAGAACTTAGCATGGCATTACTGTTTTAATTAAGATTGTTGCTCTTTACTTTCTAATGTTAGTTCACGGTGGCAGCAATTGATCTGGTAGACGAATCTGCTGCAAAACTCAAAATGGAGATTACATCTAAGCCCACTGAGTTGGACGAGATTGATCGAGCTGTGCTGAAGCTCGAGATGGAGAAACTATCTCTCAAAAACGACACTGATAAAGCATCGAAGGAACGGTTGACCAAACTGGAAAGTGATTTAGAATCTTTGAAACAAAAACAGAAAGAGTTTAATGCTCAATGGGAAAGTGAAAAGTTGCTGATAACTCGCATTAGGTCCATCAAGGAGGAGGTAATACTAATAGACATCTTGTAAATATTACTGAGATCAGTTTCTTAAGGTGCAATTTCGACACATGAATGGCTTTGGTTTTTGGGTTGTTTTTTTTTTTAATCTCAAAAACAGGTGAAAATAAATTTCAAAAAGAGAAACAAAACAAAAAAGGGAGAGTTAGAATGTCACCCGAAGTTATTTCTGCTAATTCGATTTCAAACGAAAGATTTGGAATTTTGGATCACTACTGCGATGATATTGTTTCTGTAGACTGTAGTCATTTTTTAATTTAAAAAAGGAACAAAGAAGTGTTTGTGGGTCAACCCTACTGCATTTGTCTTTGCCAGTTTTTACCTGTACTCAAATATGACCCTTATCAACTGAATCCATTATAACCAGTGTCCCAACCCACTGACCTATGTCTACTGCATTTGTTACTGCTAGTATTAACCCGTACTGAAATATGATCCTTATCAACCGAAACCATTTTAACCAGTGTCCCAACCCACTGACCTATGTCTCTGTTTCCAAGTCTACCCTTAAGTATTACCGATATTTATGCATTACATTGTTATTTCATAAGATTGATAGGGTAAACCAAGAAATGGAAGCAGCTGAACGTGATTACGATCTGAGCCGTGCGGCTGAACTCAAATATGGAACATTAATGAATCTTCAACGCCAGTTAGTTGAAGCCGAGAAAAACCTTTCTGACTATCAGCACTCTGGGAAGTCCTTGTTGCGTGAAGAAGTTACCGATATTGACATTGCTGAAATTGTTAGCAAATGGACGGGAATACCCTTATCAAATCTCCAACAGTCAGAGAGAGATAAACTTGTGTCACTTGAAAATGTTCTGCATAAGAGAGTTGTTGGTCAAGATATGGCAGTCAAATCTGTTGCAGACGCAATACGACGCTCACGGGCAGGACTCTCTGATCCAAACAAACCAATAGCAAGTTTCATGTTTATGGGTCCAACGGGTGTCGGAAAGACCGAGCTTGGGAAGGCCCTGGCCAGTTACCTCTTCAACACAGAGAATGCTCTTGTGAGGATTGATATGAGTGAGTATATGGAAAAACATGCTGTCTCGAGATTAGTTGGCGCGCCACCCGGCTATGTTGGATATGAAGAAGGTGGTCAACTTACTGAGGCGGTGCGTCGAAGGCCGTACTCTGTTGTTCTTTTTGATGAAATTGAGAAGGCACATCATGATGTGTTCAACATTCTGCTACAATTGTTAGATGATGGACGAATAACCGATTCACAAGGAAGGACAGTTAGCTTTACAAATTCGGTGGTTATAATGACATCTAACATTGGGTCACATTATATATTGGATACCCTTCAGAGTACCCATGATAGCAAGGACGCGGTTTATGATTTAATGAAAAGGCAGGTTGTTGAATTGGCTAGGCAGACCTTTCGGCCAGAGTTCATGAATAGGATTGATGAATATATCGTTTTCCAACCACTTGATGCTTCACAAATCAGACATATTGTTGAGATTCAGGTACATCTTTTATACCCATTTTCTAGAAGAGAATGTAATTTTTGGCTAACTTCTATATTTTGAAAGGCATTAATTAGTAATTATCAGCTAACATGGTTTATTGTATTGCAGTTGAATCGTGTGAAAGGCAGGCTGAAACAGAAAAAAATCGACCTTCATTACACTAAGGAAGCTACTGACATACTTGGGAAACTTGGGTTTGACCCCAACTTTGGAGCAAGGCCGGTCAAGAGAGTTATTCAGCAGATGGTTGAAAATGAGATTTCTATGGGGATATTAAGAGGAGACTTTAATGAAGATGATACTATAATTGTGGAAGCTTCCTCGTCAGCTAAGGATGGTGTGCAGATTAGGAAACTAGAGAGCCAACCGGGAGTGGGGGACATGGTTGCGAATAATTAATCCATGTGAGTTGTTTATAAATGGATAATACCTATAGACTAGTCTGGGTCTTTTTTCCTATTGGCAACATTATCTGCAGATGCATTCTTTCTTCATTGATTTGGTTAGATTAATGTGTAGGGTACATAATATAATGAAGCAAGTTACTGAACCAATGACTAGAGAAAACGAATATCCAAAGCCCAACAGTGAATAACTGGTGAAGGTGTCGTGTCAGTATTGCTACAATGACGAACTATAGACTATAGTATTGTATAGGTGGATCGTAGACTATGGTCAACAAACAGTTGGAATGCGAAAAGTTACTCATAACCTGCATTTGGTTGGTAATTGACATGATTTAGATCTACTTGTGTCAATTCTTGCATGTATTGGGTCATTGGGTGTCTATGGCTACCAAAATTGTGAGGAGCTTTAGTTTCCATAAGCTACTTAAAGTGGCTTTTACCTTATGGAAAACGAAATTACATAAATATCTTATGAAAGTAAAACAATATTTGTTGAAAAAACAATTATATTAATTTTAAAAGATAATATATAACTACAAGTTCTAGTTATTTTGCCAAACATACCAAAAGCTTCAGCTACTAGTTTCAAGATAATTTATGCAAAAATATCCATGATAGGTGGATAGGCGGTTTGGTAATTGGTTAAAACGAGCTGGATAAATTTTTATTTGTGTGAATACATACCATTTTGTGCATATTTAGACAACTCAAACAATCTGTGTTGATAATAATTTTAACGAAATTTCACTATAGATACAATCTAACTTTTAACCCATCTGTGCCATTTGTCGGGTTCCATTTTTGTTGAAGTCATGAAGTTGACAAGATAGGACAACCAAAGCCCTCAAACTGGCTCAATCATATGAAAATGGGCTGAAAAATCCACCTGTTAGCTAGCTGAACTGCTGAAGTGTCATGACTAACACGCACCCTAGTCCCACGAGGAGAGTTTGCAGTATGTCTATCTATTTGTAATAATTTTGTTTCAGAAGTTAGGGTAGGGGTAAGATCTGAAAGCTGCTGAATGTGGTTATGCTTTGAGATCGGCCAGTCGATCAGGATGCGGAAATTTGGTAGCCATACAAAATTACTTGGAAGAAGGTTTTATTCGTTGGAAAACTTTTAGAGATCAAACGTAAGACATAACTATAATTGACGGACTTTCACCCTGTTTAACGTGCTCAGTCAGTCAATCCGTAAGACCTAATCTCTTTTGAGTTTAACTACTTTGTATCCCAGGTCGAACTTGTTCGTATGGGGTCTGTTTGGTACCACTGATTTCATCCATGTTGTTTATGCTCTGAGCTCCAGTATTCATTCATGTTATTTTGCAGGCTATACAGTTTATTGGTTTGCTGTGTGGTAGCATGTCCAAGTATATGCCTCTTCTGACTGTGAGCTCTGTAACACCCGTTTCGTAAAAATATGGATTTCCAAAAATTTTCGCCTAACGGCGTCAATAAAGCGGAAACAGTTTATTAAAAACCTCAACCAATGAAAACAGTTGAGAAACATAAGTGGTGTTACTAATAGCATCAAATCAGTAATAAAAGAAATCCATAAGATTGCCCAACATAAAGCAACCATAACATAGTCATTATAATAGTTCCATAAAGGAAATCATTAACATTAAGTCTATGCGAAGTTATTGGGTAAACTAAAGCCATCTTGATCATCTACCCATCTCTCGCCAAAGCTTCACACGACATCTCACTGCTTAACCTGAGGGGTGTCAACACATAAGAAGAAACAAGTGTTAGCTATAAAGCTAAGTAAGATAACACCAGGTTTAAGCAAAACATTTCATCCATTAAACACGTCACTTTAAAACATTACGTCATTTGATTTAGGCATTATATCACCACATAACGTATCCATATCACATATAAGCATAGAGTCCATGACCCTAAGTGTGCCTAATCAATTTCGTCATTTCATCTCATCTCATTAATTTGTGACTAGGTCACCGTTAAGTTGTAACCGAAGTTACCGTTAAGGAAAGACAATGTCGATCCATGAGTAGCACGTTATGTTCACGACATTAGGTGGGTCATCAGGCCACCTGAACTACTCGCCACATATGACTTGTTGCAAGGAGCCACCCGAGCAACCATTTTAACGTACCCTCCCACATACGGGCACTACGTACTCTCCCACATGCGAGCACGACGTACTCTCCCACATATGAGCACGGTTTATACGTACCTATTACCACCGCCAGGCACGGGTTATGCATAACTCTTAACGTCTAATTAGCTCGAGCATTTACCACGTTTAGTTTAGGTTTCCACATTAATCCTAAACTAATCCACATCTATCATCTTTTCACGTTAGGGCCCTTAAAACGTGCACGTGTCATGGCAACCTAAAAAGGTCTAGTGTTCTAGATGAACAAGCCACATATACATGCACATATCATCATTACGTCATATCATTAACCACCATTCATCATAACATATCATATCGTTAAACAGATCATCACATATCATATCATAAACGTATTTACGGGGAAACATTTTAGGCATAGGCATCGTCATCTTTAATCCCCGTATACCTCCCATATCAACCCAACCACAATATAGGTTATACATTACCGTTATGGAGGTTATAGTTTATGAAACCATTTTTTTTGTTGCACCCTCAGCGTGACAAAAGTAGTGTATCTTACCTGGTAGTAGAATGTGCGCGCAACAAAAGCTAACAGTGCTTAATAGTAATCCCCGACACCTATCGTACATTAATATATGAAATATAAGTCATTTGGGACCTTAAATGGACTTGAAAACGAACTTAGATTTGTTCTTACGAACTTAATTCCATAAAACGAACTTAACTGTTTTGTTCTTACGAACTTAATCCCAGAAAACGAACTTAGATTTCCAGAAAACGAATTAGATTGAAAACGAACTTAGACTTGAAAACGAACTTAGTTTTGTTCTTACGAACTTAATCCCAGAAAACGAACTTAGATTTCCAGAAAACGAATTTAGTTTTGAATCGAACGAATTTAGCTTTCGAAACGAACTTAGATTTCCAGAAAACGAATTTAGTCATCAGAAAACGAATTTAAGCTTCAGGAAACGAATTTAAACCTATCTTCGTCCAGAATTCAAAAACGACTATGTTCTTCATTTTTCCAGAAATCAATCGACTTAGGCTTCACCCAAAACATGTTTTTGACATATATAAACCTCTTTTGATCATCAAGATCGATTACAAACTCGTTTGATGTCGTTTTGATCATTAATTTGCTTAAACATATTATGAACCCTAATTTATTAAAACTCCTTTATAAAATCAGATTTAATCCTTTATAAAACATCATTAGATCTGAAAATATCGACAACAAATCATTGATTACCTGTACGAATGACAGCCAATCCGATTCAATGCAAAACACACGATTTGATTGACCAAAACTTGAAGATTATGCTTAAGAATTCAAGAGAGAATTGAAGGAACTTTTGTATTTGTTTTAATTATGATTAATGGCTGCAAAATTAACCTAGATTAGGCTAATCCCATGCCAAACCCGTTTTTAACTTTTCGACTTTGGCAAAATTGGTCCCTGGACTTCATATTGACTTTATTTCGCTTAAAAACACCTATTGGGGATACCTATAACACACTAAAGCACTTTCGCACACTACAAAGGCCTTTTACACATCATTTAGTCCACTTTATTGTCACTCATTAAAGGTAATTAAATCTCACATATAGGGCACATAAACATATAAACACACATTTTACCACATAACATATCACGGACTTAGAATTTGACCTAACGACGTTAGTCAACAGAAACGATTAAGTTTTGGGATGTTACAATTACCTCTCCCTTAAGAGGATTCCGTCCCCGGAATCACTTCATCATCAAAAAGGTGGGGATAGGTCTCCCGCATTACAGACTCGGTCTCCCAAGTCATACTTTCGCCGTGATTGTGTTTCCACTTAATGAGAACTAGATCGATAGTCTTTCGTCGTAACTTCTTTTGTTTCCTTCCCATTATAGCAACAGGTTCATCCATAATCTGCTTGTTTGGATCAATACTTACGTCCTCGAGTGGAATGACATCCGCTTCATTTGCATAGCATTTACGTAGATAACACACATGAAATGTGTTGTGAATTCCATGAAGTTCTGGAGGTAATTCCAGTTGAAATGCCTGTTCATTAACCTTTTTAATGATCTTAAAAGGTCCAATGAATCTAGGGCTTAACTTTCCTCGTTTGCCAAATCGTAATACACCTTTCCAAGGCGACACCTTGAGTAAAACCATTTCACCTTCTTTAAAATCAAACGGCCTCCTTTTCTTATCGGCATATGACTTTTGCCTTTCACGAGCAATACGCAGGGCTTTCTTTGCAACATTAACTTTATCGGCCGTAATTTGTACTGATTCGGGTCCAGCCAACTGCTTTTCCCCGGGCTCCAACCAACAACTAGGAGTCCTACACTTTCTACCATATAACATCTCATAAGGTGGCATTCCAATGCTCGCGTGATAACTATTGTTATACGCAAACTCGACAAGAGGTAGGTGTTTATCCCACGAACCACCATAATCCATTACACATGCTCTGAGCATATCTTCGAGCGTTTGAATAGTCCTTTCACTTTGCCCATCGGTCTGCGGGTGATAGGCTGTGCTCAGACGAACTTGAGTACCAAATTCCCGTTGAAAACTCTTCCAAAAGTTGGAAACGAATCGAGCATCACGATCGGACACAATCGATATCGGAACACCATGTTTAGTAACCACTTCTTTAATATACAATGTAGCGAAATTTTCCATAGGAGCATTCTCACGAACTGGGAGGAAATGGGCACTCTTCGTTAATTGATCGACAATAACCCATATCATATCGTGACCACGAGGCATTCTTGGAAGCTTGGTTATAAAATCCATCGTAATACGATCCCATTTCCACTCAGGGATCTCGAGTTGCTGAAACTTCCCGTAAGGCTTTTGGTGTTCAGCTTTTACTTTAGCACATGTCAAACACTTCTGTACGTACATCATCACATCGTTTTTAATACTGGGCCACCAATAAATCGGCTTCAAGTCCGCATGCATCTTTGTGGCACCAGGGTGTACAGAATACTTAGTCTTGTGAGCTTCGTCCATCACTAACTCACGATTGCCTCCATATAGAGGAACCCATATTCTACCTTTGTAAGTTCGAAGACCGCGACTATTTTCTTCCATTTCAAGTCTATTTTTCTTCTTTTTCCCAATAGACTCCTCATTCACATTCTCCTCCTTCAACGCTTCAATTTGAGCTAGTCGAATAGGTTCCATTAAGTTCGACTCAACCTTCGTAATCATTGCACATAACCTACTCTTCGCATATCCTTTGCGGCTCAAGGCATCAGCAACCACATTAGCTTTGCCTGGGTGATATTTAATCTCACAATCATAATCCTTTAATAACTCCATCTCTCTTTGCGATCCCTCGCTTTGTAATCATTGCACATAACCTACTCTTCGCATATCCTTTGCGGCTCAAGGCATCAGCAACCACATTAGCTTTGCCTGGGTGATATTTAATCTCACAATCATAATCCTTTAATAACTCCATCCACCGTCGTTGCCTAACATTCATATCCTTCTGAGTAAACACGTACTGTAAGATCTTATGATCCGTGTATAGGGTACACTTTGTACCATACAGATAATGTCGCCACAATTTCAGAGCAAAAACAACAGCAGCCAACTCAAGATCATGAGTAGGATAATTCCGCTCATGTGGCTTCAGCTGTCGAGAGGCGTAAGCGATAACTTTGTCTCGTTGCATCAGTACACACCCTAACCCCGTGATGGATGCGTCACTATAGACAACTAAATCATCGGTTCCTTCGGGTAAAGCTAAGATTGGAGCTTCACACAACTTCTTTTTCAACGTCGTGAAGGCTTTCTCTTGAGCATCGGTCCACACAAACTTCACACCTTTCTTCGTTAATTCAGTCATTGGCTTGGCAATGCGCGAGAAATCCTGAATAAAACGTCGATAATAGCCAGCCAAACCGAGAAAACTTTAATTTCAGTAGGAGACTTAGGCTGCTCCCACTTCGACACCGATTCTATCTTCGAAGGATCTACTTTTATACCATCAGAGGAGATGACATGGCCGAGGAAATGAACTTCCTTTAGCCAGAACTCGCACTTGGAGAACTTAGCATATAGCTTTTTCTCTCTGAGGACTTGAAGGACAGCCCTCAAATGCTCTCTATGTTCCTCTTCCGACTTTGAGTACACAAGGATGTCGTCGATGAAAACGATAACGAAATGATCCAAAATGGTCGACAGACACGGTTCATCAAATCCATAAACTTCGCTGGAGCATTTGTCAAACCGAATGGCATGACAAGGAACTCGTAATGACCATAACGAGTTCGGAACGCTGTTTTGGCTACACTTTCCTCTTCAACCTTCAGTTGATGATAGCCAGATCGTAAGTCGATCTTCGAAAAATAGGAAGCACCTTGAAGTTGATCGAACAAATCATCAATGCGAGGAAGTGGATACTTATTCTTCACTGTTCTTTTATTCAGCTCGCGATAATCGATACACATACGCATGGATCCGTCTTTCTTCTTTACGAAAAGGATAGGAGCACCCCATGGAGAGGAACTCGGACGAATGAAACCTTTATCTAAAAGTTCCTGAATTTGGGTCATCAGCTCCTTCATCTCCGTCGGAGCTAATCGATAGGGAGCTTTGGCTACAGGAGTAGCACCAGGAATGAGATCAATAGAAAATTCAACCTCACGATCAGGAGGAAAACCTGGAAGATCTTCAGGGAAAACATCAGGAAACTCGGAAACAACCTCGACATCAGAGACTGTAGGCTTCGCGATACGAGAATCGATGACATAAGCTAGAAAATGTGACTTAGTTTGCCGTATACAACGAAGGGCTTTCATCATCGAGATCACCTTAACATTTCCCGGCTTCTTGTCACCATAAACACAGACACCTTTACCGTCAGGGGTAGCGATACGAACTATTTTCTTTGAACATAAGACGACAACATCATTCTTAGACATCCAATCCATACCGAGAACAACATCAAAACTGGGAATAGTAGCTGGTAACAAGTTAGCAGTAAACGACCGACCCTCTATCTCTAATGGACAATCGGAGTAACCTTCCCGTATAATAGACGTTGCACCGTTAGCCACTTCTACTTCTATAGGACATCGTAAGGGACTCGTAATCATGTCTAATTTAGGAGCAAACAGAGTAGACACAAAAGATTTGTTCGCACCAGTATCAAACAGCACATTAGCAGGTTTGGAGTTAACAATAAGGGTAGCAGTAACTACCTGGTCGTCATCTTTGGCCTCTTCAGCCGTCATCTGATAAGCACGGGCTTTGGCTTTGGGGGCTTCCGCTTTCTTTCCCTCATCTTTCTTCATTTGGGGACAATCGGCAATACGGTGCTTTGTATCTCCACATTTATAACATCTTGCTTTATCAGTGCATTCATCAAAAGTATGACCCTGTGCTCCACACCTATTGCACTTGCGGGTCTTAGCAGAACACTGACCAGAATGAAAAGCCTTGCAGCTAGAACACCATTTTCCATCCTTGTCTGTCTTTCCCTTATCAGAGGACGAAGATCCCTTGAACTTCTTACCAAAACGATTTGACCCACCAAACCTCCTCTTATTGACAGACTTCTTCTCATCCTCTTTCTTTTCCACTTTCTTATCCGCAGCAAAATCATCATCAAGCTTCTTAGACTCTTTGATAGCTTCAGTTAGAGTCTTATGCTGCCTGCATATACCTTGATAACTCGGAGGCAAACCATCAACATAGCAAGCAACTTGATCTGCATCAGTTCGGAATAAATGACCCACGAACTTCATCTTCTCCATAAAGGAACGAGCATAATCATTGATTTTACCCACTTCAGCCGTCAAGGCACGAAACTCTTTTTCCATTTTGCGCTGCTCATGAACTCCAATATACTCTTCAATAAATTTCTGTCTGAAGTTAGCCCACGTAATAGCAGATACCATAGCTGGAGTCATCGAAATGGTAATGCTCTTCCACCAGTCCCCGAGCACCTTCTTTCAACATCCTACTAGCACACAACACTTTCTTATCCTCAGGACAATCACAAGCTTCAAAAACCATCTCAGTATCATCAAGCCATTCCATGCAACCTACTGCATTAAGTGTTCCATAGAATTTCTGAGCTCCACACTTCTGGAAACTTTCAAACTTGAATCGAGGGGCGTGAACATCATTAGGAGGAACCACATTAACATTAGCATGGGGAATAAGACATCATCGACCGGTGGCTCCGTGTGGTGAGAAGGCACAGAGTGACTGTTACCAGTTCCTTCTGCGTTAGCTGCCAACGCCTGATTTAACTGTTCTTGCGTTTGGGCCAACTGGGCCTGAAGAGTTAGCACAAGATTATACATCTCCGCCTGATTGGGAATCTGATCCACCACTACGTCGTTAACTCTCGGAGGATTGCCAGGTGGTGGAGGCATCGGACCCAATGAGCCTGGTTGATTAACACGGCGGGGGTTCACACGATTCACATTAGCATTAGCAGCAGCATTAGCAGCATTAGAAGCACCTGCACCCGGATGGACAGGTGGAGTAACGCTAGCAGTAGCTCCGTCGCGTTGGATGTTGCGGTTGCGAGTGTTAACCATTTTCCTTCAATAAAATGGTGGAGTCGATAAGCGCAAAATAAAACAAAAAGCTCGTTGAGATAAGGCTAAAACATATCATCGTAACGTAAACATCTCGTAAGCCCTATCACACTCGCACTCATCCCAACCCATCCTACATCACATGTCATCACTAGCTAAGGCATCCTACGAGTACCTAGCATGCACATCTTAAGTTTAAGTCCAAACCCTATAGTCAATAGGCCTTGGTTCACTTAAACTACTTCTCTGATACCAACTTGTAACACCCGTTTCGTAAAAAATATGGATTTCCAAAAATTTTCGCCTAACGGCGTCAATAAAGCGGAAACAGTTTATTAAAAACCTCAACCAATGAAAACAATTGAGAAACATAAGTGGTGTTACTAATAGCATCAAATCAGTAATAAAAGAAATCCATAAGATTGCCCAACATAAAGCAACCATAACATAGTCATTACAATAGTTCCATAAAGGAAATCATTAACATTAAGTCTATGCGAAGTTATTGGGTAAACTAAAGCCATCTTGATCATCTACCCATCTCTCGCCAAAGCTTCACACGACATCTCACTGCTTAACCTGAGGGGTGTCAACACATAAGAAGAAACAAGTGTTAGCTATAAAGCTAAGTAAGATAACACCAGGTTTAAGCAAAACATTTCATCCATTAAACACGTCACTTTAAAACATTACGTCATTTGATTTAGGCATTTATATCACCACATAACGTATCCATATCACATATAAGCATAGAGTCCATGACCCTAAGTGTGCCTAATCAATTTCGTCATTTCATCTCATCTCATTAATTTGTGACTAGGTCACCGTTAAGTTGTAACCGAAGTTACCGTTAAGGAAAGACAATGTCGATCCATGAGTAGCACGTTATGTTCACGACATTAGGTGGGTCATCAGGCCACCCGAACTACTCGCCACATATGACTTGTTGCAAGGAGCCACCCGAGCAACCATTTTAACGTACCCTCCCACATACGGGCACTACGTACTCTCCCACATGCGAGCACGACGTACTCTCCCACATACGAGCACGGTTTATACGTACCTATTACCACCGCCAGGCACGGGTTATGCATAACTCTTAACGTCTAATTAGCTCGAGCATTTACCACGTTTAGTTTAGGTTTCCACATTAATCCTAAACTAATCCACATCTATCATCTTTTCACGTTAGGGCCCTTAAAACGTGCACGTGTCATGGCAACCTAAAAAGGTCTAGTGTTCTAGATGAACAAGCCACATATACATGCACATATCATCATTACGTCATATCATTAACCACCATTCATCATAACATATCATATCGTTAAACAGATCATCACATATCATATCATAAACGTATTTACGGGGAAGCATTTTAGGCATAGGCATCGTCATCTTTAATCCCCGTATACCTCCCATATCAACCCAACCACAATATAGGTTATACATTACCGTTATGGAGGTTATAGTTTATGAAACCATTTTTTTTGTTGCACCCTCAGCGTGACAAAAGTAGTGTATCTTACCTGGTAGTAGAATGTGCGCGCAACAAAAGCTAACAGTGCTTAATAGTAATCCCCGACACCTATCGTACATTAATATATGAAATATAAGTCATTTGGGACCTTAAATGGACTTGAAAACGAACTTAGATTTGTTCTTACGAACTTAATTCCAGAAAACGAACTTAGATTTGAAAACGAACTTAATTTCCGAAAACGAACTTAGATTTCCAGAAAACGAACTTAGATTTCGAAAACGAACTTAGAATTCCAGAAAACGAACTTAACTATCCTCAAACGAACTTAGACTTCACTCAAACGAATTTATACTTCAAACGAAGTTAAACTTCGTTTTGTCAAACGAACTTAGATTTCCAGAAAACGAATTTAGTCATCAGAAAACGAATTTAAGCTTCAGGAAACGAATTTAAACCTATCTTCGTCCAGAATTCAAAAACGACTATGTTCTTCATTTTTTCCAGAAATCAATCGACTTAGGCTTCACCCAAAACATGTTTTTGACATATATAAACCTCTTTTGATCATCAAGATCGATTACAAACTCGTTTGATGTCGTTTTGATCATTAATTTGCTTAAACATATTATGAACCCTAATTTATTAAAACTCCTTTATAAAATCAGATTTAATCCTTTATAAAACATCATTAGATCTGAAAATATCGACAACAAATCATTGATTACCTGTACGAATGACAGCCAATCCGATTCAATGCAAAACACACGATTTGATTGACCAAAACTTGAAGATTATGCTTAAGAATTCAAGAGAGAATTGAAGGAACTTTTGTATTTGTTTTAATTATGATTAATGGCTGCAAAATTAACCTAGATTAGGCTAATCCCAAGCCAAACCCGTTTTTAACTTTTTCAACTTTGGCAAAATTGGTCCCTGGACTTCATATTGACTTTATTTCGCTTAAAAACACCTATTGGGGATACCTATAACACACTAAAGCACTTTCGCACACTACAAAGGCCTTTTACACATCATTTAGTCCACTTTATTGTCACTCATTAAAGGTAATTAAATCTCACATATAGGGCACATAAACATATAAACACACATTTTACCACATAACATATCACGGACTTAGAATTTGACCTAACGACGTTAGTCAACAGAAACGATTAAGTTTTGGGATGTTACAATTACCTCCCCCTTAAGAGGATTCCATCCCCGGAATCACTTCATCATCAAAAAGGTGGGGATAGGTCTCCCGCATTACAGACTCGGTCTCCCAAGTCATACTTTCGCCGTGATTGTGTTTCCACTTAATGAGAACTAGATCGATAGTCTTTCGTCGTAACTTCTTTTGTTTCCTTCCCATTATAGCAACAGGTTCATCAACAATCTGCTTGTTTGGATCAATACTTACGTCCTCGAGTGGAATGACATCCGCTTCATTTGCATAGCATTTACGTAGATAACACACATGAAATGTGTTGTGAATTCCATGAAGTTCTGGAGGTAATTCCAGTTGAAATGCCTGTTCATTAACCTTTTTTAATGATCTTAAAAGGTCCAATGAATCTAGGGCTTAACTTTCCTCGTTTGCCAAATCGTAATACACCTTTCCAAGGCGACACCTTGAGTAAAACCATTTCACCTTCTTTAAAATCAAACGGCCTCCTTTTCTTATCGGCATATGACTTTTGCCTTTCGCGAGCAATACGCAGGGCTTTCTTTGCAACATTAACTTTATCGGCCGTAATTTGTACTGATTCGGGTCCAGCCAACTGCTTTTCCCCGGGCTCCAACCAACAACTAGGAGTCCTACACTTTCTACCATATAACATCTCATAAGGTGGCATTCCAATGCTCGCGTGATAACTATTGTTATACGCAAACTCAACAAGAGGTAGGTGTTTATCCCACGAACCACCATAATCCATTACACATGCTCTGAGCATATCTTCGAGCGTTTGAATAGTCCTTTCACTTTGCCCATCGGTCTGCGGGTGATAGGCTGTGCTCAGACGAACTTGAGTACCAAATTCCCGTTGAAAACTCTTCCAAAAGTTGGAAACGAATCGAGCATCACGATCGGACACAATCGATATCGGAACACCATGTTTAGTAACCACTTCTTTAATATACAATGTAGCAAAATTTTCCATAGGAGCATTCTCACGAACTGGGAGGAAATGGGCACTCTTCGTTAATTGATCGACAATAACCCATATCATATCGTGACCACGAGGCATTCTTGGAAGCTTGGTTATAAAATCCATCGTAATACGATCCCATTTCCACTCAGGGATCTCGAGTTGCTGAAACTTCCCGTAAGGCTTTTGGTGTTCAGCTTTTACTTTAGCACATGTCAAACACTTCTGTACGTACATCATCACATCGTTTTTAATACTGGGCCACCAATAAATTGGCTTCAAGTCTGCATGCATCTTTGTGGCACCAGGGTGTACAGAATACTTAGTCTTGTGAGCTTCGTCCATCACTAACTCACGATTGCCTCCATATAGAGGAACCCATATTCTACCTTTGTAAGTTCGAAGACCGCGACTATTTTCTTCCATTTCAAGTCTATTTTTCTTCTTTTTCCCAATAGACTCCTCATTCACATTCTCCTCCTTCAACGCTTCAATTTGAGCTAGTCGAATAGGTTCCATTAAGTTCGACTCAACCTTCGTAATCATTGCACATAACCTACTCTTCGCATATCCTTTGCGGCTCAAGGCATCAGCAACCACATTAGCTTTGCCTGGGTGATATTTAATCTCACAATCATAATCCTTTAATAACTCCATCCACCGTCGTTGCCTAACATTCATATCCTTCTGAGTAAACACGTACTGTAAGCTCTTATGATCCGTGTATAGGGTACACTTTGTACCATACAGATAATGTCGCCACAATTTCAGAGCAAAAACAACAACAGCCAGCTCAAGATCATGAGTAGGATAATTCCGCTCATGTGGCTTCAGCTGTCGAGAGGCGTAAGCGATAACTTTGGGGATACCTATAACACACTAAAGCACTTTCGCACACTACAAAGGCCTTTTACACATCATTTAGTCCACTTTATTGTCACTCATTAAAGGTAATTAAATCTCATATATAGGGCACATAAACATATAAACACACATTTTACCACATAACATATCACGGACTTAGAATTTGACCTAACGACGTTAGTCAACAGAAACGATTAAGTTTTGGGATGTTACACTCTCATACTGTGTTGAGTGACCTGCCTGTAACCCTTACTTCTCTACTACTCGATAACAGTAACTGGGGGATAGTAGCTGAATCAGTGGCTTCAATTATGTGGACTTCAACTAAGCGTATTCATAGCTGGGTATCCAATGAAGTAGACTTTTCAACCCAACAATCTATTGATGAACCCGACACAGAGATGGGTGTGTGACAGTCCACGATTTGCACACTTATATTTGATTAATTAAGAGAAGAAAGTAAATGCAGAAAGTAAAGAACAAGAACAAGAATAAAGTTCAAGTGCAAAGATCTAAGCAAGTCTAATCATATGTATCATTGAATTAAACGATGAATACATGGTCGATATTACAACTTGTCTTACAAGAATACAAATGAACTAATAATTGCTAAGTCTAGACAAACTATTAACTTAAACAATTAAGAGAGAAAATAAGTGACACACACTTGTGGTGACAAACACAAAGTGTTTTGATGTGGCTGTGTTGCTTTATTTAGGGGAGGAATTAGAGCAACACAGTCTTACAATGATAGTGAAAGAATGGTGGTTGTCGACATCTTATTGGCTCGAGGTACTTGAATTCAGGAGTCTTTGTCTTCTTTACCAAAACGGGTATGAAAGAGAAAACCCTTCTTTTGGTCCAACTGCATTTTTGCCATACTAAGTAAATTACAGTTGGATGAACCACCATGTGACTTCTTGTCTTCTTTTGATTTGAAATCTTCCCGCCTTGACACACAATTTGGAAAGTAGATCACCCGCTGACAAGAGTCACTGACTCGCTGAAGACTTGCTGACGTTATACGTCAGCGATCAAGTCTGATCAGCGAATCCTTGACTCAACAATCTCCCCCTATTCGCTGAGAAGACTTGCTGAGTAAACTAGACCTTAAGAAAATAAAAGAATGATAGAAAGATGTCTTATATTTCATCTTTTGAACTTTACATGCTGACACATCAAGCATTTACAATTTAAGACATCTAAGGATTGGCAGCTTCAATCTCCCAAGCATCCTCTTGTTTAGCAATTCTTAACACCAGGTCATTTCTTCTGTGAGGCTTCAGCAGTTCTTCATCCAACTTGCTGATGAACCATCCGGCATTGGTAGTCTTAGCACACCTTTTTCTTATGCCAATGATGAACCCAGTGGATGCTTTTTCAATTTCAGCCAATCGAAAGAACAGTTGATCGTTCTGAAAATTGGTGAAGAATATGCCTGCTGGATTCTCCAGCACTCTCCCTTCTTCGAAAAAGCTTCTAGGAGGAAGTCTGAGGTTCAGCAAGGCATCACCAGATATAGGAGGAAGATCAACAGGCAAAGTTCGATATTCTTCTTTTCTTTTTCTTTGGATCCTTTTGCCTGCTGATGTAGAGATGGCTGCTAGAGTACCAAAGATTTACCTCAGCATGGGCAGATCAGCTTTGAACTTTGTCTCATACTCCAGTGCTTTTTCAAAATATTCCTTCAACATCTTCTGAAGGTGAGCATAGCTGACAGTCTTCTTATCTTTGATCAGCATATAGACCTCAAACCATTCAGAGGCACTAAGTGTCGCTGGTTGAACCTCTTTAAGAGAAATTGGTTTGGGTGCCCCTTCTCTTAAAATCTTCAAGTTTGTTGTTAAACCCATATCAGCAGGAAAGGCTTGAGCAGCGACTATCCTTTGTAGCCTTTTTCTTGTTTCCATATTCTTCAGCAACTTGGCCTTTTCTTCTTCAAACTTAGCTCTTTTCTCACTAAGTTGTTTCTCAACCTCTGCATGCTTTTGCTTGTATACAGCTTCAGCACCACCAGTTTTGAACAACATTTGATGCTCACCATCTAGTTCACTTTTCTCAAGAAGAGGCAGCTGCTTGATAAACTCCAAGTTCTTTCTTTCATTTTCTTGGTTTTCTTTAATCCTATCCAGCTCCTTGATAGCTTCTTCTTGAGTCTTTCCCTCAGCAGTCAAAGCCAGTATTTCTATCATTTGTTGCTTGTGACCTACTGGGGTTTGGATAGAAAGTTGAGCAGCAGGAAGAGAAGATGAAGGTTTCTTGTGCTGAATGCGAGCAAGATGTTGTTTCTGAGATTCAGTCATGGGAGCAACGACAGCATTCCCAATGAAGCGTTTGTGAAAGATTGGAAGGACTTCCTTGGATCTGTCTGTGGCCATCTCATCAGCGAATCTGGCCTCCCATGCTGCTTTGAGTGCTTCGGGGTCAAACTGCTCCCCTATATCATCAAAAACTTCAATCTGGGGAGCATCAACATTGATCATTTGTTGCTCCCCCTCAACACCAGCTGGAGGAACTTCAACATTAACTTCTCTTTCAATCTCCCCCTCAACACCAGCAGGGGGAACTTCACTTTCTTTTTCAACATTTGACGTCACAATTGCCATACCATCTGTGACAGTATCAGTGGTGCCTAAAGCTTCTTCAGCAACTTCTTCATATATTCGATCAACAGCCTTGTTCACTGCTTCACCAACTAATTTTATAACGGCTTCATCAATTTTCTCCCCCTTGGAAGTTGCATCGGTATCAGCAACTTCCACACTTGGCGCCTGTTTAGATTGTTGGTTTACCAGCTGAACCAGCAGATTCTTAAGCTCCCCTACTTCCTTCTCCAGCTTAACTTGCCTTTGGCGATCTTCCTCAGTGAAAGATGCTTGAGGTATGGGAAGATCAGCCACTTGTTTTTCCAAGGCATGGATAGCCTTGGTGTTGTTGTCAACTTGAGTTATCAGAGGAGAGATGAGATCACTCAGCTTCTTTACTTCAGCTGCAGCAGATTTGCTGGTAGAGTCTGCCTTTTTAGCTGAGTAGCTGGTGGAATTGACACATTTGATCAATGACAGGGCACCAGACTTTAATATTTGCTGATCACGTTTGATGATGGTTGTGGTGGTGTTGATTTTGTCTTGAGCAGCAGCTATAGAGATAGATTTTTCTTTCAGCATCTTTATATCTGTGCTGTTTTCATTTTGCTTATTGTACCAGCTGGTCAATGTGGAAACCAGCCTGCCAGACTCCTTATCCTTCCACTCAATAGCAAGATTGGCAGCTTTGGTGAGATCATTCAATTGATGCTCTACCCTTTCTAGTCTGCTGGAAGAGTTGGTAGAGTAGGAAATGCCTAGTTCTTTAGCAACAAGGGGCTCGAGTTCTGTTTACAGGTTAGAAGGGCAACCAGGAACAGCTTGGAAAGAGGAGGGCATGCCAAGAGATAGCATGGTGTTCACTGGTTGCATAAGAGGAGTCTTAGGTCTAGCAGTGGGATCCATTGACCCACTTTCAGTGTCAACATTTTCAGCAGATATATCACCAGTACCAGCACCTTCATTTGTTTCAACATTTTCACCAGCACCTTCATTTGTTTCAACATTTTCACCAGCACCTTCATTTGTTTCAACATTTTCACCAGCACCTTCATTTGTTTCAACATTTCCACCAGCACCTTCATTTGTTTCAACATGTCCACCAGCACCTTCATTTGTTTCAACATATCCAGCAGATATATCACCAGTACCAGCACCTTCATTTGTTTCAACATTTTCACCAGCACCTTCATTTGTTTCAACATTTTCAGCAGATATATCACCAGTACCAGCACCTTCATTTGTTGCTACATTTTCACCAGATGGTTCAATTTCCCCATCACCTTCGTCTATTTCCATGTCACTGGCCTCCTTTTCATCAGCATAATTGTATGAGTCCAGCTGGAACTCATCAGCAGCAAAATCTCCTAAATCCAAATCACTTTCATTTTCGTCATCCTCAACTTCAAAACTAACAACAGTCTCTTCCTGTTCAACAACTACATCACCAACAGTAACTACACTTTCAACTTCATTTATTCTTTCAACATTTTCACCAGATGGTTCAATTCCTCATCACCTTCGTCTATTTCCATGTCACTGGCCTCCTTTTCATCAGCATAATTGTATGAGTCCAGCTGGAACTCATCAGCAGCAAAATCTCCTAAATCCAAATCACTTTCATTTTCGTCATCCTCAACTTCAAAACTAACAACAGTCTCTTCCTGTTCAACAACTACATCACCAACAGTAACTACACTTTCAACTTCATTTATTCTTTCAACATTTTCAGCAGATATATCACCAGTACCAGCACCTTCATTTGTTTCAACATTTTCACCAGCACCTTCATTTGTTTCAACATTTTCACCAGCACCTTCATTTGTTTCAACATGTCCACCAGCACCTTCATTTGTTTCAACATATCCAGCAGCCTGTGTTTCAGTTTCACCAGCAGCTTGCACTTCAGATTCATCAGCAATGGCTGTTTCCCTTTCATCAATAGAGTAGTTGATAGGGGTAGGTGACAGGCGTGCCTCTGTTTCAGTATGTTGCTGCTGAATGTTTTCAACAGCTGTAGAGGCTTCTTCCTCATCAATGAAAGAGAGTTGAGAGGATTCCAAACCTTTAATTGCAAACACCTTTGCTGTTTTTTGCTTTCTTTTAGGAGCAGCAGCGGAAAGTGATGATGGAGCAGAAGTCTTGGAAGACTTTGATCTTGCTTTCTTTGATGGTTTGGCAGCTTTGGGTTATGCTTTCTCAGCGAGACCCTCAACAACTACTCCAGATGGTTTCTTTATGTAGATGTTTGGATAGGATGAGAAAAGTACCTCTTTCATTTTCGGAGTGAGATCAGCAAACTTACTGTCGAAGAGGGCAAGATCACAAGCAGGCTGCTTGTATACTGAGTGACCAATTCTTGGTGGTTTGCATACAGAAGCACCGAATTGATTGTATTTTTCCTTCAGCTCTTGCTTAAAAATCAAGGAAAAGAATCTTGTAAATGGAATGGTGTAAGAGCGATTGCTGGCTTGAACTTTTGCCTTCATATCTTCAAATATGACTGAGGCAAAGTCAATAAATCTTCCAGTAGCCAGAGCATGGATAATTTGCATATTCTCTGCTGTAGCTTGATCATGAGATCCAGAGTTGCCACCTATGCATTGAATAACATCTGCAAACAGTAACCTCCACACACCAGGGAGATGCTTTTTTGTGGGATTGCTGGGTACAGCTTCAGGTGGATTAACATCTGTTCCATATCCAATAGTGGGCAGCTACTCTTTCCATTGTTCAACAGTTGCTGGATCCACAAAAGGTTTTTCTTTTGTTTGATCTGGAAGCCCAAGTGCTGTTCAAATGAGTTTGGGAGTTATTGTTATGCGTATCTGCTTCTTTTTCACAGTGCCAGTAATGGCACCGATACTTACATGGTAGTCGCATGTCCACCAAAACTCTCGAAGGAGATAGACATACATTTCTTCAGGATCAGCATAGATAGCATTGCTTGCAGGGCATGCTTTTATAAAGTCTAGCATATGCTGGTACCCTGTAGTGCCAGAAGGAACTTCAAGAGAACCTAAATAATTGTTAGGTTTAATGGAGATTCTTTGGGCTTGAAACATGACTTTTGAAGAAGGAGGAATGGTTTTTGGATCACATATTGTAGAATGCATATAAAGAGGAACATGTTTAAGAGCTTTCTGGGTGGCTAGATCTTTGGCAGACAACTCAACATGAGTTGGTGATTCTGGTTGATTTTTTGATGGAGGGTTTTGAGTTTCTGATTGTTGTTGTTGTTCAGGAGTGGGTTGCTCAGATGAAGAAGCCATTTTAGATTGAAATTGAGAAATAGGAAGAAGAAGATGAACAGTGAGAGGAGATAGAAAGGATTTTGAGAAGTTTGAGAGATTTGGAGAATAAGAAAATAAGAAGGTGAATTATGAGAGTATAAAGGACGGAGATTGAAACGATTTGAATATATATGGTATGGATATGGGCCCCATAACTGTGACAGTGAACCGTCACAAATACTCTCTTTCATACGTAATATATACATATATATATGTATTTAATAAATTAATAGGAGACCATCAGTGGTTTTGTATATATAATAAGTACAAAATGCTGATTTTTAATTTACAAAATACGTTTAATATACGTATGTGAGTAACGTATAAAAATGGATTGATGTGACAACTTGTACCATAATTTACAAAATACGTTTAATATACGTATGTGAGTAACGTATAAAAATGGATTGATGTGACAACTTGTACCATAATTTAAAAAATACTCGAGTATTTACGGCGGATACAGTGTACAAGTTGCCCATTAGGGAGAAAATCGAGGTAACCGTTTTGAGATTCCAATAAAATATTAATAAAAATACTTGGTGGATATATTCACACGATAAAATAGTTGAGATTGAAGTATATCCATTGACAATTTAGTAAATCTGGTTACCTCATTTAGAGAAGGAGTTTCAGTCAGCGACTTCACGGCAAACGTTGGTCGCTGATGAATAAAGAATACAATTTTTAGCAAATTGTCAGCTGTCAACGGATTTAGTTAGTCTTTACCAGAGCCGTTTGCTGCTGGACTAGATGGAAACTTTCAGCTTTCCATTGCTTTTATTTGCTTATTCCCAAAGCAACAGGGACTAACGGATTTGGTGAGTATTTACCAGAGCCATTTGCTGCTGGACTAGATAGAGACTTTCAGCTCTCAATTGCTTTTGTTTTGCTTTTTCCCAAAGCAACAGGAATAACGGATTTGGTAAGTCTTTACCAGAGCCGTTTGCTGCTGGACTAGATGGAAACTTTCAGCTTTCCATTGCTTTTATTTGCTTATTCCCAAAGCAACAGGGACTAACGGATTTGGTGAGTATTTACCAGAGCCATTTGCTGCTGGACTAGATAGAGACTTTCAGCTCTCAATTGCTTTTGTTTTGCTTTTTCCCAAAGCAACATGGAATAACGGATTTGGTAAGTCTTTACCAGAGCCGTTTGCTGCTGGACTAGATGGAAACTTTCAGCTTTCCATTGCTTTTATTTGCTTATTCCCAAAGCAACATGGATTAACGGATTTGAGGAGTCTTTACCAGAGCCGTTTGCTGCTGGACTAGATGGAAACTTTCAGCTTTCCATTGCTTTTATTTGCTTATTCCCAAAGCAACATGGATTAACGGATTTGAGGAGTCTTTACCAGAGCCGTTTGCTGCTGGACTAGATGAAGACTTTTAAGCTCTTCATTGCTTTTAAGTTCAGCGAGTTAGACATGCTTATACTCGCTGATAAGGGTTTTGACTTCACGAGTCAATATTAAATTTTGTAAAGAGAGAGATAAGTTGAATTTTAGCAAACATGACACGTCATGTCGCTGACTCACCATTCAGCATTCCCAACTTGCTGACCAGATATTTGAATCTGGTTTCATCTAACGGTTTAGTGAATATGTCAGCAAGCTGGTCATCAGTGGGGATGAAATAAATTTCAACATCCCCTTTCATGACATGGTCACGAATGAAGTGGTACCTTATGTCTATGTGTTTGGTCTTTGAATGCTGAATAGGGTTGTGTGTGATAACAATTGCACTTGTATTATCACACATTATGGGAATCTTAGAGAATTCTAAGTCATAGTCAGCGAGTTGATTTTTCATCCAGAGGACTTGTGCACAACAACTCGCTGCTGACACATATTCTGCTTCAACAGTGGAGATGGACACTGTATGCTGTTTCTTACTTGACCAACTGGTCAGCTTCCCCCCCAACAGTTGACATCCACCACTGGTGCTTTTCCTATCTAACATGCAACCAGCATAGTCAGAATCATAATATGCAACTAAGTCAAAACTGGAGTCTTTGGGATACCAGAGACCCAGTGTGGAGGTACCCTTCAGATATTTAAAGATTCGCTTGACAGCGAGAAGGTGAGACTCCCTGGGAGATGCTTGATATCTTGCACATAAGCAAGTGGCAAACATAATGTCAGGACGACTCGCTGTGAGATACATCAGCGAGCCTATCATTCCCCGATAGTGAGTGGGGTTCACATGCTTCCCTGCAGGATCAGCATGGAGATTGTTTGGAGGAGACATAGGGGTGGCCTTAGTAGTCACATTGGACATATCAAATTTAGCCAGTATGTCTCGAATGCACTTCTCCTGATTAATGAAAATCCCATTTGGGAGTTGACGAATTTGCAGTCCAAGAAAGAAGGTCAGCTCACCCATCATGCTCATCTCAAAATGAGAGGACATCAGGGAGCTGAACTTAGTACAAAGTTTCTTGCTGGAGGACCCAAAGATGATGTCATCCACATATATCTGGACATAAAGGACATCAGCACCCTTTCTATAGATAAAGAGGGTGTTGTCGATGGACCCTCGCTGAAACTTGTTAGAGAGAAGAAATTCAGAAAGAGTGTCATACCAGGCTCTAGGAGCCTGTTTAAGACCATAAAGTGCCTTATAAAGACGATAGACATGGTGTGGCTTAGCTGGATCTTCAAAACCAGGTGGCTGCTTAACATAAACTTCCTCGTCGAGTTTTCCATTTAGGAAGGCACTCTTGACATCCATCTGATATACTGTGAAGTTTCTGTAAGCAACATGTGCCAGGAATAAGCGAATTGCTTCCAATCGGGCCACTGGTGCAAATGTTTCATCATAATCAACACCTTCTTCCTGAAGGTATCCTTGTGCAACCAACCTAGCCTTGTTACGAGTAACTACACCATCTTCGTCCATTTTGTTCCTATAAACCCATTTTGTTCCAATGGTTTCTTTGTCAGCAGGTAGAGGAACAAGAAACCAGACATGCTGTCGTTTGAACTGTGTAAGTTCCTCTTGCATAGCCTCTACCCATGAAGGATCAGCCATTGCTTCTCCTATGTTTTTAGGAGTGATCATTGACAAAAAGTTCACATAAAGACATGTGTTTCTCGTCGCTGATCGAGTAACTATCCCCTGAGAAGGATCACCAATTACTTGGTGAGCTGGATGACTAGAAGTCCATTTAAGTGCAGGAACACTTGATGAACCTAGTTGAGTGTCAGCGTAAGACTGAGAGATAGGTTCAGTAGAGAGATCATTGTAAGAGGAGAAGTCAATGGTAAGAGTGGGATCAGAAGGGTTATGATCAGATGAGCCATTCGACTGAGTTTAGTTATCATTGATGTTGGGGTCATCAGCTGACTCCATATCATTAGCATTAGCTGATTCATCATGAAACTCTTCCTCAGCAGAGTCATCAGCATGCACATCATCAGCCAGTGATCTAGGTTTGGCTGATGCAGCATGGATTGATCTTAAGATAGGCTCAACTGGCTCAATCGAGTAGATATGAGCAGCAACTTGCTCTAGTTCAGTGTCAGCTGAACTATCCTGTGTGTCATGCTGATTATTTTCAGGCAGTGAGCAAGATGCATCAACAAATGAGTCAGCTTCCTCAGTAAGAGGATCAACGAGCTCATTGAAAATGACTTCTGATGAATTAGTTTGGATGTCCTTAAGAGCTGATGAACTTTCATCAAAGGTAACATGAATGGATTCATCCACCTTCTGAAGGCGAGTATTAAATACTCTAAATGCCTTACTGATGGAAGAATATCCAAGAAAGTATCCATCATCAGCTTTAGGATCAAATTTTCCTAAGTGATCCTTACTGTTTAGAATGAAAACAGGGCATCCAAATACATGAAAGTATTTTATTTGAGGTTTCTTACCTTTCAAAACCTCTTTAAGCTGTCTTGTCATGTCTTTTAACAATGAGACATCTATTCTGAGTATGACAAGCAGTGCTGACAGCTTCTGCCCAGAATTTACTAGGCAAAGAAGACTCACTGAGCATGGTACGTGCTGCCTCTATTAGAGTTCTGTTTCTTCTTTCAGCAACACCATTTTGCTCAGGAGTTCTGGTGGAAGAGAAGTTTTGTGAGATCCCTTGATCAGCACAAAAGGATTCAAGAGTGTGATTTCTGAACTCAGTACCATGGTCGCTTCTGAGTTCTTTAACCCTTATGCTGTTGAGATTTTCCATTTTCCTTATGAAATTTATGATTTCTTCAGCAGCATCACTCTTTGAACGAAAAAAGATAGTCCAAGTGTATCGTGAATATTCATCCACAATTACTAAAGTGTATCTGCTACCCTTTAGGCTTTGACATTCACTGGACCAAAAAGGTCCATGTGAAGTAGATGAAAGCAGCCAGAGATAGAATTGGCCTGTTTTATTTTGAAGGTAGCTCTATGGCTTTTACCTTTTTCACAAGCACCACGGAGTCTATCCTTTTCAAAAGAGAGATGAGGAAGGCCACGAACAAGGTTCTTTTTGGCCAGAGAGTTGATGGTTTTGAAATTCACATGCGACATACGCTTGTGCCATAACCAATTGAGTTCAGCTGCTGACTTAGCAAAGAAACAAGTCTCACTGTCAGTCTTGATAGGAGTGAAGTCCACACGATATACATCTCATTTTCTTGGAGCGACCAAGACGACTTCCTTGTTTACATTTACAACAGTGCCTTGATGCTTATCAAGAATCACTTTGTAGTCAGCATCACAAAGTTGGCTTATGCTGATAAGATTGTGTTTCAAACCATTTACATAAGCAACCTTGGTGAACTTAATGAGACCATTAGAGAGATGACCATATCCTTCAGTTTGTCCAGTGGAGTTATCACCAAACACTACAGTAGGGCCAGCAGCCTCTACGTAGTTATCCAACAGAGTCTTAGAGCTAGTCATGTCTTTTGAACAGCCACTGTCCAAGTACCACACAACTTTTCCCAGCGAGCCCTGCATGGATACATAGAAGGATTTAGATAGGTTCACTATTAAACTCGCTGACAGCAAGATCAGCAGGGTTAATAGCAGCAGCTTCAGAGCTTTCCTCTTCAGCTTGTGTAGAAGGATGAGGAGGAAGAGAGTCTAGAGGAAAGGTGCCATAAGATGATTCATCACCATCAAATGGAGTTATAGTATTATTAGATTGAACGAAGACCACATTGCTGACCACATCAGTATCACTGAACTCAACTATCATAGCTGGTTCACCAAATTCATTGGTAATAACCCTTTGAGAGTGAGGGACTGATAAATTCTGGGCTGCAGTGAAGTAAGCAATATTTTCCTCAGAGAGAATAGTTGTTTCTCCTACACTATTTTCATGTTCAGCAGAAGAAGAACTTTCGCTGACCATAGTGGAGGAGGAAGCAACTGTTGAGGAAGGAGGATTAGGTTGAATGACAACTTCAGGAGCATCCCTGGAGTTATCACACTCAGAAGCAACATGACCTCTGCTGCCACATATGTAGCATTTTTTATCAGAGGTGCTGCCCTTTTGATTTTGAAGGAAGAATTCCTTCAGTTGAGAAGAGAGATCATTAACTCGCTGAGTGAGCTCGTTAATTTGAGGGTCAGAGGTGGAAGATGCCCTTTTCTTTTGCTTAGACTTATGCTTTTGCTTAAGTGTCAGCTGAGGCATCTTAGGAGCAGGACCCAAAATGGACTTTCCTTTTGGATCCTCTGATTGAGAAGTAGAGGGATTTTGTGATCCCTTGACTATACTCCAAGCTTGATTAACACCAGGGTTATAAGAAGAAGAAGAACCCTGCTGATGAGCTCTTTTAGGAGTGATCGGTCTAGATTGCTGATTAGGGGTAGCTGACCTCATTTGCCTATGAGATAGATACTCCCCTTTTGGAGTAGTGAATCTTACTTGCTGATGTGGCAAGTGTTCTCTCTGAGGGGTAATAGGTCTAACTTGCTGATGTGGCAAGTATCCTCTCTGAGGAGTGTTGGACCTATTTTGAGAATGAGGTCTTCTTCTTTGAGGAGTGGTGGACCTATTTTGGGAGTGAGGCATTCTTCCTCTCTGAGGAGTATTGTGCCTCATATTAGAAGGAACATGCATAGATTGAGGAGCCTGCTGATGGACCTGTCTATCAGCAGGTTTGACCTGAGATGGTCCTATTTGCTGATATCTAACATCACCAAACCTGACACGTCTTTTCATGAGACGATCATCCTGAACAGTTTTACTGTCAGCATGGGCAGGAACTTGCTGAGAGGATGAAGAAGAAGAGGGTTGAGGAGCAACTGGTTGAGGTTGCTGATTGATAGGATCAGCTCGCTGAGGCGTGCTATAGTCATAAGGGACAACAACCTTACTTCTTTTGAAAGGTTCAGTAGCTTTGATAGTAAGCTGCTGAGGAGCGACGGGTTTGAAACCATCACTGCCAATATCACCTTCAAAGGATTCCCCAGAAGAGTATTGAACTCTTCCTTCATTTGGCATCATGCCAATAATGGGAAGATGAGGGAAGAGGTTGCTGGTGCTTGCTGAGGAGCTTGCACCATTACCCTCAGTGGAAGGAGATGGGTCGCTGGTTATAGAAGAGGTAGAACCAGCTTCCATTTCAGTATGGTAATCATTAAGACCTCTAATGAAGTACCATTTCTTCATCTTTTCAGGAGAGATAACAGCAGAAGGAGGAATGGAGATTTCAGGTTTCACATCATCATTGAACAAGTCAGAGAGGGTGGCAGCAGCCTCAAAATCGCCGCCTATCACTGCCTGAACCTGAGCAGGGACTTATATTCAAGCACTTGTGGTGAAACCTGGAAGCTTTTGACCATGAGGTCACAATCTTCCTGAGGTTGGCAATTTCAAGCTTGAGTTTTTCATTTTCAAGCTGAACCTTCTGTGCCAACAACTCATGAGATTGAAGTTCAACATGAACATTTCTCAACTCATTGAGTTTTTCAGATTTTTCACTCAACTCTGAATAGACAGAGTCAAGTTTAGACTGGGTCTCAGCTCGAATAGATTCAACGAACTGGATATCACAAAGCAAGGATTCAAAGATTTTAGATTTATCTTCGTCAGAAGCAGCAAAATGTGCACATACCTTTTTGATGGTGACGTTCACCCACTGACTGGAAGAAACTTAGTCTTTCGTTAGTGCATCTCCATCAGCAAGTGCCATAAGACACATGGCATCTACATATTCTTCACTGTCTGAATCATCTGATTCAGCCCATTCATGCTCTTCAGCTACCAGCCCTTTTGCTGGTGTCTTGGCCTCCTCCATTTCAGCCACCTTTGCTTTGAGCTGATAGTATTTGTTCCTGTACTCATCAGCAGGTTTAGAGGAGTTAGTTTTGGGAGCAGCAGGAGTTGGAATAGCAACTCTGCACTCCTTCTGGTAGTGACCTTTCCTACCACATCTCCAGCACTCCTCTTGAGATTTATCAGTAGGAGGCTTATATGGAGCAACCGACTTACGGTTGTTCCATTTTCTGGAGTATCTTTTTCCAGCGACCAGGGCAAAGTCCATGAAGTCGCTGAACATCTCTTGTTTCTCATCAGCGTCGAGATCATTAACAAGAGATTGAATAGGAGATGGTAGATTAGAAGAGCTGGCACCAATATTAAGATTAATGGGCTCAGCAGAGACAAGGGCCAGAGGATCAGTGACAGAATAAGCAGAAGAAGAAGTAGATGAGGAGGGACCAACACTTCGTTGTGTTTCAGCAGCGGCTCTTAGGTTTTGAGCAAGAGCTCTCTCTTCAAATTGAAGCATACCGAAGAGAGATTCAAGGTCAAGACCTTGTAGCTGCTTTGTGGTTCTAAGGATTTGTCTAAATCCTTGCCACTTCATGGGAAGACTGTCAATGAATTTGTGGCACACTTCAAAGTTATCATGAGTGATACCAACATTCGTCATATCATTCAGCAACCCTTTAAATCGGGTATAAGTGCTGTCAAGACGTTCATTAGGAAGATAGAGGAATTTTTCATAAGCCCTATTAAGGTCAATCTTTTTGGTAGAAATTGTATCAGCAGAACCTTCATACATGCTACATAGTCTATTCCAGACCTGTTTAGAAGAGGGATATTTGATGACGAGTTTCATAATATCAGAGGGAGGGTGCTGATAATCATGTTTTTTAGTCTAGCATCAAGATTTACTAGTCTCCTTTCGTCATCAGTCCATTGTACCTCTGGTTTGACTATGTCAATCACAATCTCAGGAGCATCAGCAGTTGCTCCTGGTGTTCTTTGCACCAGAGTGGGTACATATGGACCAACAGTCATAATGGTCATGAGATAGGGTTCTACACCAACAATGTGAAGAAGCATTCTTTCCTTCCAAGATCCAAAGTCCTCAGGCTCGAATCTTGGAGGAACAGACACGTAACCAAAGTCACGTGTATTCACAAGAGTTGGTACAGCAGTCATGTTCTTGTTTAAAGAAAAGATTAGAAGATTTAGAAAGAAGAGAAAGTATAGACTTTTAAAAAGAAAATAAGTATGCAAATAGATTTTGTTTCAATAATTTAGAAACTTGGCTCTGATACCACTTGACAGTCCACGATTTGCACACTTATATTTGATTAATTAAGAGAAGAAGGTAAATGCAGAAAGTAAAGAACAAGAACAAGAATAAAGTTCAAGTGCAAAGATCTAAGCAAGTCTAATCATATGTATCATTGAATTAAACGATGAATACATGGTCGATATTACAACTTGTCTTACAAGAATACAAATGAAATGAACTAATAATTGCTAAGTCTAGACAAACTATTAACTTAAACAATTAAGAGAGAAAATAAGTGACACACACTTGTGGTGACAAACACAAAGTGTTTTGATGCGGCTGTGTTGCTTTATATAGGGGAGGAATTAGAGCAACACAGCCTTACAATGATAGTGAAAGAATGGTGGTTGTCGACATCTTATTGGCTCGAGGTACTTGAATTCAGGAGCCTTTGTCTTCTTTACCAAAACGGGTATAAGTGCTGTCAAGACGTTCATTAGGAAGATAGAGGAATTTTTCATAAGCCCTATTAAGGTCAATCTTTTTGGTAGAAATTGTATCAGCAGAACCTTCATACATGCTACATAGTCTATTCCAGACCTGTTTAGAAGAGGGATATTTGATGACGAGTTTCATAATATCAGAGGGAGGGTGCTGATAATCATGTTTTTTAGTCTAGCATCAAGATTTACTAGTCTCCTTTCGTCATCAGTCCATTGTACCTCTGGTTTGACTATGTCAATCACAATCTCAGGAGCATCAGCAGTTGCTCCTGGTGTTCTTTGCACCAGAGTGGGTACATATGGACCAACAGTCATAATGGTCATGAGATAGGGTTCTACACCAACAATGTGAAGAAGCATTCTTTCCTTCCAAGATCCAAAGTCCTCAGGCTCGAATCTTGGAGGAACAGACACGTAACCAAAGTCACGTGTATTCACAAGAGTTGGTACAGCAGTCATGTTCTTGTTTAAAGAAAAGATTAGAAGATTTAGAAAGAAGAGAAAGTATAGACTTTTAAAAAGAAAATAAGTATGCAAATAGATTTTGTTTCAATAATTTAGAAACTTGGCTCTGATACCACTTGACAGTCCACGATTTGCACACTTATATTTGATTAATTAAGAGAAGAAGGTAAATGCAGAAAGTAAAGAACAAGAACAAGAATAAAGTTCAAGTGCAAAGATCTAAGCAAGTCTAATCATATGTATCATTGAATTAAACGATGAATACATGGTCGATATTACAACTTGTCTTACAAGAATACAAATGAAATGAACTAATAATTGCTAAGTCTAGACAAACTATTAACTTAAACAATTAAGAGAGAAAATAAGTGACACACACTTGTGGTGACAAACACAAAGTGTTTTGATGCGGCTGTGTTGCTTTATATAGGGGAGGAATTAGAGCAACACAGCCTTACAATGATAGTGAAAGAATGGTGGTTGTCGACATCTTATTGGCTCGAGGTACTTGAATTCAGGAGCCTTTGTCTTCTTTACCAAAACGGGTATGAAAGAGAAAACCCTTCTTTTGGTCCAACTGCATTTTTGTCATACTAAGTAAATTACAGTTGGATGAACCACCATTTGAAATCTTCCCGCCTTGACACACAATTTGGAAAGTAGATCACCCGCTGACAAGAGTCACTGACTCGCTGAAGACTTGCTGACGTTATACGTCAGCGATCAAGTCTGATCAGCGAATCCTTGACTCAACAGTGTGTTTCTTTTAAAAGTGATGCATCAGACTTGTGTTGCTTTAAAAGATCATCTGTCTCCAGAGCAGCAGTTAATGCTTGCCAACATGACCCTCCCCTGAACTTGTTCTGCCAGATCAAGGCTCATACATCATTGATCCATGGTCATTCATCTACGGATAGAAGATTTGGCATATTTGTGGGCTCTGTTCCCATCAAAACGATGCCTTTGATGGTTGCGTCTAGATTAGTTGTATTCACCATGCTAATTACACTCGAGTCATTAGTTGTAATCACCCTCTTTGCTCTTTTTTCATAGGGACGCCAGTAGTGTATAATGAAAGCATATTTTGCAAGTTAGTTTAACAAAACTATCTTCATTACGTGTAGCATTGAATACAAGTACTTGAACGTTATAGTTGAATCGATATTTATTTTTATCAAATTTAACTCTTGGCTTGTTACTTTAGCATTCAGAACAACTAGCGTGACATTTTTGTTAAGTGTGTTGAATGAGAATTTATAATATACTAAAAAGCTATACGAATGTACAAGTGCCTTATGCATGGAATGTACAAGTTCTTATAACACATAATAATTTTTACCATTTTTCATTTTAACCCCCTAAACTTTCTATCTTTTAACTTTTGCCACATCAAAGTTTTCGTTTTTATTTTCTTGACACTAAATTTTTGGGTTCTCATGTTTTCATCAAACAACTTTCACATGGTTACGATTTTACTTTTAAACATTTGGTTTTGAATATTTTCATCTGTATTTTTATATAAATGACGTTTTTAATATATAATAACTTTTATCATCATTACGTGTTACGTTTATATAACATTTAAAACATTATAATTTTTACTATTTTTCATTTTAACCCCCTAAACTTTCTATCTTTTAAGTTTTGCCATACATCAAAGTTTTCGTTTTTATTTTCTTGACACTAAATTTTTGGGTTCTCATGTTTTCATCAAATAACTTTCACATGGTTACGATTTTACTTTTAAACATTTGGTTTTGATTATTTTTATCCGTCTTTTTATATATATAACATTTTTAATATGTAATAACTTTTCTTATCGTTACGTCTTACGTTCATGTAACATTTAAAACATTAATATAGTTATTGTTTATGTTTTTATACAAAAAGTCTATACAAATTTACAAGTCCTTTTTGCCTGAAATGTACACGTCCTTATAGCATATGATAATTTTTACCAATATTTTCTATCTTTTAACTTTTGCCATGCATCAAAGTTTTCATTTTCGTGACACTAAACTTTTAGATTTTCATCAGACAACTTTCACACAGTTACGGATTTACTTTTAAACATTTGGTTTTGATTATTTTCATCTGTATTTTTATATAAATGACGTTTTTAATATATAATAACTTTTATCATCATTACGTCTTACGTTTATATAACATTTAAAACATTAATATAGTTATTGTTTATGTTTTTATACATCTTATTACTATTTTACATTTTTTATTGTTATTGCTACATGTTTAATTATCTTTTTAAAATTTTGAGTTCGAATATTTGACATAAATTTGGGTCCAAAACTTTGTCGTATAAAAAGCGTACTCCGCGGTAACGCGCGGGTACAATTAACTAGTTTGTATTATATTAATTTATTCTATATATAGAGAGAAATGATCATTAAGAGATGGACAAGGACAGAGGTTCGATCAACCTCGATTTGAGTTTTGAGCTTCTTGTTTTATTAAGGAATCTAATGTGGGCCTGATACTAATCGTTGTGATCTAATACCGTCAGATCATTACAAGCTCATTGATGTTAAGTTGGTCAATTGGTACGTAACTCGGTTGGATTTGTTAGACGCTCGTTTATGTGAAGTTGACCAATTGGTACATAATGTTTTATTTTTAACTGAAATACACTTATCAACAAGTCGAGATCATATGAAAAAGTTATGTACGGCGGCTAAAAACTACTCATTTGTGTTGAAGGTTATACATAGAGAAAAACCAACATTCATGTTATGACAAAAACAAACACTAATGTTTATGATCATGGTTATAAGTTTATAACTAATATTAGAATAAGTCTAACAACCCATTGATTCTAAACCTCAAATTGTCATAACTGAATATTTAAGAAGTTTCAACCATATACATAACATAAAATTTTCTGTTACATTTATGAACCCAAAATCCAAATTGGGTTCCAAGGAGTCTATTTTCGGTATTTAGTCCTAGGAAAAGAGTCTTGCCAATGCAAGCGACACGGATGACCCCAAAGAGCTTGTGAAGATGGCTTTTGATTCAGCGATAAAGGGGGTTCAAATAGCCATGGATAACTCAACAACCTTGAAAGAATTGGCTAAGGACCCAGAGCTTCTAAGGCATTGGATCAATGCAAGAGGTTCTGAATACCTCAATTGATGATCTTAAGAGATCTTTACAAAAGCTAGATAACTTTGATATTGCCAAGATGGAGGAATATGTTAATGATATTAAGATATGGCTTAGTGGTTCGTTAACGTATCAAGAAACGTGTCGTGAAGGGTTCAAGAACACGACTGGTGAAGCGGGTGAGAAGATGAAGAAGTTATTGAAATTAGGGTGGAAGCTCACAAGTAATGGGCTCGCCATGATTAATGGAATCGGTGAGCTCCTTGGGGAGTTTCAGCTAACCGTGGTTAGTCGTAGGTTACTAAAGTTTCCAAATGATGATGCATGGTGGGCTAGAGGTGAGAGGCGGTTGCTTCTTGATGTTGACCCGAAGACATAGAAGCCTAATGCTTGGAAAAAAAATTCCAAGATGAGTAAATATTATTTTATTAACTTCGTCATTTTTTATATTTGTATAATTGCTTAAAATGGTTTGATCAATCTCAAAAGTACAAAAAAAATATTTAAGAGGTCGATATCAAATTTTAAATATTATCGCATATAATGTACGAAATGTTTTCCGGGGCAACGCCCGGGTGACTATCTCGTTATGGTATGGTACTGTTATAAATAATTAATTTAATAAAAAATAATAATAGATAAAACGTACATGTTATTGCTGATCATCAATATTTTATTAATGTTAATGATATTAAGATATGGCTTAGTGGTTCGTTAACGTATCAAGAAACGTGTCGTGAAGGGTTCAAGAACACGACTGGTGAAGCGGGTGAGAAGATGAAGAAGTTATTGAAATTAGGGTGGAAGCTCACAAGTAATGGGCTCGCCATGATTAATGGAATCGGTGAGCTCCTTGGGGAGTTTCAGCTAACCGTGGTTAGTCGTAGGTTACTAAAGTTTCCAAATGATGATGCATGGTGGGCTAGAGGTGAGAGGCGGTTGCTTCTTGATGTTGACCCGAAGACATAGAAGCCTAATGCTTGGAAAAAAAATTCCAAGATGAGTAAATATTATTTTATTAACTTCGTCATTTTTTATATTTGTATAATTGCTTAAAATGGTTTGATCAATCTCAAAAGTACAAAAAAAATATTTAAGAGGTCGATATCAAATTTTAAATATTATCGCATATAATGTACGAAATGTTTTCCGGGGCAACGCCCGGGTGACTATCTCGTTATGGTATGGTACTGTTATAAATAATTAATTTAATAAAAAATAATAATAGATAAAACGTACATGTTATTGCTGATCATCAATATTTTATTAAGGTTAATGATATTATAAAACTAAATTAATTACGAGTAAAAAAGATTACTAAACAATTGAGAAACACAAAATTGAATACATTAACCATACCTTATCAACAAATCAGCAGCTGGGTTTTGATGATAATTTTTTTTTTAACATTAAGAAATTTCATTAATATGTAAAAACTAGCAAGGTGCTAGGAAGTACACAATGAGTTCAAAGGGAATTAAAACAAGAAATTAAAGTGTAAAACTATTCCAACTGGACCATGTTATATCGGATGGGGAAGTCGATCTATTGGATAACCATAGAAAGCTTATGCCTTTGAGCTCCTTGATGGCGAAACGAAGAGATGGGAATTTGTTGGAGAAGAGGCGATCGTTTCTAATCTTCCACAGTACCCAACAAAAGGCAAGAATGATTAGATGGATCAGCTTTTGTTTACGTGGGTTGTTGGTGCAGCTTTTGTGAAAATCAAAAAGTTCTTGGGTGTTTTGTGGCTTCTGTTGTGGAAGTTGACACCAAAGCAGCAACAGGCTCCAAAGAGAATCTGCAAAGGGGCATCGGAGGAAGAGATGTTCAGCTGATTCTTCGTGCAAATTGCATATCGAGCAGGTAGAGATTGGGATTAGGATGTTTCTGCCGCGGAGTTGGTCTGCAGTAGCAATGCGATTCATTTCGATCCGCCATCCTAAGACATTAGCTTTAATTGGAGCCAATTTATTCCATGGGAAAATCCAATGATGTGGACCCATTGATGCTTTTTGAAGTCGGGAGCTCATTGATTTCACCGAGAAGTGGTGGGAGGCATCTAAAGTCCATGTCTAAAAGTCTTCCACTGTTGAGAGATTGATGCTATGAATTCGAGATAGCATGTCTTGTAATTGATGAAGTTCTGTTGGTGAGGATGGGGGTCGAGACCAGTTCCATTCCCATGGTGAGAATTGTCCATTCCCAGTGCATCGACTGCTGACTAGACAACCTTTATGTTTTTCCAGTTTGTACAGGTCAGGGAAAGACAGGTAGAAAGGAGTGCTGCCTGACCAAATGTCGAGCCAAAATCTGAGGGTATTACCGTTACCTAAAGTCCCTGTAATCACACTTTCCAAAGAGACATCAAACTGAGATAGGTGAGAGCTCAAACCCGCTATGGATCTCCAAGCTCCCACCAAGTTAGACCTGCAAGGGATGGGGGTACAGTTTCTTGGAGTGGAATGGATAGAAGTAATGACCCGAGCCCAAAGGCTGTATGGCTCATTACGATATCGCCACCACCACTTAGCTAACAGAGAAAGATTTTTTATTTGCAAAGTGCCCAAACCAAGCCCGCCCGAGTCAAGAGGAGCCGTCACACGGTCCCAAGATACCCAAGGGATTTTCCTGTTAGAAGAGGAACCCCCCCAAAAAAAGGATCTACGGATCGATTCGAGCTTAGAGAGAACACTTACCGGGGCCTTATACAAGGAGAAAAGGTATGAAGGTAGGCTGTCAAGCACCGAGCGGATGAGGGTGATGCGTCCACCAAGGGAGAGGGTGGAAGCTTTCCAAAGGGAGAGTCGGTTTTCAAAGGTTTTGATTACCGGGGTCCAGTTTTTAACAAGGTTCATATTTGCTCCTACAGTTAAGCCAAGGTAAGTGATCGGGAACTGACCTTGGTTGCAATTGAGAATGGCACAGGAGATGTTGTTGGCTGCCATTGTGAGGTTGAGGCCATAGAAGTGGGATTTGTGGTTATTAATCTTGAGACCAGAAACAAGATAGAAACAAGTGAGGATTCTGGATATATTCTGGAGGTGAGTCTCAGACCATTTACCAATTATGATGGCATCATCAGCGTAAAGTAGGTGGTGGATGGTTGGTCCTTGGTTTGGCAGCTTGATGCTCGAGATTAAGCCTAGGGTTGAGGCCCGCTGCAAAATATTGGAGAATGCTTCCATTGCGATTATAAACAGAAAGGGGGAAAGGGGATCTCCCTGAGGGACTCCTCTCTCGCAATTGAACTCATGGGTCGGACAGCCATTTATTAGAACAGATGATCTGGTGGATGTTAGGATGCCACGGGTCCATAGAAGCCATCGAGGAGGAAAGCCCATCTGGTCCATTATTGAGATTAAGAATTCCCAGTTGACTGAATCGAAGGCTTTCTCAATATCGATTTTAAGACAAAAGGCCTCTTGCTTGCTTTTTTTCAGCCAGTTCACGATCTCATTTAACATCAATGGGCCATCAAGTATATTTCTATCACCAAGAAAAGCGGACTGGGTATGAGAGATAATCTTGGCAAGCTTCGATTTAAGACGGTTTGCTAAGATTTTTGATATAACTTTCTTGATGCAACCAATCAAAGTGATGGGCCGGTAGTCGGCAAGTGTCTTCACTGATGACTTTTTGGGGATTAAGGTAATGTGGGAGGAAGCACATCCAGGACTGATGGTTCCGGTCGAATAAAAATCCAACATTATGGTGTAGAAGTCGAATTTTAGAGAGTCCCAGAATGTCTTAATAAACCCCATGTTGAAACCATCTGGGTCGGGTGCCTTGTTACTATCACATGCCCATACTGCTTGTTTAACTTCTTCCATGGTGAAGGGGCTGATGAGAGAATTTGCATCTTCCACTGATAAAGTCTTAAGCCCATGACATATAATCTTGGGCCTATTCTTGAAAGGCTCAGAGAATTTGTTTTTGAAGAAGTTGTAGGCCGCTTCTCTGATGCTGGGAGGGTCCACATGCCACTGACCTTCACATTGGCAGCCAACAACATCTCACCAAACGGTTCACGAAATGTTCGGTGAGCGTTTAGTTAATTTACAAACCTAAGTACAAAAGCTCGATGAAAAACAAGTAAAGGAAAACCATAGAACCAAGACAATAAAAGAAAAATTTACATTAACTAATATTTGTTGGGAAAAGTAAATACGGGGTTATCCCCATCTAAACATAAATGGAGAACTCCTCGCATACAACCCCATATTAAACCATAGAACCAAGACAATAAATGGAAAATATATGTTGTTATTAATTAGTACTTTAAATATATTGTATTATGTTTAGTAATTTGTAGTGCACACTAACTCCCGTCTTCATATTTTTCAACAGATTTCCCACCTTTCACTTAATCTTGTTTTTCTTCTTCGGTTGATATTGATTCTTGGTTGGCATTCATCTTTGACATTCCGCTGCTAGTCACTTTCTTCACATCCACTTCTTGGTCTTCCTCGTTCAATACCATCATTGTTTGTAAAAATTCTATACGAGATTTCAAAGAGTGTATATATACCGATATTATGTTACTCACTTCCCACTCTTTAAGTTTCAAACGACGGGCCGCTTCTTTTATTCCATGTTCTTCCACCAACTTCATAATCCGTTCGCGCTCAAACTCATCTTTTTTAATCGATTTAGCAGTACGTAACAGCTTAAACCCTCCATCCTCCATTCTCTAGGTTATCTGAATGTTAACAAAAATTACTATCAAGATATTCAAAAGATGCTAAATTTACATTGACTTTGTATTTTAAGATGACTAGTGTGCATAATATAAAATCATGTTTTTCAAGATATATAGCTAGTGTAGATCAGAGAATAATTATTACTACTACTTTAGTAAATATATATATATATGTAAACAAATAAAGGTTAAACATTGATATTCTTACCTCAAATCTACAGAATAAAACCTTCAACTCGAACTAACCTTGATCTCGTATATATCTGCTTAAAGTTAATTAAGTCGACTTGCGATAATATGGGTTTTAATTATTTAATGGTTGCCCCATGATTTATTTATAAGGTAGATAGATAAACACAAAAATAAAGCCTATTAGACTAGAAGAAGGAAAGTATCCAAACAATATCAAGTTTGTTAGTTTTAGTTTAACTCAAATACAATTCTTTGCGCGCTGTTATAAGATATAGAAAAACTATATTATTTAAAGGATTTTTCCTATAAAAAAAAATATATCAATAACTATAACTAACTTATCCTATTTCATGAAACTCTATTTCAATTCCTTAAACTGGCTTTGATGATTTTATTTTAATAGCTTCAATTTAATCTATAAAAATAACAAGAGGGTACCCTTACGGCGGTGACGATCTAGTGGTAGTGGAGACGATTTGTGTTGATGGTGGCTACTGTTGGTGGTGATAGTGGCATTGAGTGGTGTAGCTAATTGATGTAGAGAGATAATGAAAGTATTTTATAAAATAAGGTATTAGTGATAGTAAGTTAATTCATTAAAATTATAATGATAATATCGTATATAAAAATAATCTTACTTTCCTGATAAAAAAAAAAGTATAATCCTTAAGAAAACTAAGTGACTACATACTTATGATGATAGGTTGATTTGGAAAGAAGGTAATGGTCATACTGTGCCTTTCCCAACTAGTGGGGTTTGGGAGACAATAAAAAGGAAATAATAAGAGGTTTCGTGGTATTGAGTTATGAGTTTAGTTAAACGAAGTCTTAAGGGTTTTTCTTAAGGTGTATTAAATATTTGTACACTTACCATAAAATTCAGAGGGTGAGCTTTATATATGAAAAATACAATCATGCACGTTAAGTGAAGCCTTAAGGGCTTTATTTAGCATTTTCCTTCAAGTTACTCCCTCCGTCCCAATTTAAATCTTCTATTTTGACTTTTGAAGTCTTTCTTTCGTAACTTTGGCCGAAAATTGTTTCGTGTGTGTTATACCATAATTGATGTAAAATATATGAATAGATTGAGCTTTATATGCACTTTTCATTGTTATAACTTTTATTAAGTATTATATTATACAAACAAAAATATTTACGGTCAAAGTTAGAGAAAAAAGACTCAGCAAGTCAAATTTGGACATTTAAATTGGGACGGAGGGAGTATTTAGTTTTCACATTGCATTCCTCATGACCATTTATTTTTTCAATGTGCCTATTCAGTACAATGAAACAATATACGTAATACTAATCGGGGTAAACCTTTACCGGCCGTAAAAGAATCAATCGGATGAAATATATTTCGGGCTTTTCTTTTAATCAAAAGTAGTACAACTTTGTATAATTTTTGAGCCTGACCGATATAATTCTTCAAGCTTTCTTATTGTGGATCAACCATTTGTTTGATAGTTTCCTCTTCATATAAATAACGCCCCAACCTCAGTTTGATTATTAATCATTGACTCGTTAGCTAAATCTGGATGAGGCTTTAATAACATCCGGCCAATTAAGGCCACCTACTCATAACAATATAGCACTTCAGAAATCTATATATTCCTAAATTGGTAAAGATGTATATACTCGAATTAATTACATACTATACATACATTGCATGATAGAGAAATGTATGTACGTGCGATGCGGCGATGTGATGATGGCGGCAACGGTGGTAGTGTGAATATTAATGTAAAAGTGATTGATGTAGAAGGATTGATATAGTTATTTTAAAGGTTGAGAGATATATGTTGTAAATAATTTTATTAAGAGTATATTATAATGAACAAAAGAAATAGTTATTTTGGGGTTATCAACTACTTAATTGGAAAAATTGAAAGAAACAAATGTCTTATAATGTAAAGTAGAGATAATGTAAGACATAATAATTCAAAACCATATAACTAACAAAAACAATATAATTATAACAATTTAAAACAAACCATGAAGAATGTCGTAACAAAGTTTCTATTAATTCTATGATAATTACTAACTTGTACCACCTTCAATTCCTGAAATTGATGGAATAATAATAATGTATTGCCTTAACTAATTAAGAGTATGAGCTGAGTATAAATATACCATTAACATTCGCTATTAAAAGATAAAGATTAAAAAACACTAGCTAATTTCTACCACGTCCACTTCTTGATGGCTTGGACATACCAAGGCTTCCAAGAACAGGGTAGTCGTTGTCGTAGTTTGATGAGTCAGGAACACTACGGTTTTCATTAACCATCAATGAATCACCTTCTGTCTTTTCCCCAAGAACAACATGATTTTCATTAATCATTGACAAATCTGGGCTCGTGATAACGTTTTGCTTCTGTTGCTGCTGTAGTCGGACTACATGGGCTCTTCCCCATCCTCTACATTCATTACCCCCACAACCGCATCCTATCATCGTCCCACTTTGCTGTAGCTGCCCGTTTGAACTCCCTCGTCCATATCCTTTATTCGATCCTCCTCCCTGTATTGCGCTTTTTTCTCCCACCACTTTTGTCCCTTTTTCGACCTTGGACTTGTGTTCTTCAGCAGATTTGACAATGTGTGACATCTCAAACAACCCTTGATCCTCCATTCTCAGAACTTGAAGGTTAATTAAGAAGAAAAACAAAATTAAGAGAAACTGTTTGTTAAATAATAAACGAACTTGGAAACCAACACGTACGCAAAAAGTGCTGAATGATAATTTGTTTAGTTTAGTTTAATTTGATAATATTATGACTTATGAGCCAATTACAAATGTCTATCTGTTTATATAGATCGAGTTGCGATAACAGTATCCTAAATCGACTTAAATTAGGATTCATTATCTTATTGGATTACTAGCTTAGTTAAGTAACCCGCGTGATATATATGCGGCAGTTAAACTGAATATTAATTTATGTTAATTAAATATTTAAAATATAGTTGGCCTCAAATTCCCAATGTTGTAAATATACATTAATACATTCATTTTCATGTGCAATCCTAATGCTAGCTCAATGTGTACAATGTATGTATAAACCATATATATTATAAATAAAAACTAGCGTTATACCCGGCTATCATTGGTCGGGGATAAAAAAAAAAAAGTCTATCTGGGACAAAATAAGTTTTGTTAACTATATAATGTATTGGGGAAAAAGACAAAAAATATATTGAGTTGAACTCAAGCCAAGAAGTTTAATATGCCAACAACTACCACCAAACTAATAGAGTAAAAAATATGGTTCAACACTGTAACGTAAGCTTTAAAATACCTTATGGTAACGACATGTTTAAAAGCAATAAATGTAGTGCTTTGCTGTCGAGTTGCGAATACGAATGTGACAAGAAAGAAAAAGTTTGGACCAAATGGAAAATCAAAAGTTAAAAGCAAAAATAAAAACATAATAAAAAGTTAAAACATAGTTAAAGTTTGGTGATGGTAAAAATTTGGTGGGTAAATTACAAACACTAAAGTTTGGTAACAAACTATAAAAATAAAAATTGTAAGATCGTAAAAATATAAAGGTTTGTGGCTAAAATAATAACATCAAAAATAAAGTATATGTAATTATAAAAACTCAAAAATTTGTGGCTAAATATATGAAACATCAAAAGTATACTATTAACCAAAAATTTTTTAATAACGTTATAATAAGAGTTAATTGCAGGATTCGTCCTTATAATTTGTCTATTTTCATGATTTAAATTTCTGCTCAAAAATTTTTAATGAAATAGGTCCAAACTACTCAAATTTATTGCACAGTTCATCCATGTGGCTGAATCCGTCTATTTTACTTTGTTAAAACCCATCACGTGCTCATAATATGAGGGCACTTTAGTCTTTTGACCTCACACTTGTATATTTCAATTTTATTTTATATTTTGTTTTATATTTGTATACTCATCTAAGTCCTTTCCTTTTCCAAAAACAAACCTTTTTTCAGATTTTTTTTATAACAATTCTCGTTTCATTTACCAACATATTTCAAAAACTGAACTAACCTAAATATATCGATCCTCTAATTAAAATATTATTCAATCTTCTTCCCATCCATTTATAAGTAATAACTTAAAACTCAGAAATATAGCAATTCTCAAATTATGTTATTATTTATCATATATGTGAAGTTTTAAATTAGCTAGGTTAAACTATCATATATTAATCGTGTAAATATGTATGATCAAAAGTTTGTCGTTTAGTGACTTTCGGATGTCGTCCCCAAAAGTGATACTTTTTTGTAGTGTTATGAAAATTTTATTGAAGGGATACCATATGTGACATCATTAGCCCTCTCCAAATGTTAGTGAAAGACACCATTGGCAGAGCTTCTTTGACGTGTCAGCGGTTCATGCCACAAGACGAGCCTACGAAGAACCGTTGTCTGCGTGCGGTCTTATCATCCCAAACTAGAGCAAATTCCAAGTCTATGCCATTTTTCAAAAGTTAGGTAATTTGTGTGCTGCTTTTTGTGAGTCGATCATGTCATTCGTCAAGGTGTCATCTCATCATTTCCTATTCGATCTGGCTCACGTGGTTCCTCTAATCCTCTCTACGATAGGCAACAACTTCAATCGAACATTCGAACAACTTGCATATATGCCATCAAACACCTTGTGGTACCATGGTCTAATGTTGGGCATGCGACTATATGTCACAAGTTCAATGTTTGATGTGGACATTTAGTCTTAAAATCACAAAACCATATAATCACTCCATCTCGAATTTGGAGTCAAACTCTAACCAGATGCAGCTAAATCAACATCCTTAATTACAGTAGCTTTAGGTGATATTTTATAATGAAATAAAGTGTATGTTCTCGATGATACAAAAACCTTAAAATATAATAAATTTTTTTCTATATAGTCTGATTTTATATACTCTCGATCGATTTTACTGCGTTCTGTTTTAAACAAGCGCGTTTTCATTCAGTGAAATCATGAGAATATGTACATAATGCAGCATAACATAGTAGTTTAATTAGTAAGCTACTAAGCTCGATGGTTTGCTTGTGTAGAAAAATACCGCACACATATAGTTCGCAAACAAACATAAGTCAAAAAACTATTGGATCCTGATTCCTGATTACTCGTATTATTTTATAGACACAGTCACACAAAACATATGTCCCGTTAGCTTACTAGCTAGCATTATTATTTTATAGCCCTTCTTATAATATTATATATATACGCCTTTCTATCCCCATTAGTATTATTCTTTACTAGCCGTATTAGTCTTAACAAATACACAGTCCTTGGATTTATTATCGATCAGTTTCATGGTGAACATAAAAGAAAACTAATCATGTATCATTATAATTAAAGGGATATTGTAAAATTTGAATTTGTAATAATCGTTGTATGTTTTTCACCACCAAGTTATCATGGTCAAGGGCGGAACCACATTGAACATAGGGATAGCCCGAGCTACGGGTCCGCTAAATTCATGTAGTTCAATTTTTTTGAAAAATGATGTATTTTTTATTGGTGCTACCAGTCAAATAAATATGGGATACCGGTCAATGTAACCAACTTTAAACTTTTGAAACATTTTTCTATCAATAAAACTTATAAAATGTATCTGTACAACTAAATGATAAATAAAAACTACTAAAAGTGCCAAAAATTCTTAAAATCCATTATAAGTAGCCAAAAATCATTAAAAAAATGCTAAAAATCGTAACAATTTAGTTGTTATCATTGTTATCGTTACTTTATGTCGATACAAGGCTAGTGGAAAAAGAATTGTGCTACCGATCACTTTCGTTTCTGGTTCCGCCACTGATCATGATAAAGACTAATTACTAGTAGAATACATGTAGTAAATCATAAATATACAACTAACTATACATAATAAATTATTTATGATATGCACGTTTGGAATCTATAAACATAAACATATTTAATCAAGTCTGATGCATAATTTTTTGGTTTTTTGAGAGTCCTGGTTTTCAAGCATACGTGTAATTTAGAAGTAGAATAGAATGTCGTTCAAAAAAAAAAAGTGTGACGCATAATTTATTTTTCTCCCTATCTTCACCTTCAAACTTGTTATGTGTCATGTTTAGACTTATGAATTTTGATTATATTTATTATTTTTGCTACAAAATAACACTAAATATACTTTAACTAATCACGACATATGTTATACTTCCTTCATGCATGCAAAAATAAACGTTCAATGTTTCAGATTAATTTATCTCAAAATAAATATTTAGAGACAAATCAATCTGAAACGTTGAATGTTTATTGTCATGACATTTTTATGGATTGTTTGCGGCGCGTACAAACGATTGCATCATTTTGTATTTAAATTTATGGTAAACACTTTATATGTAAGGTATTATTTTTTTAGATTGTTATCAACAAAATACTTTAAATAAATTAACTTTATTTCAAAGCATCCATTATTTTTTTGTTTAAAAAAAAAAAACCAAATAGCCTTCGCCAGTCTAGTAGAGTATTTCATCAAGAAGACGACATGGTCCTACATATGGTCCAAAGTCTACTTCTGTCGCCGACTTCCAACCTTCTTAACACGTTCCTTCCTTTTTCTTTCTATAATTAAACCTCAGCTCGGTAGCTGCCGTATGTTGACCGGGTGACCAAAAGTTACTATTCTTGACTTTGGTTTTACATTCTTTCTTATTCACAACATCCTTTGATCCACAAAAAGCTTTCATTTTGTATATGGGGTTTTAACTTTCTTGAAAAAAAAATCTATCTTTTTTAAGTTTTAACCAACACCCATATGTTTAAAAAGTTATGTAGTTCAGTTTCTCGCAAAAACTTATGATCTTGAATCTTGCATAGTAATTTTCTTGATAAAAAAGCTATCTTTTTCAAGTTTTTCTCAACACCCAAATCATAAAAAGCTTTTTTGAATCAGGAGGTTGAAAAATTATGGATTTGTTTGCTCTGTTTACTCTGTTTTTATGCTTATGTTTGGTTTCCGGCGAGATTCAACAGCCGAGAAAACCACGGCGGATGCTGGGTGATGATTCTGGTTATGGAGGGGATAAGAAGGGTTTTAGCGCACTTGAATTGCTATTAATTCTTGTAACATCACTCATTGTTATAGTCCTTGTAATTCTCATAATAGTTTACTTTTACTTAAGAAAGCGAAAGCGGAGTTCTCGAGTCGAAGTGGTTCCGTCCCCACCACGTACGGGGACCGAACGGCTTGTGATTTTTAGAGAAATTGGGGTACCGTTGACTTTCAACACCGTGGTCCAAGCCACCGGGAACTTCACTTTGAAAAATTGCATTGGGAGTGGTGGGTTCGGGTCAACTTATAAGGCTGAACTGTCGCCAGGGTCAACCGTTGCTGTTAAACGGTTGACCGTGGAAATGTGTCAGGGACTTCCGCAGTTTAATGCGGAAATCCGTAGCTTAGGTAGGATAAGGCACCCGAACCTTGTAATGTTGATCGGGTATTATGCTAGCACGTCGGAAATGTTCCTTGTTTATAATTATCTTTCGGGTGGTAGTTTGGAAGATTTTATTACCTTAAAAAGAAATCGGGATACGAGTTTGAAAGTAATTAATAAAATTGCTATTCATGTGGCTACTGCGTTGGCATTTTTACATGACGAGTGTAATCCACGTATACTTCATCGTGACGTCAAGCCAAGCAATATTTTGTTAGATAATGATTTAAATGCATACTTGTCTGACTTCGGGTTGTCACGTTTGCTCGAGGGGTTCGAAACACACGTTACAACTGGAGTTGCTGGGACATTTGGATATGTGGCGCCCGAATATGCTTTAGCGTGTCGAGCATCCGAAAAGGCAGATGTGTATAGTTATGGAGTGATGTTGCTTGAGTTGATTTCAGATAAACGGACATTAGATCCTTCGTTTTCTTGCCAAGAGAATGGTTATACGATCGTGTCGTGGGCGCAAACGCTACAACGAGAGGGTCGGATGATGGAGGTGTTTGCGGACGGAATGTGGGAGTCCGGGCCGGAAGATGTGCTGTTGGATCTATTGCAAATGGGGTTACTTTGCACGGTTGAATCGGCACCAGGGAGGCCTACCATGAGGCAAGTTGTGAATAAATTGAAGCAAATTCAAAGTAAATTTGACTGTTGACTTTTAATGGTCAATGGAAAATCTTGTCCACTTGTTTGATCGATTGAGAACTTTACATTGCAACTTTTAATTTTTGTGTTATGTTAGAAATTGTACAAAGTATGAACTATGAAGTGTAGATTTTACCTCTTGAAGATGTCTTATCTTTGTTAAACCCTCAAAATATATGAGTAAGTTAACTCAACTCAAAGGTGGTCAACAGTTTGATAAACTATTTGCATGTTGTGTAATATGAAGCATTTCTGAAAGTGATGGACAGTTTGATTTTGAGGTATTTCATCGTAGTTCGAATATCATCTTTTACATGTTTAAGAATGGATTATTAGAAGGGTTTTCGAGAGTCATGTGTGTCTGTCTTTCATTCCACACATTTGTGTAATTTAGGAGTAAGATTAGGATAGTTTGACGTTCGAAAAAAAAAGAACAAATATTGTTAACTCATACTTTGTTAAGCAATACCTCGTCCGTCCCAATTTAAATGTCCAAATTTGACCTGCTAAGTCTTTCTTCTTCAACTTTGACCGTAAGTAGTTTTGTTTGTATAATAACATCTAATGAAAGTTATATCAACGAAAAATACATTTAAAGCCCAATCTATCCATATATTTTACATCAATTATTGTATAACACATACGAAACAATTTACGGTCAAAGTTGTGAAAAAAAGAGTTCAAAAGTCAAAATAACACATTTAAATTGGGACGGAAGAAGTACTTGTTAAGCACCGATCATTTTTCCAATAACATATTGCACATAAAAGGAAATATGGTTACAAATTGAGGGTTCGCAAACAAACTTGGTGTTATCATATCGAGATGCGAAATGAGTGAGAAATTTCCCACACTGCGAGAAATACCGTATTGAGAAATTCCCTTGCAATGTCTCTGGTTGGTATTATATGTGTGGATAATAAAATAAAATAAATAAATAAAAAGTGAGTAATTCCTTTAAAAATAATATAGTTTTATCTGAGTAAAAAATTAAGCCCACGGTGAGGATCGAACTCACGACCTTTCCCTTACGAAGGGAACGCACTACCACTATGCTACGGAGGCACCGTTGTATACATCGTTTTGTATATATTTCTATTAACATTATATTACCTGCTAGCACACTAGAAAACCCAATTTTAAGGCGGCTGTTTCTTCATAATAAACGTCCATCAAATCAAAATCAACCTGCGATCAAACCCTTTTTTCCGAATTCGGTATATTCCACTTTTCTTTATTTTTCCTGTTATGTAAATTAGCTCTTTTCTTTACTGCATCTTCTATTTCTTTCCAATCAATCTATTGATATAAAATTTTTTTTAATGACCACCAAGTGTTTGATAAAATTCCCCAATGAAAATACTTTTTAGTTTTGGACATCATGTGTTATGCCATGAAAATTTATAGATATAAGCTTTGGTTTAGTGTGTAAGGCGTTGAATTTGTGGAGTTTTTAACGTTACAGGTGCGAGGGTTTAGATTTTAAAATATAGCACGTTTCTACGATGTATATATAGATATAGAAATATATGTGATTGGGAGCCAGAATTATGCTGATTTGTTCGAATGATGGTATAATTAGTTAACTCATATATGATATATACACATTGTCACTTTCAATGTTCTACATTTTAATCTCTAAGTTTTGACATTTAAATAAAACTGTTTCGTATACTCTTTTGTGTATGATAAGGTGGGCAGTCGGAGATGACGTAAAATAGGGTGTTATTAGTAGGGTGGGAGAAATGTTGTCATTGATTAAGAACCTTTGTGGCAATCGTACTGCTTTTGACATAGGGCTTTATACAATCACACCCCTTGCTCTTCACCGTGTGAATATATAATCTTACAATGTGTGGTTTTGGTTGAGGGCTGAAAAGGTATTATTTACTTGAAACTTATAATGACAGAAGGCACAATTCTGGCTCTGACAGTTCTTACATGTAATATTTTTAATCTCGATATAGCTTTTTGTTTGATCTTTATTTGAGATTTAGAGAGGAATTGTGTGCTTTTTGCCTTTGGTAGATGTTAGAGTTTCATAAAATGTTACCTTCTATAATATTGTGATTTTTGTTATATTGTGTTTTTGAAGCGATCCGAGTTTCATCTGACATCCACTATGGTAGAAGGAGCCCGAGTCCGACTTAGAGGTTGGCAGCAGGCTGCAGTTGCCCTTGGGTCTGCAGTTGGTGCATTAGTAGACCCAAGAAGAGCCGATTTGATAGCTGCTTTGGGGGAAACAACTGGGAAACCTGCTTTTGAGAGAGTACTTGAAAGAATGAAAAGGAATCCCGAAGGCAGGGTATGGCTTCTGCTAACATATTCAACATAGATACCAGTTTATTTTTATGCTACCTCTAGTATTTAGTAGAGGTGAATATGGGTGCTGCAGAGAATGGGTTTAGTCAGAAATTGCTTTATATGGGTCAAATGGGTTGACCCAGAAACGGAATATTTTTCAGTTAAATGGAATATAAATACTTAATGTGTTGATCATGGTTAACAAAGTGCTGGTATACATCAAGAATTTTCAATCTTTTTGAATAACTTGATTTAGAAGGCTGTATGCATTAAAAAGAGGTTTTGGGCTACTTTTTCACCCTGTTTGACCTACTACCTTTTAGCTAATTTTCTTTTACTCGACCCACTTAGCATGTGGCGACATTTCCACCTCTGTATCCATTATTGTTTTCTTGTTCCAAACAGTAGATCGCGTAACACCTGTATTTTCCTAAGCATTTCTTAACCTATGAGATTTGCTGAGAGAAGTAGTTGGTATGTCACAGTCCTAGATTTTGTGTCATGTTTCAGAACTGTTTTAAAAATATCGAGCCTGGCCTTCTTATAATGAGTATGATACATAGTAGTCCAGAAGTGGATTTTTTGCATATTGGCTCTTAAGAAATATTTATTAGGATTTACAAGTTTGAGCCTAGCTGGGCCTGGGAGGCACCTGTTTTGAATAAATGGGATCATTCACAAGACATACCAGAGAAACTAAGTGTGGTAAAATGGACAAGCCGGGCGTGTTGGGTAACAGGTTGGTTGTGTTGACCGACAACACATATTCTTTTCTCTTTTGGTTTCAAATTCATAGTGAATTTATACATTGCTACAATGCAAAAACTATTATTTAAATTTCAATACTGGGAGCTATGAAGTTGTGAACTTGTTTTGGACAACTTCTTTGTGTTTCCTCTTTATGGTGTTCTCGCCCGCTTAACCCATTAGCAATATGATTAGTACGTCAAATATGTTAGTTTTTTTAATCACCATTATGATCTAATTATATTGTTAAAATGGATTAGGAGGTTTTATGCATTAATATACGTTTTGACCTGTTTTACCCATTTTCTTTCTTGCCAATTTCTTGATTTTACCTGTTTGGACAAGTACGAATGGAAGTTGCTTCCTGCAGTCCTGATGATTCTTATGTTCCAGGAAATATTGTTGCACCGTCCTCGTGTTATCTCTGCGAACGTGGGACATGCATGGGATCTACCTGATAACACATTTGGTGCTGCGTATGCAAAGTTCATGGGATCAAGAAACTTCTCACCAGACGATAGACCACCAGTGAGGTTCATGGAAACAGACGAGCTTGCATATGTAGCCATGCGTGCACGTGAGGTGCATGATTTCTGGCACACACTTTTTGGCCTTCCGACAAATTTGATTGGTGAGTCAGCACTGAAAGTCATAGAATTTGAGCAAATGTTTCTTCCAATGTGCTTCTTGTCTGTCATTGGAGGAACCGCAAGGTTTAGCGACAAACAACGATCTTTGTTTTATCAGCATTACTTCCCTTGGGCTACCCGGGCAGGTATGAAATCAACCGATCTTATGTGTGTTTATTACGAGAAGCATTTTCATGAAGATTTAGAGGAAGTGAGGAAGAGATGGGGCATCATACCTGCTCCTTCCATTCAGCGGTAGTTTGATGAGTTTTTTTCAAGATGCAATGAGATAGTTGGGAACAAAAAGCTTGTCATAAGTTTCTACTGATGTAGATTCTAGCATATAAAAGTTTGGTTGGTTCTGGATGATATCAACAAATTCATGCCGTTAATTTCATTATATGTCCGAATATATGAAATTTTGAATAAATACGAAAGGAAAAAAGGGCTTAAATTTGGTTGTCGTTTTCTTCAAATACAATACATAAAAGAACTGGAATCAAGTGTAATAAACTAATAATAACACATATTAAACGAAACTGAATATTGTATATATGGAATGTAATAAACTAATAATAATTAGAAAAGTCTCCATTATATATGGAATGTAATAAACTAATAATAACACATATTAAACGAATTTAAGTTTGTTCCATTCCATATTGTATTACATAGTGCAGCAAGTAAAACGCTTGTGACAACTAAAGTCACTATAACTAAAAAAAATTTATATATGAACACGAAACCATAAGTTTACAATGCCTAGGTGGTTAATAAACTATATCCAGTTCCAGTCGTTTAGGCTATATGTCAAAGTGACTTTCGATGATTTCAAAATACATCCCCGCAGGCTTCTTATCTTAATTACTAGCGACTTCTTTTCGCATCTTTCTCAGCCTCTCCAAACGACGTTCTATAGCAGCTTCATATCTAGAAACCATCTCGACAACCTCCCACACCTCCATCCTGTTGCCACGAGCATAGCCTTCGATCCCTAAAATCTCCACCATCTTTATCTCCAACTCTAGATTCAACATTGCCGATTCTTTCTGAATGACTGGGTTTGAAAAAGTCTCCATTATCCCACTGGAATGTAATAAACTAATAATAATTAGAAAAGTCTCCATTATATATGGAATGTAATAAACTAATAATAATTAGAAAAGTCTCCATTATATATGGAATGTAATAAACTAATAATTTGAAAAAGTCTCCATTATCCCACTGTTTTTGCCGTGAAAGTTTGAAAGAGAAAGTTTTTATGTTTTCAGCAAGAGGCTATAATGGGAATGAAGCATACGTTTATGTATTTATAAGTTATGATATGATGGGTTGCTTGATTACCAAGTAGAAAAGGAAAGAAAAAAACATGCCAACAATAGTTAAACTTTCCATATTTAAAAAGATTCTAAAACCAATAAAAGACATGTTTTTTTCATAAATAATGAATCTTTAGGACATTTAATTAACGAAACTGAATATTGTATATATGGAATGTAATAAACTAATAATAATTAGAAAAGTCTCCATTATATATGGAATGTAATAAACTAATAATATTAGAAAAGTCTCCATTATCCCACTGTTTTTGCCGTGAAAGTTTGAAAGAGAAAGTTTTTATGTTTTCAGCAAGAGGCTATAATGGGAATGAAGCATACGTTTATGTATTTATAAGTTATGATATGATGGGTTGCTTGATTACCAAGTAGAAAAGGAAAGAAAAAAACATGCCAACAATAGTTAAACTTTCCATATTTAAAAAGATTCTAAAACCAATAAAAGACATGTTTTTTTCATAAATAATGAATCTTTAGGACATTTAATTAACGAAACTGAATATTGTATATATGGAATGTAATAAACTAATAATAATTAGAAAAGTCTCCATTATATATGGAATGTAATAAACTAATAATATTAGAAAAGACTCCATTATATATGGAATGTAATAAACTAATAATAATTAGAAAAGTCTCCATTATATATGGAATGTAATAAACTAATAATAATTAGAAAAGTCTCCATTATATATGGAATGTAATAAACTAATAATAATTAGAAAAGTCTCCATTATATATGGAATGTAATAAACTAATAATAATTAGAAAAGTCTCCATTATATATGGAATGTAATAAACTAATAATAATTAGAAAAGTCTCCATTATATATGGAATGTAATAAACTAATAATAATTAGAAAAGTCTCCATTATATATGGAATGTAATAAACTAATAATAATTAGAAAAGTCTCCATTATATATGGAATGTAATAAACTAATAATAATTAGAAAAGTCTCCATTATATATGGAATGTAATAAACTAATAATAATTAGAAAAGTCTCCATTATATATGGAATGTAATAAACTAATAATAATTAGAAAAGTCTCCATTATATATGGAATGTAATAAACTAATAATAATTAGAAAAGTCTCCATTATATATGGAATGTAATAAACTAATAATAATTAGAAAAGTCTCCATTATATATGGAATGTAATAAACTAATAATAATTAGAAAAGTCTCCATTATATATGGAATGTAATAAACTAATAATAATTAGAAAAGTCTCCATTATATATGGAATGTAATAAACTAATAATAATTAGAAAAGTCTCCATTATATATGGAATGTAATAAACTAATAATAATTAGAAAAGTCTCCATTATATATGGAATGTAATAAACTAATAATAATTAGAAAAGTCTCCATTATATATGGAATGTAATAAACTAATAATAATTAGAAAAGTCTCCATTATATATGGAATGTAATAAACTAATAATAATTAGAAAAGTCTCCATTATATATGGAATGTAATAAACTAATAATAATTAGAAAAGTCTCCATTATATATGGAATGTAATAAACTAATAATAATTAGAAAAGTCTCCATTATATATGGAATGTAATAAACTAATAATAATTAGAAAAGTCTCCATTATATATGGAATGTAATAAACTAATAATAATTAGAAAAGTCTCCATTATATATGGAATGTAATAAACTAATAATAATTAGAAAAGTCTCCATTATATATGGAATGTAATAAACTAATAATAATTAGAAAAGTCTCCATTATATATGGAATGTAATAAACTAATAATAATTAGAAAAGTCTCCATTATATATGGAATGTAATAAACTAATAATAATTAGAAAAGTCTCCATTATATATGGAATGTAATAAACTAATAATAATTAGAAAAGTCTCCATTATATATGGAATGTAATAAACTAATAATAATTAGAAAAGTCTCCATTATATATGGAATGTAATAAACTAATAATAATTAGAAAAGTCTCCATTATATATGGAATGTAATAAACTAATAATAATTAGAAAAGTCTCCATTATATATGGAATGTAATAAACTAATAATAATTAGAAAAGTCTCCATTATATATGGAATGTAATAAACTAATAATAATTAGAAAAGTCTCCATTATATATGGAATGTAATAAACTAATAATAATTAGAAAAGTCTCCATTATATATGGAATGTAATAAACTAATAATAATTAGAAAAGTCTCCATTATATATGGAATGTAATAAACTAATAATAATTAGAAAAGTCTCCATTATATATGGAATGTAATAAACTAATAATAATTAGAAAAGTCTCCATTATATATGGAATGTAATAAACTAATAATAATTAGAAAAGTCTCCATTATATATGGAATGTAATAAACTAATAATAATTAGAAAAGTCTCCATTATATATGGAATGTAATAAACTAATAATAATTAGAAAAGTCTCCATTATATATGGAATGTAATAAACTAATAATAATTAGAAAAGTCTCCATTATATATGGAATGTAATAAACTAATAATAATTAGAAAAGTCTCCATTATATATGGAATGTAATAAACTAATAATAATTAGAAAAGTCTCCATTATATATGGAATGTAATAAACTAATAATAATTAGAAAAGTCTCCATTATATATGGAATGTAATAAACTAATAATAATTAGAAAAGTCTCCATTATATATGGAATGTAATAAACTAATAATAATTAGAAAAGTCTCCATTATATATGGAATGTAATAAACTAATAATAATTAGAAAAGTCTCCATTATATATGGAATGTAATAAACTAATAATAATTAGAAAAGTCTCCATTATATATGGAATGTAATAAACTAATAATAATTAGAAAAGTCTCCATTATATATGGAATGTAATAAACTAATAATAATTAGAAAAGTCTCCATTATATATGGAATGTAATAAACTAATAATAATTAGAAAAGTCTCCATTATATATGGAATGTAATAAACTAATAATAATTAGAAAAGTCTCCATTATATATGGAATGTAATAAACTAATAATAATTAGAAAAGTCTCCATTATATATGGAATGTAATAAACTAATAATAATTAGAAAAGTCTCCATTATATATGGAATGTAATAAACTAATATTATTAGTTTCGGAGATCATGTGTTATGCCATGAAAATTTGTAGATATAAGCTTTATTTTAGTGCGTAAGCCGGTGAATTTGAGGAGTTTGCGACTTCACAGGTGTGAGGGTTTAGATTTTAAAATGTAACACGTTTCTTCAATGTGTATATAGATATAGAACAATGTGATTGGGAGCCAGAATTATGCTAATGTGGTCGGTATAATTAGTTAACTCAGTAATACACATTGCCACTTTCAATGCTCTAAAGTTTAATTTATAAGTTTTGACATGTAAATAAGATTGTTTCGTATACTCTTTTGTGTATGATAAGGTGGGCAGTCGGAGATGACGTAAAATAGGGTGTTATTAGTAGGGTGGGAGAAATGTTGTCATCGATTAAGAACCTTTGTGGCGATCGTACATTAGGGCTTTATACAATCACACCCCTTGCTCTTCACCGTGTAAATATATAACCCTACAACGTGTGGTGTCTGTTCAAGGATGAAAAAGGTATTATTTAGTTGAAACTTATAATGAAAGAAAGCACAATTCTGGCTCTGACAGTTCTTACATTTAGTATTTTTAATCTCGATATAGATTTTTGTTTGATCTCTATTTGAGATTTAGAGAGGAATTGTGTGCTTTTTGCCTTTGGTAGATGTTAGAGTTTCATAAAATGTTACCTTCTATAATATTGTGATTTTTGTTATATTGTGTTAATTGTGATTCATATTTAGTATTATGAATTAATTGTGATTCATATTTAGTATTATGAATTAATTGTGATTCATATTTAGTATTATGAATTAATTGTGATTCATATTTAGTATTATGAATTAATTGTGATTCATATTTAGTATTATGAATTAATTGTGATTCATATTTAGTATTATGAATTAATTGTGATTCATATTTAGTATTATGAATTAATTGTGATTCATATTTAGTATTATGAATTAATTGTGATTCATATTTAGTATTATGAATTAATTGTGATTCATATTTAGTATTATGAATTAATTGTGATTCATATTTAGTATTATGAATTAATTGTGATTCATATTTAGTATTATGAATTAATTGTGATTCATATTTAGTATTATGAATTAATTGTGATTCATATTTAGTATTATGAATTAATTGTGATTCATATTTAGTATTATGAATTAATTGTGATTCATATTTAGTATTATGAATTAATTGTGATTCATATTTAGTATTATGAATTAATTGTGATTCATATTTAGTATTATGAATTAATTGTGATTCATATTTAGTATTATGAATTAATTGTGATTCATATTTAGTATTATGAATTAATTGTGATTCATATTTAGTATTATGAATTAATTGTGATTCATATTTAGTATTATGAATTAATTGTGATTCATATTTAGTATTATGAATTAATTGTGATTCATATTTAGTATTATGAATTAATTGTGATTCATATTTAGTATTATGAATTAATTGTGATTCATATTTAGTATTATACCTCTTTGCGTTGCTGCCTTGCTCAATAGTCCATAAATATATGTGTTTGCAGGCAATCTTTGTTCCTCCAAAGACTATACCCAAAAGTTACCCAAAAGTTTTCTCTTCCTTACCCTCCCGGGTTTATGTGCTTTGTTACAGACCAAATCGCAGTCTCCCACACTCCATAACTGGTACATTTTCAGTGTTACCACCTTGATTATAGAATTCGTGGGTTCGGTTGTGCAGTGGATCATATCTACTGCTGAAGAGAGTAATCCATCTTCGGTTCTGATTATAGAATTCGTGGGGTCGGGAAGAATCGGTTGTTGGATTATGTTTTTGGTATCAAATCAAATCAAAATCAACCTGCGATCAAACCCATTCTCCCGAATTCGGTATTTTCCACTTTTCTTTATTTTTCCTGTTATGTAAATTAGCTCTTTTCTTTACTGCATCTTCTATTTCTTTCCAATCAATCTATTGATATAAATTATTTTTTAATGACCACCAAGTGTTTGATAAAATTCCCCAATAACAATACTTATTAGTTTCGGAGATCATGTGTTATGCCATGAAAATTTGTAGATATAAGCTTTATTTTAGTGCGTAAGCCGGTGAATTTGAGGAGTTTGCGACTTCACAGGTGTGAGGGTTTAGATTTTAAAATGTAACACGTTTCTTCAATGTGTATATAGATATAGAACAATGTGATTGGGAGCCAGAATTATGCTAATGTGGTCGGTATAATTAGTTAACTCAGTAATACACATTGCCACTTTCAATGCTCTAAAGTTTAATTTATAAGTTTTGACATGTAAATAAGATTGTTTCGTATACTCTTTTGTGTATGATAAGGTGGGCAGTCGGAGATGACGTAAAATAGGGTGTTATTAGTAGGGTGGGAGAAATGTTGTCATCGATTAAGAACCTTTGTGGCGATCGTACATTAGGGCTTTATACAATCACACCCCTTGCTCTTCACCGTGTAAATATATAACCCTACAACGTGTGGTGTCTGTTCAAGGATGAAAAAGGTATTATTTAGTTGAAACTTATAATGAAAGAAAGCACAATTCTGGCTCTGACAGTTCTTACATTTAGTATTTTTAATGATTCATATTTAGTATTATGAATTAATTGTGATTCATATTTAGTATTATGAATTAATTGTGATTCATATTTAGTATTATGAATTAATTGTGATTCATATTTAGTATTATGAATTAATTGTGATTCATATTTAGTATTATGAATTAATTGTGATTCATATTTAGTATTATGAATTAATTGTGATTCATATTTAGTATTATGAATTAATTGTGATTCATATTTAGTATTATGAATTAATTGTGATTCATATTTAGTATTATGAATTAATTGTGATTCATATTTAGTATTATGAATTAATTGTGATTCATATTTAGTATTATGAATTAATTGTGATTCATATTTAGTATTATGAATTAATTGTGATTCATATTTAGTATTATGAATTAATTGTGATTCATATTTAGTATTATGAATTAATTGTGATTCATATTTAGTATTATGAATTAATTGTGATTCATATTTAGTATTATGAATTAATTGTGATTCATATTTAGTATTATGAATTAATTGTGATTCATATTTAGTATTATGAATTAATTGTGATTCATATTTAGTATTATGAATTAATTGTGATTCATATTTAGTATTATGAATTAATTGTGATTCATATTTAGTATTATGAATTAATTGTGATTCATATTTAGTATTATGAATTAATTGTGATTCATATTTAGTATTATGAATTAATTGTGATTCATATTTAGTATTATGAATTAATTGTGATTCATATTTAGTATTATGAATTAATTGTGATTCATATTTAGTATTATGAATTAATTGTGATTCATATTTAGTATTATGAATTAATTGTGATTCATATTTAGTATTATGAATTAATTGTGATTCATATTTAGTATTATGAATTAATTGTGATTCATATTTAGTATTATGAATTAATTGTGATTCATATTTAGTATTATGAATTAATTGTGATTCATATTTAGTATTATGAATTAATTGTGATTCATATTTAGTATTATGAATTAATTGTGATTCATATTTAGTATTATGAATTAATTGTGATTCATATTTAGTATTATGAATTAATTGTGATTCATATTTAGTATTATGAATTAATTGTGATTCATATTTAGTATTATGAATTAATTGTGATTCATATTTAGTATTATGAATTAATTGTGATTCATATTTAGTATTATGAATTAATTGTGATTCATATTTAGTATTATGAATTAATTGTGATTCATATTTAGTATTATGAATTAATTGTGATTCATATTTAGTATTATGAATTAATTGTGATTCATATTTAGTATTATGAATTAATTGTGATTCTTACATTTAGTATTTTTAATCTCGATATAGATTTTTGTTTGATCTCTATTTGAGATTTAGAGAGGAATTGTGTGCTTTTTGCCTTTGGTAGATGTTAGAGTTTCATAAAATGTTACCTTCTATAATATTGTGATTTTTGTTATATTGTGTTTTTGAAGCGATCCGAGTTTCATCTGACATCCACTATGGTAGAAGGAGCCCGAGTCCGACTTAGAGGTTGGCAGCAGGCTGCAGTTGCCCTTGGGTCTGCAGTTGGTGCATTAGTAGACCCAAGAAGAGCCGATTTGATAGCTGCTTTGGGGGAAACAACTGGGAAACCTGCTTTTGAGAGAGTACTTGAAAGAATGAAAAGGAATCCCGAAGGCAGGGTATGGCTTCTGCTAACATATTCAACATAGATACCAGTTTATTTTTATGCTACCTCTAGTATTTAGTAGAGGTGAATATGGGTGCTGCAGAGAATGGGTTTAGTCAGAAATTGCTTTATATGGGTCAAATGGGTTGACCCAGAAACGGAATATTTTTCAGTTAAATGGAATATAAATACTTAATGTGTTGATCATGGTTAACAAAGTGCTGGTATACATCAATAATTTTCGAATTTTCAATCTTTTTGAATAACTTGATTTAGAAGGCTGTATGCATTAAAAAGAGGTTTTGGGCTACTTTTTCACCCTGTTTGACCTACTACCTTTTAGCTAATTTTCTTTTACTCGACCCACTTAGCATGTGGCGACATTTCCACCTCTGTATCTATTATTGTTTTCTTGTTCCAAACAGTAGATCGCGTAACACCTGTATTTTCCTAAGCATTTCTTAACCTATGAGATTTGCTGAGAGAAGTAGTTGGTATGTCACAGTCCTAGATTTTGTGTCATGTTTCAGAACTGTTTTAAAAATATCGAGCCTGGCCTTCTTATAATGAGTATGATACATAGTAGTCCAGAAGTGGATTTTTTGCATATTGGCTCTTAAGAAATATTTATTAGGATTTACAAGTTTGAGCCTAGCTGGGCCTGGGAGGCACCTGTTTTGAATAAATGGGATCATTCACAAGACATACAAGAGAAACTAAGTGTGGTAAAATGGACAAGCCGGGCGTGTTGGGTAACAGGTTGGTTGAGTTGACCGACAACACATATTCTTTTCTCTTTTGGTTTCAAATTCATAGTGAATTAATACATTGCTACAATGCAAAAACTATTATTTAAATTTCAATACTGGGAGCTATGAAGTTGTGAACTTGTTTTGGACAACTTCTTTGTGTTTCCTCTTTATGGTGTTCTCGCCCGCTTAACCCATTAGCAATATGATTAGTTTTTTTAATCACCATTATGATCTAATTATATAGTTAAAATGGATTAGGAGGTTTTATGCATTAATATACGTTTTGACCTGTTTTGAATAAATGGGATCATTCACAAGACATACAAGAGAAACTAAGTGTGGTAAAATGGACAAGCCGGGCGTGTTGGGTAACAGGTTGGTTGAGTTGACCGACAACACATATTCTTTTCTCTTTTGGTTTCAAATTCATAGTGAATTAATACATTGCTACAATGCAAAAACTATTATTTAAATTTCAATACTGGGAGCTATGAAGTTGTGAACTTGTTTTGGACAACTTCTTTGTGTTTCCTCTTTATGGTGTTCTCGCCCGCTTAACCCATTAGCAATATGATTAGTACGTCAAATATGATTAGTTTTTTTAATCACCATTATGATCTAATTATATAGTTAAAATGGATTAGGAGGTTTTATGCATTAATATACGTTTTGACCTGTTTTACCCATTTTCTTTCTTGCCAATTTCTTGATTATACCTGTTTGGACAAGTACGAATGGAAGTTGCTTCCTGCAGTCCTGATGATTCTTATGTTCCAGGAAATATTGTTGCACCGTCCTCGTGTTATCTCTGCGAACGTGGGACATGCATGGGATCTACCTGATAACACATTTGGTGCTGCGTATGCAAAGTTCATGGGATCAAGAAACTTCTCACCAGACGATAGACCACCAGTGAGGTTCATGGAAACAGACGAGCTTGCATATGTAGCCATGCGTGCACGTGAGGTGCATGATTTCTGGCACACACTTTTTGGCCTTCCGACAAATTTGATTGGTGAGTCAGCACTGAAAGTCATAGAATTTGAGCAAATGTTTCTTCCAATGTGCTTCTTGTCTGTCATTGGAGGAACCGCAAGGTTTAGCGACAAACAACGATCTTTGTTTTATCAGCATTACTTCCCTTGGGCTACCCGGGCAGGTATGAAATCAACCGATCTTATGTGTGTTTATTACGAGAAGCATTTTCATGAAGATTTAGAGGAAGTGAGGAAGAGATGGGGCATCATACCTGCTCCTTCCATTCAGCGGTAGTTTGATGAGTTTTTTTCAAGATGCAATGAGATAGTTGGGAACAAAAAGCTTGTCATAAGTTTCTACTGATGTAGATTCTAGCATATAAAAGTTTGGTTGGTTCTGGATGATATCAACAAATTCATGCCGTTAATTTCATTATATGTCCGAATATATGAAATTTTGAATAAATACGAAAGGAAAAAAGGGCTTAAATTTGGTTGTCGTTTTCTTCAAATACAATACATAAAAGAACTGGAATCAAGTGTAATAAACTAATAATAACACATATTAAACGAATTTAAGTTTGTTCCATTCCATATTGTATTACATAGTGCAGCAAGTAAAACGCTTGTGACAACTAAAGTCACTATAACTAAAAAAAATTTATATATGAACACGAAACCATAAGTTTACAATGCCTAGGTGGTTAATAAACTATATCCAGTTCCAGTCGTTTAGGCTATATGTCAAAGTGACTTTCGATGATTTCAAAATACATCCCCGCAGGCTTCTTATCTTAATTACTAGCGACTTCTTTTCGCATCTTTCTCAGCCTCTCCAAACGACGTTCTATAGCAGCTTCATATCTAGAAACCATCTCGACAACCTCCCACACCTCCATCCTGTTGCCACGAGCATAGCCTTCGATCCCTAAAATCTCCACCATCTGTCACACCCCGTTGTAGCGGAAATACAGGGTTAACAAAGAATTGCATACTAATCAGAAGGTTAATAGAAATTACATCCATTTATACCAGTACAAGTCAAAACAAGTACAATCGTTCCAAGTGTGGACCCCAAAATACGGATACAAGCCATCCTCATTTGGAACTGGCCCACAGAATACAAGTTATATAAATTGGACAGTCAAATACAATTAAAGCCAAAAGCATGAGAGTCCTCAATGTCTGATGCTAATTGTACGTCCAAAGTCAAAAGATTGGCCCTATAATGCCAAAGACGATTCCAAGACTTACTGATGGTCACCTGAAAAGCATGAATTTGAGAGGATCAACTATCGAAATAGTTGGTGAGTTTACAGTGTGTTTGACTAAAAGATCAATCGTCGTTTGTTGTAGTTATTTAATGCATGACGGTTCAGACCGAAGTCTAACCTAAATAATATGACAAGACGGTTCAGACCGAAGTCTAACCTAAATAATATGACAAGACGGTTCAGACCGAAGTCTAACCTAAATAATATGACAAGACGGTTCAGACCGAAGTCTAACCTAAATAATATGACAAGACGGTTCAGACCGAAGTCTAACCTAAATAATATGACAAGACGGTTCAGACCGAAGTCTAACCTAAATAATATGACAAGACGGTTCAGACCGAAGTCTAACCTAAATAATATGACAAGACGGTTCAGACCGAAGTCTAACCTAAATAATATGACAAGACGGTTCAGACCGAAGTCTAACCTAAATAATATGACAAGACGGTTCAGACCGAAGTCTAACCTAAATAATATGACAAGACGGTTCAGACCGAAGTCTAACCTAAATAATATGACAAGACGGTTCAGACCGAAGTCTAACCTAAATAATATGACAAGACGGTTCAGACCGAAGTCTAACCTAAATAATATGACAAGACGGTTCAGACCGAAGTCTAACCTAAATAATATGACAAGACGGTTCAGACCGAAGTCTAACCTAAATAATATGACAAGACGGTTCAGACCGAAGTCTAACCTAAATAATATGACAAGACGGTTCAGACCGAAGTCTAACCTAAATAATATGACAAGACGGTTCAGACCGAAGTCTAACCTAAATAATATGACAAGACGGTTCAGACCGAAGTCTAACCTAAATAATATGACAAGACGGTTCAGACCGAAGTCTAACCTAAATAATATGACAAGACGGTTCAGACCGAAGTCTAACCTAAATAATATGACAAGACGGTTCAGACCGAAGTCTAACCTAAATAATATGACAAGACGGTTCAGACCGAAGTCTAACCTAAATAATATGACAAGACGGTTCAGACCGAAGTCTAACCTAAATAATATGACAAGACGGTTCAGACCGAAGTCTAACCTAAATAATATGACAAGACGGTTCAGACCGAAGTCTAACCTAAATAATATGACAAGACGGTTCAGACCGAAGTCTAACCTAAATAATATGACAAGACGGTTCAGACCGAAGTCTAACCTAAATAATATGACAAGACGGTTCAGACCGAAGTCTAACCTAAATAATATGACAAGACGGTTCAGACCGAAGTCTAACCTAAATAATATGACAAGACGGTTCAGACCGAAGTCTAACCTAAATAATATGACAAGACGGTTCAGACCGAAGTCTAACCTAAATAATATGACAAGACGGTTCAGACCGAAGTCTAACCTAAATAATATGACAAGACGGTTCAGACCGAAGTCTAACCTAAATAATATGACAAGACGGTTCAGACCGAAGTCTAACCTAAATAATATGACAAGACGGTTCAGACCGAAGTCTAACCTAAATAATATGACAAGACGGTTCAGACCGAAGTCTAACCTAAATAATATGACAAGACGGTTCAGACCGAAGTCTAACCTAAATAATATGACAAGACGGTTCAGACCGAAGTCTAACCTAAATAATATGACAAGACGGTTCAGACCGAAGTCTAACCTAAATAATATGACAAGACGGTTCAGACCGAAGTCTAACCTAAATAATATGACAAGACGGTTCAGACCGAAGTCTAACCTAAATAATATGACAAGACGGTTCAGACCGAAGTCTAACCTAAATAATATGACAAGACGGTTCAGACCGAAGTCTAACCTAAATAATATGACAAGACGGTTCAGACCGAAGTCTAACCTAAATAATATGACAAGACGGTTCAGACCGAAGTCTAACCTAAATAATATGACAAGACGGTTCAGACCGAAGTCTAACCTAAATAATATGACAAGACGGTTCAGACCGAAGTCTAACCTAAATAATATGACAAGACGGTTCAGACCGAAGTCTAACCTAAATAATATGACAAGACGGTTCAGACCGAAGTCTAACCTAAATAATATGACAAGACGGTTCAGACCGAAGTCTAACCTAAATAATATGACAAGACGGTTCAGACCGAAGTCTAACCTAAATAATATGACAAGACGGTTCAGACCGAAGTCTAACCTAAATAATATGACAAGACGGTTCAGACCGAAGTCTAACCTAAATAATATGACAAGACGGTTCAGACCGAAGTCTAACCTAAATAATATGACAAGACGGTTCAGACCGAAGTCTAACCTAAATAATATGACAAGACGGTTCAGACCGAAGTCTAACCTAAATAATATGACAAGACGGTTCAGACCGAAGTCTAACCTAAATAATATGACAAGACGGTTCAGACCGAAGTCTAACCTAAATAATATGACAAGACGGTTCAGACCGAAGTCTAACCTAAATAATATGACAAGACGGTTCAGACCGAAGTCTAACCTAAATAATATGACAAGACGGTTCAGACCGAAGTCTAACCTAAATAATATGACAAGACGGTTCAGACCGAAGTCTAACCTAAATAATATGACAAGACGGTTCAGACCGAAGTCTAACCTAAATAATATGACAAGACGGTTCAGACCGAAGTCTAACCTAAATAATGAATCTTTAGGACATTTAATTAACGAAACTGAATATTGTATATATGGAATGTAATAAACTAATAATAATTAGAAAAGTCTCCATTATATATGGAATGTAATAAACTAATAATATTAGAAAAGTCTCCATTATATATGGAATGTAATAAACTAATAATAATTAGAAAAGTCTCCATTATATATGGAATGTAATAAACTAATAATAATTAGAAAAGTCTCCATTATATATGGAATGTAATAAACTAATAATAATTAGAAAAGTCTCCATTATATATGGAATGTAATAAACTAATAATAATTAGAAAAGTCTCCATTATATATGGAATGTAATAAACTAATAATAATTAGAAAAGTCTCCATTATATATGGAATGTAATAAACTAATAATAATTAGAAAAGTCTCCATTATATATGGAATGTAATAAACTAATAATAATTAGAAAAGTCTCCATTATATATGGAATGTAATAAACTAATAATAATTAGAAAAGTCTCCATTATATATGGAATGTAATAAACTAATAATAATTAGAAAAGTCTCCATTATATATGGAATGTAATAAACTAATAATAATTAGAAAAGTCTCCATTATATATGGAATGTAATAAACTAATAATAATTAGAAAAGTCTCCATTATATATGGAATGTAATAAACTAATAATAATTAGAAAAGTCTCCATTATATATGGAATGTAATAAACTAATAATAATTAGAAAAGTCTCCATTATATATGGAATGTAATAAACTAATAATAATTAGAAAAGTCTCCATTATATATGGAATGTAATAAACTAATAATAATTAGAAAAGTCTCCATTATATATGGAATGTAATAAACTAATAATAATTAGAAAAGTCTCCATTATATATGGAATGTAATAAACTAATAATAATTAGAAAAGTCTCCATTATATATGGAATGTAATAAACTAATAATAATTAGAAAAGTCTCCATTATATATGGAATGTAATAAACTAATAATAATTAGAAAAGTCTCCATTATATATGGAATGTAATAAACTAATAATAATTAGAAAAGTCTCCATTATATATGGAATGTAATAAACTAATAATATTGAAAAAGTCTCCATTATCCCACTGTTTTTGCCGTGAAAGTTTGAAAGAGAAAGTTTTTATGTTTTCAGCAAGAGGCTATAATGGGAATGAAGCATACGTTTATGTATTTATAAGTTATGATATGATGGGTTGCTTGATTACCAAGTAGAAAAGGAAAGAAAAAAACATGCCAACAATAGTTAAACTTTCCATATTTAAAAAGATTCTAAAACCAATAAAAGACATGTTTTTTTCATAAATAATGAATCTTTAGGACATTTAATTAACGAAACTGAATATTGTATATATGGAATGTAATAAACTAATAATAATTAGAAAAGTCTCCATTATATATGGAATGTAATAAACTAATAATATTAGAAAAGACTCCATTATATATGGAATGTAATAAACTAATAATAATTAGAAAAGTCTCCATTATATATGGAATGTAATAAACTAATAATAATTAGAAAAGTCTCCATTATATATGGAATGTTACTAATAATTTGAAAAAGTCTCCATTATCCCACTGTTTTTGCCGTGAAAGTTTGAAAGAGAAAGTTTTTATGTTTTCAGCAAGAGGCTATAATGGGAATGAAGCATACGTTTATGTATTTATAAGTTATGATATGATGGGTTGCTTGATTACCAAGTAGAAAAGGAAAGAAAAAACATGCCAACAATAGTTAAACTTTCCATATTTAAAAAGATTCTAAAACCAATAAAAACATGTTTTTTTCATAAATAAAAAAAAACATACTCCTTTATTCACCAGAAAACAAAAAGAACCAAAAACAACTATTCATCAAGAATATAATCATGAAGAATATAATAGAACTGACACAGATACCAAAAACATAATCCAACAACCTATTCTTCCCGACCCGACTAATTTTATAATCAGAACCGAAGATGGATTACTCTCTTCAGCAGTAGATATGATCCACTGCACAACCGAACCCACGAATTCTATAATCAAGGTGGTAACACTGAAAATGTACCAGTTATGGAGTGTGGGAGACTGCGATTTGGTCTGTAACAAAGCACATAAACCCGGGAGGGTAAGGAAGAGAAAACTTTTGGGTAACTTTTGGGTATAGTCTTTGGAGGAACAAAGATTGCCTGCAAACACATATATTTATGGACTATTGAGCAAGGCAGCAACGCAAAGAGGTATAATACTAAATATGAATCACAATTAATTCATAATACTAAATATGAATCACAATTAATTCATAATACTAAATATGATCACAATTAATTCATAATACTAAATATGAATCACAATTAATTCATAATACTAAATATGAATCACAATTAATTCATAATACTAAGTATATGCTATTTTTTAATGCATGATATTAAAGTAACCATAAATATAACATTAATTAAAGAGACATCATAGACGAACATTGTCAAACGAATAATAACATAGCAACCGCATTAGAATAATAACGTATAAAGTACCCGTTATTATTTAACATGGTGTTATTAAAGTATTAACCATAAAGTTGCCAATAATTACAAAAACGCCATCGTGAATAGTGTATGAAACGGCAATTTTGTTATACGAAACGGCGGCTGCTTTTTATCATCAGAATTGATGGTATGTAGAATAGAATAACGTAACTGAAAAGCGAGCAATAACGTAACTTTTTATTTTCATAAATAAAAAAAAACATACTCCTTTATTCACCAGAAAACAAAAAGAACCAAAAACAACTATTCATCAAGAATATAATCATGAAGAATATAATAGAACTGACACAGATACCAAAAACATAATCCAACAACCTATTCTTCCCGACCCGACTAATTTTATAATCAGAACCGAAGATGGATTACTCTCTTCAGCAGTAGATATGATCCACTGCACAACCGAACCCACGAATTCTATAATCAAGGTGGTAACACTGAAAATGTACCAGTTATGGAGTGTGGGAGACTGCGATTTGGTCTGTAACAAAGCACATAAACCCGGTAGGGTAAGGAAGAGAAAACTTTTGGGTAATGTTGGCAAGAGGTTTAGAGTTTTCTCAAAACCAGAGTTTCTGATTGGTCGATTATTTTGATTAGCTTCCAGATCATCTTGTGCAACATGAGGTTCATTTACCTGGATCCCAAGTGCTCGACAGCGAGCAAGAGACCTCAAGTTGATAATGAATCCAGATACAATGAGAAATCGTCGGAAGAAGGAGGAGGTATGGGCTTCGTTGTTCATCATTGCTTGGTGGGTTGATAATCTCAGAATGAGAATGACTGTAATTTATAGACACTTAGGGTGACATATTTAGTATTATGAATTAATTGTGATTCATATTTAGTATTATGAATTAATTGTGATTCATATTTAGTATTATGAATTAATTGTGATTCATATTTAGTATTATGAATTAATTGTGATTCATATTTAGTATTATGAATTAATTGTGATTCATATTTAGTATTATGAATTAATTGTGATTCATATTTAGTATTATGAATTAATTGTGATTCATATTTAGTATTATGAATTAATTGTGATTCATATTTAGTATTATGAATTAATTGTGATTCATATTTAGTATTATGAATTAATTGTGATTCATATTTAGTATTATACCTCTTTGCGTTGCTGCCTTGCTCAATAGTCCATAAATATATGTGTTTGCAGGCAATCTTTGTTCCTCCAAAGACTATACCCAAAAGTTACCCAAAAGTTTTCTCTTCCTTACCCTCCCGGGTTTATGTGCTTTGTTACAGACCAAATCGCAGTCTCCCACACTCCATAACTGGTACATTTTCAGTGTTACCACCTTGATTATAGAATTCGTGGGTTCGGTTGTGCAGTGGATCATATCTACTGCTGAAGAGAGTAATCCATCTTCGGTTCTGATTATAGAATTCGTGGGTTCGGTTGTGCAGTGGATCATATCTACTGCTGAAGAGAGTAATCCATCTTCGGTTCTGATTATAGAATTCGTGGGTTCGGTTGTGCAGTGGATCATATCTACTGCTGAAGAGAGTAATCCATCTTCGGTTCTGATTATAGAATTCGTGGGTTCGGTTGTGCAGTGGATCATATCTACTGCTGAAGAGAGTAATCCATCTTCGGTTCTGATTATAGAATTCGTGGGTTCGGTTGTGCAGTGGATCATATCTACTGCTGAAGAGAGTAATCCATCTTCGGTTCTGATTATAGAATTCGTGGGTTCGGTTGTGCAGTGGATCATATCTACTGCTGAAGAGAGTAATCCATCTTCGGTTCTGATTATAGAATTCGTGGGTTCGGTTGTGCAGTGGATCATATCTACTGCTGAAGAGAGTAATCCATCTTCGGTTCTGATTATAGAATTCGTGGGTTCGGTTGTGCAGTGGATCATATCTACTGCTGAAGAGAGTAATCCATCTTCGGTTCTGATTATAGAATTCGTGGGTTCGGTTGTGCAGTGGATCATATCTACTGCTGAAGAGAGTAATCCATCTTCGGTTCTGATTATAGAATTCGTGGGTTCGGTTGTGCAGTGGATCATATCTACTGCTGAAGAGAGTAATCCATCTTCGGTTCTGATTATAGAATTCGTGGGTTCGGTTGTGCAGTGGATCATATCTACTGCTGAAGAGAGTAATCCATCTTCGGTTCTGATTATAGAATTCGTGGGTTCGGTTGTGCAGTGGATCATATCTACTGCTGAAGAGAGTAATCCATCTTCGGTTCTGATTATAGAATTCGTGGGTTCGGTTGTGCAGTGGATCATATCTACTGCTGAAGAGAGTAATCCATCTTCGGTTCTGATTATAGAATTCGTGGGTTCGGTTGTGCAGTGGATCATATCTACTGCTGAAGAGAGTAATCCATCTTCGGTTCTGATTATAGAATTCGTGGGTTCGGTTGTGCAGTGGATCATATCTACTGCTGAAGAGAGTAATCCATCTTCGGTTCTGATTATAGAATTCGTGGGTTCGGTTGTGCAGTGGATCATATCTACTGCTGAAGAGAGTAATCCATCTTCGGTTCTGATTATAGAATTCGTGGGTTCGGTTGTGCAGTGGATCATATCTACTGCTGAAGAGAGTAATCCATCTTCGGTTCTGATTATAGAATTCGTGGGTTCGGTTGTGCAGTGGATCATATCTACTGCTGAAGAGAGTAATCCATCTTCGGTTCTGATTATAGAATTCGTGGGTTCGGTTGTGCAGTGGATCATATCTACTGCTGAAGAGAGTAATCCATCTTCGGTTCTGATTATAGAATTCGTGGGTTCGGTTGTGCAGTGGATCATATCTACTGCTGAAGAGAGTAATCCATCTTCGGTTCTGATTATAGAATTCGTGGGTTCGGTTGTGCAGTGGATCATATCTACTGCTGAAGAGAGTAATCCATCTTCGGTTCTGATTATAGAATTCGTGGGTTCGGTTGTGCAGTGGATCATATCTACTGCTGAAGAGAGTAATCCATCTTCGGTTCTGATTATAGAATTCGTGGGTTCGGTTGTGCAGTGGATCATATCTACTGCTGAAGAGAGTAATCCATCTTCGGTTCTGATTATAGAATTCGTGGGTTCGGTTGTGCAGTGGATCATATCTACTGCTGAAGAGAGTAATCCATCTTCGGTTCTGATTATAGAATTCGTGGGTTCGGTTGTGCAGTGGATCATATCTACTGCTGAAGAGAGTAATCCATCTTCGGTTCTGATTATAGAATTCGTGGGTTCGGTTGTGCAGTGGATCATATCTACTGCTGAAGAGAGTAATCCATCTTCGGTTCTGATTATAGAATTCGTGGGTTCGGTTGTGCAGTGGATCATATCTACTGCTGAAGAGAGTAATCCATCTTCGGTTCTGATTATAGAATTCGTGGGTTCGGTTGTGCAGTGGATCATATCTACTGCTGAAGAGAGTAATCCATCTTCGGTTCTGATTATAGAATTCGTGGGTTCGGTTGTGCAGTGGATCATATCTACTGCTGAAGAGAGTAATCCATCTTCGGTTCTGATTATAGAATTCGTGGGTTCGGTTGTGCAGTGGATCATATCTACTGCTGAAGAGAGTAATCCATCTTCGGTTCTGATTATAGAATTCGTGGGTTCGGTTGTGCAGTGGATCATATCTACTGCTGAAGAGAGTAATCCATCTTCGGTTCTGATTATAGAATTCGTGGGTTCGGTTGTGCAGTGGATCATATCTACTGCTGAAGAGAGTAATCCATCTTCGGTTCTGATTATAGAATTCGTGGGTTCGGTTGTGCAGTGGATCATATCTACTGCTGAAGAGAGTAATCCATCTTCGGTTCTGATTATAGAATTCGTGGGTTCGGTTGTGCAGTGGATCATATCTACTGCTGAAGAGAGTAATCCATCTTCGGTTCTGATTATAGAATTCGTGGGTTCGGTTGTGCAGTGGATCATATCTACTGCTGAAGAGAGTAATCCATCTTCGGTTCTGATTATAGAATTCGTGGGTTCGGTTGTGCAGTGGATCATATCTACTGCTGAAGAGAGTAATCCATCTTCGGTTCTGATTATAGAATTCGTGGGTTCGGTTGTGCAGTGGATCATATCTACTGCTGAAGAGAGTAATCCATCTTCGGTTCTGATTATAGAATTCGTGGGTTCGGTTGTGCAGTGGATCATATCTACTGCTGAAGAGAGTAATCCATCTTCGGTTCTGATTATAGAATTCGTGGGTTCGGTTGTGCAGTGGATCATATCTACTGCTGAAGAGAGTAATCCATCTTCGGTTCTGATTATAGAATTCGTGGGTTCGGTTGTGCAGTGGATCATATCTACTGCTGAAGAGAGTAATCCATCTTCGGTTCTGATTATAGAATTCGTGGGATCGGTTGTGCAGTGGATCATATCTACTGCTGAAGAGAGTAATCCATCTTCGGTTCTGATTATAGAATTAGTCGTTGTTTGATCTTATTTGAGATTTAGAGAGGAATTGTGTGCTTTTTGCCTTTGGTAGATGTTAGAGTTTCATAAAATGTTACCTTCTATAATATTGTGATTTTTGTTATATTGTGTTTTTGAAGCGATCCGAGTTTCATCTGACATCCACTATGGTAGAAGGAGCCCGAGTCCGACTTAGAGGTTGGCAGCAGGCTGCAGTTGCCCTTGGGTCTGCAGTTGGTGCATTAGTAGACCCAAGAAGAGCCGATTTGATAGCTGCTTTGGGGGAAACAACTGGGAAACCTGCTTTTGAGAGAGTACTTGAAAGAATGAAAAGGAATCCCGAAGGCAGGGTATGGCTTCTGCTAACATATTCAACATAGATACCAGTTTATTTTTATGCTACCTCTAGTATTTAGTAGAGGTGAATATGGGTGCTGCAGAGAATGGGTTTAGTCAGAAATTGCTTTATATGGGTCAAATGGGTTGACCCAGAAACGGAATATTTTTCAGTTAAATGGAATATAAATACTTAATGTGTTGATCATGGTTAACAAAGTGCTGGTATACATCAATAATTTTCGAATTTTCAATCTTTTTGAATAACTTGATTTAGAAGGCTGTATGCATTAAAAAGAGGTTTTGGGCTACTTTTTCACCCTGTTTGACCTACTACCTTTTAGCTAATTTTCTTTTACTCGACCCACTTAGCATGTGGCGACATTTCCACCTCTGTATCTATTATTGTTTTCTTGTTCCAAACAGTAGATCGCGTAACACCTGTATTTTCCTAAGCATTTCTTAACCTATGAGATTTGCTGAGAGAAGTAGTTGGTATGTCACAGTCCTAGATTTTGTGTCATGTTTCAGAACTGTTTTAAAAATATCGAGCCTGGCCTTCTTATAATGAGTATGATACATAGTAGTCCAGAAGTGGATTTTTTGCATATTGGCTCTTAAGAAATATTTATTAGGATTTACAAGTTTGAGCCTAGCTGGGCCTGGGAGGCACCTGTTTTGAATAAATGGGATCATTCACAAGACATACAAGAGAAACTAAGTGTGGTAAAATGGACAAGCCGGGCGTGTTGGGTAACAGGTTGGTTGAGTTGACCGACAACACATATTCTTTTCTCTTTTGGTTTCAAATTCATAGTGAATTAATACATTGCTACAATGCAAAAACTATTATTTAAATTTCAATACTGGGAGCTATGAAGTTGTGAACTTGTTTTGGACAACTTCTTTGTGTTTCCTCTTTATGGTGTTCTCGCCCGCTTAACCCATTAGCAATATGATTAGTACGTCAAATATGATTAGTTTTTTTAATCACCATTATGATCTAATTATATAGTTAAAATGGATTAGGAGGTTTTATGCATTAATATACGTTTTGACCTGTTTTACCCATTTTCTTTCTTGCCAATTTCTTGATTATACCTGTTTGGACAAGTACGAATGGAAGTTGCTTCCTGCAGTCCTGATGATTCTTTATGTTCCAGGAAATATTGTTGCACCGTCCTCATGTTATCTCTGCGAACGTGGGACATGCATGGGATCTACCTGATAACACATTTGGTGCTGCGTATGCAAAGTTCATGGGATCAAGAAACTTCTCACCAGACGATAGACCACCAGTGAGGTTCATGGAAACAGACGAGCTTGCATATGTAGCCATGCGTGCACGTGAGGTGCATGATTTCTGGCACACACTTTTTGGCCTTCCGACAAATTTGATTGGTGAGTCAGCACTGAAAGTCATAGAATTTGAGCAAATGTTTCTTCCAATGTGCTTCTTGTCTGTCATTGGAGGAACCGCAAGGTTTAGCGACAAACAACGATCTTTGTTTTATCAGCATTACTTCCCTTGGGCTACCCGGGCAGGTATGAAATCAACCGATCTTATGTGTGTTTATTACGAGAAGCATTTTCATGAAGATTTAGAGGAAGTGAGGAAGAGATGGGGCATCATACCTGCTCCTTCCATTCAGCGGTAGTTTGATGAGTTTTTTTCAAGATGCAATGAGATAGTTGGGAACAAAAAGCTTGTCATAAGTTTCTACTGATGTAGATTCTAGCATATAAAAGTTTGGTTGGTTCTGGATGATATCAACAAATTCATGCCGTTAATTTCATTATATGTCCGAATATATGAAATTTTGAATAAATGGGATCATTCACAAGACATACAAGAGAAACTAAGTGTGGTAAAATGGACAAGCCGGGCGTGTTGGGTAACAGGTTGGTTGAGTTGACCGACAACACATATTCTTTTCTCTTTTGGTTTCAAATTCATAGTGAATTAATACATTGCTACAATGCAAAAACTATTATTTAAATTTCAATACTGGGAGCTATGAAGTTGTGAACTTGTTTTGGACAACTTCTTTGTGTTTCCTCTTTATGGTGTTCTCGCCCGCTTAACCCATTAGCAATATGATTAGTACGTCAAATATGATTAGTTTTTTTAATCACCATTATGATCTAATTATATAGTTAAAATGGATTAGGAGGTTTTATGCATTAATATACGTTTTGACCTGTTTTAAAAATATCGAGCCTGGCCTTCTTATAATGAGTATGATACATAGTAGTCCAGAAGTGGATTTTTTGCATATTGGCTCTTAAGAAATATTTATTAGGATTTTTTTTTTTTTTTTTTTTTTTTTTTTTTTTTTTTTTTTTTTTTTTTTTTTTTTTTTTTTTTTTTTTTTTTTTTTTTTTTTTTTTTTTTTTTTTTTTTTTTTTTTTTTTTTTTTTTTTTTTTTTTTTTTTTTTTTTTTTTTTTTTTTTTTTTTTTTTTTTTTTTTTTTTTTTTTTTTTTTTTTTTTTTTTTTTTTTTTTTTTTTTTTTTTTTTTTTTTTTTTTTTTTTTTTTTTTTTTTTTTTTTTTTTTTTTTTTTTTTTTTTTTTTTTTTTTTTTTTTTTTTTTTTTTTTTTTTTTTTTTTTTTTTTTTTTTTTTTTTTTTTTTTTTTTTTTTTTTTTTTTTTTTTTTTTTTTTTTTTTTTTTTTTTTTTTTTTTTTTTTTTTTTTTTTTTTTTTTTTTTTTTTTTTTTTTTTTTTTTTTTTTTTTTTTTTTTTTTTTTTTTTTTTTTTTTTTTTTTTTTTTTTTTTTTTTTTTTTTTTTTTTTTTTTTTTTTTTTTTTTTTTTTTTTTTTTTTTTTTTTTTTTTTTTTTTTTTTTTTTTTTTTTTTTTTTTTTTTTTTTTTTTTTTTTTTTTTTTTTTTTTTTTTTTTTTTTTTTTTTTTTTTTTTTTTTTTTTTTTTTTTTTTTTTTTTTTTTTTTTTTTTTTTTTTTTTTTTTTTTTTTTTTTTTTTTTTTTTTTTTTTTTTTTTTTTTTTTTTTTTTTTTTTTTTTTTTTTTTTTTTTTTTTTTTTTTTTTTTTTTTTTTTTTTTTTTTTTTTTTTTTTTTTTTTTTTTTTTTTTTTTTTTTTTTTTTTTTTTTTTTTTTTTTTTTTTTTTTTTTTTTTTTTTTTTTTTTTTTTTTTTTTTTTTTTTTTTTTTTTTTTTTTTTTTTTTTTTTTTTTTTTTTTTTTTTTTTTTTTTTTTTTTTTTTTTTTTTTTTTTTTTTTTTTTTTTTTTTTTTTTTTTTTTTTTTTTTTTTTTTTTTTTTTTTTTTTTTTTTTTTTTTTTTTTTTTTTTTTTTTTTTTTTTTTTTTTTTTTTTTTTTTTTTTTTTTTTTTTTTTTTTTTTTTTTTTTTTTTTTTTTTTTTTTTTTTTTTTTTTTTTTTTTTTTTTTTTTTTTTTTTTTTTTTTTTTTTTTTTTTTTTTTTTTTTTTTTTTTTTTTTTTTTTTTTTTTTTTTTTTTTTTTTTTTTTTTTTTTTTTTTTTTTTTTTTTTTTTTTTTTTTTTTTTTTTTTTTTTTTTTTTTTTTTTTTTTTTTTTTTTTTTTTTTTTTTTTTTTTTTTTTTTTTTTTTTTTTTTTTTTTTTTTTTTTTTTTTTTTTTTTTTTTTTTTTTTTTTTTTTTTTTTTTTTTTTTTTTTTTTTTTTTTTTTTTTTTTTTTTTTTTTTTTTTTTTTTTTTTTTTTTTTTTTTTTTTTTTTTTTTTTTTTTTTTTTTTTTTTTTTTTTTTTTTTTTTTTTTTTTTTTTTTTTTTTTTTTTTTTTTTTTTTTTTTTTTTTTTTTTTTTTTTTGTGTTTATTACGAGAAGCATTTTCATGAAGATTTAGAGGAAGTGAGGAAGAGATGGGGCATCATACCTGCTCCTTCCATTCAGCGGTAGTTTGATGAGTTTTTTTCAAGATGCAATGAGATAGTTGGGAACAAAAAGCTTGTCATAAGTTTCTACTGATGTAGATTCTAGCATATAAAAGTTTGGTTGGTTCTGGATGATATCAACAAATTCATGCCGTTAATTTCATTATATGTCCGAATATATGAAATTTTGAATAAATACGAAAGGAAAAAAGGGCTTAAATTTGGTTGTCGTTTTCTTCAAATACAATACATAAAAGAACTGGAATCAAGTGTAATAAACTAATAATAACACATATTAAACGAATTTAAGTTTGTTCCATTCCATATTGTATTACATAGTGCAGCAAGTAAAACGCTTGTGACAACTAAAGTCACTATAACTAAAAAAAATTTATATATGAACACGAAACCATAAGTTTACAATGCCTAGGTGGTTAATAAACTATATCCAGTTCCAGTCGTTTAGGCTATATGTCAAAGTGACTTTCGATGATTTCAAAATACATCCCCGCAGGCTTCTTATCTTAATTACTAGCGACTTCTTTTCGCATCTTTCTCAGCCTCTCCAAACGACGTTCTATAGCAGCTTCATATCTAGAAACCATCTCGACAACCTCCCACACCTCCATCCTGTTGCCACGAGCATAGCCTTCGATCCCTAAAATCTCCACCATCTTTATCTCCAACTCTAGATTCAACATTGCCGATTCTTTCTGAATGACTGGGTTTGAAAAAGTCTCCATTATCCCACTGTTTTTGCCGTGAAAGTTTGAAAGAGAAAGTTTTTATGTTTTCAGCAAGAGGCTATAATGGGAATGAAGCATACGTTTATGTATTTATAAGTTATGATATGATGGGTTGCTTGATTACCAAGTAGAAAAGGAAAGAAAAAACATGCCAACAATAGTTAAACTTTCCATATTTAAAAAGATTCTAAAACCAATAAAAGACATGTTTTTTTCATAAATAATGAATCTTTAGGACATTTAATTAACGAAACTGAATATTGTATATATGGAATGTAATAAACTAATAATAATTAGAAAAGAAAGAAAGAAAGTAGGACATTTAGATTTTGCGTATCAAATCAAATATTGGAAGTATTCAAGAACAAATTTGCCCATAATTAGACTGATGAAACCTTTTCTTATCTTTGAAAAATCATAATTGATCTCATATTGTATAACTAAACTATATTATAACTGTAGTTACATCTATACACACATTAATTGGAATTCTAGTGTTGACAAAGATGAACTACATGGATAATTATATAGTTTGTTGGATATAAAGTTTATGTTTGGATACGTTAATAGTCTAAGCATCATGATCCTGTTTTTCTTATCTTTGAAAAATCATAATTGATCTCATATTGTATAACTAAACTATATTATAACTGTAGTTACATCTATACACACATTAATTGGAATTCTAGTGTTGACAAAGATGAACTACATGGATAATTATATAGTTTGTTGGATATAAAGTTTATGTTTGGATACGTTAATAGTCTAAGCATCATGATCCTGTTTTTTTCGCCTATCAAGGGATGCGTGCAGTCTCTCCACAAGAAAGAGGTACTTGTCGTAAAGACGAGCTCTAAACTTGAAACGCTTTGAAATAGTAGAATGTTTCCATTTACTTATCTGATTTGATCTTGTAACAAGCTGCGTCACGCCGCCACCACCTCTTTTTGAATTGGGAAAGCCGATCTACTAAAAATGTTGCTATGGAAATTATTATTATTCAAATTTGCTTTTAGTTTTTTTTGAAAAATCTTGAAATACAAATCTTTTATGTTTAATCAAAATATTTATTATTCAAATTTGCTTTTAGTTTTTTTTGAAAAATCTTGAAATACAAATCTTTTATGTTTAATCAAAATATTTATTATTCAAATTTGCCTGTAAAATATCTATATCTATTCTATACTACATTATAAAGCATTTATTCTCTCTTTTTTTCTTTTTCAACATTCAACTAAGTTTTTGAAAACCCTATAAAGCCCCTATTATTTGTTCACTAATTTAAATATATTTATCTAAAATAACTATAATACTTTTAGAGAAAATCTCAGCCACTCATTTTCATCTCTCTTCTCAAATCTCAACCACTCATTTTTTTCTCTCTCCTCCATAAATCATTTTATTCTCTAATTCATTCAAAATCTTTTATCTCAAAAACCGTACATTGATAAATTATAAAAATTATATGGGTGTTTTTAAAATTTCATGCTCTTTCATTAGAAAGGTCATTCGATATAATTTCGACGAATTTTTAAATCCGAGGGCGGAGCCCGTACGGCTAAGGCATTTGGCTATCACACTCTATGACCTATCACACTCTATGACCTATCACACTTTATGGCCTATCACACTCTATGACCTATCACCCTGACCTATCACACTCTATGACCTATCACACTCTATGACCTATCACACTCTATGACCTATCACACTCTATGACCTATCACACTCTATGACCTATCACACTCTATGACCTATCACACTTATGACCTATCACACTCTATGACTATCACACTCTATGACCTATCACACTCTATGACCTATCACACTCTATGACCTATCACACTCTATGACCTATCACACTCTATGACCTATCACACTCTATGACCTATCACACTCTATGACCTATCACCTCATACCTATCACACTCTATGACCTATCACACTCTATGACCTATCACACTTATGCTATCACACTCTATGACCTATCACACTCTATGACCTATCACACTCTATGACCTATCACACTCTATGACCTATCACACTCTATGACCTATCACACTCTATGACCTATCACACTCTATGACCTATCACACTCTATGACCTATCACACTCTATGACTATCACACTCTATGACCTATCACACTCTATGACCTATCACACTCTATGACCTATCACACTCTATGACCTATCACACTCTATGACCTATCACACTCTATGACCTATCACATCTATGACCTATCACACTCTATGACCTATCACACTCTATGACCTATCACACTCTATGACCTATCACACTCTATGACCTATCACACTCTATGACCTATCACACTCTATGACCTATCACACTCTATGACCTATCACACTCTATGACCTATCACACTCTATGACCTATCACACTCTATGACCTATCACACTCTATGACCTATCACACTCTATGACCTATCACACTCTATGACCTATCACACTCTATGACCTATCACACTCTATGACCTATCACACTCTATGACCTATCACACTCTATGACCTATCACACTCTATGACCTATCACACTCTATGACCTATCACACTCTATGACCTATCACACTTATGACCTATCACACTCTATGACCTATCACACTCTATGACCTATCACACTCTATGACCTATCACACTCTATGACCTATCACACTCTATGACCTATCACACTCTATGACCTATCACACTCTATGACCTATCACACTCTATGACCTATCACACTCTATGACCTATCACACTCTATGACCTATCACACTCTATGACCTATCACACTCTATGACCTATCACACTCTATGACCTATCACACTCTATGACCTATCACACTCTATGACCTATCACACTCTATGACCTATCACACTCATATATATACTCTATGATATATATATATATATATATATATATATATATATATATATATATATATATATATATATATATATATATATATATATATATATATATATATATATATATATATATATATATATATATATATATATATATATATATATATATATATATATATATATATATATATATATATATATATATATATATATATATATATATATATATATATATATATATATATATATATATATATATATATATAATTTTCCAGATCTATAATCTTTATACCCCATCAATTTCATCTCAATCTATATATATAATGTATATCTTATATCTTGATTTCATCGAGGATCTCATCTCACCATGCATTAACAAACACCCTTCTTTCTTACTCGTAAAAAGGAAGTGGTCAAAAACGTCTCAGAATATATAAAGAATGTTAATCGTCGAATACAAGACTTACAAAAGATGGTTGATCAAGAATCGAGTCAGATGGCAAACGATGGAAAGTATGGAACCGAGATGCAAGAATCACGTTTGAAGACGTCAAAAGAAAAAGGTGGTGATAAGTCTGTTCATGTTCAAGAAATGTGGACTAGTAAGGTGGTGGAGAATCGAGAGTTTGTGTTATTACATACTACCAAATTGGTAGATATAATAGGGTATCGAGAGTATGAACTCGCACAGGTGATTAAAGTGGTTGAAAGTATGAATATTGAGGATTCGGGTCATATTTTAGGACTTGAATATTTGGAAGTGGTTGATAAAGTTAAAGAATACATAAGGTTGAAGAAATCTCGAATTGAATTCCTACTGCATAATGTTGTCCAAGAATCAGAGTTGATGAGAGAAAAACTAGGAAGCGCAGCCACGAATACTAATCAAGAGCCACATTTGGATAATTCTGTTTCTCTTGCCGTGTTTGTATCGCACCAGGAATTGCTTTGTAATGAATCAGATGAAAAAAAAGGAGGTGACAAATCTGTTTGTGTTAATGAAAGAATGGGGGAAACGGAATCGGGCCAAGAATCACATTTGAAGACATTGAATGAAGAAGGCGATAAATCTGTTAATGAGTTGAAGTGAGAAACGAAAGAGAGAGTGTGCTAGAATCGGGTCAACAAATGAAAGAAGAAATAATAAGTACTGAAACTGAAAATGTTGAAGCAGGAAATGAAAAGGGGAGTGAGGAAGTGACTGGGAGCGGAATGTTAACGGTTAGTACAGAGGTAGGAGATATCCAGGTGGCAGCTGGTCAAGGACACGGGAGCGGGAGTTCAAGTGGTCAGCAACAGCTGCAGCCGAGTGTTAATGGACGGGGTTGGGGGAGAGGGTATGTATCAGGTCAGCAGCCACAAAATGAACTTCCGATAGAAGATCCACCGGCACCGGCTCCTGTTCAAGGAGCGCTTGCACCCTACATCGACTTTGCCCTTGCCCGACCCTCGAGACCAAACAAGCGTGGAAAGAAAGTTCATAAGTAATGGCTGTGTCGTGTAAACCTTACCATTTGCTTTTGTGTAACAGAAAGTTTCATAAGAGCATATATAGTTCTGTTAGTGAGTTTTAATAATTCAGTTCATTGTAAATGACTGCAGATTGATTTTTGAAGGACTAAATGAGATGGTTCGTTAAAATTGAAGGGTGTAAATTGAAAAATTTTATTTTTCTTCTTGTATATTGACACTGGCTGTTACACACACAAACACACACTGACGGCGGATTCCGATGGATTATTCGACGGCGAATCGCCGGACGGTTAAAAAATCGGCGAAATCGGAAATCTACTCAACATTCGTAGTTCACAGCGACGAAGAAGAAGATAAAACACAAAAAAGCTCTAAAAAAATAGATACAGGTGACATATATGCTACAATGTTATGTAAAGAAGATGAAGATTCACTCCCTCCGTTACTGCAACGTGTTCCGGAGGGATTTGGAGCAGCGGTGGATTCCGACGAAGACGTCGGCGGCGAAAGCATCTCCGGTACGATGATCGTTAAATCTGACCGTCGGCGCGTGCAATCCACGTACAGAAGAAACGAATCTGATGATGAGGACGAAGATGATTATGATGACGATGATGATGATGATGATGAAGGAAACGGATTTGGAACGTTTGTGATGAGAGATAGAGAGAGTGAGTCGGTGTCCGGGACGGTGGTGCGGCGGGGGAGTGGCGGCGGCGGTGGTGGTGGAATGTCGACGATGAGTAGAGCAGTGGCGAGTATGCAGGCGGTAGGTGAAGGATTTGGTAAAGGAAGGAAAGGGGTTGGAACGGCGTCGTCTTCTTATGATGAAGACGGAGGTCATCCGCGGAGGAAGGCGAGTAAAATGTCGTCTGGTTCGATTGCAGATAGTGTTACGAGAGAGGATCCGTCTACTAAGTATGAATTGCTTCATGAGCTTGGTATAATATTTTTATGTTACGTTTGGTTAAAAGTAGTTTTACGATTGTTTAATATAATTGATATCTGTATAGCTATATAATGAATTTATATGTTATTGCTATATAGAATCCAAGTTATGTATAGAAATTCCTAAAGCTAGACGACTGTTGGACATAGTATAGTGTTCAAATCACTTATATGATAAGTAGCTTAACAGTTGGAGAATTTGAGTAACACTCCTCTGGTACAAGAAACTGTGAGGTTCCATGGATCTTGAAATTGGTTTTCCACAGAGCCTACATTACCATAGAATTGCAAAACTATGAAGATGAACCATTTATAGACAGACCTTACTTTCTAGTTTATACATGAATCTTGTTAAACTGTTGAGCACTTGAATTCGAATTAATGTGAGGCCTTCAATGGACCTGAGACATAAATACACCATCTTTAACGTTGTATTACTATAAGTTCTTAAAAGTTCAACGTATATTGCATTTGAACTCTGTATATGAAACAGGAAGCTTTCTACCTTATAGTGTCCGGGAGCTGTTCCCCAACAAGCTACTACTTTTTTGCATAATTTGTTCCTTAGTAATGTTAATCCATTATTTCATATTCTGGACAATTTTGGGTTAGCTTCTAATGAAAGCATCTATTATAGAGTCAAGACTAGTATGTAACAAGTGTGGGTTTGCAAATTTCCTTAAATACAAAATCTCAAGCCAGAGAGGACATATGAAACTCCATCTGCTTTGTTTACATTCTTATATATAAAAAGACTAACAATGAAGATAAATGTTACCTTGACTCGCATTACAATACTCATCGTAACACTACCAGATATTTGTGTTAATGGTTAACAGTCATAGGCATCTCAATAACAATTGGGAAATCATCCTAAATGTACCATAATCCCAACAGTAAGTGGAAAATCTCAATATTTATCCCCACAAAAATTAGGATATTATTAAGATCATAATTGTAATGCAACTAGTTAAAGCTAACTTAACCTTTTGGAGTTTCAGTGATATTGTATTTATTCTATCTGTGCCAGGTGAAATTACTGAAAGTTGTCTGTTTGGTAATGACAGGAAAGGGTTCTTATGGGTCTGTCTACAAAGCTCGTGATTTGAAAACTTCGGAGATGGTTGCAATCAAAGTGATATCACTATCTGAAGGGGTATGTTATAGTTGTATGTCGTCTGTGTTGAATTTGATTGGGTGATTGACTTCTCAAATTTCGTTTGCAATTTTATATAGGAAGAAGGGTATGAAGAAATTCGTGGTGAAATAGAGATGTTACAGCAATGTAGTCATCCTAATGTTGTTCGTTATTTAGGAAGCTACCAGGGTGAGGAGTACCTCTGGGTATGACCACTCCATGTTCTTACAAAAGTCATCACTTTTACTGTCGTTTAGTTGCATGCCTTTATATTAAAACTAAAAAGTTTTATATGATTTTTCATGTCGAAAGAAGTAGCTGTCTCGATCTCCTTTTTCTATTTGACGATGATTCAAACATCTTATGGTATTCTTCAAGTTATTTGCAGATTGTAATGGAGTATTGTGGCGGAGGAAGTGTTGCTGATTTGATGAACGTCACCGATGAACCTTTAGAGGAGTACCAAATAGCATATATATGTAAGGAAGCATTGAAGGTACTCTTAGATCTGATCGATCTGCATCGTTGCATTTCGTTCTGTCACATATTAGGGCTAGTTCTGAGCATTTTTTTAGATGCTTTCTATTTTTAGAATGATTAAGTTACAGAAAGAAAAATAACTTAACTGGAAGCTGTAACAAAATCTCTTTATCGTGTCATATCTTAGATTTATTTGTCAACTCCGGTCATTTGGTTTTAAGATTGAGACACTAATTCTAAGTTTCCGTTGCATGTGGCGTAGGGTTTATCCTATTTGCACTCAATTTTTAAGGTGCATCGTGATATCAAGGGTGGTAATATCTTGTTGACTGAACAAGGAGAGGTCAAGTTGGGTAAGTTGTAATGAAATATTGTTTTTTAAATTACTTAAAATTGACTTGATTCATATTTTCTACATGGGATGATCTAATACGATAAGATTCAGGAATCTGCTGTTCTGTACTTTAAGTTTATGACAGCTAAATGAATGCTAAGTTCTTTCACAACATCAACAGGTGATTTTGGTGTTGCTGCACAGCTGACAAGGACAATGTCCAAACGTAATACGGTATTACCCTTGAGTTCTTTACTCTGAGTGTATCATGAGCCACTAATTCTTACTGCAGATAATTGATGATTTTTTTAAGTTTAGATTTTCTTTTTTAAATATTATGAATTGAGATCTCTTGAATTATCGTCTTGTGTTCATGAATTTCCATAATGCTATTTTCAGTTTATTGGTACTCCCCACTGGATGGCTCCAGAGGTTATCCAGGAAAGCCGATATGATGGGAAGGTAAAATAACCATTACCATTTATGGCTGTCTATACCTAACTGCTTGTGATCTTCCTCCACATATTGTAAATGTTTAACAACTGGTAACATGAGCAAGCACTTCATTCTGTAGATGGTTTTATTTTATTATTATTGATTTTTATTTTTTTATTATTAGCTAAAGCATGACATATGCTTTGGTAAATACCAAATGGAGACCAAGATACTCTATGTCCTAAGAAACATTATGATATTTGCATGTTTGTTTATTGCATAATACTTAAAGCTCTATTGCTACTTAATCTGTCATATGCATCTTTGCTCTGACACTTATAGAAACACAGATATGACATTTGCATGGATTGGTCTTCTCTCTCTATTTGATTTCTTGTGATGTAAGGAATGTTATAACTTATAAGTCGAATGGTTTGTTTTTTCTTACTGATTTTCCTTTTCCAGGTAGATGTGTGGGCCCTTGGGGTGTCTGCAATTGAAATGGCTGAGGTATATTTATAGACCTTTTAAAATAATATATGAAAAGCAATGAAATTTTTCATCCAATCCGAGTCTCATCATGTTATTCTTTTCAGGGCCTTCCTCCAAGATCGAATGTGCATCCAATGAGGGTTAGTGTAATTTATTTATGCATTTGTAGCTCTTATGATACTGTAGTAGACTACAAGTCAATTCTTGCAACTATTTCTTCTAGTTGAATTGAAGTGTGGTTGTTATTAGAGAGTTAATGAATGCAAGTTTAATGGGTTTAAGTTGTTCTCAATTTGCAATGACATTGCTTTCATTGATTGTTGGTCTTCTTATTGTTATAGCTCGATATTACAAAAGTATATACACTGTTATATGCTCACGTTAGTTTTGGAATACTTTTAAAAAATATTAGAAGTTGAGTTGGTCAGAGTCAAGCAAGATTTTGTAAGCCATAATGATGTTGGAAAACCACTCATTTTTAGCCTTGAGAAGTTGAACTATAGAGCTCTAGACTCCACCTATTTTGTCGATTACTATACAGAATTTGGTTTCTTATTGCCAGTCATGTTGTTGGTTGTACCTTTTATGACATGCGCTCTTGCGTCTTCCAAGTTTTTTTGTTTTGTTTCGTTTAGGTTGTTTTTTGTACTTGAATGACTCAGTTTCAGACGAATAACATGCTTAAACATGTAATAGGTGTTATTTATGATCTCCATCGAACCTGCCCCAATGCTTGAAGATAAAGAAAAATGGTTTGTCCTTGTAACTTATTAAATACCCTTTATTATCATCTTGTTCAAATGTTGACTCAATAATAGATGTTTAGATGGGTGGAAATTAGCATGTGGACCCAAATTTGATATAGACTTCTTTTTGTTCTACCATTTCTGGTTTTGTATATTTCTACAATGTATTTTTTGTATTTTTATCTCACAAAACTCATGTTCCAGGTCTCTTGTCTTCCATGATTTCATTGCTAAATGTCTTACCAAAGACCCTCGTATACGTCCCACTGCATCTGAGCTATTAAAGGTATGTTATAGTAGCTTTCTGCTTCACAATTTTCTAAAACTGTTTCTGTTTATAGGCTAATACTTGGGTAGGTATCATTCTTTGCTTGACTTTGTGCAACAGAATCCTATTTATTTTTATCTTCGTTATGTGAATTCAAAACAACCTCTAGCAATTTTTCTAGCATCTATATTTCAATTACTTCTAATGTATTTTTCAAAGAAACCTTGTCCCATGCTTTTTTCTTTAATCGCTAGTCTCATGTTTCTGTAATGTTGACATGTTCTTGATATATATAAACTATTGGTCTCAGTTAATTTGTTTTTCTTAATTATTTGGACTGCATTTGGTCTCTTCGGTTTAGGACGTAGGCCTTTACCTCATTTGTCATTGCACACTAATGTGTTTGTGAAAGTATTCACACAGCTTTCTTCTATGGTAAGCAATAACTATTTCAAGTATCTTTCTTCAGTCCTGTATGCGTTTTCGGTGAATTTGTTATGATTTTTGTATCATTTCTGTGTTTTGGCTACTTCCTTAAGAATGGACGGGCTGGATCTATAACAATGTTTTTCAATAGCAATTAGGTCTACATTTTAATCTATGCAGGAGTGCATTCTATATGTTTACAGCTGAAGTTAACAGTATTACTGTGTCATATTTGTTGATGTTTTTATTTCTTGAAACAGCATAAATTCATTGAAAAATGCAAAAGTGGAGCTTCTGCTATGGTGCCCAAACTCGAAAAGGCAAAGCAAAATAGGGCGGCTATGGCATTGGAAGCAGATCATGTTGTTTCTGAAACCATACCAGGATATGGGGTATGCAAAACTTCTTGTATCTTGTGTGTAGAATATGTTTAGTTCCCCATTTACCTCTGGTTTGTATAATGTAGACACTTGGACCGAAAAAGAATGAAGACTTTGGAGATACTGTTCCATCCAAGCTTCATCAAGTGCCTAATGGAACACCTGCTGTTGGTGGTACAGTAAAAGCTGATGCTTTGGAAGTGGCTGGAGAAGGTAATTATGTATTTTATGATTTGATCATGATCTTGATTCTTCATTCTTGACACAAGTTTTTTAATATTGTTTCTGAACGATTAAAAGATTCTCTAGGAGAAATACTTGGTTTTCCGTATCTAGATAACAGCATGCTATGGGTCAGTGCCAGTGGTACTCCCTATGGGGTCAAACCAACATGGTCAAAGCAGTTATGGTGAAACTAAGTTTTATTAGTGTAATGTTTACTGAGATATAGGTTTATCTCAACCATGACTTACTGATCTAAGATCTCAAATTCTATGTTGGGAGTGTTCTGCATCTTAATTATATTGTCCAGAAAATACTAAAACTACCAAAGATGTTATCCTTAGATTATTCTTTTTAAGCAGGCAACATATGTGTGTGTGCGTGCGTGCATGCACGCTCTTAATCTTACATTGGTTGTCTTGTATAAATAACTCCGTTGTTAACTTATACGTGAATTTAAATTATTATAGCTTATTAATAACGAGGTAATTCATATCTGGGCTTGAAGATCATCTGTTAAAAACCTGTTAGCTTCCTCTCCCATGGTGTGAACTCATCTTTCTGAAGTTATGTCACAATTGGGGTTTTTTAGTTTAATATGGAATGGATTTTTAAGCCAAGAGGTTAAGTAAGCAAAAGGTAGATTGATTTTTGAAGGTTATTTTACATTTAACTTGTGTGTACTGATCTCGGCAGGTGATTTTGGAAGTGTCATAATTCATGGCGGAGTTGATATAGGTAAGACCGCTGCTAAAACACCGCTTCCAGCAATAAAGGAACCCTCACTCGCTTTAGCACATGGTCAAAATTCGGAAATTTCTGATCGTGGAGAAGATTCAGCTAGTCCATGGTACTGTTTGTGCTATAAAATTCTTGATTTTTTTTTAAAAACATGTAGTTATTAGGGTGTGTGCCGCACATATTAGGTTTTGGATCAAAAATGGGTTTGGATCTAGATGGATAGTTAGATTGTGTTGACCCAAAAAGCTTTTTGTCCATAACTTACATAGTAATTAGTGTGTCCAATATGATCACATATTTTTTTACATGGATAGCTGGACATATTGGACATAACTCAAATTGACCCATATATAAGTAAATAGGTTTAATATGCCACCTCTAGTGGCCATGTCTTCTACCTGAAGTACTGCTATATAGCAGATTGAGGAAAGTAGGTAGCGTTTGGTAATTATGTCCTAAGCATATTTGTTTTCTGGTATGCGTATGTGTTCTAGGTGTGAAGATCCCCAAAGCTCTATCTTAAAAGATAGTTCTTACTTATATAGTTAAAAAAAATATTTCTAGAGTGTATTAATAGTTTTTTAACAAATCATCCATTAAATATGAGTAGAATTTTTCTTTAATGTAAAGGATATGGACTGATGGAAAATTGATTATATTAGGATTTCAAATTTATGGGTCATAGCTCATAAAAACGTGCTACATAGTTTCTTCCCTGAGTGGCTTAGGCTATCTTTCTTCTTGAGTTTTGAAGTATTAATTTTCATATTCTGTATGCACTACTAGGATTTACTTGTGTCAAATATTTTAATTAGGGCCTACAAATAATCACTTATCATTCCTCAGGTTGACCAAGAAAGTTGGTGCATCTGCAGATGCATTTCGTGCTATTGAATCACCAGGTATTGAACACACCGCACAAGCTATTGGAAGCAACGGGCCTGTAATCAGTGGCACCACAAAGAATGAAGGTGTTAATCGCAAAGCACTAGACAAGGTAAACTGTTATGATAACTGTCTCAATACACATGAACAAATCTGTGTTTATTAAGCCTATTAACTTAGTAGAGGTTGCAGGATGGGCGTGTAGGTGGGCCAGGTTGACTGGCTTGATGACCTGCAAATGTTTGTAGTCAATATTTCTTTATTGTTACTTTAAGGCGAACGTTTATCCAGTCTCGCCCCCACACCCACACACAATGGTTCGAAGTTGCCCGCTCCAAAGTTTTGTTTACGTTTTTGATGCAATTTGAAGGTCAAAATGTACGGACTGTTTTAATTTAACATCCTACAAGAAATATGGTGTTTTGACCCAGCATGAAGTATAGAAAAACACCCAGAAACCCCTTGTATGTGGGCTGTTCCATGTGCGCCAACTTGTTAATTTGGCTCCTAAATTCACCCAAACAATGTTTTAATCCATAATGAGCAATTCTTACTTGGAAAACGCAATTTTATGTGATGAAGGTGGCTTTTCTAGCCATTGAGTCAATTTGGTTATATATAAGTGGTTGGTTAGGTTACTTAAAGCGAAATGAGTCAAAAGGAAAAGTGTTTCTTCCGAATTGTATTCAAATACTTAGGAACTTTGTAAGTCGCTTTATTGGGATAAAAAGTTTATTTTGTAGTCATTGTAATCATTAAATTTCAATAAGATGAATAGACTGTATTTGTAGGCTGCACAACCCACCTGTTTGGTTCATATTACCACCTTTACCAAACAGAAATGTGTTCTTACTCACCTGCATATGCCGCATTCATAACTTTTTCCATTAGTCAATTAATTATATTTGTTATATTCTTATTTGGATTCATTGTGGAATTGTAGTTGTGGTCCATATATGCTGCTGGGAACACAGTGCCCATTCCGTTCTTGAGGGCAACTGATATTTCTCCCATTGCATTGTTATCGGAAAATATGCTTGGAAGTCAGCATCTGGATGATGTTGGAAACGTAGCTGTAGAAGCATTGCAAGAGCTTTTCACAAGTGATGGACAGTCTAAGAAGGGTCGAAGACAAAATGAGCTACCTCTTCCTCCAAGTGTATGTCAGAGACTCACTTCAAGTCCGACATTGATGAACCTCGCACAAGCTTTATCGTATCATAAAATGTAGGTGTTCTGTGCTATGCATCATCATAAACACAAATAGCAACTTGCAGGCAGATTCTAGCCATGTACATATAAATGGGTCAATTTGGGTTTATGCCTATCTTTAATAAGTGAAACGGCTCGAGAGTCGCATAAAGTGTATTTTTAATGCATAACACATCCAAAATCTTTTTTTCTATAAATAGGAAGATTATCATTGAAATACCATTATCTTTGCAATCATATCAAAGCATTAATATTTTTTTAGAAATTAGGTTCTTAGATAATAAAGCTAGCATATTTTGGCCCATTACCCAACTTGCTCATTTTGCCACCTCTATTTTTTTGGTGCACATATGCATGTTAAGTATTTGCCTGGTATTTCAATTCTGAGACATGATGTCCCAATTACAGGTGCTACGAAGAGATGCCTCTGCAGGAACTCCAAGCAACTCAGGAACAACAAACCATACAGAACCTTTGTGATACACTTCGAACCATTTTACGGTTATAAGAGAGCAGGTATCTGTAGTTTATATCTTCTAGTATTTAACTCAACCAACTAGTTTGTATCATTGTGATATTCCTTGTATATTATAATTATACCAATGACCCAGGAGTATGTAACTGCTTTAACTAGTATTCATTAGTATTGTAAACGTGTAATTTTTGAGTTTCAATAGGTCTGAATTCATTTATATGCCGTTCATTTCATACTATCCATACGACTCTCTGTGTTTTCCTATTATACTTGTGATCATGTGTTTTTGGCTCTTGAGGTTAGTTTCCAAAAAAATTATGAGGGAAAATATGATCCTACTTTCGTCTCAAATTTGTTTTATCCACTTATCCCTCAACTATGTGTCAGTGAGAGACTAGTAGAATGATAGACAGAGATCAGCATGACAGATGATTAATGTGCAACCGATAGGCCTCTCTCTTTGCCATGCTGTTCTCATTTTATTTTCTTTATTTTTTTTGAGGACGACATTTTTATCTGTGATGATCAAATAAATGAAGATATGAATGTGATACTTTGCATACAAGAAGGCTTGAGCTTTTATTAACTTATTGGAGCTCTAGCTTTAGTACAGAATTGCCCAATATTATATAATAATGTGAGTTCAGCCTGAGCGAAGGTCAACTAGTATAATTTTAAACGAGGTTTTTGAGTTCAGACTTCAGACTTGGCTTCAGCTTGTATGGCCAAACCGTATGGTGCTCTAGAATGAAGCTTAAATCAAGCTTTGCTTAATTCCACAAGGTTTCTTGCTAACATATGTGGAGCTATTTGAACTTGAGCTTGCGTACAAAGGTTTGTCGAGCTATCAATGAAATTCGAGCTTTTAGGCTGTGGTAGTCGAGCTGAGATTGTTCTCAGGCAGACTTGATTGCAACCCAACGATAGTTATCTACTGTTAGTGAACCGTCGATTAAGGGAAAAGCTCTATGCCATGGTTGGAAACGTTGATTGATCAAGAAATGTGAATCTGGACTTTATGATTCATTAGGTTGAATTAAGAAATTCTTTTACTACTTTAGCAAGTTTAATAACTAGTCTGCTATTCTATATGTAAAAAAGAAAATGAAAAGAAAAGATGATTACTTTCTGAAAAATAAGGATACTTTCCTACATTTTATTAGTACTTGCATGAGATAGCCATATCCAACAATTTGTTTTCAGAATGTATTTTGTGAAATGAGAAACAAATTACTGCCAAGATTGGTCGTTAAATGGCTGTAATACATAGAGGTGATCGATCAATCTTATCATCAAACTATCTAACGAATACAATAATGCGTTTCCATTTAATGTATCCATGAGAATTTTGAAAGAAAAAAGAGAAGTCACTATCAAATAAATTAAACAAAAAATAAAATTCTAAAAAAAGTTTAGAAGGGGGTCCTCTCATTTATGATGCACATGAGATGTAGGTGCCATAACAGTTGAATCAAATTACAAGAACATACACAAATATAATAGCGTGCGATAAATTTGTACAACATACTATTTAAGGGTAAGCAAAGCAAGCAAACAAACAACATTAATGAAGAGTTTATGAATCAAGAGTTTCATAAAGACAACAGATGGTTAAATATTATTTTACTTACAAAATTGATATCATGTAGTTGCACAACCAGTAGAAAGGAGACCAACTCTACCCAACAATTGATTATCTATATTTATACTTCTTTCAAAGCAAATTAAATGTTTGCCTGTTTATTAATATTTAGAACCAAATAGACCCTTATTTTCAAAAAAATGTTTGAAGTATTCATTATACCCTTATTAAGACATAAATGGATGAAATTAACCATGTGAACACTTAATGAAGATGAATACAACATCAAGAAATTAGAAAGAAACCTAATCCACCAAGGTTATGGCAATCGAGTTACCAATGGGTCATTTGTAACTAGTATTCAATGAAGAACAAGCACACATCAATCAATTATATTTTTAATGTCCCTTAAGCACTTTAAATAAATTTTATCATATGGTTGTGTAATATTTAATCAGTCAATTGAAAAAAGTTAAGTTGATGATGCTCATGGTTTCAATTTTTTTCTTTGTTTTGTTTTTTTCCTCAACATTTTCCTTCATATTTATTTTCCAAGCACGTAGCAACAAGCAATTTTATTAGCATTTGAGTTATTGGTCAAACCGTTAACCATATGAAACATTGAAAGTTTAAGACCTCTAACAAATGCTATAAAAACTGCAATTTTTTGCTTTTATTTTTAAATTTAAATGGAACTATAAAAAAAGTCGCATATATATTCAACATAAATAAATGCAAATAAATCAACATCAACAAAAAGCAAAGTGAAAAACTTGTGGATAAAATAGAATGGACCACACTAGTAGGCTTCTTATCACCAAAAAGAAGGTGTCCTATCATTTTGATTTTGACATATACCGTCTCCCAATCCTTTTCTTATGACGCGTGGTGACCCGACCAGTAATCTGGTATCTCGACCTGACTATTTGCAGCGATTATCGCTGCAAATAGTCGTGTCCTTACCCGTACACTGTTGACTATGACAGTCAACAGTGAGTTTTGTCCATATTCAACTATTTGCAGCGATTATCGCCGCAAATAGTTTGATATGGACAAAACTCCTTTTTGCTTTTATATGATATATATATGATATGAGTCCGGTCTTAATCGTTCATAACATTTCCCTTTCAAATTCAATTTCATTTTCATTCTGTACGTCTCTTTGCAGTGTACGTCTCTTTCAATTTCATTTTCATTCTGTACGTCTCTTTGCAGTGTACGTCTCTTTCAATTTCATTTTCATTCTGACGCTTCGCATTCATCAGGTATATGTATATATGTTTAAATATAGTAGGTATATATATATATATGTTTATTAAATTTTTCATACCGTTTATGTATATGTATATATATTATATGTATATATGTTTAAATATAGTAGGTATATATATATATATATGTTTATTAAATTTTTCATACCGTTTATGTATATGTATATATATATATGTTTAAATATAGTAGGTATATATATATATATATATGTTTATTAAATTTTTCATACCGTTTATGTATATGTATATATATTTCAGATGGATTTTGAGTGTTTATGGGGAGAAATGGGTGCGGAAGATTTTGAGTTTCACTTAGAAGAACCTGATGAAGAATTTGAGACGCCGGAGGCGGCCCCTCATTTTGACTACGACGCTAGGGCTTTCCACACCGATGAGGTATAATTAAAGGGATTTTATATGTGTTTCGTTGTTAAACAGTTTAATATGTGTTAGTACTATTTAATATGTGTTTTGTTGTTAAATTGATTGCATATGTAAAATGTTAGATATTTATAAGTATATAATTTAATGATAACTTAAAAAATAACTATTTTAGGTGTTTGATTCACACGAAGAATTGTTCAACTGGGCCAAAAGTACAGCAAAAGAGCTTGGTTATGTGTTAATCAAACGACGAACAAATTCCAACTTAGCTGGTGTAACAAATAAAGTGACCATAGTCTGTAATCTTTCTGGGAAAATGGATAATAGGATAATCGGGCTCGTTAAAAAGACACTTAAATGTGAGTGCCCCTTTAGACTGGACGGTCATTTGACAAGTGATGGTGGTTGGAGGGTAACCGTTATAGACGACACACATAATCACTATCCAGCTAAGAATCTGGGGGGTTACGCGTACGCAAGAAGGTTGACTGAAGAGGAGAAATCATTTCTAGAAGCTGAATATCATCGCGGTACTCCGCCCAAGAGGATGTTAAAGCTGTTGAAAGAAGAATTTCCTGGAAACTTGACCCGCAGCGAAGACATTTACAATTTTCAAAAAACATTGCGGAAGAAGGCAGCCGAAAAACATGGGAACACTCCAATGCAGGTTACGTATTGTTTTATTTATTTACATATTCTTTTATTTATTTACGTTTATGTATAGTATATATATATATGTTTATTAAATTTTTCATACCGTTTATGTATATGTATATATATATATGTTTATTAAATTTTTCATACCGTTTATGTATATGTATATATATATATGTTTATTAAATTTTTCATACCGTTTATGTATATGTATATATATATATGTTTAAATATAGTAGGTATATATATATATATATATGTTTATTAAATTTTTCATACCGTTTATGTATATGTATATATATATTATATATATATATATATATGTTTATTAAATTTTTCATACCGTTTATGTATATGTATATATATATATATATATATATATATATATGTTTATTAAATTTTTCATACCGTTTATGTATATGTATATATATTTATATAATTTTATATATATATATATATATTATAATATATATATATATATATATATATGTTTATTAAATTTTTCATACCGTTTATGTATATGTATATATATATATATATGTTTATTAAATTTTTCATACCGTTTATGTATATGTATATATATATATATGTTTATTAAATTTTTCATACCGTTTATGTATATGTATATATATATATATATATATATATATGTTTATTAAATTTTTCATACCGTTTATGTATATGTATATATATTTTAAATATATATATATATATATATATATGTTTATTAAATTTTTCATACCGTTTATGTATATGTATATATATATATATATGTTTATTAAATTTTTCATACCGTTTATGTATATGTATATATATATTATATATATATATATGTTTATTAAATTTTTCATACCGTTTATGTATATGTATATATATTTATATATATATATATATATATATATATATGTTTATTAAATTTTTCATACCGTTTATGTATATGTATATATATATATATATATATATATATATATATATATATGTTTATTAAATTTTTCATACCGTTTATGTATATGTATATATATTTCAGATGGATTTTAGAATTTTCAAAAAACATTGCGGAAGAAGGCAGCCGAAAAACATGGGAACACTCCAATGCAGGTTACGTATTGTTTTATTTATTTACATATTGTTTTATTTATTTACTATGATAGAGTATCTGAAACGACATACGTACGCCATATTGCTCAACCGGTGTAGGTTATGTTCAGTTTGCTAAGGGAGCATAATTACTTGTATTATCATACAACAAACAGTGTATCTGGTCGGTTGGAGAATCTGTTTTTTATACATCCGACATCATTTAAGTTGTGGCGTGCATTTCCTTATGTTATCCAAATAGACGCCACGTACAAAACCAACTTGTACAACATGCCGTTGGTCGAGATGGTCGGTGTCACTCCAACAAACAGGACCTTCAGCATATCATATGCGTTTATCGTAAGCGAACAGGAGCATAATTACTTGTATTATCATACAACAAACAGTGTATCTGGTCGGTTGGAGAATCTGTTTTTTATACATCCGACATCATTTAAGTTGTGGCGTGCATTTCCTTATGTTATCCAAATAGACGCCACGTACAAAACCAACTTGTACAACATGCCGTTGGTCGAGATGGTCGGTGTCACTCCAACAAACAGGACCTTCAGCATATCATATGCGTTTATCGTAAGCGAACAGGAGCATAATTACTTGTATTATCATACAACAAACAGTGTATCTGGTCGGTTGGAGAATCTGTTTTTTATACATCCGACATCATTTAAGTTGTGGCGTGCATTTCCTTATGTTATCCAAATAGACGCCACGTACAAAACCAACTTGTACAACATGCCGTTGGTCGAGATCGTCGGTGTCACTCCAACAAACAGGACCTTCAGCATATCATATGCGTTTATCGTAAGCGAACAGGAGCATAATTACTTGTATTATCATACAACAAACAGTGTATCTGGTCGGTTGGAGAATCTGTTTTTTATACATCCGACATCATTTAAGTTGTGGCGTGCATTTCCTTATGTTATCCAAATAGACGCCACGTACAAAACCAACTTGTACAACATGCCGTTGGTCGAGATGGTCGGTGTCACTCCAACAAACAGGACCTTCAGCATATCATATGCGTTTATCGTAAGCGAACAGGAGCATAATTACTTGTATTATCATACAACAAACAGTGTATCTGGTCGGTTGGAGAATCTGTTTTTTATACATCCGACATCATTTAAGTTGTGGCGTGCATTTCCTTATGTTATCCAAATAGACGCCACGTACAAAACCAACTTGTACAACATGCCGTTGGTCGAGATCGTCGGTGTCACTCCAACAAACAGGACCTTCAGCATATCATATGCGTTTATCGTAAGCGAACAGGAGCATAATTATAGATGGGTGTTGGAGTGTTTGAAGTCGACCCTAGGTGAAGGGTTTGCTGTGCGCGTGGTACTCACGGACAGGGATCTGGCGCTAATGAAAGCATGCAAAACCGTTATGCCGGAAGCATACCATTTACTGTGTAGAGTCCACATATGGAGGAACATAGAAAAATTTAGCATGCCATCGTTAAAAGGGGCAGGGAAATGGGGGCCTTTTTACGGATGGTGGAAAAACTTTATGAGTCGCGCACACTAGAAGAGTACACCCAAAATGAAAAAGATTTAAAAGAGAAGATGGGAAAAGATTTAGACAGTATGTGAAGTGCACATGAAATTTTTTTATTTTTGGTAAATCACATATATCCACACATCCTAACCCAATGTTAAATTTACAGAGGTTTACAAGTACCTGCAGAAGGAGTGGCTTTCCCCGTACAAGGAAAAGTTTGTGTCCTTTTGGGTCGATCAGCATCTCAACTACCGTAACTACACTACCAACAGAGTTGAGGCTGAGCATTCACTCCTGAAGTCCGAGTTGAAGGGGAGGTGTACATTTCACAGAATAATTGAATGTGTTAATGATATCCTCCTCGGACAAGATACAGAAATCAAGGGCCAACTGGAGGAGAGCAGGATTTTTAGAGCTGGTAAACACAACTACCGAAAGACCTGCTTTGTGTTGTATCTGTGACAGCTCTGGATATAATGGTCGACGAAATTAAACGATTCAAAAGTGAGATCGGTAAAGACTTGAGAAAGTGCGGGTGTAAGGTTTGGATTAGTTGTGGGCTTCCATGTGCATGCCGTCTAGCTGCGTACATGCATTACAGTAAGTTTATCTGAATATAATCAATTGATGTTTTTTTGGGTAAATGAACAAATATTATACATATTTTTCAAAAATGTAGGCAAACGTGTTGAGGTGCATAACATAAATGACTTTTGGAGAAAGCTAGACTTGACACCGTCGACGTGCCTACCGGACAATGATCATCGAAAAGACTCCGACGATGACGAAGCTATCGACGATTTAGTAGAGGATGTTAAGGTCCAGTTTAAGCAACAATCGAAGGCCCAGAGGAAAAACTGGATATCAAAAATTAAAGACATCGTCTATCCGGGGAGAACCAAAATTAAGGACCCTTCCGTTATTACAAATAAACGTGGAAGACCAATCGGGTCAAAGAAAAAAATACCTCAAGTACGTCCAATCATAATTCGAAGTATAGTTAATTGATTTTGTTATGTAAGTGCACTCTATTTGTTAGTTTACTTCGAAATCTAATTAACTGATTTATTATTTGTTGCAGGTGCCCGACATTAACAAACCAGCGGCAAATACAGCACCTTCTGGTCTTCAAAAATCCAATTCCGTTCAATTTGCCCGACCGACTTTTCAGGATACCCAGTCCATGGGTGGGTTTTCTGATCGTTTTTCGCATGCGTCATTATTTGGAGAGGGCTAGTACGGGAGACACAGTGAATACGTGAGCACACAATCACGTTTATTCGACGAACCTGAAAGCCAACCACAATGGCCTGACAGTGGGACGTGGCTGGCCTGTCCCATGGGCCTGATGAGGCTGGGCACCCTGTCCCTGTGTTAGATGCGTATAGTCATACGCCTGGGTACCTATCTGCCTGATGACCCGCCCTATGCCGCGGCGATGCCCCGGCCGGGATCCAAGTTCCTCCATGAAAATTTGATCCTGCAGAGTTGGATTAGGTTCCCGTTCAGCCTCCTCCTTCTTCTTCTTCAGGTTGGCCTGAATCACGTTACATTATATATAAGGTTGATTATATGGACATTTAATAATAACAAATATATTCGCTTAAAATTAAGAGACACTTACATGTATTTGTTCAGCCACGGGGTGTTCCCAAGGTCGCCCATCATCTTTTTTCTTGTGCCTTTCTTCGTACAAATCCACCAAGTCTACGTCTCTGTTTTTATGAACCTGTAAACACATCAATTTATCATAAGAATATACATTATTTAACCAATATTTGTAAACACAAGTATTTATATATCACACAAGTATATATTTGATAACAATAACAGACCTTTTCTTGGTGGACGTACTGATGTGCTAAATCGAGTTTACAATTTAAAACTAGAAGTACCTCAAAACTCACTACTACACACTATCGGGCAGTGGACCCGATCGTATGCAATATAGTTACAAAGTAAGTCCAGGTTTGTTCACGGGGATTGGTTTGAATCAATTGTCTAATGGAGTAGTTTGGAAAACAGGGTGAAACACTTTGAATCACACTTTGGCAATTAAAGTAAAATAACTTTAAAGACAAAAACGCGTAAAAGTAAAGGTAAAGCTTCAAACAATAATAGTAAAGATCATCCACCTTGACTTCGCTAGACTTCAAACATGATTGCATCAATTAAGACCAACTTCATTTAGAGTTGACAAGATAATCGTGAAAGGATAAAATGCTCGCGTGGTACCACCAACCGCTCACAAATCACCCAAACACCTAAATTGCTAGTTTAATTACCCAAGCCGGTACCACCAATGCCTAGACAACCTTACCAACAAAAAGTTTGCTTGACTATCAAATTACCAATTGTGCCTATGTGAAAATAACGTGGTACCACCAACCGTCACAAATCACCCAAACACCTAAATTGCTAGTTTAATTACCCAAGCCGGTACCACCAATGCCTAGACAACCTTACCAACAAAAAGTTTGCTTGACTATCAAATTACCAATTGTGCCTATGTGAAAATAACGTGGTACCACCAACCGCTCACAAATCACCCAAACACCTAAATTGCTAGTTTAATTACCCAAGCCGGTACCACCAATGCCTAGACAACCTTACCAACAAAAAGTTTGCTTGACTATCAAATTACCAATTGTGCCTATGTGAAAATAACGTGGTACCACCAACCGCTCACAAATCACCCAAACACCTAAATTGCTAGTTTAATTACCCAAGCCGGTACCACCAATGCCTAGACAACCTTACCAACAAAAAGTTTGCTTGACTATCAAATTACCAATTGTGCCTATGTGAAAATAACGTGGTACCACCAACCGTCACAAATCACCCAAACACCTAAATTGCTAGTTTAATTACCCAAGCCGGTACCACCAATGCCTAGACAACCTTACCAACAAAAAGTTTGCTTGACTATCAAATTACCAATTGTGCCTATGTGAAAATAACGTGGTACCACCAACCGCTCACAAATCACCCAAACACCTAAATTGCTAGTTTAATTACCCAAGCCGGTACCACCAATGCCTAGACAACCTTACCAACAAAAAGTTTGCTTGACTATCAAATTACCAATTGTGCCTATGTGAAAATAACGTGGTACCACCAACCGCTCACAAATCACCCAAACACCTAAATTGCTAGTTTAATTACCCAAGCCGGTACCACCAATGCCTAGACAACCTTACCAACAAAAAGTTTGCTTGACTATCAAATTACCAATTGTGCCTATGTGAAAATAACGTGGTACCACCAACCGTCACAAATCACCCAAACACCTAAATTGCTAGTTTAATTACCCAAGCCGGTACCACCAATGCCTAGACAACCTTACCAACAAAAAGTTTGCTTGACTATCAAATTACCAATTGTGCCTATGTGAAAATAACGTGGTACCACCAACCGCTCACAAATCACCCAAACACCTAAATTGCTAGTTTAATTACCCAAGCCGGTACCACCAATGCCTAGACAACCTTACCAACAAAAAGTTTGCTTGACTATCAAATTACCAATTGTGCCTATGTGAAAATAACGTGGTACCACTAACGAAAACACACATGCCACCAATATCATAATAATAACATAAAGGAATTAAATCATCAAGATCTCGACATAATGGTAATTGAAATCAACTCTTTGAATTAAAACATATAGCAATCACATCATTCGTCTAGTTTCATCAAGGTGGATGATTGAAAGATTAGCCACTCATGATTAAATTGAAATAACAATCAAAATAAAGGAAGAACATGATGTACCAATCGTTTGAGAAATAGAAATTGCAAGACGATAAAATAGATACGATCTAAGTGGGTGCACGTGAATCTTCAATGAATCGGAAGACGATGAAATCTTGAGTTGATCCTTGAAGGTGTTCCTTGAAGTGCAACTCTTAGAAAGAAGACTTGATAAATTGGGGATTAGGTTATGTAAACTATTTATACCCCCTTCATTCTGATGCAAATGATCGGTCAAAGCCTTGCCTACCCGTGTCAACACTGCGTCGCAGTGGCTAGTGGAGGCCCAACTGCGGCGCAGCCATATATTACTGGGTTGCAGCCACGCTTTTCAATCCACTGACTGCGGCGCAGTGGCTAGGTGTGGTTGCCACTGCGTCGCAGTACAATATTACTGGTCTCAATGCTCATTTTCCACTAGCTGACTGCGGCGCAGTGGCTAGGTGTGGTTGCCACTGCGTCGCAGTACAATATTACTGGACTAGTAGTGCCTTACTGTAACACCCGTAAATTTTGACCGTTGACTTTTGTGTAATTTGACTAACGAACTTATTGAATGAAGTAATTTGGGCCCATTTATGATTTATGACTATGTGGTATGTTAGTCGAGTCGCTAATTTGTTGTTTGACGTTTAGTAGTGTAATCGATTGTTTTATGGCTTGTGGGAGAAACGGGTCGGCCCGTGGGTAGTCCATGACCCACCAGCCATATGACCCATACTCCCCCTTATCCTTCTCATTCACCACACACTCCTCTTCTTCCATTTTCTCTCAAGTAAAGGCAAAACACCCAAACCATCTCATATCTCTAGTTCTTTATCTTACTTGCATCTAATTTGTGTGTTGGAATTGCTTTAATACAAGAATCATCATCATTATCATAACTTAATTCCATTGAATCATAACCTTGGAGCTCATAGTTCAAGCATTATCCTTTTGACCTAAAATCGGATTTGAGCACTAGGAAGAGTTTTGGTAAGTCTAAATCATCCCATTTACTTCCATTTATGCTTGTTTATATGTTTCTAGATTTGGTGCTATTTTTTGAGTCAAAAGGCGATTTTTTTTTTTTTTTTTTTTTTTTTTTTTTTTTTTTTTTTTTTTTTTTTTTTTTTTTTTTTTTTTTTTTTTTTTTTTTTTTTTTTTTTTTTTTTTTTTTTTTTTTTTTTTTTTTTTTTTTTTTTTTTTTTTTTTTTTTTTTTTTTTTTTTTTTTTTTTTTTTTTTTTTTTTTTTTTTTTTTTTTTTTTTTTTTTTTTTTTTTTTTTTTTTTTTTTTTTTTTTTTTTTTTTTTTTTTTTTTTTTTTTTTTTTTTTTTTTTTTTTTTTTTTTTTTTTTTTTTTTTTTTTTTTTTTTTTTTTTTTTTTTTTTTTTTTTTTTTTTTTTTTTTTTTTTTTTTTTTTTTTTTTTTTTTTTTTTTTTTTTTTTTTTTTTTTTTTTTTTTTTTTTTTTTTTTTTTTTTTTTTTTTTTTTTTTTTTTTTTTTTTTTTTTTTTTTTTTTTTTTTTTTTTTTTTTTTTTTTTTTTTTTTTTTTTTTTTTTTTTTTTTTTTTTTTTTTTTTTTTTTTTTTTTTTTTTTTTTTTTTTTTTTTTTTTTTTTTTTTTTTTTTTTTTTTTTTTTTTTTTTTTTTTTTTTTTTTTTTTTTTTTTTTTTTTTTTTTTTTTTTTTTTTTTTTTTTTTTTTTTTTTTTTTTTTTTTTTTTTTTTTTTTTTTTTTTTTTTTTTTTTTTTTTTTTTTTTTTTTTTTTTTTTTTTTTTTTTTTTTTTTTTTTTTTTTTTTTTTTTTTTTTTTTTTTTTTTTTTTTTTTTTTTTTTTTTTTTTTTTTTTTTTTTTTTTTTTTTTTTTTTTTTTTTTTTTTTTTTTTTTTTTTTTTTTTTTTTTTTTTTTTTTTTTTTTTTTTTTTTTTTTTTTTTTTTTTTTTTTTTTTTTTTTTTTTTTTTTTTTTTTTTTTTTTTTTTTTTTTTTTTTTTTTTTTTTTTTTTTTTTTTTTTTTTTTTTTTTTTTTTTTTTTTTTTTTTTTTTTTTTTTTTTTTTTTTTTTTTTTTTTTTTTTTTTTTTTTTTTTTTTTTTTTTTTTTTTTTTTTTTTTTTTTTTTTTTTTTTTTTTTTTTTTTTTTTTTTTTTTTTTTTTTTTTTTTTTTTTTTTTTTTTTTTTTTTTTTTTTTTTTTTTTTTTTTTTTTTTTTTTTTTTTTTTTTTTTTTTTTTTTTTTTTTTTTTTTTTTTTTTTTTTTTTTTTTTTTTTTTTTTTTTTTTTTTTTTTTTTTTTTTTTTTTTTTTTTTTTTTTTTTTTTTTTTTTTTTTTTTTTTTTTTTTTTTTTTTTTTTTTTTTTTTTTTTTTTTTTTTTTTTTTTTTTTTTTTTTTTTTTTTTTTTTTTTTTTTTTTTTTTTTTTTTTTTTTTTTTTTTTTTTTTTTTTTTTTTTTTTTTTTTTTTTTTTTTTTTTTTTTTTTTTTTTTTTTTTTTTTTTTTTTTTTTTTTTTTTTTTTTTTTTTTTTTTTTTTTTTTTTTTTTTTTTTTTTTTTTTTTTTTTTTTTTTTTTTTTTTTTTTTTTTTTTTTTTTTTTTTTTTTTTTTTTTTTTTTTTTTTTTTTTTTTTTTTTTTTTTTTTTTTTTTTTTTTTTTTTTTTTTTTTTTTTTTTTTTTTTTTTTTTTTTTTTTTTTTTTTTTTTTTTTTTTTTTTTTTTTTTTTTTTTTTTTTTTTTTTTTTTTTTTTTTTTTTTTTTTTTTTTTTTTTTTTTTTTTTTTTTTTTTTTTTTTTTTTTTTTTTTTTTTTTTTTTTTTAAGCATTTAACGTCGAATAGCACTTGGAAACCTAATTAGGGTTTTGCCGAATAATTGATATTTACGTATATGTGTATATGTATGTTGATGTGAATGTAAATGATCGACGTTTAGGTGTTGGACGCGAGAAGGACATCGTACGACAATAACTTGACTTTTTATCAATCTTAGCTTTCATAACCAATCGAGGTGAGTTTCGTATCTCCCTACTCGCTTGAGATTCGGGCTGAAAAGTGTAAACCTGGCATGTTTACTTGTATCTATTGATGTATTGATTGTTTGACATGATTGTTGGATTGATGTGACGTGTCTTTTCGTTTGTTTGACTTGGATTGTGTTTTCGTTAAGTGTTACTTATACTTTAGGATAGACGTACATACATGGAGGTCGGTTATGCCTTCATTGGGTTTTAGATGTGGTGGGAAGGCTGCGGGTGACCCTATATATAAGCATCTGGGACTTCAAGAAAGTAGAATCCTCTGAAGTATATGTACGCATAGTTGGTTTATATTGTGACTAGTGGTTCACTTTGTTGATTAATGATCGTTGGCTTACGGTTGTCGTATTTTGATTGTTGGGTTAAGTTTGTGGAATATTGATTGGTGGCACAGGTTCATTGTACATTGATTGTTGGTTCATGAGCATGCATTTACATTTGATTGTAAGCATTACATACATTGTTGATGAGCCCTCGGCAGGGGATTGCCGACATCCTGGTGCATAGATGTATGCACCCTTTAGGGATGTAGTTCCTGACCCCGAGTATATAGACATATATATCTCGATGTTTTTGAGATACAACCTTGTTCATTGTTATGACAGAAGGGTATCGTTGCATTGGTGACTGCGTTCACGCATAGGATAGGCATGTTGGCTTATTCATGCATTTGGCACTTACATTGACTCATACATCATTCGTGCATTCTCATTTCACTCTTATTTGTCTGGTGTAACCCTGTTGTTGGACGATTTTGTGTTGCTTAAAGGCTCGCGGTAAGTCATGCCTAGCCTCTACTCATATATTGTGATTATTGTTGGTGGTTCTTTATGGACCATACTACGAACTCACCAACCTTGTGTTGACTATGCTTAGTACACTTTTCAGGTAATCAGGTTCTCCCCGGACGTGGTGTTTAGTTGCTTGCTTGCTGTCTAACCCGGACTTGGACCTCATGGATCAAGGATTCATTGACCCTCCTTTTGCATTATACTTAGGATCGTTTGCCATCTTTGGATGTATTATGTTAACTTTGATGGCTATTTGCTCCTGTTGTATTTTGTTACTTGTTTTGCTATGTTTTGGATTCACCGAATCGTTAATTGCATTTAGTTTATTCTATTGTAATTCCACCGGGTGCTGTATGATTTCTGTGACATTTCGAGCTCCGGCTTGGGGTGTTACAGAATGGTGGCCCATGCGTGGTCGTAGAGAATTAGGCGGTTTGACCTAGACTACGGCTTAAGTTAAAACTCTTCATATAGCATGCATGGTTAGGAAATTCGTGTGCAATATGAATTTTGTGAATCCCCGTGTGAGTTCGTAGTTAAGACCATTTGTGTGATAGCTTGAATTCAACGTGATGAATATGGTTACTATGATTTGTTGTTGTTATTTGTTGAAGCTAATGTGACGAGTTAGGGCAAAATGAAGGGATGCCATTAACTTAGTATAATATTGTGGCAACCCTAAAAGAACCCGATCAACTCTTTTATGGTTACCCGATACTATAGCAAGTTCATGACATCGTGGATTGCGCACGTGTGGCTTAAAGTATAATAAGGAACCGATATGCTTAATGGAAGTTGATTGGGTGGAAGGTTAGCCGTTGGTACACCTTGTATACATACCCGGTTGATAACTAGAGAGCATACCGAATTCGGATTATACTTTGAATCATTCGTGTTAGTTGTTTAATTACATGATGAAATGAACATGAGTACTTAATTTAATGATAAAATATGGCAATAAATGCAACGTGATGATATGATATGTAAACCCCCCTTACGATTTTAACACTGTTGCCTTAGCATAATGTTATGAAATGAGTATGTGGTATTGGTATGAGAGCATTGACTACTTGTGTGGCTAACATGTAAGCATTTGAGACTAACTCTCGGGTCAACGTGTCACTTGTTTTATAGAAATGGAGAGACCAAGAAGGGTCCGAACAAACTATAGGGCTGAAGAAGAAGAGCCTCAACCGGAAGCTCAACCGGAAGTACAGGGAGGTAGAGGCCGTGGTAGAGGCCGTGGTAGAGGCCGTGGTAGGGGTCGTGGTGGAGCTCCTGAGCCAAACTTGGCTGAGGTAATCGCTCAAACGGTTGCCGGTATCATGCCAACCATCATTGCTCAGGTCACGGCGAGTCTTGGGCAAAATAATGGACCTCAAAACAATGAAGTCCCAGAAAACTTAAACAATGAAAATGATCAACCTCAAGCCGAAGAATATGAGGAAGAGGAACCAATGGGAGTTAATATCGGGATGCCCATGAATAACCAATATGGTGGATACCGTCAAGGGTGTATCTTTAAGGATTTTAAGAGTTGTGGGGCACCGGAGTTTGATGGGAAAGGTGGTCCCACGGAATGTATAAGATGGTTTGAGGCAATAGAAGCAGTGATTGAAAGGAGTCATTGCACCTACGATGACCGGATTTCCTATGCATCCGGCATGTTTAGGCATGACGCCTTGAGTTGGTGGAACCAGGAAATAACTCTAGGGCGGACTCAGAATTTGGAGTGGATTGACTTCAAAGACAAAGTGAAAGCCAAGTTTTGTCCTCCGTACGAGCTACAGAATTTAACCATAGAATTTGCAAACCTCAATATGGAAGAAGCCGATTACAAGGGCTATGTGAGACGATTTCAAGAGTTGTCTACTCTCATTCCTCACTTGGTGGGTACCGAGCCACAAGCCATCCAAAAATTTGTGTTGGGCTTGAACCCTCAAGTCCGATCTTATGTTAATTCAAACATGCCTACTTCCTTGGCTAATGCGGTCAACCAAGCCGGGAGTGTGACCGAAGATCTTTTGAGGAGTGGTGTTTTGAGCAAATCCTCATCAAACAAGAGGAAGGAAGTGGGTGAGTCTAGCGGAGTAAGGAAAATGGGGAAGTTTGACCCCAGGAATGTAAATAGGGGTAGGATAATGGCGGCGGTGGAACCGGCTAGGAGGGCTTATACCGGGCCTCATCCTTTCTGTGGGAAATGCAACAAGCATCATCCCGCCCATAACCAATGTGGTGCATGCTTTAATTGCAATCAAGTCGGGCACCTCTCCCGAGATTGTAGAGTTCCAAGAACGGGCCCAATGAATGCGGCTCCTATTCGGGTCGTTCCTCCTCAAGGCAACCAACGAAGAGGGGAATGTTTTGAATGTGGTAGCCGTGACCACTATCGTAATAATTGTCCTCGATGGGTGGGACAACAAGTTCAAGTAGTCGTCCACCCCAACCAACTACAAATGGTCGGGCCTAACCAAAACCGGGGACAACAAGTGCAAGTAGTCGTCCACCCCAACCAACTACAAATGGTCGGGCCTAATCAAAACCGGGGACAACAAGGCCACCAAGTGCAACCACGCGGCTGAGCCTTTGCGGCAAATGTAAATGAAGCCCGCAACGATCCCAATGTAGTAGCAGGTACTTTCCTCTTAAATGGTCTCTATGCAACCGTCTTATTTGATTCCGGGGCCGATTATAGCCTCGTGTCTACTAACTTTGTGCCTTTGATTGATGTGCATCCTTGTGCTCTAAACTATGTGCTTGACATTGAAATGGTAAACGGGTCACTAACTAGAATTAGCCAAATACTCCGTGATTGTGTCTTGACTTTAGAGGACGTCGACTTCTTCATCGATCTTATGCCTTTAGACATTGGTAGTTTTGATATTATAGTGGGTATGGATTGGTTAGCGGCGGTTAATGCGACGATTGATTGTGGAGAGAGAGTTGTTAAGATACCTTTGGCCAACGGTAAAATTCTTAGGGTTCAAGGCGAAATCTCCGATTCCCCAAATTTTAAAGTCTTTAGTGCTACCACCACAAAGGTAGAATTGAAGACCGTTCCTATTGTTTGTGAATTCCCCGATGTTTTTCCGGATGACTTACCGGGATTACCTCCAACTCGTGCGCTTGATTTTCGTATTAGTCTTATTCCTGAAGCCGCGCCCGTAGCAAAAGCTCCTTATAGACTAGCTCTAACCGAAATGCAGGAGCTACAAACTCAACTCAAGGAACTCCAAGAGAAGGGTTTCATTCGCCCTAGTCAATCTCCTTGGGGTGCTCCTGTTCTCTTCGTCAAAAAGAAAGACGGATCCTTCCGAATGTGTATTGATTATCGGGAATTGAACAAGCTCACCGTGAAGAACCGATATCCTCTCCCTAGAATTGATGACTTGTTTGATCAACTTCAAGGAGCTAAGCACTTCTCAAAGATCGATCTTCGCTCGGGTTATCATCAACTCCGGGTACATGAAGATGACATTCCCAAAACGGCTTTCCGCACAAGGTATGGCCATTTTGAATTCACCGTAATGCCTTTTGGGTTGACCAATGCACCGGCGGTGTTCATGGACTTGATGAACCGGGTGTGTCAACCATATTTAGACAAGTCCGTTATTGTGTTCATTGATGACATACTTGTATACTCGAAGACAAAGGAGGAGCATGTTAAGCACTTGCGCGAAGTGCTTGAATTACTAAGGAAGGAGAAGTTGTACGCGAAATTTTCCAAGTGTGAGTTTTGGTTGGAAGAGGTCCACTTCCTTGGTCACGTAGTGAGCAAGGATGGTATTCATGTGGACCCAAGCAAGATTGAAGCGGTCAAGAACTGGAGAAGACCCGAAACGCCATCCGAGATCCGTCAATTCCTTGGATTGGCGGGTTACTATAGAAGGTTTATTGAAAATTTCTCCCGTATCGCACAACCACTCACCCTTTTGACTCAAAAAGATAGAAACTTCGAATGGGGCGAAAGACAAGAGGACGCCTTCCAAACACTTAAGGATATGCTATGCGATGCTCCTATTTTGACATTACCGGATGGGATAGAAGATTTTGTGGTTTATTGTGATGCTTCGGGGCAAGGGTTGGGTTGCGTTCTTATGCAAAGGGTAAAGTCATCGCTTATGCCTCTCGGCAATTGAAGGTGCATGAGAAGAACTACCCGACACATGATTTGGAATTGGGAGCGGTTGTGTTTGCTTTGAAGTGTTAGAGGCATTACCTCTATGGCACCAAATGTGTGATTTATACCGATCACAAAAGTCTCCAACACATCTTCAACCAAAGTGAATTGAACATGAGGCAAAGGCGTTGGTTAGAGCTATTTAGTGATTATGATTGCGACATCCGTTATCACCCGGGCAAGGCAAATGTAGTAGCCGATGCCTTGAGCCGAAAGGAGAGAGTGAAACCAAGACGGGCTAGAGCCATGAGCCTCACGGTAGGGCCAAACATTCGTGATCGGATCATTGAAGCCCAAATTCAAGCCACCCTACCGGAAACTTTGGAAACGAAAACCTAGATGGCATGGAACAACTATTTGACCGAAAGAATGATAATGGGCTTTACATGGTGGAAAGACTTTGGATTCCTATATTCGGCGATTTAAGAACGCTTATTATGAATGAAGCCCACCTATCCCCTTATTCGGTCCATCCCGGGTCGGATAAGATGTACTTTGACTTGAAGGAATTGTATTGGTGGCCGGGCATGAAGCGTGATGTGGCTAAGTATGTGAGTGAGTGTCTTACTTGCTTACAAGTCAAAGCCGATCACAAGAAGCCACCCGGATTGTTGGTACAACCGGTGATACCCGAATGGAAGTGGGAGCATATTTCAATGGACTTCATTACTAAACTACCGAAGACAAGAAGCGGCCGCGACACGATTTGGGTGATAGTGGATCGGTTAACGAAATCGGCTCACTTTTTAGCCATTCGTGAAACCGATAAATTTGACACTTTAGCTCGTTTGTACATCAAGGAAATAATATCTAAGCATGGAGTGCCGGTTTCTATCATTTCCGATAGAGATGCCCGTTTCAAATCAAAATTTTGGGAAGCCTTTCAAAAAGCCATGGGTACCCGACTTGACATGAGCACGGCGTTTCACCCTCAAACGGATGGGCAAACCGAGAGAACCATTCAAACACTCGAAGATATGTTGAGGGCGTGTGCAATTGATTTTGGTGGGAGTTGGGAGGACCAATTGCCGTTAGTTGAGTTTTCATACAACAATAGCTACCACGCTACTATTCAAATGGCACCCTTTAAGGCCTTGTATGGTAGGGTGTGCCGTTCTCCTTTAGCTTGGGCGGAAATTGGAGAGAGTCAACTTATCGGGCCGGAAATTGTGATTGAAACTACCAAGGTAATATCTCAGATTAAGGAGAAGTTGCAATTGGCCCGTGAACGTCAAAAGAAGTATGCCGATGTGAGACGAAGACCGTTGGAGTTTGAAGTTGGTGAATTTGTACTTTTGAAAGTGTCGCCTTGGAAAGGCGTCGTACGATTCGTGAAGCGGGGAAAACTTGCACCAAGGTATGTTGGTCCTTTCAAGATTCTTGAACGGGTTGGGAAAGTTGCTTATCGGCTAGAATTGCCCAAGAGCTTAGTGGTGTGCATGATGTGTTCCATATTTGTAACTTACGCAAGTGTTTGGCGGATCCTACACATCATGTGCCTATGGATGAAATTAGGGTTGATTCAAACTTGAACTTTGTTGAAGAGCCGGTAGAGATCATGGACCGTCAAGAAAAGAAGCTCAAGAGGAAGCGCTACACCATTGTGAAAGTAAGATGGAATGCTAGACGTGGAGCCGAGTTCACTTGGGAGAGAGAAGACCATATGAAGTCCAAGTATCCGCATTTATTTGTTAATTAGGGTTTTGTTGAATTTCGGGACGAAATTCTTTTAACGGGGAATAATGTAACACCCGTGAATTTTGACCGTTGACTTTTGTGTAATTTGACTAACGAACTTATTGAATGAAGTAATTTGGGCCCATTTATGATTTATGACTATGTGGTATGTTAGTCGAGTCGCTAATTTGTTGTTTGACGTTTAGTAGTGTAATCGATTGTTTTATGGCTTGTGGGAGAAACGGGTCGGCCCGTGGGTAGTCCATGACCCACCAGCCATATGACCCATACTCCCCCCTTATCCTTCTCATTCACCACACACTCCTCTTCTTCCATTTTCTCTCAAGTAAAGGCAAAACACCCAAACCATCTCTTATCTCTAGTTCTTTATCTTACTTGCATCTAATTTGTGTGTTGGAATTGCTTTAATACAAGAATCATCATCATTATCATAACTTAATTCCATTGAATCATAACCTTGGAGCTCATAGTTCAAGCATTATCCTTTTGACCTAAAATCGGATTTGAGCACTAGGAAGAGTTTTGGTAAGTCTAAATCATCCCATTTACTTCCATTTATGCTTGTTTATATGTTTCTAGTTGATTTGGTGCTATTGCAAGTCTTGAATCGGGTAAAAAGGCGATTTAGTGTAATTAGGGTTTTGTTTAGGGTTGGGGCGATTCGGTATGATTTTGATGTTAATGGGCGGATTTATGGTATGGGTTAAGTGTGGTTATGTGTAACATTGCTTCAAGATGCTTCAAATTATGTTACAAAAGCTTACAAATCGTTTTGGGTTGTTTTTGGGGGTTTTTGGGTCGGACTTGCAGCTGCTGGTGCTGCTGTTCTTGAACTGCCCAGTATTGGGCGTAACTTACGCCCCTTCTAGGCGTAGGTTACGCCAGGTCTAATTTGGTTGGGCGTAGGTTACGCCTAGGATGGCCGTAGCTTACGCCTAAGCTTTACTTTACGCCCAAAAGTCTCTGTTTACGCCACTCCAGACGCCAAAAATGACATTTAGAGAGGACCGTAGGTTACGCCCCTATTGACCGTACCTTACGCCCAGTCAAAACTTGCCCAGCGTAGCATACGCCCCTTGCCACCGTAGCTTACGCCAGTTGTAAATATTCCACCGTAACTTACGCCCAAACCGACCGTAAGTTACGGCAGTTGTATTCTGAAATGTTTCTTGTTTGACCTAGTTTGACTTTCGGGACCTTTTTACGCGCCGAGTCTTAATCTAATTCACTTCTTATCTTATGTAGTTGTTTGATTGATTAATTGAAACAAATAAAAGAAAAAAGAAAGAAAAAAGAAAGAAAGAAAGAAAACGACAGAAATAAGCAAAAGGAAGAAAGAAAAAAGAAAGAAAAAAGAAAGAAAAAAGAAGAAGAAGAAAAGGAGAGAAAGGGGAATTGAACGTTATAGTGGGCCCCATTCGTTTTTTTTATTTTATTTTATATTTTTTTTTGTAACAGTCGAAATACTAGGCAAGGAAACCGGCACCACGGTCCCCAATCTCCTCCCCACCCTACCGGTACCGGTGGGTCGGATTGGTGTGCAATTAGGTACCAGACGGGTACCGGTCCCCTCCCGGGGCACTCCTTCCAGCCTTACGGCTTGATTCCGTTTAGATGACATCTGGAGAATAAAAAAATATATAGACAAAAAATGACGAATCACATTCTTAAGTACATGAATGTTAGTCATCTATACCATACAAGAATCTAATCTCAATACTCGTTTTCGAGTCTCACTTCTCACATTTACGAGGGTGGATTAATAGGGGTTTTTCGAGAGTACTGGTTTCTAGGCATACATGTAATTTAGGACTAGGAGTAGAATAGAACGTCGTTCAAAAAAATAAAAAAAAATAGTCGTTGCTACAAAGAGCCAATGTTAAAATCCACAAGATAATTGATCCATTGAGTCCAAACTTGCCATATAATACACTATGTATATAGTACAGTATTATCTAAAATCCATTACGTCGAGATATATACCCAATATATGTAAAGCTAAAGTTCCAACATTGTGGTATATGTGATTGATTAGAATGTTGTGAGTTGCGACTAAACAAAGGTGTGTTACTAACTTGAAAAGAGCTATCTAATTAAGATAGCAAACTAATTCACATATTCATACAAGAATAATTATTATAGCTTTTTTCATATGCTAACAAAATGCGAGCAGGATCAAATTAAAAATCCAACAAACTAAATTGACTTGTGTACATGATGGTCAAAGTCAAGAAAATAAAATTGGTATCAAGTATATGTGGGCTACATTATGAAGCCATTGACTAATGAAAGAGTCATATTCTGAATAGTTATGTCAATATTGTGTTTCTAAATGTGGTTTTTAAGTAGTTTGTGGACGTCATATTTTTTTCGGATTTATAATAGTTATTATTATCATATTATATGTGGTGTGCAATTTGGTATTTCTGTGCAATATGACATTGTATCGTAATATCACATTTCTAGAAAGTGCCAACAACAAAATTGAAAATTCAAAAGATTACCACTTGTGTCCAAAAAAAGACAATATTATAATTCTTGTTTGAAATTACATCCTATTTTTTATTCTTTTCTGATCATGGGAATTCTATAACATAATCTTTATATTCGTTGCAATATATTCAACGTTTACCTTTTACAATAAGATTCTAATTTTAATATAGTGTAATAGTGACAATCATGTATTGTGAATAACTGAATATTACGGTTGATAGGTCGGTCAAATGCAACTGTTGGTCTTGGTGCTATATAGTGCTGGGGCTAAAAGTGAACTATGCCAATCACATTGATTAGGACCCATTGGTAAGGAAGTTCTTATTTGAGAGATTGGATTTGGGAATATCCACGTTCAAGTGTAAGGGGGTAAAGTTTTCTTGTAATATGTTGTCGTGCCTTTAGACGGACTATTAGGGGTTTTTTTTTCTCTTACTAGGTATTGGGTGAGGGGCTCTCTAGCGTGGACCTGGTTAATACAACATAGTCTAGACCTTCCGTTGTAATATCTGATCCGTACCTTTAAAAAATGTATTGTGAAAATTACTCATTGATTTAGTGAGAGATGTCAATGGGTCGGATATAAAGTGTAGTGATATCTACATTGTGAATATTAGTAGTATACTAGTTTTTATACCCACGCGTTGCCGCGGATTACGCTTTCTACACGACAAAGTTTTGTACCCAAATTTATTTCAAATATTCGAATTCAAAATTTAAAAAATACAATTTAACATGTAGCAATAACAATAAAAAATGTACAAGAGTAATAAGATGTATAAAAACATATACAATAACTATATATGCTTTAAATGTTATAAGAACGTAAAACGTAATGATGATAAAAGTTATTATATATTAAAAACGTTATTTATATAAAAATACAGATGAAAACAATGAAAACCAAATGTTTAGAAGTAAATCCGTAACTGTGTGAAAGTTGTCTGATGAAAATCCAAAAGTTTAGTGTCACGAAAATGAAAACTTTGATGTAGGGCAAAAGTTAAAAGATAGAAAAAATTGGTAAAAATTATTATATGCTATAAGAACTTGTACATTTAAGGCATAAAGGACTTGTAATTTGTATAGATTTTTTGTATAAAAACATAAACAATAACTATATTAATGCTTTAAATGTTACATGAACGTAAGACGTAACGATAATGAAAGTTATTATATATTAAAAACGTTATATATATAAAAAGGATATAAATATATAAAATCATATATATATATAAAATGGATAAAAATAGTCAAAATCAAATGTTTAAAAGTAAAATCGTAACCATGTGAAAGTTATTTGATGAAAACATGAGAAGCAAAAAAATTTAGTGTTAAGAAAATAAAAACAAAAACTTTGATGTGAGACAAAAATTAAAAGATAGAAAGTAAGGGGGTTAAAATTTAAATTAAAAAGAAAGTAAAGTTTTATTGTAACTCATGTTTATAGATAATTAATTAATACGTATAAGAAAAGAGTACCTAATGTTTTAATACTTGTACTATTAACTACAATGTTTTTGTGAGGGGAGACCACTTTGGTTTTTAGTATATACTAGCAATTCTACCCGCGCGTTGCCGCGGAAAACGCTTTCAGCTTTTAGATACAAACATGATAAATTCGCTAACAAACATTAATTTGGAATTGCTGTCATACACACAAAACAACTAATGATTACTTGCAAGAAAAATAAACAATTCCTCAAAACGAAAACACAAAAAAAGAAGCAAATATATGACATAATGTCCTGAAATGATACAATAAGACCAGAAAAATAGTTGACAAATAATACAATGTTTATATTAACAAAAAAAATTGTCAATATAAATAAAAAGCATGTAGAAAATGGTTATACTAAAAAAAATCAATATAAATAATCAACATTATTGTAACAGAACGAATGAAAATAATACAAACCAAATGTTTAAAAATATTTTGAGGCTTATCATAAAGTTGTAAAGTTTAGAGGTAAGAAAAAAGCAAGCAAACTAAAGAATAACCCCAAAGGTAAAAACATAAATAAGTGAAATTTGTTTGATTAAAACATGAAAACTTAAAAGTTTGGTGTCAAAAAATTGAAAACGCTAACTTTGATGGATGATAAATATTAAAAGATAGTCATAGTAATTTTAAGGGGGTTAAAATTTAAATTAAAAAGAAAGTAAAGTTTTATTGTAACTCATGTTTATAGATAATTAATTAATACGTATAAGAAAAGAGTACCTAATGTTTTAATACTTGTACTATTAACTACAATGTTTTTGTGAGGGGAGACCACTTTGGTTTTTAGTATATACAAAACATGTTATTGATGGGATAAAATGTAAAAGATAAAAGTTTTAGGGGGTTAAAAGGTAATGAGGTAAAAGTTGATGGGCTAAAATGTAAAAGATAAAAATTTTAGGGGGTTAAAAGGTTAAGACGTAAAAGTTGATGGGCTAAAAGGTAAAAGGTAAAAACTTTGTAAGGTTAAAAGGTAAAGAGAAAACTTTAGGGGGATAAAAGGTAAAGAGGTAAAAGTTGATGGGCTAAAATATAAAAGGTAAAATCTTTAGGGGGTTAAATGGTAAAGTGTTCAAAGTTGCATGCATGTGTACTTGTACCTTGTGCATATAAACCTGTAAAAAACCACTTGGTTTTTAGTATATAGGGTCAATAAATTACTCATTGATTTAGTTTCATCATGCATATTACATAGGCGGATGCACATTATAGATAGTCTGGGCTACAATTCCATTAAATTGATGTAGTGTAAGTTTTATGAAAAATGATTTACTTTATATTGGGGCCACAGGTTAAATATCTCGGGATACTGGTCAATGTAACTAACTTATTTAAACTTTTAAAAGATTTTCCTACCAATAAATCTTATAAAGACGTACTTGTGCAACTAAATAAAAAATGAAAGTTACCAAAATACCAAAAACTCAAAAAATAGCTAAAAATATCTAAAAAAAAGTTTAAAAGGCTAAAAGTCATAAGTAACTAGTCGCTATCATTATTTTACGCAAATACACGGCTAATGATTTAAAAAAATTTGTGTTAGCGGTCACTTTAAATTCTGATTCCGCCAATGGCATATTAGATATTCATCTGATGAAACGAGTAATTAAAAAGATATATATTAGATACTATGTTTTGTCTCGCGCGTTGCACAAATTAATATATATTTCTAACAAATAACTCAACAAAAGTTCAATAATAAAAAATAAAAAATTCTTAATTTTCAGCGAAAAATGGACAATTATTTTTTCCTGAAATTCTTTTAACCAAAAGCATATAACCCATGACCGGAGAATTGTTAACTAAACTAATCATATAGATTTAAGAAGATATAAGTAGATATATAGATAGATTCACTTATACTATTTTTGTTAATTAAATATGAGTTATCGACACAAAACGTCCATGTGGTTTACTCAAAAAGTCACGTTTCATCATTGTGGTTCAATAACCTCACTGACAGTTCTTTATAGGAGGATAAGGTTCACCTTTCGTCCTTTGAGATGACGATCGTTATCTCTCCTCCGTTAACACCCCACGTGCCTCCCACGTGAGGGGTAATCCAGTCTTTTCATAAGATAAAGGACCATATTTGATCTTTTTGGTTGGAGATTTCAAGATCTGAAAGTATATATAAACACATACTAATTCAAGATCTGGAAAATTCAATTTCAGATTAGTATACATTCATCCTCAAAATCAAAATTACTACAAATTTACATGTATATCTATCACAACTAATCTATACACCATCATCATCATCTTCCGACCCATGTATATGTATATCTATATCTATATCTATATTTACATGAAATAAAAAAAACACAGCAATAGTACTATGACTTTTCTTTTATAGACAACCAATATATATTAGATATTTCCCAAAAGTTATGCTGAGATAATTTAAGAGCATGGGCACCACGTGAATCTAAGCAAAAGGCAAGGCAACCCATCAAAACCGAGAGACGGGGGTGTTAGTGGAAGGAGAGAGTGGTGGTCGGCCGATGGAGAAAGGGGGTAGAAATACATTTTGTCAAAGCTAATTTCGGCCACTTCCCACTCTGTCGTTTGGTGTTAGGGCGGCTATGGCGGTCGGCCGGTGGTGGTGGCGGGTATTGTGGCGGTAGCAAAAGAAAAGAGGAGTTTTAAACCATAACTCATTCTCAATCAATCAATTTGGTGTAGCTTTTCCGGCGAGAGTGGGCTGTAAACCTTAACCCAATTAATAGCACGACAACAGTGGTGGTGGTTTCGGAAGAGCTTTTCTATGACAGTAGGTTTTCACCGGCAGATTTTGTTTTTTCTTTACTTTGTCTTTGATTCATAACGAAGTGTATATGTAGGTGTTGGAATGTATATGTGTTTGTGTTTGGAATTTTTTTATAGGTGTAGATATATATATATATGAAAATGAGATATAGATAGATGATTGGTAATGGTGGTGATGTATAGATTTGCAAGTAGCAGTGAAAGAAAAGAAAGAAAGACAAAATTCAACTTTGGTCCTTTAGTGATAGCAAATGACCTAAATACCCTCACATGGGAGGCACGTGGGGGTGTTAACGGAGGAGACATAACGGTCGTCATCTTAAAGGACGAAAGGTGAACCTTATCCTCCTATAAAGGACTGTCAATGAGGTTATTGAACCACAGGGATGAAACATGATTTTTTGGGTAAACCACAGGGACCGTTTATGTCGATAACTCATTAAATAATTATAAAAAACTTTGAACAATCAGGATGTAATTTGCCTTGTTTTAAAGATGTATTAAATATTCGAGTTTTACTAAATATCATTTTAGAGACGGTAGTTAAAGTGAATAATATAGTTGGACACTTGCTATAAATTTTACGTTAAATGAGAAATTCACATAGAATTGTAGAACTAATCGATTTGAAGATGAAATATTCGAGTTTTACTAAATATCATTTTAGAGACGGTAGTTAAAGTGAATAATATAGTTGGACACTTGCTATAAATTTTACGTTAAATGAGAAATTCACATAGAATTGTAGAACTAATCGATTTGAAGATGAAATAGGAATATAAAAAAATATCATTTTTATACAAAATAATTCAAAATTTTATAATTTTTATTTGGAATCTGTGTGTAAATGTTTTTTTTTTTTGGAGTGGTAAACGAATAATCCATGTATGATAAAACGTCATCCAATGTCATATCCTTTTTCGTATAGATCATCATCATATCTATAAAAATCGAAGGGGTGAGGCCGATATCCACCAAATCGGCTGTCATTGCAATCTTTAATTCTTACGAGTTCCAGTACCTTTATTTATTTAGTTTATGTATTATAAACTTGAGTATTTTATTGTTAATCGAAATGTATAACTTAAAAACTTATTGCTTTCATTAAGTTAATAATAAGAAGAATCTTTAGCCTGAATTCAAGGTGCACTCAACAATTTCATGTTACCAAGATTCCAGCCTCACAATATTGCCCACTTCCTTACATTTGTCTTTTGTTTAATAATAATTTGATTTGATGCTTGTTTGTTGTTAATATGACATTTATGTCCAAGATTATAATTATAACAATTAACATAAACCACTTCTTTAGAAATTGGTTTATCAATTTAACAATTCCCATCTTGGTCATTGACTCATTTTCCATATGATTGTTTAGTTTTTGTGAAATTCATATGGATACATCCAAAGATGAAAATTCTATAAATTTAAGCTTGTTGACTTGTTTCAATATTCGAAACTATACCAATTGACAAACTCCAAACTGACAATGCAAAAGTTAGATTAATCATGCAGAAAATGCAAAATATAGAGAGCGACATACGACATACGGAGTATTTCATTATAACAAATTCAATATATGTTCGTTAACTATTAGAAACCTAAATACTATCATTTAAACATCTCATGGCAATTTTTCAACTTATAGCTTTCGTTAATAATTTTTTTTAATGTTTATATTTTATTTTACTCATTTTGTCTTTACATCTATATAAAATAAACTACATCTCTCCTTTTTTTTAATTTTCAGCTTTTAAAATACCTTACGTTTCTCATTTATTCACAATTTTTAATATCTTCACCTAATAGACCTACAATGCTCTTAATAAAAATTATTTACAACATATATCCCCTAACCCTTAGAATAATTACACTACTATCATTTATAACAATTATTTTTACATTAATAATTACACTGTCATCGCCGCCACCACCCGTCACCTTCACCGCCACCATCTGCCACCACTATTGTCACTGTCGCTGCATTGTATGGATATCCGTCTAGTACTACTTTAAATATTAGTCGCTAGTGTCTCGGATTGGACCTTAAATCTCTCATCAAAGACAAGATAGATATATTACCTAATTCTAACATATTAGGCTAAGGGAGGTGATATTTGTACCACTACTATTAATAAATGTACCATACTCATGTATTACTGACTTGTACAGTCAGCTGTAAAACTTATATATTGTGGTACATTAATCAAAAGTGGTACTAATATCAATACTCTATTGGTAATGGAACATGGCTCTCAACCCCCCCCCCCCCCCCCCCCCTTTTTTTTTTTTTAAAAAAAATAATAATCTAGCCCTACAAATGTAAAAAGTGAGCATCGAACTTAGGTGAAATACTGTAAGGTCAAAGAGACCTTGTCAATAAGTCACTAACCCCATTGGTGTTTAATTTAAAGTTAAAATAATGAAACTTAGAATATTTAGTGAAGTTTGGTCTTACAGGAAATCTGATGCATGTGGCTAAAATTTGGTGACACGCTAAAAATACATCAAATATGGTGCATGGAGATGATTTTGTATATTAAAATTAGTGTTTTGGTGTATGTGTTTGATAATTAGGTTAGTTGCCCAAACCTGATTATTAACAAGGGTCCGGCTATTAGGATTTTAATTATCGTTGTAATCTCATTACATATAATATTGCATAATATACGAACCAGGTTTTGAATATATAACATCCTCAATGTTAATTTTGAGACCTACGATATGTAATCATCTTGGTCTCTATCTTTTCTCAAATTGAAATTTAAACAATCAAAGCAAATATGATGAGAGTCCATAATCCGTGTGTGAAAATGAGCAAAATATAGAGTTGATTATATATATTGCCTTCTATAAATGATGGTGGCCGGATAGTGCTAGTCTTTAACTTAAAGCCGTAAAAATACTTCCATGAAACAAAAATTATTTTTAAACACATTTTGTTGGACTAAAATGTTTGACACGCATAGTATTTCTTCATTTTGTGATGAAGAATAAACTTGGGAATCAATTAATGGTCCACAATAGACCTAAAAAGTTCAAAATTATCCACAAAAAATGTACCTAATATCATCATGTTAACAAAGAAACTATGTGATCCACGGACAAAGGACCATTAATGGAAGTTGATGCTTAAACCCTATTTTGTATCTAGTGATTGCAACACCAACAACACTAACTAAGTTTACTATTTAGTTATATAATATACTACAAGACTTCTAATAATGCATTCATCTTGTTTTCTAAACTCAACATAATACACACTTTTATAAATCAAATAACTATATTCTAAATCGAATACTTCTATCAAGGATTTTTTTAACAAATAAAAAATAAAATTTTACACATAAAAAATTGCCTATTAGGGTATAAAAATTATTGCCATATATCTTCTCTTCAATATTATATAGCAGTATATTATCAAAATCATATGACGTCAGTAAACGAATCTAAACATTACTAAAGATTATAATTTTGGTAGCCCCTACTATGATGATATATCAATTTTTGGTAGTTGCTCAAATTGCTAGATTCCTAAGAAAATGGGGCAGGGTTGTATATATAAAGATAAAGTCATGATTGTGTTGATGTAGGGTTTTGATCATTTTTAGATCACCAATTTCAACCCATCTTTTCTTTGAGTTCGACGGCCAAGAGAGTTTCAAAAAATCCTTTATTTTTCTCATCATGTTAGTCACCTTCTCCTACATATGTTATAACATATTAACAGATGAAAATCTTCTCAAGCTAAAAATAAACTTGATATATAAAGTTGTGATTTTGTGAGAGAATGAAAATTAATAAAATATAAAATCCACTCACAAAACTCATAACTTTATCTATCAAGTTAATTTTTCACTTGACAAATATGTCATAACTCAAAAGAAAGAGAAAATTACATTTTTGGTCACTCAAGTTGACAAGATTCACAGTTATTGCCTTTAACTGAATTAATTACAAAAAAACCCGGAAGTTGGTCAAATTTTTCACTTTTCACTCTACAACTAAACGTCGTTTATTTGGTCCGTTAAGTAAGGGGCAAATTCGTCATTTCACCATCTTCTTCTTCATCTTGCCAACTTGAGGGACCAAAAATGTAATTTTCTCCAAAAGAAAAAATACTTGGAAATTTGGGCCTATCGTTACCATTTTATATAAGGTATTGATAATTTACTTAGGCTGTTGGCATCCGATGGAAGTTGGGTGCGTGGTCAATGCGGTGCCACCACTCAACACCGCCGCCTTAAACTCAACACGTGTGGTGGGGAGCATTTGCGTGGTCAGACCACGCTCTTGATCTTGGACGGGAGCTTGTATCGAGGCGGTCAAACGGCTAGATTTTGTACCGTTGTTTTTTCTTTTTTTTATACTTTTCACCTTCCTATATATATAAACACAACACATATCATCATTTTACACATATCATTTTACACAAACAACTCTCACATTTTACCTTCAAAACTCATATTTAAACACAACACTTCATCTTCATGGCTAATAACATGAATCTTCGGGATGTTAAAATGGCGATACAAGTCCACCTGAATTACGACTCCACACACCGCTCTAAAATAAACAACGTCATTCAGAGCGTATCCGGCAACAAGGCTACTTACCAAGCCGAAACACGAATAGAAGCTCTGAATCGGGTTCGTACAGCCGCCGAGAATGAGTATGTGGTGTATCTTCGACAGAAGATCGATTGGCTGGATCAACTTATTTTCCAGCTTACCACCACCTCCTCGACGTTGATGGCCACGCTAGACCATGGGGAGTTCTGGCAAGGCAGTGTCGGTGGTGGTCAGTATGTGGATTACTATACGGACCCAGAGGAGGAGTACATAGCGCGTCATCCAGCTGGCGACGTTGCCGGGTCTCCTGAACCATACCGATACATCCATCGAAACGAAGGCGACAGTACCGTGGACTCGGATTATTCCGAGTGTTAGTATTTTACTTATTTTAATATTATTTATGTAATGGTTTAGTATTTTGTGTTTTTTAAGTATTATGTATGTTTTATTTTAATTATCATGTATGTTTTATTTTAATTATTATGTAATGTTTTTAGTTTAATGAAATTTTAATGTTTAAATAAAATGAAAATTGTAAAGTGAGTGGTGAAGTGAGTGGTCGGATGCCAATGAAATTTGGATGAGTGGTGAGTGTGTGGTGAAGTGAGGTGGCATAATGTGATTGGTTAAAAGTGAGTGGTGAAAATGGGTTAGAGTGAACCAATGCCAACCCTCTTAGAAAACACTTTAAGAAAAATAATCTTTAGTGACATATTTTTCAATAAAATTTATTATTTGGTCAATTATAATCTTACACGTACGGTCACATAAAAAACATCACTTAATAAGATTAGTGACCAAAAACATTTTTATTTCATCCCTGGTAAACTTTATAACAGATTTATAAGATTTATGTATAGTGGAGGAAAATAACCACCAAAAATTTTCTCTATCAATATTAGTGACAGAAGTTTGATCATTACCCAAAATTAATGACCACGTGATTTTTGTAACTAGTCAAAAAATATTTGTAGTATATTTATATGTAGATTTCACTAAGTTCAAGTTGATCTTTTGCAGTTATGCCGTCAAGAAAAAGGAGAAAATTTTTTACAATTCTAAGTGGATTGAAGATAGTTTTATAAAATGGTGTTGATATTTGTACTACCACTTTTAATTGATATATCACATTCATGCATTATTGACTTATATATTGAGTTGTGAAACTTGTATATAATGATAAATCAATTAAAAGTAGTGGTACAAATATCAACTCTTTTTATAAAAGGGTACATTTACTAACCATTGAGGCAGTATTTGATTAATGTTTTTTTCCGGAAAAGGCCGTTACCCCTGGTTAGAAAATTTATAAAAGAAAGAACAGACAACATGGCTAGTATTTGATTAATGTTAATAATTCAAAAATCTTAAAATATTATATGATAAAAAGAAAATGATTTATTAATATTATTTCAATATTTATTTTATCGTTTGACCACATATATGATAATTTCATATTATTGATGCTTTTACATAAAGAGCAAAAACCAAGCATTCTATCTATAATTCTATACATAAACACATAAATCTGTGATATATGAAATATGTGTATATACATACATACATAAACTAGATTATGCCCCCTGCGATGTATGATAATATATACATTACATTAAATTGATTATAAATATAATATTTTAAGTAATATTACTTGAAAACAATGATTAACATATATACGTCAAGAGTATTAATAAATGTTATATAATAATAATAACTAAAAGGATTTTTAATGATATTATACTTTTATTATGCATGTAAAATCTGAAAGGAACATATATAAAGTAGAATATAGAAAGAAAAAAAGGAGGAAAGAAGATATAAGAAGAGAGAATATTAGAAGTCGTGAAAAAAAGAGGAGAAATTTAAATCGAATATAAAAACAAATATCAAAAATATGTGTGTGAAATTGATAAAGTAAATATCTAATTTAACATTGATAATATAATCGGATAGTAAAAATATTAGATAAAATTATCAATATAATCTAGTTTTATATTATATTAAAGTAAATTATATTCCACGTACAAAGATAATTAAATACAAAGGAAAATAGAAAAAGATAAGTTACAAAGATTGACAATTATATTATCAATGTCTTTTAATTAGTTTTAATATTCACTAAATATCTACCGTAATTTTGCAAAAAATAAACAAATATTAAGTTAGATCAAGTGGTTTGTGCATAATATTAAAAGTTAGAGGTTATGAGTTCTAATCTTGTATTTGACTTTTTTATTTACTATTTAAAATTGATAAAAAAAAAAAAGCAAATGTCCACGTAGACAAATGATGACGTGACAAATGAAGTGCCACATGAGCACTAAAAATATAGATTTAAATGTCAATATATCTAAAAAAAAATATTAAAATTATCATAAAATGTCACCTAAGCAAAAATCCTAGTTGGCACGAAAAGAGAAGTGACACTTAGAAAAAAACTATTCTCTTAGTTATATAGAGATTATTATTATTATTATTATTATTATTATTATTATTATTATTATTATTATTATTACATGAATAAATGGGCCTTAGTTTTGGAACTAGCTAGTTATGGTTTAGTTAATTGATTGCGTTTGTTTTTCATATAGTTGGTTTATTACGTGAAACTTGCATACTCGAAAGAGATATTGATGTGACATATATTTATTATGGTTACGTATGCTTTTCTTATGTTACGATTGGTTCCAAAATGAAACAAATCTAATGAAGACATATATGCGAATATCAAATTAAAATAGCAACTTCATATGCCTAAAGCGCAAATTTACGTTATCAAGGTTCTTAATTATTGCATTTGCTGTTAACCTAACGAAAACCCACTATAATCTTTAAAAGCTCTTTACCTATCATACCATAAAAAAAATATTGAAAATCATTCAAACTGTTAACGTTTTCAACAAATCGATCATCATATCAGTTTACAGATTGTTTACATTACACTAGTCTTGATATTCGTGCAATATGAACAGTTTAACTTTGTTAATTATATGAAAGGATGATACTTCCTTAAGTTACCTAACTTTATTGGGGAGATCTTGACCCTTGATTAAAAATCAAGGATTAAGATTAAAAGATCATATTTTAATCTTAATCTTTAATTTTGAATCAAGGGTCAAGATTGTTCTAACTTGACCCCTCAAGTTATTTCCAACTTGAGAGGGTTTTCACCCAATTAAAATAGTGGAAAATTTTATGTTTAATGATATCCTATATAAGTACATTCATCAAGAATAGGAGAGACATATAATGGGTTGTTATTAATTTTTGAAGAAATAAAGTTAATTAGGGGAACAAATAAATCAAATAATGGGTTGTTATTAGTTTTTGAAGAAATAAAGTTAATTAGGGGAACAATTATTGGTTAATTTTGTTGGAAAACAAAAGGTGTTGGTTGATAAATTTGGTTAAAAATAAATTAAATATTTTATTGACCAACTCATTTTTTTAAAAAAATCAACCTAAAAAAAAAGTTGATTTATTTAAAAAAATGAGTTGGTCAATAAAATATGTTTCTTTTACATTTCATTTCTTAATTATAGTGTATATTAAAATTACATATTTTGCCGGTACCTATTTAAATGTCGCTTTAACATATGTTTTAGCCATTCGGTAGATCGCTAATCATAACTTAAATGTGTGACATTCTTTCCAATACTTGCAAGACATATAATATTAGTGTTGATTAAATATGACTAGTTAGCCTTGGAAACTCAAATAGATGGTTTTAAGGTGACAACAAGCTGAAGGAATAAAAACAATAAACAATTGAGTATTTAAAGATTTGATTTTCAAATACCAAAGATAAAGTTGTATATTATTTATTGGGTAAGGAACAATTTTATATATTTTAATTTCGGGGAATCAATATAAGTGTTAAATGGTTGAAGTAAAGTAAAATAGTGGCATCACCTAATCAAATCAAAATATCAAATAGAGTAAAATAATATGTTTGAAGCTTGCAAGTCACCTTTCCATCAGCAAATGGGTCAAGTATTATATTCTAAGGGGGCAAAACTACTGTATTATTGTTGTATTGCAAAAATAATCCGTGTTAAATATATAAATACACATTAGGGGTTAAATATACGTATCAAGCAACGATTACAGATTAGTTTCTACTTTGAACCATATCCATTTTTTTCATAAGCAATGATTGTTTAAAGAGATTTTGTTTTATCATTTTTTATGCATTATCATGTCCAGAGACAAAAAGGGCTAATGTTCATCTTAAAACTTTTGAAATTTTGTGAAATCAGAATTTATTGTTCATTTCATTTTTAAAGGGAGTAGGATAACTTTTAACTTGATCCTAAATTTCATAAAATCATTTATCTCAAAACTAGCTCACAAACAAAATCACTCATTATCCAAAATGATGACATAAAATCACTCATTATTCCAAAAACCTTCCCGGCCCAAAACTACCTCACAAACAAAATTATTCATTATTCAAAATGATGACATAAAATCACTCATTATCCAAAATGATGACATAAAATCACTCATTATCCAAAATGATGACATAAAATCACTCATTATCCAAAATGATGACATAAAATCACTCATTATCCAAAATGATGACATAAAATCACTCATTATCCAAAATGATGACATAAAATCACTCATTATCCAAAATGATGACATAAAATCACTCATTATCCAAAATGATGACATAAAATCACTCATTATCCAAAATGATGACATAAAATCACTCATTATCCAAAATGATGACATAAAATCACTCATTATCCAAAATGATGACATAAAATCACTCATTATCCAAAATGATGACATAAAATCACTCATTATCCAAAATGATGACATAAAATCACTCATTATCCAAAATGATGACATAAAATCACTCATTATCCAAAATGATGACATAAAATCACTCATTATCCAAAATGATGACATAAAATCACTCATTATCCAAAATGATGACATAAAATCACTCATTATCCAAAATGATGACATAAAATCACTCATTATCCAAAATGATGACATAAAATCACTCATTATCCAAAATGATGACATAAAATCACTCATTATCCAAAATGATGACATAAAATCACTCATTATCCAAAATGATGACATAAAATCACTCATTATCCAAAATGATGACATAAAATCACTCATTATCCAAAATGATGACATAAAATCACTCATTATCCAAAATGATGACATAAAATCACTCATTATCCAAAATGATGACATAAAATCACTCATTATCCAAAATGATGACATAAAATCACTCATTATCCAAAATGATGACATAAAATCACTCATTATCCAAAATGATGACATAAAATCACTCATTATCCAAAATGATGACATAAAATCACTCATTATCCAAAATGATGACATAAAATCACTCATTATCCAAAATGATGACATAAAATCACTCATTATCCAAAATGATGACATAAAATCACTCATTATCCAAAATGATGACATAAAATCACTCATTATCCAAAATGATGACATAAAATCACTCATTATCCAAAATGATGACATAAAATCACTCATTATCCAAAATGATGACATAAAATCACTCATTATCCAAAATGATGACATAAAATCACTCATTATCCAAAATGATGACATAAAATCACTCATTATCCAAAATGATGACATAAAATCACTCATTATCCAAAATGATGACATAAAATCACTCATTATCCAAAATGATGACATAAAATCACTCATTATCCAAAATGATGACATAAAATCACTCATTATCCAAAATGATGACATAAAATCACTCATTATCCAAAATGATGACATAAAATCACTCATTATCCAAAATGATGACATAAAATCACTCATTATCCAAAATGATGACATAAAATCACTCATTATCCAAAATGATGACATAAAATCACTCATTATCCAAAATGATGACATAAAATCACTCATTATCCAAAATGATGACATAAAATCACTCATTATCCAAAATGATGACATAAAATCACTCATTATCCAAAATGATGACATAAAATCACTCATTATCCAAAATGATGACATAAAATCACTCATTATCCAAAATGATGACATAAAATCACTCATTATCCAAAATGATGACATAAAATCACTCATTATCCAAAATGATGACATAAAATCACTCATTATCCAAAATGATGACATAAAATCACTCATTATCCAAAATGATGACATAAAATCACTCATTATCCAAAATGATGACATAAAATCACTCATTATCCAAAATGATGACATAAAATCACTCATTATCCAAAATGATGACATAAAATCACTCATTATCCAAAATGATGACATAAAATCACTCATTATCCAAAATGATGACATAAAATCACTCATTATTCCAAAATGTGTCGTCCATCGGGATGATAGTTAGCGTTTTGGATTGTACATTTAAAATTTGTATTATGACAAAGTGCATTTAAGTTAACTCCCAGCCGCATGTTTTTATTTAAAAAAAAAAAAGAAAAATAAACAATGATTATTTTTTCTTTTCGAAAAAACTTGAATTGCATTTTAAAAAAAAAAAAAAAAAAGTAAATGTAAAACTGTATGATATGATAGGCTTTTGTTTTTGAAAAAACGATAAAATGTAGTAATCTAAAACTGGCTAAGTTTTTATCTTAAAAAGCTTTTTCCTCCTACTAGGTATTGAGGGTGAGGAGGCTCTCTAGCGCGGACTCCGGATAAGACAACGTAAGCTAGATCCCCTGTTGTCAGCAAATAATCCACACCTTTCACATAAAAAAAACTTAAAAAGTATGATTGTTTTTCTCAACGTAATTAAATGATCACATTGGACACACCCAGTGTGAAAGTGTTATCCATTGGGTCCATAGCATGATGGTCGAATAATTGGTAAAATTGATAATGGTCACCTTGGAAGGCATCGATGTGATGATTGTCTTTTTGTTTCTATGTAGTATGTATTTAATTTTTTTTCATGAATTTTGTATAAGACGATCATTATTTGACTTGCTGATTTGATCAACCAGTAACATAATGAAATATTTGTATATAATTTGTGAGTTGAATAGTCATCTTCTTCATATAAATATGAAAATGTCTAAGTAGCCATCTTTGTACATATGAAAAATGAAAATCAGTTGAAATATAAAGAGTTACAAATTGATCAGGTAATTTATTTAATAAAGATTACAGTCAAATGTCCCCGATATTATATCTGACTAAATGTTTGGAAAAAGAATTATTTATATAGAAATATTTATTTTTAGATGGAAAATTATTGTAGTAATTTATGACCTATAAACACGACTAACTGAAAAGATTGCAAAATCGCTTTTGATGAGGATCTATGGTGGTGTCTGTTTAAGGACTTAATAAAAAAAATCGTGACTTAATAAAAAATACTTACCATATTAAGCCATCAAAAGTGTTTGTTTTGTAATTAATAAATAAAAGATAACTGTATTGACTTAATTCATACAGATATTACTTATTCGTTCAGTCATTTTATCAATTCAGTTACTTAATGTTTAAGGAAACAAACAGACCCTATAAATGTTCATAGCTCGCAAGGATCTAGTCCACTCCCCTTATCTAAAATTTATTTCCAAAGATGTCCAATATTTGTTACCTATATTAAGACTAAACGGGATGAGACGTCATTCCACACTTTTTCGGCCAATATGCCCCAGAACGCTTGGCACATCGCCCCCGAAAGGCGGAAGCTTTCAATGGAAGCATCACTTCGGATAGCCTAATAAAGAAATGAAAAACTTATCATTAACCTTTTTTATGAGCAACAAATTTGGACCATTCTGTAAAAATTCTCTCTTCTAATATCAATGATTTATTAATTTTTATAACATATTATTTGAGCTGATAATGTATATACTTGATTAAACATATCAAATATGATGATAAAAATATCATACATCACTCATAATAATCAATATCAATCATTTTTCTATATCAATACATACAGTGATGGACTTATATGGTCGTTAAGGGTTGTTATGACAATCCTACAATGTCTATAAAACTCTATATTTCTAATACTATTTTCATGTATTTATTTAGTTTTAAATGTAATTGATGACCACAAATTCATGTAGTTTAATTTTATTGTTTAATATTACGTATATATTAACCTCATAATGAAAATTTTGGCTTGGTCAGTGAATACACGTATACGTATGATTATCATAAATTCAAGAGTAAACGACATAAATCGTCCCTGTTTGTACTTTAATTAAAATAAATTAAAATAAAAGGATTTTATCAGGGTATTCAATTTCACCCTCTTTGGGTGACCATCATTGGATGCACGTGGGAGGAGGATACCCAAAGGCAAACATATTTTACTCTTTCACTTTCATTCTTTGAATGCATCTTTTTTTTTAATACGAGTAGTAAAATACGATTGAAATAATTTTAAAACATCAGTGCATTTCCCCTAAACGTAATTTCTCATAACATGTTTAATTTGCAAAATAATATTGTTATTATTTTTTAAGGATATTGGAATGCATGATTTACGTCTCTTTTCCATTTAAAAAATAAGATGAACCTAGACTCATTGGCAAACAAAATGAATGAGAGAATGATTATTTTTATGAATCATATTTTTATACCATTTTATCTATTCATAAAAACCACCTATATAGCAAAATTTTAAGTGAAAAGGAATGTAAACAGCTATCAACATTTGGCGAAATGATAAGATACTTTCTTATCATTAAGTTGACCAATGTTCGATCATCATAATGAAGTGGATGGAAAGTTTAGACTACCCAACTTAACTAGATAATATAGATACAAACTCCGTCTTTTTGCTATTAAATTTTATCCAAGGTAGACAAATAACTGTACTTTATTCGTTGGCCGTTTATATATATTATATATAATCAAATAAGAACAGTCTTAAAATAAGAACACGGAGAGAATACTTAAAAACTACATTTTGATGCATTAAAAGTTCATAAAACTAACATAGTGCATAACTAATTATCATTATTTAAGTGTTTAACAACACATTGATCCGTCAAAATCGAAAAAATCACGTTTTTTGTTGGATGCATCATTTTGATGAATATGCATCCAAGATGGATGCACAAAACAAAAAACGTGATTTTTCTGATTTTGAAGGATCAATGTGTTGTTAAACACTTAAATAATGATAATTAGTTATGCAATATGTTAGTTTTATGAACTTTTAATGCATCAAAATGATGTTTTTAAGTGTTCTCACCGTTCTTATTTTAAGATTGTTCTTACCGGAGTGTTACCCAAATTAAAAAAAGTAAGTATTTAAGTGTGTATATAATCAAAAATAAGCATTTAAGTGTGTATAAAATCTCTCGTATAAACTTTTTTTCTATATATATAGCATACCCATCTTCCTTCATTTGCCACGCATCCCTTTTTTCTTGTTTGTAAGCATCTCTTTCTTCCTATCTCTCTCTGTCTAATTACACATAAATTATGATGCTAATTATTCATTGCAGTTTAATAAATGTATGATCTTAAACATATTTTTTGTTTGTCTTTTTTCTGGGCTTTGTTTATAATGTACTATCTTTACTTATATATATATATATATTTTTTTATATATATATTTATCTTGGTAAGTTAATTCTTAGTTATAGGCTATTAGTTGGTTTTTAGTTTTTGTTGTAAAATTTAGTATTTTTAGTTTTTCTTAAGTTTTTTTTTTTTTTTTGGTTTCTTGACATATAGAATTTGTTCTTTATTATCTTGATTCTGATTCCAAATTCACTATTTATGTGTTTTAGCATGTTCTTAGTATTTTTCTTGAGGACCCATTTTTGTTTGCTAAATATTTACATACATACATACATATATTCATGAATGTTTGCCCAAAAATGTCACATTTTTTCATATGGGTATATGGTATTTTTAACTGTTTTTGATCTTTTGAGTCTAATATAGAATTATGGTTTTTTGTTGTTTGATTATTTAGACATTATTAAGGTTTATATAAAAAAGATGGCTCTTTTGGAATCAAACAAAAACAGAGGGGAGGTAAGAATTCATGAAAGTTTGGATGAACTTAGCACAGATTTGGCTGATTATGTTGCTGAATTATGTGAAGTATCTGTTAAAGAACGTGGCGTTTTCGCCATTGCTTTGTCTGGTGGTTCACTCATTACCTTATTGAGGTTACTAGAATTTTTTTTTTTAAGTTTTATGTGTTTGATAAGTTACTTTAAGTTTGCATATTTTGTATTGAATAATTTGAGTTGAAAACAGGAATTTGTGTGGAGCTCCATACAACAAAACTGTCGATTGGTCGAAATGGTATATATTTTGGGCTGATGAACGCGTTGTCGCGAAAAATCATGCTGATAGCAACTATAAGCTGGCTAAAGACCATCTTTTGTCTAAGGTAAATTTTAGCCTAGGCACATTTTTTGTTATATGTTCTTATCAGCTTTATATGTGCATAATGTGTTAGATTTAGGATCATTCTTCACATTTGTGATGTAAAGTTTCTGCATTTTGCACAGACAGACTGAAGTGGTCTGGGTCAATCAAGCCGACCCGACCCGACCCATAGATTACTTACCTGTTTCAACTCGTTACCCAATCCGCATGACTAGTCGTTTTTTTGGTCAAATTCCAAGTATGCATATTAACTATTGCAGGTCCTTATTTTTTGTTATATAAAAAGTTGACGTATCTTGCACATTTATAATATAAATGTTTGTAAATCCTGCACATTTGTTAGATAAAGTTTGTAACTTTTGCTTAATTAAGGCCGGAAACACACATAGTATTAACTATTGCAGGTCCTTATTTTTTGTTATATAAAAAGTTGACGTATCTTGCACATTTATAAAACAATTGTTTATAAATCCTGCACATTTGTTAGATAAAGTTTGTAACTTTTGCTTAATTAAGGCCGGAAACACACATAGTATTAACTATTGCAGGTCCTTATTTTTTGTTATATAAAAAGTTGACGTATCTTGCACATTTATAAAACAATTGTTTATAAATCCTGCACATTTGTTAGATAAAGTTTGTAACTTCTGCTTAATTAAGGCCGGAAACACATTATTTTTGGTAATAATGTTGCATGATTATGATAAACTATAATCTTGATTCTGCCTTATCCATTTCTTGGTTCTAAAATCTTAACTACATTTCCAGCTGTTACCTCACATTATTGATTATCCCTGTGATTGTTTAATTGGTAATTGTAGTGGGACAAAAAAGTTCCCCATCTTTATTTTAAATATTCACTTGAGGCCAACAAATTAAGGGTCTATCCATTTACTTCAGTTCCGTTTTTGATTTGTAGTTTGTTCGGCTTTTTGTATACAGTAGGATGGACCACCTTGACTTGATGATAGAGGTGGCCTTTTTACCCATTTACTTATAAATGGACATATTCGGGCTATGTTTACCTCTAATGGGTCGAATGGGTAGGACTAATAAGTTTAGTGCAAGAAATATGGGTCAAATGGGGTGGGTCGAAACTCGAAAGTCACCCAAACGATATTTTTAGTGTATTCGACGAATTTGCAAACCGAATCCTTTGGTTCAACAATAGATAATTATAGGAAATGATGTTTATTTTTGTAATCTTGCAAGACATATATTTATTGTAAGAGTTGGACAGGAAGTGATCTATGTAACGTGGCCGACCCATATTAAAGTAGCTGTTACCCAACCTGTCTGACATGGTCCTTCTGGACAAAGGTGATCCGGGTCAACCTAACCCAGCCCGTATACTACTTATCCATTAGACCAGCTAACAACCCGTTTGACTAGTTCTTATTTGTTAAATACTAACTATACAAGCTCTCCTTTTGCAGTTGCCTATTGTTCCGAGCCATGTACATTCCATCAACGATTCCCTCACTGCAGAAGAAGCTGCTAACGAATACGAGTTTGTGATCAGACAACTGGTCAGAACCCGTGTGGTGAATGTGTCTGATATCAGTGACTGCCCGAAGTTTGACTTGATCCTACTAGGTATGGGCCCAGATGGCCACGTGGCATCTTTGTTCCCTAACCATTCGGTTCTCGAAGAAAAGAATGAATGGGTGACATTTATCACCACCTCCCCAAAGCCACCACCCGAAAGAATCACATTCACACTGCCAGTTATCAACTCTGCAGCCAATGTAGCAGTAGTCGTGACAGGTGCTGGAAAAGCGGAAGCAGCCCGTCTGGCAATAGGCGATGTGGGACCCGAGTGCCCAGTTTTGCCAGCTAGGATGATTGAACCAGATGTAGGGAAACTGGTGTGGTTTTTGGATAACCAGGCCGGGTCAAAGCTTAAGGGCTTTTCTCAATTTTCTAAGTAGAGAAGGTTAAGCTCTGTATGTGTAGTGGAGGAACTCAATACTTGTTTATGCTCCTGTTCATTTTTCTTTTTCCGTTTTTGGAAAGTTTTCTGTTTAAGGTTTTTGCATGTTTTGAAGGGGCTAGTGGCAAAAACTATGATTTACCCATTTTTGGGGTTTTTTTGCTTAGTTGGAAGAGGTGTTTGATAACATTACCCTTCAATTTACTCTTCAGTTTTATTTTATTTTTTAAGTTATGGACTTTAATTAATTAATTCTCTTATCATTAAGTAAAGATAGTTTTTTTCATAAATCCATATCAATTTGTTTATATCATGTCTCTGTCTTTTTATCTCAAGTTTTCAATGATTTGAAATATTAGTTTGTCAATTATTACTTAATATAAATCTATACTCATCCTTATCAAAATCCATCTTAACCAACAAGTGATAAAGTAGTTTATGTGTTAATAAATAGGTGTCATTAAAGTGATAGAAGTTGTTTATGTGATATATTTTTTTTTTATCCTTATCCTATTCATCTATCCATCTTTATCAATAAGCCTTGCAAGTTAGGTATAAGGGTCCATTAGTTTAACCAATTTAACACCACAAAAACCACTTTATTGGCTTGAAATTGGTATCTTAGTTTTTTGGTTAGCAATTGGTATGACTGATTGAGCTATAAAATGACATCTTTTTTATGCTAGAAATATTAATAAAGATTCCACATAAAGATGAAAATAAAAAGGAAGTTTGTCAGCCTAAAAGAGACCGGGAACAACCTTGCTTCAAGACTATTAGAAGATGAACCAACCAAGTGCATGATTGAGTATGTTGTCATAAACGACATATTTGAGAGCATAATGAGGGTTGGCATCATTGTAATTTGTAAGTCGTGTTCACATGTATTCAACTCCAATTCTGATACGTTAAATTATAAGAATCGGTACATTAGTTGTTCAAATAAGGATCGGTGATACACTAGTTTAGTTTGTTATCTCTTCGGTAATGATCATGCAATGTGGAACCGAAGTGGCATCAAGGGATAAATTGTGAGATAACAATCTATTTATAAGACTTGTTAAGGTGGTGTCATGAACCATTTTCTTTTTTCACGTAGCATAGAGTTTCATAAAATATTTTAATTTTTCTAAACTGTACTGTTAGAAAAGAAAAGTTTGTGGGATCAGAATAATTATCATCACCTCCCGAGTATTCAAGATGATGGGCCTCAACAAGTGTATCGGCCCAAGAAGGGTCCAAATCCAATAATTAGAGTCGGTCGTGTTTACCCTAGTTTCCAATAACTAGTTTTCAATTCTTATAAATAGGGCTCTTGTATGTCTTTTGATTATGAATAAGAATTATAATTTCGATTCTATCGTTTAACATGGTATCAGAGCCATAAATCGGTTCGTCATCTACCCGATATACTTCCGCCTAAACTCACAAACCATCGAGCAGTCACCATGGCCAAAGCCGGCGACCAAAGCTCGGGTTCCGAGTTGGAACTTCAATCATCTCTTAACAAAATCAAAACCCAAGCCACCATGGAATATTATTCCGGCGACTGGGGTAAACAACCACAAAACCCAAACCGATCAAACAAAATAACCGAACTTACCGCCGGAACTCCTGGCCGGTATAACAGAGAAATAAACCCCACCAAATCGAAATCGTGTCAATCGAGTAACCAATACCTTGGTCGAAAATCGAGAGCTGGCTGTGGAGAGCTAAAGGCGGCCAGAGATCCATTCTATTCTGATCAAAACCTCCGTCTGCCATCATTCAACCCCCACCAGTCGCCGCGATTGAGGTGGCTGCCGGCCACCAAGAGATGGCCATGGCAGCGAAATCGATTGATTGAAAACCCTAATTCTAAACCGCCGTCTGCCACCACCCAACCACCACCAGTCGCCGCGATTGAGGTGGCTGCCGGCCACCAAGAGATGGCCATGGCAGCGAAATCGATTGATTGAAAACCCTAATTCTAAACCGCCGTCTGCCACCACCCAACCACCACCAGCCGCCGCGATTGAGGTGGCTGCCGGCCACCAAGGGATGGCCATGGCAGCAAAATCTAATAGATATGTGAGGGTAGCGGCAGCCCAGAAAGAAAAGGAGGGGCGGTTTTTTTGATAGATAAAAAAGGAAGCAAGTGTGAAAATACACACACTTTATTTGATTCTCAAAAAAAGTATAATGAAAGCAGCTTGGAGCATGGATCGGTTTTTAGAGAAAAAAAGGGATAAAGGTTTGGGCCTTAGATCGGGCTATGGATTGCACTCGCCCAACAGAAAACTAATGGATCAGCTAATATGTCCCATACAGCCCAAAGTAGTTCTATAAATTCTGATGGGCCATGGATATTCGATTGTGGGGCAACTGACACAATGACGTATGAAGTGGCTGATTTTGTTAAATTATCAAAACCCGTGAAAACACACATTAAAGCCGTGAACAAGGGGATAAAGGATGTAAAGTCTGGGGGCACCATTGAGATTTCCCCGAGCATTAAATTGTCAAATTGTCTTTATGTTCCATCTTTGTCACATAAACTTTTGTCAATTAGTCATGTGACGAAAGAACTTAACTGCTCAGTACTCATGTATCCAACTTTTTGTCTCTTACAGGATATCAGAACGGGACAGATCATTGGGCGTGGCACTGAAAGAGGAGGACTGTATTATGTTGATGAAGTAACTCAAAGTGGAACTGTGATGCTGGCTCATGGAACAAGTGAAAGTGAAGCATGGTTATGGCATAGACGACTGGGACATCCTTCTGGTAGTTATCTACACATCTTGTTTCCTAATCTTTTTCCTTTCAATAAATCAATTTCTTGTGAAACTTGCATTTTAGCTAAGAGCCATAGACAGACCTTCAAACCTAATAACACTAGAGTTAAAACACCTTTTTCATTAATTCACTCAGATGTTTGGGGTCCGGCTCCTGTTATTGGAGGTCAAAATTTCCGGTATTATGTAATATTTGTTGATGATTGCACCCGGATGACTTGGATTTATTTTTTGAAAAATAAAGCCGAAGTATATGATAGGTTCACTGCTTTTTATACCATGGTTCAAAACCAATTTCAAAAATCTATCAAAATTGTGAGGTCGGGCAATGGTGGAGAATATATAAACTCACAGATGAACCTGTTTTTCCAATCCAAAGGTATAATCCATCAAACCACATGCCCTCACACCCCAGAACAAAACGGTGTTGCAGAACGGAAAAATAGACTTTTATTGGAAATGACTAGAGCTTTAATAATCGAATCTTGTGTTCCTAAACTGTTTTGGCCTGAAGCTCTAGCCACTGCCACTTACCTAATTAATCGGCTTCCTACAAAAATCCTGAACATGAAAACCCCATTAGAAACCTTCACTGAATATCATACTCTTCCACAAGCTCTTACTCTTCAACCCAAAATTTTTGGATGTACAGTTTTTGTTCATATTCCAAAATCATATCGAAATAAACTTGATCCATGTGCTGAGAAATGTGTTTTTGTGGGATATGGAGTCACTCAAAAGGGGTATAGATGTTATAATCCAAAAACCCATCACATGTTTACCACAATGAATTGTGATTTTCTTGAAACTAGCTATTTTTACTCCCCACAACACAATGGTCAGGGGGAGGAACAATGTGACACATTGAGTTGGCTTAGTTATAATTCTGAAGTTAGTAAAAATACCACAGTTGATTCTGAAAATACCGTGGTTGACTCTCAAGAACAGTCCTCTCAGTCTCAAGATTCCAGTGCCACCGAAAATACTGTCCCAAACCTGATGTCTAAGGTAAGTAATTCTTCACTGAGTAGTTCTCTTGATGTTTCAAATGAAAGTGTACCAGATTCCACGAATGAAAGTGTGCAAGAAAGTGAAGAACAGGTTGAACAGAATGCCGTAGAAGTTGAACAGAATACTACAGAAGCTCCAGAAAAGTATGTTCTGCCACCCAGGTCAACTCGAGGAATACCTGCAAAACGGTACTCTCCAAAAAAATTCTCTAGGAGTTCTAAATATCCTCTAGCTAACATAGCAAGAGGAAATCTGTCTAAAGAAGCAAGAGCATTCATGGCAAAGTTATATTCAGAAGAAATTCCATCAAGTGTAGAACAAGCCTTGAAAATAAAGAAATGGAAGGATGCAATGAATATAGAGATGGATGCATTAGAGAAAAATGAAACGTGGGACAAGTGTGCTTTACCCCAAGGAAAGAAACCAGTAGGCTGCCGGCGGATCTATACGGTTAAGTTAAAGCCAAATGGTGAGATTGAACGATATAAAGCTCGATTGGTTGCAAAAGGATACACTCAGACATATGGCATTGACTATTCTGAAACATTTTCCCCGGTCGCAAAGCTAGATACAATAAGGGTCTTGTTCTCTGTAGCAGCAAATCAAGGATGGCCTCTTCATCAGTTCGATGTTAAAAATGCTTTCTTACACGGAGAATTAAAAGAAGAAGTGTATATGGACCCTCCACCTGGTTTCGCTCAGAATTTCAAGGCTGGAGAGGTCTGCAAGTTAAAGAAGTCTCTGTATGGACTGAAACAGTCACCTAGAGCATGGTTTGGCAGATTCACACTGGCCATGAAGAAGTATGGGTATAAGCAAAGTAACTCTGATCATACTCTGTTTCTTTATCATAAAGGAGATCGGATAACATGTTTGATAATCTACGTTGATGATATGATTATCATCGGAAATGATGAAAATGAAATCAAAAAGCTAAAAGAAGACTTATGTGCAGAATTTGAAATGAAGGATCTGGGAAATTTAAGATACTTTTTTGGCATTGAGGTGTTGAGATCACAGCAAGGAATTTTTATTTGTCAGAAGAAGTATATTTTGGATTTTTTGGCAGAGACAGGGATGATTGATTGTAAACCAGCAGATACACCCATGGTTATGAATCAAAAATTGTTTATGAAATTAGATGGAAAGCTTGCTGATAAGAACAAATATCAACGAATGGTGGGGAAGCTGATTTACCTTGCTCATACTCGTCCAGATATAGCATATGCTGTTGGAGTAGTGAGTCAATTCATGCACCAACCTCAAGAAGAACACATGGATGCAGTTCTAAGAATTATCAGATACCTCAAAGGAACTACTGGTCATGGAGTATTGTTTAAAGCAAATGGTCATCTGAATATTCAAATCTATACAGATGCTGATTGGGCTGGAGATAAAGGGAACAGAAGATCAACTTCAGGATATTTTTCTCTGGTAGGAGGTAATCATGTCACATGGAAAAGTAAGAAGCAGAAAGTTGTCTCTCTATCAAGTGCAGAAGCTGAATTTCGAGGTATAGCTAAAGGCTTAGCAGAAGCATTGTGGCTGAAGAAACTTGTGACTGAGTTAGGATTCAGATATCAGAAAATCCGGTTCAACATGATAGAACCAAACATGTAGAGGTCGATCGTCATTTCATCAAAGAGAAACTTGAAGATAGGATTATCAAATTACCATTTGTTAAGTCTGAAGACCAACTTGCAGATATTCTAACAAAAGCCGTGGGTACAATCATATTTCACAAATGTTTAAACAAGTTGAATTTTGGTAATCCCACTATTCAACTTGAGGAGAAGTGTTAGAAAAGAAAAGTTTGTGGGATCAGAATAATTATCATCACCTCCCGAGTATTCAAGATGATGGGCCTCAACAAGTGTATCGGCCCAAGAAGGGTCCAAATCCAATAATTAGAGTCGGTCGTGTTTACCCTAGTTTCCAATAACTAGTTTTCAATTCTTATAAATAGGGCTCTTGTATGTCTTTTGATTATGAATAAGAATTATAATTTCGATTCTATCGTTTAACATGTATCACGTCCAACTAATATTGTGTTACAAATATTATGTAATTCTCCAAAAAAAATTAGCCTAAAATTCATTCTAAAACGACAAGATCATATGTGGATTCTATTAGATTTTTTTCTTAATCTTATCTTCTGTTTTTTCACTTGTCATCAAGAGGATTTTTAGGCTAGGATTAATTCTTTCCCCAATCAATACTATATGCTAAAGTAGCCAATGCCCAATTGTTCTTCTACTTGGTTAATACATCATGATTAAGTAAACATATCAATTTACATGTGTCCAACGATGTTACGATTACCACATATTATAATATAATTTCATCAGTCCTGCAAAACCAAATGATTAGTTCAAACTTTTAAAACCAATCACTATAGAATATCTATGCTTTTATATAAATGGAATTGCTATGTGCACTAGAAAAATGAGTAATAATAATGTTACATGTACTATAAATCATATATAATGAACAACGCACTAACTATTATTTATATAACATTAAAATTAATATAATAATAATAATGTCACTAGCACTATAAATCAGATTTAATGAACAATGCACTAAATTTGTGTGTTATATAACACTGCATATGCACCATTGATTGCTTAAATAACATGGTTACATGCACTATGAATTTATACGTGGAACAATGCTAGGTGCGGGACGGACCTTATTTAAGAACCTGGACATAAAATAGTGTTTAAATAAAGTGCCGACACAAAACAACCTAGTTTAGTTGCCACGTGCAGCATAGATATGTTTTATCTTTCGTAGACACAATTATGGCTAGAAAATTCAAAGTTGGTGTTTTATATAGAGTAAATAATAATTACATCGTTTTTTATACAAATAATAATGTATTACGGATCGACATGGCCTTTAGGACGTCATTAGCAAAATCCTTTTAGCATGTGTGACAATGAAAATGTAATATTTTAGGAAAAATCACAATAAAGCTGCTAACCTAATATTCATTATCAGCTTGATCCTAAAAAACCTTGTTACAAGATTGAGTTAGCTTTTGCAAGTTTCATCAGCCATTTATGTTTTGGGCGCCTTTCGGCGATTCAAAATTTTTACATAACCTGCACCAATATGCCCTAAATCGATGGCTTTTTCCTGGCATCTTGAACATTATTCATAAACAGAGAACAAGGATACACATAAAAAGGTACAGTTTTTGGTTTTGACACAAATACAACGCAAATTGAAGGCAGGTATGACGTCTGGGCATCACAAAGTCTATCCAACAACACAGCTTTTTCTCGGCTTTTTCATTCCAGATTGAATGGATACAATGGCATGTTTATTTTTCTGTCAAAACCGAAAATAATAATCTCAAATGACCGTGATGACACTAGTAGTGTTGTGATTCCATATCCCAGTGGATTTCATACATCTTTACTCAAATAAGTGAATAACAAGTTCTCCAATGACAAATGCTAAGCCTGTATTATGGTTCAAAATCGGCTGAATGCAAAAAAATCCTACTTCTTGCGCAAGTACACGCATGTGACAACCACCGCTATGCCTACAGCTGCTGCAGGAACCACCCAGTATTGCTTACCAAGGTCAACGAGCTTGTCAGGGATGTAACTATTTTGTTTGTCTGCAACAACTTCAAGTTGAGGAATGTTTGATGTGTCCAACTCCCCGACACAGAAAGTCTCCATAAGTTCCCTGGCAGTTTTGCTATGCCCTGCATCTTCAAATTCATCTGTGGCGTCTTTCCCTTCAAAAACAAACAGATTCAAAATTCAAAACTTGTATGGATATTGTTCATGCTTAAATTATAGTCATCAGAAACACACATTTCTCCTTTGAAACTGAAATCATTAAACTAAAAAAATACTCTGAATGTTGATTTCTTTAAAGTGGTTAGAACTTTCTTAGTATAACCCAGAGGTCCAGGGTGAGTTTAAACTTTGAATTTTGGAGGGTTTTCGGATATCAAAAGGAACAAGATACGAAAACTTTGACCCTTTGCGGGTAGATGGGTCAATTTTGGCTTACTAATGAATAAAATGTGTACAAGGAAATATAAAAAAAAAGAAGGTCTTAACGGGTCACCAAAGTGTATTCAATATGCAATTATGCATAAAACCTCCTGAAATGATCTCGATGAATTTGTATTGTTATTTGTTATAATATCATCTTTATAACCATATTTAAGACATTAAATATTTTTCAAGTTCAAGAAAAGAACATAAAGTGTTTGCGGCCCAAACCAACCCCCTTTTATCTGTAGGAAATTCTTTACACGTTTTGACCTATTTACTCAACATGTCCATTTTGCTACCTCTAAGGAAGTAAGGATAACCTCACCTCTGTGAATAATTGCAACAAATATAGTCTAACCTAATAACATTTCAAAAATAATGAAACCAAAAATCTTGTAAACCGATATCAAACAGTCAACAAGCTAATAATTGAGTTAACTTATGATCTTGTTGAAAGCAGGGATTGCATTCAAAAATGACAACCAAACTGTTAATAAGTTGCTAATTCCATAGGATTTAGGAAGTACAAAGACTTACCAGTAGCCTGAAGAAGTACATCATCTCCACCAGGATGTTCGTCCAGATACGATGACACATCATACACCTGGTAAATGGGCAAATACAAAAGCCAATAGTATTTCAGTTTCTGAAACAAGATATATGCATGATTTCTTATTCAGGCCATTATTTGGTCATGCATTTTTCTCAAAACCTGTTATTCCTTTCCAATTCTCTCTTTTTAAATTTATGCAGTCAACCATTTGAGCTATCTCAGCTGTATACATACAAGTAGTCAAGTATACAACAATCCATTCATTGACCAAACATCTATCAACCTCTGATAACTATTATATGTTCATTTATTACAGCATATGCAATGGAATACCTCCAACTTATACATGTATTTATCGATACATTCCGAATCCCATAGTCAATCAAGTATACAAGAAGTAAGGTCATAACTTCCAAGAATCAACTTCAAATATAATGGTTCTACAGGTATCTAAAGTACGAACGAGATGATTGTTTGTTGTCCCAACCATTCTTGTTAATCCCGTTAGCATTCCTTCTGAGCCAGGATGAAGCTCTTGTTTTGACTATGATTTGGCCCATAACGCCATAAGTATTAGTAGTTCCTATAGTAATTATTACTGGGGAAGATTCATTTGAGAACCAGGAAGGCAGTCGAGTCCTCAGATCATATATGACAGGTCAAGATTCATACATCATATATGCATATAATCCAAGTAATTAAAGGCACACACGTGTGAATAAAGATACTCACATTTGATAACTATATTGGCCACACGTTTATCAAGTGTCCAGAACGCTATCCTGTTCCAAATATATTTTTACCCCGGATTTTAGCATGAACCCATCCCTATAATTACTAAACCATATTTGCCGTTCTTTTTTGTTGCAAAAGGTTGATAACTGGCCCTCAATCGGCTTCCTTTCCATAATGTGGGGAGCATACCTAACTTACTCAACCGTTGCGACTATGGGGTGTCTGGGCTTGAACCCAATACGTTGTGCTATATGCGGCAATGATGCCCCACTCGTTACCAACTGAGCTACACATTCTTTTTTGATTTACTTATCTGTCTTATGGTTTATCATGACTTAAAATTACAAACTGTAGCTGGCGGAAATAGCTTAATTGGTAGAGCATATCAATTATAAGCAGAACCCGAATAAGCCAAAATAAGCTAAGGCCAAACACCCGCTAAGTGCTTGAATCTAAAACCCTAATATCTATCTATCAATACAAAAGAACAAATGAATGAATGAATTAATTAATAGTACAAAAAGTAATAAATTCTAAAGTATAACATGATGATATATACAGAAAGGTGTATGTATAGATATAGAAAGAGAGTAGAGAGAGAAAGACAGACCTTGCCATCAACAACAATCCAACAATCACCAGGTGAATTATGCTCTGAAGCTTCTTTCATCGTGTACAATTTCGTTAATGTTGGCATACGTCGATGGGTATCCAATTGTGGTAGGGTTCCCTCCATTACCCTTTTTTTATATATATTTATGTTTGTATAAATCTGTGTTTTGGATTTGTTTAACGTTGTTGACTTGTTGGGGACGACGATCAGTAATGTACGATAAACTAGCCCTAGATACATGGAACTTGCAAATCTTGTCGCTCAAGCACATATCAATCAATCAGGATTCAGGATATTTTTCTTGGGTTGGGCTCTTTAGGCCCATTGGGCCATTGGTTCTTGATGTTGCTTCGTCATCCGATATCTTAAGTAGTGTTGCACTAGGAGTGTATTTGCACTTTCATGAATCATTATCTCTTTCTAAGATCCTTCTACCAAGTCTTGTTCGTTGGCTTAAACTTTCTTGAGTTTTTCTTCTTTTTTTTGGCCTCCATTTCGGGTAAAATTTGAGTAGTTTGACTAACCAAGTCATAATATTCGTTGTGAGTTAATAATGATTGTATGGATGTGTTAGAAATGGATATTTGTGTGTTTAAAATTGGATGAACTAGAAAGCTAATGTTATGTACATATTTATAGTATGTAGCTCGATATATTCGATTCGTGACATACAACTTAGTGGGACCCTCCAAGCACTTAATTGGGCGTGTGGTTTCGGGATCAACTTGAAGTTGACCGGACCCAGCTTGGTGCATGCATCATTTTTTGATATACATATGCACAAATCATTAAACTACACCCAGCCATCTCCTAGCCACACATATATTCATAATCAAGTAAATTAAGGTGAATGTTGATCGATCAGTATTATCATTATACTTGTTATATTCATATTATAAATGTTATATTTGTAAAAATTGTATAACCACATTTCTAAAAGCATATTAAAAATCTTTTCGCCGAGAAACCATATACATAAGGTTTAATAGGCACACAAGGCTTACTCAGCCAAGTTGAGCATGAGTCGATTTGGTGAAACAGGCAACCCAAGTGAAATATATATTTGGTTTTAAGTATTTTAAAACTTTTCACTTTTATTATATATGTGTTCCGTTCATTTTCAGTTCTTTTAAACAGAAGTTTTGGGAGATTTATTATAACTCAATTAGAAGTGCGACATATCCCATTAAACAACTACTAATAACAAGCAAAAAGGTATACATATAAAGGGAAAATCAAATCTGCAGCAAACTGCAGTTTACAGCAAAAACAATTTTTTACATATAAATCCTTTTAATTTATAAATGATACAAAATCCTTTTTTTTTATTTTCATGTTGTTGCAGCCAATATAATTGCAGTCAATAGGAGGGAATATAAGCCCATATATCTATACTATAACTAAGAGGAGGTTGGTGGTACACTCGGCACCCCTTAAAACACTTTTTAAGCCTAAAGCTCTCTCCTAATTACTCTGAACTCTCTCTTCTTTTTTCTAGATTTTTTTATATTTTATTTGCTTATTAAATAGATAATTATATTTAAAACTCTATCATAAATCTTTTTTATCAAAACAAATCTTTTTAAATTTTAAAGATATATAATATTTTTAAAACTCTCCCAATAAATTATTATATATACAACCTAAATTTTTATTAATTATCCACATTCTTATTATTTCTCTCCTTCCTATCTCCAATAAACAAATCAAGTTAAGTAAATTTCTCAACAAAAGAAACATACGAGTTTTTTTATATCACTTTAATTTTATTTTAGATATTTTGTTCGTGTTTGTTTATTATTTGATATTGAATTGTTATGTTATTGTTATTTTTCATCTTTTTTAATTTAGTTTGTTATCAATATAGTTTGATTATGGCTTCTTCTTTATTATTTTAAATTTGTTTTGTTATTTATTATTTTGACATTTACCTTTGATATATATATTTTGAGACTATATGTCCATCGAACGGGCCTAAAAAACTAGTAAATATACAAAATAAAGAGCCAATTTTATACTTGAAGTATTAGTTTTAAATTATGTTAACTGTAATGACAAGATTAGGAATAAAAATCATATATGTCTAATTTAGTTGGGTAAAAAGAGAAGCTAGGGTCAAAATTTTGGATAATATGAGTCTAGGCACATTTTGCTAAACTCGTCTCACTTCATTGACTTAAATAATTTAAGGCGCCATGTAGTCCGACCTAATAAAGGGTAACCGGACCGGACTTTCCCCGGCGACCTCGCCGCTAATGAGGGGGGGTCCGCTAATATTCTGCCAGATTAGCCGTTAATGACATGGGGGCCCGCACTTTCCGCGGCGACATCGCCGCGGAAACTTTTGTCTTATTCGACTTTCCGCGGCGACATCGCCGGGGAAAGTGGCTGGTCGGCTTACCCATTATTCTTTGGTCGGGGCACGCGGGGCGTAATTTAACTAGTTCTTGTAGATCCGCCTCTTGTTATTCTGTTTGGTTTTTGTAGTTTGTTATTTTTTTAAATGAAACCAAAATATAGATATCTAATAAACTTGTGCTGTGATCATGTAAAATCTGTAGGTTTGCTTGAACTCGTAGATACCCACAAGGCCACGAATGATGGATATGAGTATAAAATGGAATTGAACTCAATGACGATTGACGAATGTATGTGATTTCGTCCGAAAAAGTGAATAATGTAAAGTAACAATATAACTAAGATTTTAAAAAATGTAAATAAATCTACTCAAAAAATGTAAAGTAAATGTCTATATATGTTGTGTAAAAGTTGAGAACCAAAATTTTGATGATGTGTTATGGATGGGTTGAAGAAGTTATATAATGTTACCAAGAAATCAATGATAAATTTACCATATATTTTGATTAATTTACCAAAGTTTTGATCACAAACATGCATACACACATTTAGCTTGAGATAGGTGCACCTCTCTTGATACTATGCATATGTGTGGTTTCATATACAGGTAAACCACTCGAACAATAACCCAAATCACAATTAGTTAACTCAAAAAGATCAGAACTTGAATCGCTATCTCCATCATCTTCATCATTAAACCTCTTGAATTCTTGAATATCTTCTTTTTGTGTACACTTATTATGAGGTTGATAATGTTCTTCTTGTTTTTCATCAAACATCTTTACTTTCTCCACAAACCCGTTTCCAAAAGTTGTATTTTTCTCAATGAAGTCACACTTTTGGTTGGCATTGTCAATTTTGTTGATATTTCCATTAATGGGTGCTTTTGTAACTTGACTTGGTGGAGGCTTGAGATATGAATAGGCTTTGAAGTGGTCTTTATAGCTTGAGGTCTTTTTGGGTGTGTGTGCTACTTGATAAGTTGGTAGTGTTCTATAGCCCGAGCTTGATGAGCTCGAAAATAGGGATTTCGAATCATAATGCATGGTGGTGGTGGAGGTGGTTGAGCTCCTAAAATGGCTAATGCTACTTCTTCTTTTCCTTCTCCAACCACTTGGACTCTCATCTTCATCCTTTGTTGATTTTGTTTTAGACTTTGATTTCTTTGAAGATGTTTGGTTAAAAAGGGAATTCAAGAAATGAGCCAACTTTCCTCCTGGTGAGCTTGGTTGCTTGGACTTTTTCTCTTTGTTAGTCATAATAGGATTCTCCAATAACATGGCTTGTAGAGGAATGGGATTCCCCCCTTTTGGCATGTCAAGACTCATTCTTCCAAAAGGCCTCATGCAATGCTTTTGTGTTGTGATACTGAAATTCCTGGATTCGTCACTGATGTTTTTGTGGGTGCCAGTGAAGCTTTCACTGACCCCCGAGAAATAACGAGCGGCCTCAAACACATCAAGTTCGTCTGAACCGTTTCTTTGGTGAAAAGCTTTTTTCAATTGGGATGAAAATGGGATATTGTCCGACATTGTTGAAACGAAATGAGGAAGTTTTCTTGAGAGAGTTTATACAAACAAGATGGAATAAGCTAGCTGCTGATCCAAATTATGTAACAACTCTTAATGTATTTAGGTTGAAATATTATGTTAGCTTCTATTCAATAAAAGATGTTTCTTGAGTTGGAGAGAGGAGTGAATGAAAAGCATAATAAAAGAAATAATGGGAGAGATCAGAAATGTCATTGAGTGATATGGATAAGTGTGAGTAAAGTTTGCTTTTATAGTAATCTTTGCCATCCATGTGTTCAAGATATGTGAATAATATATATAAATGCACAACTATTTTTATTGATTTTTTTTGAACGGCAAGCAAGGATACCCACGGCAAAGGTATCTCGAGATGCACCACGACCCGGTGGGGGGAAAACCCCTAATTAATCCGCTACAGAAGGCACGACGATTAATTAGAGTAAACCCTGCCCCCTCAGCAAGATTCGAACCCAGGTGGGGAGCCTTGCATCACAGAGGGACCTCGATGAGAAACCACTGCGCTATGGCAGGGATCTCAACTATTTTTATTGATCATGTACAAGTTTGTGTTGGGACAGTGAAAATGGTTTGGTTGGCAGTAGGACATTGATTTTTGTGGTAATGGTACTCGTAGTTTGTATTGGAGAAATTAAATTGTAGGACTCAAAAAGAAGTGGAACACTCATGAGGTTAATTTGAGTAAAGGGACATGTAGGGTAGAATGGAGAACAGAAGCTGGGATCTTTATATCATTTTTCTCTTGGTGGGTTTAAAGCCATAAATTTTTGCTATGTGTTGTGGGGGACAAAGGATGATCCAAGATCTATTGGATTCTTGTTATTTTTCAAAAGTCTAATCATCTCATACGGTAACATTTTTTTGTTTTAGGAACGAATAATGATTCAATGAACTATTTCCTTGATTTGGTTTTCTTGATTTGATATATATATGAAAGCTTAGAATGAAAATTAACGCAATTTATTCAGTAATAAATCAATCAAACAAAATACGATAGTTTGATTTCAGTTTAAATTCAATCAAACCAAACCAAATCATTTTCAAATTTTGTAGACTTCTTTCCTACAAAATTTCTTCAAAAATTTTTGGCAAACGAAAGTTTTAATGTTTCTTAAGCCTCTGTCAATACAGAGCCTACATTCTCATGTTCTGGATTATCACATCAGCGCCAATTTGGCTCAATTTGGACAGTTCTTATGATATTTTTATGCTTATTAATTGGTGGTTTCTGATTATGGTCGGTCATCACTAACAGTCTCTAGTGGTTTCATATACCTTATCCTTGTACCACAAGTAATCTAGCAGACAAAAATATTGAGTGAAATTGCTGAGTGGTTCCTTTTTCATACTCGTAATAATTATGGGTGTATACATTATGAAATCGATATCGAAAAAAGATGATGACTTAGTATGGTGGAAATATTTTTGAAATTTCAAATATAAAAGAACTACTAATTAAATTATTTTGTCTTTGTACTTTGTGTTTTACATTTACATTTACTTTTCGCATAATTTGATTATTTTATTATCAAGCGAGTTTTTTTTAAGTATCACAAAAAAAGGGGAATTGAATATGGATAGAGCACAACGGTAGGAATGCGACCTAAATGCACGAAGGATGTACAAATGATATAGGATATGATCTTGTTTCGTCAGAAAATGTGACACCAATGGGGTCGGTGACCATTGGTAAAGTTTTTGATCTTGAGATGATTAATTTGGGTTCGAGTCTCATTCACATTTGTAGGGTGGATTAATAAGGGGGTTTTGGAGAGTCCTAAATTTCATCTCAAACGTTTATGTAATTTAAAAGTGAAAGTAGAATAAAATGTACGTCATTCTAAAAGGGAAAAAAGAAAATGGCACTAATGAAATTTCGGTAACACAAGTAGTAACTCCACACTTTCGGTGATCTTCGGAATTAAATTTCATCAGATTAATTAGCTTCAATGAATTGCGGCTGCTTGGAATCAATATATGTTGTTGTAGGTGTTTGACATTTGATGCATGGTTGCATTGAATTAAATGCGTGGGTGTGTGTCCGCACGTGATGATAGAAAGAGGTCCAAGTGTAGGTAGTCATATATAGGACCATTTTTTATGGCTTTTGTCTTGTACAACTTTGAACAGTCTTATTCGATTTTAGCCCATTGGAACTGCAGTGTCACCTTCAGTCTTCTAACTGATGAGCAGCATATAGGCCAATAGCATGTGGTCGATTATTGTTATGTTAAATTATTTTATACAGTCACCTTCAATCCGTCTAACTGATGAAATTCCGTTTGTATCCTTCAACTACGGGTGTTAACGATTCGATTTATGATTTTTTAAAGAGATTATTACTTGCGAATATAACTAACTATGACTAAATGTCTACGTTGTGTAAAGATTTCATAATGTTTATGTCATGTAATGAAATTTCAAATCTCGAGTATTAGATGTACACGAATATATGTGGCAACCATAGAAGCTGTCACTTGTAAGTTTTTGATTGGTCGGGTACATCCAATAACTAGGATTTGAAAGTTCATTACACGACATTGACTTTTCACGAGATATTTACATAGCATAGACATTTGTTTATAATAAATTACATTCACATGTAATAATTTTTTTTTTTAATTCCATTTCCTTTGATTTTCTTAGTTTGACAATTTTGGAAGTTTACACTAAAACCAAATCAATTCGAATAATCAGAAACGAACCAAACCAAATGCAATGAGTTGATTTTAGTTCGGTTTCGATTAAACCAGACCAAATCAAATCAAACAATTTCAAATGATGTAGATATTCTTTTTAAAATCTTTAGCAAATGAAAATCTTATTATGCATCATTTAACATCACCAAAAATTTATTAAATGAAAAACTATAATATATATTAATTATAAAGGAGATGATATTGGTATCATTATTATAATTATCTTTATATAAAGAATATGAAAAATCATATGTGGCACATTTATTTGGATGCCAAATAAGATTTTTGCTTAGTTGTATTTTTTTTCAAACATTGAATATTTTTTTCATGTCATGTAAATTATTAATTATTAAAATAAATTTTATATTTATCTCTTTGTAATCTTTCAATTTATTTAATCCATTTAAATTTAATATATGTATTTATAGTTAATTTATTTAATCTCTCTATATTCAATGTGTTCATTTCTTGGAAATTAATCTTCTAGTTTATGGTATACGCATTGAAATTGAATTTATGTTGATGTTTTATTTATGAATTATATTTTATACTTTATTCTTTGATTTTATTTATTATTACATGGTTGTATGATTTAGACATTATTAGATAAACAAGTCTATTGATTAGTATAAAAATATATTCATTTATGCTTTTAATAAATAAGTTTATATTTGAATACATTGTGCTACAATATTCTAGTCTTATACTTTTAGAAGCTGAATTATTTATTTTTAACAAATTGTTACGATAACAATTATTAACCATGCAACGCATGAGTTTAATCTAGTTTTTTATGAGTTTAATCTAGTTTTTGATATATGTATCACAACGTCTTAACATTACAACTGATTGTACAAGTTAGGTATGCATAGTTGAGATACATCCATCAAAATAAGTGGTATTAATATCACTTTCCTAATTATAAACTTTTCTATTCATTTAAGACCAGCACGGTACCCTCGCAATGCGGCGGTGGTCGTGGCGGCGACGGTGTGGTGGTGGGGGCGACTGTTGGTGGTGGAGACGGCGTCGAGTGTTATAGATAATTGATGTAAAAGTAATTGATGTAAAGGGTTAATGAAGATATTTTAAAAGATAAAAGACTGATAGTGTAATTTATTATTAAGGATATATTTTAGACATTTTCCTATATAATTTTCAACAAGGGCTATTTTATTTTTAAAAGATTGTTACGATAACAATTATTAACCATGCAACGCATGAGTTTAATCTAATTTTTGATATATGTATCACAACGTCTTAACATTACAACTGATTGTACAAGTTAGGTATGCATAGTTGAGATACATCCATCAAAATAAGTGGTATTAATATCACTTTCCTAATTATAAACTTTTCTATTCATTTAAGACCAGCACGGTACCCTCGCAATGCGGCGGTGGTCGTGGCGGCGACGGTGTGGTGGTGGGGGCGACTGTTGGTGGTGGAGACGGCGTCGAGTGTTATAGATAATTGATGTAAAGGGTTAATGAAGATATTTTAAAAGATAACATGTCAATCGATCCTACACCAAATTAAAGCCCACAATGACAAGTATATAAACCAGTAGTCATCGGACACCTCTCGTGGACTCCCACATTGCTACCCTAGTCTAGTATTGCCTCTCTTGGATCATGCTAAAGATCCTACATGGTCATCTAACATGGCTGGTTTTGATTGTTTCACCCAAACAAACAAACATGTTTAGTTGCTTTCTTTTACTATGCACCATATATACCAAAGTTACAATTCATGGCCACTATTTGCCCATGAGTCTATCTCCATTAGTTTAGCTCTTGACTTCTATCTTGTACCCTTCAAACTTCACATTGAGTAGACTATTCATCGATAATTTGACATTGATATTTGTTAGTCCAACGATCAAATTAGTGATTAGCTGAAAGGACTTATAGTGTTAACGTAAGTCACTGCAAACAAGAAGTCCTCAGCGACTATAATCATCGACGATCAAGGTTCTTTAACGTGTGGGAATAAACAAGTTTAACATTGGTTAGTTTTTACATAGACTAAAAAAACATTCTCATTTTTGTAAGTAAAAGAATCGGGAAAAATATAAAGAGTTTGGAGAGACTCTATACGAGTATAATTTATATAGGCAGCATAACACGAAATGAAATTGGTTACAAATTTATTCCATTTGAAACAACAGTAACATATGAAGTCTTAAAATATTTAATTCTCGTATTTGAATCATAAAACCACTTGACATGAGCCTACAAGTTTGAGCTGTTTTGACCCCTCGTGTATAGATTATGCCAAACACTTGAAGACAGAATCAAACATACAACGAGCAACCCAATTAAATTGATCGTTTAATTAAAAGGATAAACTTAAAAAAACCTTCTGTAAAACGTGGCCAAGCTATTTTCACATATAGTGGTAGTATATTATAACCACTTCTTTAATGTGTTGCCCTCAAAAGTGGATAGTTTAAAAAGCGCTTTTTCTATGCACACTTGGAAAATTGATGTGTACTTCTATGTCAATCTATGTGTACTTGTTGGCCGTTCTCATGTAAAAGACAAAAAAGTTTATCTTTAAACTAGATATTAAGATAAGATATGTTTTTCTTGAGAGGATGAAAAAGGTTTGTGTTATAAGTTATGTATTTTTTTATAAAATGCTTCTTAACCATGATTACGTAGTGTTTAAATCACTATGTTCACCTTAACGAATTTCTAATTCTAGCTAGATCGACAGAAAAACCTTAATTCCCCCTTTTGGCCAAATTAACTCTTTTCTAAAGACCGATATTAGGCAATGTGCATATGTTTTTAGATATAATCCTAAGAAGTTGGTTGCAAACTATTGTAATTATGTTTTATAAATATTCGAATTCAAATACAGTAAGTATAAAGCGATTACTATTCATCCAATAATTTTTTTAAACAAATAATTCACTCAATATAAGCCCTACTTTACACATTTATTTATCTTCTTTAGAACTTGAATGCACGATTAAACTTAGACCAACTATGCCATATACGAAACTACAATTATTCCTTCTAACATCTCAAAGCAATGCTTTTATGCAATTATGCTCCCAGTCCTTTTAGCATATTTCACCATAACTTTATTACATATGTTATCACCATTCACCAAGGTCTATTCTCAAAATTAACGTTATATCAAAGGACGATCGAAGCTCCTGTGACTCATGCGAACATAAAAGGTAATAATTGCCACAACAAACTAGTAGATACGTCTTCTTTCCATAAGAAAATGTAGAGTTAATTGCATTTTTGGTCCTTGTGGTTTGTATGTTTTGGCAGGTTCATAACCTTTTCAGGTTTCATTGCATTTTGGTCCCTATTTCGGAAAACTTTTGCAAATTTGGTACATATTAACGGTAGTTGTTAAATGAAGCCGTTAAGTGCTGTTAGAATTAAAATGGTGTTTAATTGTAAATTTCTAAAAGTGTAAAGGGTATTTGTGTCAATAGTGTTAGTCAAAAAGTTTGTTCTGTTAACACAATTTATTCCTTTTATTGCTTTTATATCCATTTCTTTTATTTAAAAAAAAAGAATTTTTTTTCTGCAAACTTCTCTCTTCGATTTCGTTTTCGCGATTTGTCAAATTGATCTGAAAAACATCAGGTTTTGTTCGCGATCCGATTCCGGTCATATTCATATTTTAAGTTTTCCGATTCATCGAGATTCGCTGACAGTTACTTTTCTGACGAATTTTCCGGCAAAGTTTTTAAATAGAATAATAGGCTAGGGTTTGTGCGAAATGCAAACCTGAGCATTTTGGTACCGGTTTCGTGTTTTAATTCGTAAAAACAAAGGAGAAAGCGCAAATTTAAGTTTTCCGGCGAATTACCATATTTTCCGGCAACAGTTTCTAAAGTTCATTTTGGTCAGGGTTTGTGTGCGGTGGAATTCTGAGTCGATTAGTATCAGTTTCGAGTTTTGGTCAAGAGAATCGTGAATTTCGTTTTCCCGACACGTTTTGAATTTTCCGGCGAACTGTTGAACATTCCGGCCGCCATTGTTTTTACATTTAGCGAGCTAAATTACAAATTTTCATTTATATAGCTCGTAAATTTTTATAAATTTTTACAAAAGAATCAAGTGTATATCTCAGTGACAACATGACAAACTTTTTGACTAACACTATTAACACAAATACCCTTTACACTTTTAGAAATTTATAATTAAACACCATTTTTAATTCTAACAGCACTTAACGGCTTCATTTAACAACCACCGTTAATTTGTACCAAATTTGCAAAAGGTTTCCGAAATAGGGACCAAAAATGCAATGAAACCTAAAAAGGTCTTGAACCTGCAAAAACATACAAACCACAGGGACCAAAAGTGCAACTAACTCGAAGTGGTGAGTGGTGAGTATGCTGCTCTGGAAGTGGTGATGGGTCAGATCTTTATGCAGAGGTTTCATTACAGCCCCTACCCGATTACACCATACCATCTGATGGAGTTACCATGACATGTATTGCATGTACAAATAGAGGTCAGATATTTTTGGCTGGACGTGATGGACACATATATGAGATGCATTATACAACTGGTTCGGGTTGGCACAAAAACTGTCGTAAAGTATGTTTGATTGTTGGTCTTAGTAGTGTTGTTTCAAGGTATGTATAAGAGTCTATATAATACTCTTTTGACACCTTGTCAAATGTTTATGCTTCCCACATGCTGATGACAATTATTTTATCTGTAACCGGGTGCTTGAATGTGCGTTTTGAAATTGATTATGTGATACTGTATGAATACAATCGGATAGTCATCTAATAATTAAATAATACAGTAGTATGACAGATTCTTATTATAAGAAATTAATAGATAGAATTAAACTGGGCATTCTTTATACTCTGTATCATTTATATGGGAAATAATAAATAATATCTATCCTTACATGCAGCAACAACAAATTTTAAGTGAGGAGGGTATTTTAGGAAAGAGTAGAGTGAAAGGAGGACGATGCACTTCCTGTTTAAAAAAGGAGGAACCAAAAATGAACTTCTATGATAAACTATGTTTGTAGTTTTCATAAATGCTATGTATTTTGTTTCATGGTATTTTGTTTCAGTATTGCTAGAAAGTATTAAATCCAATTATCCTAACTGATGATTTGACTACTGCATAATCTGGAAAATCATATTTTTAATTTCCTTCCAAACAATAAACTTCGGTCCTACAAGCTATGGTCGCAATAATCGCTAATCACTTGTATCATTGCAACAATCGCTAAAACCTGAACATTAGTACTCTCATTCAGGGTTGAGGAACTGATTTATGTTATGTCCTTCTCAAACATGTTTGTGCTATTTTTTTCCTTCCTATTTTTTGATTCAGGTGGGTGGTACCGAATGTATTCAAGTTTGGTGTTGTGGACCCCATTGTTGAAATGGCTGTTGACAACGAGAGACACATTTTGTATGTCCGAACTGAAGAAATGAAAATTCAGGTATACACTTTAGGTCCAAATAGTGATGGACCACTTAAGAAAGTGACAGAGGAGAAGAATTTGATTAATCAGAGGGATTCACATGGCGGCAGCAGGCAGGCTGCAGCTGCTCGATCGACAAAAGCTTCTATAGTTTCTATATCTCCTTTATCTACAATAGAGTCAAAATGGATGCATCTTGTAGCAATCTTATCAGATGGTAGAAGAATGTATCTATCAACTACTAAATCCAGCGGAAACAGTGGCTCGTTTAGTAATAATATTCAGAAACCAAGCTATCTAAAAGTTTTCACAACCCGACCTACTCCTCCGTTGGGGGTGGGTGGTGGGTTGTCATTTGGGGCAATATCTCTAGCAGGTAGATCTCAAAGCGAAGATCTTTCTTTAAAGATAGAAACAGCACATTACTCGTCTGCGACACTTGTTCTATCTGATTCATCTCCCAACTACGTCATCACTTCTGATTGTGAATAGGGATTTAACTACACAGTCATCCTCTTCCACTAGTTTAGGGACAAATGTTAGGAGTTCGAGGGCTTTAAGAGAATGTGTATCTTCTTTACCAATTGCAGGTCGTATGCTGGCTGTTGCTGAAGTCCTACCCTTACCAGATACAGCTGCAACTGTGCAATCACTGTATTCACAATTAGAATTTTGTGGGTATGACAACTTTGGTGAGTCATCTGAAAAGTTGGCTAGGAAATTATGGGCTAGAGGTGATTTGCCAACTCAACATATATTACCTAGGCGCCGGATTACTATGGGGATGATGGAAGTTGTTTTTAATAGACTAGTTGACATTTTAAGAAGGTTACTAGAGTCTAACACTCCAAGAACAATACTTGAAGACTTTTTTAATCGATTTGGTGCTGGTGAGGCTGCTGCGATGTGCCTAATGCTAGCTGCAAAAATAGCACACACGGAAAATTTTATAAATAATGTTGTTGCTGAGAAGGCTGCTGAGGCCTTTGAGGACCCTTGAGTTGTAGGTGTACCCCAGCTTGAAGGTAGTGGGGCATTGGCTAATACTCGGACATCTGCTGGTGGGTTTAGCATGGGTCAAGTGGTTCAAGAAGCGGAACCAGTTTTTTCGGGTGCTCATGAAGGGCTCTGTTTATGTGCATCACGATTGCTTCTGCCGGTGTGGGAGCTTCCTGTCATGGGTTCTTCTGATGCTACAAGCGAAGATGGGATAATTGGATGCAGACTTTCGGTCGAGGCAATGCAAGTTCTTGAAGATAAACTTCGGTCTCTAGAGAAGTTTTTAAGATCTAGAAAGAATCAAAGAAGAGGACTTTATGCCAATGTTGGTTTGGGAGATATGACCGGTTCTTTTCTGATCGGGACAGGTACTGATATGGGGACTGGCGACTAGGGTATGGCTAGAAACTTATTTAGTCCGTATTCTCGGGGTTTGGAGTCTGGTGCTGCCACATCCAATAAAAGTGTTAAGGATGCAAAATTAATTACTAATAAGCTTGGTTAAGAATATTTGCAGGATTAATAAAGTTGAGGGACCATTTGAGCAATTCTGGAAAGTTGAATGAAGCTGGAACTTGAAGAATAAAAGAAAGGGACCAGATATGTTATATTCTAAAGATGAAGGTCTTTCTTGAAGATGTGTCAAAGACTTGTTCGATTAAATCTATCTAAGTTTTCCAAGGCATTTTTATAGATCAATAAATGCCTTGGGTTTTTCCTTTTGAGTTTGTTAGATTTAATACATTATCTACCTTTTGGTTACAAACTGGTAACTTCATTTATACAAGGAAATGAAATTTACATAAGTCACAGAATGTAAATAAAATACAAGTAGAGAATCCAAAAAGTTTACCATCTCCACCCATTTAGAGAACCCATATTGCATCACACCAGGATTATCAGTTTTAACTAGTGGCCCTCTAGTATAACTGACTTCAACATGAAAGTACTTGGTGCCTGGCTTAATTGTTACAAAAACACCATTAATTGCCCCACTGTGCTTTTTGGTTGCCATGATCTGGGAATAATAGTTTCTGGCTACAATTTCATTTGAAATTTTAATAGTCCCAGCTCCAGCAGCCTGCACAGCAACCTTGATGTCATCATTTGAGATTTCGTTAGTTGGTTCAATGAAGGTTCTAAGATCAGCATCTCTGTGCAGTGATTTTCTTGGTTGAGGGTTCCTTCTTGGTGGATTCAAGACCCTTTTTACAACCTTCTTAACATTTTCAATTCTCTTAATAATCCCACTGGCCCGATTCTCTTTTGCCTTCTCCACTGATATGTTCAGATTTCTAGCATCATGCTCAGCTTCATCATCAGGATAGTGTCTGTCTAGTTCAATATCAAGCATTTCTTGTAACATGCCCACTATCCTTGCATCATCTTTTACTTTGGCATATTCCTCCTTAGTGATTCCCAAAAGAAGAGCATCACTAATATCAAGCATTTTAATCTTGGCAAGATGTTCTCTGGCTTGAGCTTGGTTTACTTGTTTCATTTTCTTTCTTTCTTTGATTTGATCTCCAAGTCTTTCCAATCTTTTGCTATCACTTTCTGAAACTGGAGGAAGCTTATCAAGATTGCCAGTTTCTAACATTGGTACATCAGTGGCCGGCTGGGCAGATTCATCAGTTGCTAACCCTTTGCCCTTATCAACATTCCCCCTATCAATCACATCATCAGGCTCATCAATCCTTTGCTCACCAGTTTTAGTACTGGTAGCCACTACCATTTCTCTACCAATTTGACTTCCAGATTGACCACTTCCAGTTGCAATTGGTGCAAGGACTGCACTTCTTTCCCACTTGGCAGCATCTAGACCTGCCCTTATGACTTCCCATTTAGAATGGTGAGATGGCAACCGGTCAAGAGACTGCCATGTTTGCATGTCCTTGCACTCTTTAAAGATTGTGCACATCATCCTGAAAGATCTCCACAGATGGTTGGTCTCTTTAGACTGGGTCAGAACATTTGCTGCAACTTGTTGCTGACCAGTCTTCAGTTCATCCAATGTCTTAGAATCTTCATCCAGGCCAGAAACCACTTTTTCCTTCACCTCTTCATCCTTTTTCTTTAAAATTTCCACTTCAGTTGTCAGCTTGTCAAGAGACTGAGTGTCATTTGACACCTGGGTGTTTAAAGTATCTATGCTGCCCCTCAACTGGTTGATCTCATTAGTGAGTAGGGCCAGATCAACCTGAGGAGTGGCCAGCTTGGTGATCTCAGCTATTACCTTTTCAATCAATTGAGTTTCTCTTGCACCCAGCGTATCATCAATTTTCTGACCAACTGAAGTCATCAACTGTTGCCCAAGCTCAGTCACATTTAAGCCAGGTTTTTCAACTAATTCCTTAACCTGCTTTTCAATCTCCTTCAAATCAACCTCTGATTGTCTGACAGTATTTCCCAGCAGGTTGGAGATTGAAGTAGTGACTTTGTTCTGAGTAAGGTCGAAGGCTTCCTTTAGAGAAGTTGCCAGATTGTTGCAGCCTTCGACCAGCTAATTTATCTTCTTGAATACCAGATCCTCATTTTCAGAAAACTTATTTATCCCCAGATCAACAACCTTAGAATTTCTAGTTGTGTCCTTGTTGTATCTGGAGAGGGACTTGGTATTTTTATCAATTGCCTTTTGAACATCCTCCACCCTTTGAATAAGGTTTTGGATGTCGGCTTGGAAAGAGGCAAATTGTGTTTCCAGTGACGGAGGAGAACGTGTCACTGGACCAGCAGCAGTTACTACTGGAGTAACTGGAGGAGGCAGATTGAGAGAAACCTCCCCAGTTGACATCGCAGCAGTTGAGGAAATAATAATAGGAGTGGTGGAAGAAGGAAGGACATGAAATTCAAATTGTTGGACATGCTGAGAATGCCCAGCTGTGTCCAACGGCGGCGGTGGTGGTGGCATTTCTCGAAGGAGTGAGAACTGCCCAGATGGTGATGGTGTCATACGTCTGTTTCCAGATATATAGCTATATGTGGGAAATGGATTTTCAGTAAGCTCATTTTCTTGAGATGGTAAAACTGAAATTGAAGTTTCTGGAGGCGAGACATGAGATGAAGGGTTTTGATCTTGTGCAGAAGACTCAAAAATCTCAATGTCTGATGCAGTACCTTCAGAATCCGAAGATTCAATAAGGATTTCCTCGTCATTAACACTCATGTCCAGATCCATGAATGTAACTGAGGGCTGACCAGATTGGTCAGTCTCCAGATGACCTTCTCCAGTTTCTTGGAAGGTTGCATCTGTTGGAGGATCAGTTACCGAGGTAACTTTACCAGGGATAGAGGTCACTGGGGTTGCCTCAGTTATAATTGCTATATCCACAATCATAACATCATCAGCCGTAGAGTTGGGAACCTCAGTCTCCAGCAGTGACTGGCCAGAGACGTCGTCAATTCGTGCAAGAGAAGTGTCAGAAGATAGGCCGTGGACACTTTGTGCAGACTCTAACTCTAATCTGGGTTGGGGTAGCCCAGTATCATCTTCACCACCCTCTCCTACAGAAATTTCGAGGGTGGCTGCTAGCGGTTATCCCATTTGACTTTCTCCAGGTTCCTGTTGGGAGGAAATTGGAGGGCTGGTTTGGTTTCTACTGTCAGTGGCAAGTGCTAACTGAGTCCTAGGGTGACATGTTCTTTTTGCCTTTGGAGCTCCTGAAAGACCTGTTGGGAGGTCTCCAGGGTAGATGGTTGAGGGGACAGACACGCTGGAGTTGGAGGGGTTAGACTGTTGCCCGGGTTCGGCAATGGTCACAATTCCAGCAGACGAACCGGTGGGTCCCTCATTATTTTGAGGCCCGCCCAGTTGTCTTTCCGACTCACCTTGGACTGGTGCATCGGTTTTAGAGAATGCCAGCAACATTCTCTGAGGGATCTCAACCTCCCCATCGACAGATGTTAGGGAGTCAAGATTCCTCAACAACTCTGGGACAGTGTACAGTGATTGAGTATTATTATATTCTTCACTGCCCAGAAGTTGAAGAAAACAGAGTGACAAATACCTGGAGAAGGGGATGCATAATCCCCTGGAGCCCTTCAGTTTAATTACCAGGCTTCTGAATAAAATATCGGCAAAGTCAACTCTGAGTCCATTCCACAAGCAGTAAGCCATCTCTGCTTGTGTGGAGTTGATCTGGTCCAATCCACCAGAACTCCCACCCATGCTTTCAACTAGGTGAATGAAAAAGTACCTCCAGGATGGTGAGAGGCCCTTCATAGTCATAGCACCTTTGACTTTCAATACCCCATTTTCCAAGCACTCCTTGTTTCCCAAATCAAGGAGTACCTGGCAGAAATTGATGTTCTGGGATATCACAACTGGAGATTCACCCTGTCTCCAGTAGTTGAGGTGCAGAGCATCCCTCAACGTTTCTGCAGTAATAGTACACTGGACTGATCCATCTTTAAGTGTGAAAGAAATAGATGAACAGTCTTCTGATAGTTCTGCTCTGTACCAAAACTTACACAAGTACTCATGGTACATCTTGCGTGGGTTGAGGAAAAAGACTCGCCGAGGGGAGAATCACGAAGAAATGCTTGGATTCTCCCGATTAATGTATCGGCGGCTTGAGTCCCTCTCAAACTGGCCATTGGATTGTTTGGATTTAATTTAATTGAAGTGGGATTTGAAGGGGCACCACTGGCTCGTTTGACATTGTTAGATGGATTATAAGGGACTGTAAGCAGATTTACATCCCTACTTCTTGATTTAGGTGCCATTTTCTAAAGATATGAATATGAAACTGAAAATTTGGGAATTAGGGTTTGATTTATGAAGCAGAGAGAAGAATGAGATTATTTTGATGATGATTGGAAGTAAATGAAGGAATGTGAAAGAAAGTAAATTTGATCAGAGTAAATAAGGGGTATTTATAATGAAATCATGATCCCAATGAAATACCAAGAATTATATTTTATTATCAAAACTCAATTTTGTAGATATTTTTACAAATGTTAATTTGAATTTTGAACAAAAAATTTAATTCTCCGTGTCAGCATTAAATGCTACGACGGCTTAACTTACCCACGCGCCCACTACCGTTCATATTCCCAATAAAAACAGTTGTCTTTTACCAAAAATGACTTTAAACACGTCATATGACGATATTGAGTGGGTTAAAACACTCGAGTACCATCACGTGTCACAAATATTGACCAAGTATTCTCCAACGTTATGAAAATCTGGTTAACCACCAGTTTTAAGACAAGACCGAACATGTACACTAGAGGATTAGTCCAGTGCCAATTTCCAACTGGAGAGTTCTCCAGTTGCCATTTTCAAACAAAAAGAATTTTGGTAAGAATTTATTTTGAGTCTTTCCCCCTAAAATGATGATCCAGAAATCGATTAGTGCCAGGATAGTATCACAAAGGCGTTCGATAGCCTGGCGAGCAAAGATTATCTGGACCTCCTCAACTGGACAACTTCATCAGTGTCACTGACGCGTTCATAACAAAAATCTCCAGTTTTAAGGATTTAACATTCCCAGTTCGCTGATGAGATGTTTAAAAGTTTTCTCATCAAGAGGTTTTGTAAAAACATCAGCGAGCTGTTTGTCAGTGGGGATGAAATGAATTTCAATGTCTCCTTTTCATAACATGATCACGAATAAAATGATACCTGATGTCAATATGTTTTGTCTTAGAGTGCATCACTGGGTTGTGAGATATAGCAATTGCACTGGTGTTGTCACAAAAGATCGGGGTCCTTGTATACTTTTGACCATAATCTAGTAATTGGTTCTTGATCCAGAGAATCTGGGCACAACAACTGGCCGCAGAAAGTACTCTGCCTCAGCAGTGGACATAGAGACTGACGTCTGCTTCTTGCTGGTCCAACTTACCAGTTTTCCTCCAAGGAAATGACAAGCACCAGTTCTTGATTTTCTATCTATCTTACAACCTGCATGATCTGAATCTGAATAACCCATTAGATCTAACCCTGAGCCTTTGGGATACCAAAGACCAAGGCTAGGACACCCTTTCAGGTATCTAAAGATGCGCTTAACAGCATCCAAATGTGATTCTTTTGGGTTAGCCTGAAATCTGGCACATAGACATGTTGCAAACATTATATCTGGTCGACTGGCAGTTAAATACATCAGTGAACCAACCATACCACGGTATTCAGTGGTGTTCACTGGTTTGCCAGTTGGGTCAGAGTCCAAATTTAAAGGTGCTACAATAGGTGTGTTTTTCGATGGGATTGAATCATATTTGTATTTTCTTAACAAATCTCTGACATATTTTTCTTGGTTTATAAATATTCCATTTCAGTTTGCTTAATCTGAAGACCTAAGAAAAATGTTAATTCACCCATTAAACTCATTTCATACTCAGATGACATGAATTTAGAAAACCTTTTACACATTGCATCATCAGTTGAACCAAATATAATGTCATCAACATAAATTTGTACAAATAAGATATTACCTTTTTCTTTCAAGATAAATAAGGTATTATCTATTGCACCTCTTTGAAAGCCATTTTGAGAAGATGTTTAGTTAAAGTATCATACCAGGCTCTTGGGGCTTGTCTAAGACCATACAAAGCTTTGTTCAGTCTATATACCCAGTGAGGATGCTTCTCATTGATGAAGCCTGGAGTCTACTTAACATACACTTCTTCTTCCAATGTTCCATTAAGGAACGCACTTTTGACATCCATCTGGAAGACTTTGAACTGCAGATGGGCTGCATAAGCCAGAAATATTCCGATGGCTTCAAGTCTTGCAACTGGAGAAAAAGTTTCATCAAAATCAACGCCCTCTGCCTGACAATAACCCTGGGCAACTAATCTGGCTTTGTTTCTTACAACATTGCCATCTTCATCCATCTTGTTTCAGTAGACCCATCTTGTACCAATGGGTTCTTTCTTTAACCCTGGTGGACAAGGAACAAGTTCCCACACATTATTCCTTTCAAACTGGAGAGCTCTTCTTGCATAGCTTCCACCCAGCTTGGGTCTGCCATAGCCTCGTCAATCTTCTTCGGTTCAATCAGTGATAAGAAGGTGACGTTTAAGCATTGCTCACTGGTGGCTCTTCTAGTCTGAACCCCACTACTTGGATCTCCCACAATCTGTTCAATTGGATGTGCTCGAGTCCATTTAGTGTATTGACTAGGCTGGTGCAAAACAATATCAGTGCAAGTCACCTGGCGATCTTCTTCAGTTGCAGCAGCTTCTGGAGGAGGATCAGTCAAAACTACTTCTATATCCTCATCAGAGTCAATGAGGTCACGATTTGCATCATGAAATTCTTTATTAAAAGGCATTTCTTGAAGAACTGGAGAAGTTGGAGTTTGAACTGGTGCTGATATTGGAGTAGCACGTACATCAGATCCAATCACCAATTTCTGTGGTAAGTTGAAATTGATGGAGGGATAGAATGAAGTGTCACTGGTGGTGCTCTTCTTCTTAACTGGTTCCAGTTGAGTGTAACTAGAAGCATCTTTTGGTGAAACAACTGACTGATGAACTTGGTCAGTTTCACCAAAATTTATTGGAACGACTGGAGAGATATCAAGGCTTAGTCTCTTGTTGATTGCTTCAGTTGATTCGTCAAATGTGACATGAATTGTCTCATGAACCTTTTGGAGTCTATAATTATAAACTCTAAAGGCCTTTCGAATATCTGAATAGCCTAAAAATACACCTTCATCAGCTTTTGCATCAAACTTTCCAGCTGACTGGAATCATTTAAAATATAAACTGGACAACCAAATACATGAAAATATCCAATATTTGGTTTCCGACTCCTGAGTACTTCATAGGCAGTCTTCTTATGTCTCTTGATGTAGACTGACCGGTTTTGGGTGTGACAAGCAGTTGCAACTGCTTCAGCCCAAAAACTGGTGGGAAGACCTGATTCAGATAGCATACTTCTGGCCGCTTCTACCAGTGTGCGATTCTTTCTTTCCACAACTCCATTCTGCTCTGGAGAGTGTGCTGATGAGAAGTTTTGAGAGATGCCAGTGTCATTGCAAAATGTTTCAAGTACCTTATTTTGAAATTCAATACCATTATCACTTCGCAACTGACAGACTTTTCGAGTGTACTTGAGTTCAATTCTTTTGATGAGAGAGATGATTTCAGCAGGTGCATCACTTTTGGATCTGAGGAATGCCACCCAACAATATCTGGTGAATTCATCGACCACAACTAGAGTGTACTTCTTTCCAGCTCTAGTTTGAACATTCACTGGACCAAAGAGATCCATATGAAGCATGTGAAGAGGTTTAGTGATGCTAAAGTTTTGCCTTGTTTTGAAACTGGCCCTTTTCTGCTTGCCCATCTCACACCCTGGACATGGCTTTTCTTTATTGAAAGAAATCTGAGGTATCTCATCTACCGGTTGTTTGCGATACAACTTGTTAATATTTTTGAAATTAAGATGGGATAATCTTTTATGCTACAGCCAGTTGGTGTCCTCATCAGCCTTGGTATAGAAGCACTGCTCTTTTGGAGCTGGTTCCATATCCATGATGTACACATTTTCTTTTCTTGGTGCAACCATCACCACTTTCCAATCCTTGTTAAATATGGTGCCTTGATCAATATCGAACAAAACTCTGTAGCCATCATCACAAAGTTGGCTTACACTGATCAGGTTGTATTTCAAACCATTTACAAATGCAACTCTTTTGAATTCGACCTGTCCGTTATTGAGCACACCATATCCTTCAGTCTTTCCACTTTGATCATTACCAAACGTCACTGCCGGTCCATCTTGGACAGTGAACTCTTCAAGCAGGGGCTTACATCCGGTCATAGTCCGGCCAGCTGCACTATCCAGATACCAGGTATTCTTTTTTCGATCGCCCTGCACACCCACAAAAATCATTAGTTATTTTTGTGAACCCATCTTTTCTTGATGGGTTCACTGGACTTCACTACAGAAGTCTCAGTTGATTGTTGTGGTGTTAAACTGAAGACTACATCTGGATCTTTTTCACCAGCTCCAGGTGCAGGAGTAAAAACGATTGGTATTTGATACTTGCTCCCCTTTTTCTTATCAGATTTTGTTCCATATGGAACATTCTTTTGTTTTGGTTTTGAGGGGGGTTTAATATTTTGTTTTTCAACTGGAGGTGATGAACCTCCTTCCAGATTTTTAATCCTGGCAGTACAACTCTGAACCTGTCTAGACAAAAGTTGGAGTTGACTTTCCAGTTTTGACAAAATATTATTTTCATCAGGCTGCTGAACCTTGGACCTAGGTTCGGCTGGAGTTTTGGTCTTTTGAGTCTTGGGCTCCTTAGACTTCTGAGGTAAAGGCTTGTTACCAGATGCCTTTTTAACTAGAGAAGTAGCCTAATTGGCTCCAGGTTTAACCTCAATGGGGGTGGTCTCAATGGGTTCAGTTTTGACAGTCTCGGGTTGATCATATGGAGTTTCAATGCATTTCAAGATCTCCAGATTTCCATGCATTTTTTTGGGCATCAATAGTTCTAGAAAATGCATCATAATTCTTTCCAGATGCTTTTACCCATGACTTGATAATCATTTGTTCTTTTTCAAGATCAGATTTTAATTTTTGATTTTCAAGTTCAAAAGCCTCAATTTTCAAAATTGACTCCTTGAGAGCCAACTGGACACTTTGTAAATCATTCAATTGTGGTTTAACATTGTTCAGTTCAGTTAAGATAGTATCCAGATATCTTTCACTGTCTGCTCTAACAGTTTCCACAAAAGCTAAATCACCACTTAATGATTCAGCTAGGTCCAGTTTCAGTTCTGGATCAACCTGGTTGTCATAATCACTTACCTTTTTTAAAATGATGTCCACCCATCTTCCAGTGATGACATCTTCTTTTGACACATGTTGCTGTTGATCTTCCAAGGCCATGAAACACATGTCCCTTTCCTCTTCATCATCAGCCGATGAGTCATCAGAGTACTCCCATTTTCCCTCAGTTTGTGCCATCAAGCACTGATCCTTTTCTTTTTCCATGGACAGGAGGGCAATATGGGCCTTAAGCTTCTTATATTTAGCTTTATAGCTATCATCAGGCCGATTGAAATTTGGGACAGAGGGACCAGTTTGGTTGTTCATCTGACTAGATCTGCATTCCTTCATAAAATGACCTTTCTTACCGCATTTATAGCAGGTAAGATTGGTTTTATCCAGAGAGCTGGAGCTGGAAGCATTGTTTGGGTCATTAAATCTTTTAGATTTATGCTTAAACCTATTAAAGGTTTTAGCAATCATGGCTACCAGATCATCATCATCAGTTTCATCACAACCATCACTGATTTCAGTGGTCAGGCCAGAGTTCAAGAAACTGTTCAACATCTCCTTCATTGAGTGTGACTGGACACTCTCTGCAGATATTAAAGCAGCACAAGGTCACTCAGTTATGTTAGCAACCTTGGGACTCCGGGCATGGTTCATGGCATCCTGCTCAGCCACCAGTCTTGCTGCATTATTATCTTCAGTGAATCTGAAGGCTCCATAGAGCGATGCAAGAGTGTGATTGTGCAGGGTTTTACCTTGTCTTAAGACAAGAACCATATTTTCCTATTTGGAAGGAAGAATATCACAAAACTTCTCAAGAAGAATATCCTTATCCTTCTCAACACCCAAGCCTCTCAACTGATTAATGAGGCTAGAAAACCTGGTGTAAGTACCAGTTAGACTTTCATTGGGAAGTGCAAAGAAGGATTCATACTTCTTGTTCAGGGCAACCTTTCTGGTGACAATAGTGTCATCACCTCCTTCAAACTGAATGACTAATTCATCCCACATTGCCTTGGCACTGGGGAACAACACAAGTGTTGGAATTAAGGGGACAGCTCCAAGGATCATGTTCTTGAGTCTGGTGTCCAGATCTACAAGTCTACGATCCTCATCAGACCAGTGGTCTTCGAGCTTTTCTCTGGAACCTCTTCTTCCAGTTGGATCTAGAAGAGGACTTACCCCAAGAGACATGGGTGTATAAGGTCCATCCTTAAGGATTTTCAGCATATACCTCTCTATCCCACCAAAATGCAAGAGCATTCTGGCCTTCCATGTACCAAAGGTCTCACTGTTTCCATCAAATTTGGGAACAGGAGTGTTAGAATAATGTACATGAACATGGTTAGGGGCATTAGGAGGAGGAGGGTTTGTATTAACATTTTGAATAGGTGGTGTATTAACATTAAGAGGGTTTTCACCTTGACCAGAACCATCCCCACCTTCAGTAGTAGTCATCTAAGCAGATCTAGGCAAGTATTTTAGCCTTCTGCTTTGATACCACTTGTAAGTCCCAACTCAATAAATGGTACTACCAGAAGACACCTCAATGTCGATGGTGGGGTTACTTTGCAATATAAACACTGAACTGGAGACGACCAGTTGCAGTGAGTGTATACCAAGTTCTTGATAAAGATTACTTATTAAGGTGACAATAAGTAAATGACAATGCAATAAGTAAATACTTGTAAAGTAAAGTGGTGAGACAATATGTATTTTTCAAGTGTAATTTATTTATTAACTTTAAATAAATTACAAGGTTGTTGCGGAACCAAGATAATACAAGTATGTAAATATCCTAACAATCTATGAAATACAATTGATCTACACTTGGAAATTCTCTTGACAATCGAAACACTTAGAGTTGTGAAATGTTCTTTTTTGCGATTGAGAGAATATTGCACAAGTTCACCAAGAATATTGCAGGTTTGCTAAGTTGTTTTCTTGTTGTGCAATGACCTCTATTTATAGGCAAAGTTGACATTGGGATGTCGACTTTGGCCGTACAAATATGGTTGAGAGCATTTAAGGAATAAAATTTAATTCCTTAAAATGCTGTGTAAAGTTACAGAATAAAGTAACTTTTCTCAACCTGCTTTATGTACCTTTTGTACTTTATACATAGATAAATCCTTTTATCCGTGTAATAGCACATAAAGCATAAAGGTCTTTTCCTCGTAATCAGTGTAAAGCTTTGTAAGTACTTTACACTGATGGTCTCTAGTTTGTATCTGAGTAGAATGTCAACTGGGCTTCGCTGCCATTGTCATTCTCTATCTTCCACTTGTTGTCTTCGACTTCAACTGGAATGATTCTTCATCTGGTCAGATCTCAACTGGAGGAAGTCTTCAATTGCGTTAACTGTACGTTGCAACTGGACTTCAATATATTTCTGGACAAATCTTCTTAGTCTCCAAATGCAACTGGAGACTGTCCACTTTCAGCGAAACTGGTCCTAACAGTATTTTCTTTACCAATTGAAGGTCGTATGCTGGCTGTTGCTGAAGTCCTACCCTTACCAGATACAGCTGCAACTGTGCAATCACTGTATTCACAATTAGAATTTTGTGGGTATGACAACTTTGGTGAGTCATCTGAAAAGTTGGCTGGGAAATTATGGGCTAGAGGTGATTTGCCAACTCAGCATATATTACCTAGGCGCCGGATTATTATTTTCGGGGATGATGGAAGCTGTTTTTAATAGACCAGTTGCCATTTTAAGAAGGTTACTAGAGTCTAACACTCCAAGAACAATACTAGAAGACTTTTTTAATCGATTTGGTGTTGGTGAGGCTGCTGCGATGTGCCTAATGCTAGCTGCAAAAATAGCACACACGGAAAATTTTATAAATAATATTGTTGCTGAGAAGGCTGCTGATAGCCTTTGAGGACCCGAGAGTTGTAGGTGTACCCCAGCTTGAAGGTAGTGGGGCATTGGCTAATACCCGGACAGCTGCTGGTGGGTTTAGCATGGGTCAAGTGGTTCAAGAAGCGGAACCAGTTTTTTCGGGTGCTCATGAAGGGCTCTGTTTATGTGCATCACGATTGCTTCTGCCGGTGTGGGAGCTTCCTGTCATGGGTTCTTCTGATGCTACAAGCGGAGATGGGATAATTGGATGCAGACTTTCGGTCGAGGCAATGCAAGTTCTTGAAGATAAACTTCGGTCTCTAGAGAAGTTTTGAAGATCTAGAAAGAATCAAAGAAGAGGACTTTATGCCAGTGTTGGTTTGGGAGATATGACCGGTTCTATTCTGATCGGGGCAGGTACTGATATGGGGACTGGCGACTGGGGTATGGCTAGAAACTTATTTAGTCCGTATTCTCGGGGTTTGGAGTCTGGTAATGCTGCCACATCCAATAAAAGTGTTAAGGATGCAAAATTAATTACTAATAAGCTTGGTTAAGAATATCTGCAGGATTAATAAAGTTGAGGGGACCATTTGAGCAATTCTGGAAAGTTGAATGAAGCTGGAACTTGAAGAATAAAAGAAAGGGACCAGATATGTTATATTCTAAAGATGAAGGTCTTTCTTGAAGATGTGTCAAAGACTACTAGTATATATACATCATATACTTGTTCTAGGGTTTTCAGTTTTTTACCCGATCATATTATTCGTATATCTATATCTATCTCTCTCATCATTCGAGATTCATATAATTTCTGTATTTTGTATATCAATTTGATATACATATATTCTATAACTAATCATCATCTGGATGATTAGTATTTGATTATGTTCTTATTCAATCTGGTTGTAATAATAATTTTTCATAATAAAATCATAATAATAATTACTCATTCTGGTTGATTGTTGATATTTGTTTATGGTATCAGAGCCATCACCGTATCGATTGGATATGTTTTGATCTGGTACAGATCTAGGGCGTATTCCTTCAAGAACCCTAGATTTGTTTCTTTTGGGGTTATTATTCGATTAAGTTAAGGTTTCGATTTCAAACCCTAATTTCTGATATTCCGTTGCTTCTCCTGATATTTTCCCTAATTTTTAGGGTTTATATTTTCAGATCCTGATTCTATCTCTTGACTAAGTGAATCAAGAGTAGGATTAGGGTTCCTCTCCTTCTTCCGATAGCACTGTATTGTTATCTCTTCTCTTTTATCTCTTATTTTTAAATTTTTTAAAAAAATCTTAATTCTCGAAAAAACAATTGTGTTAAACTTGACCTGCCTTATTAAGAGGTTATGAATCCTGTCCCTGGCACTTTTGTAAGATTAAGAGTATTTTTACACACACACACACACACACACACACACACACACATATATATATATATATATATATATATATATATATATATATATATATATATATTAAAAAAAATTCTGTTATTATTTTGTGTTTATTTGTGTTTACTTGATATATTTGCTTGATATTATCTGATTATCTGTTTGTTTTTTTTTTTGCTATTTGTTATTATTGATTGTGGTTATTTATGATATTTGTGTTTGTTTGCAATGGATGATAATAATAATAATAATAATAATAACAATAATAATAATAATAATAATAATAATAATAAATGTAGATCTAGATCTGGCGATTTCGGTGATCGGGACGACTCGCTATCTACATCATCAATTCAACAATTGTTATCCAAATCCCTTTAATCACTTGTAATAATATGTCTAGATCTGCAAATTTATAATAATAACTAATCAATATTTGAGTGATCGAGATTGGCGTCTCACCTACCGTCATCAATATCCTCAAATTCCTTTAACTAACTAATTAATTAACAACTATAATAATAATACTAAATACTCAAGGTGCACGAGCTGCTTTGATTTCATCCTAATAGTATGAAATTATTATAATAACTATAATAATAATATATCAACATGCTCCTTTTGTTACTGCATTCAGCTTTGTTTATTTCAAATTTTTAAGTTCATGTCTCTTGTGCTAATGAAGATCCATTTTTCAAAGTTGCTGGACTTGCTTTTTTTATAGCTTTGTGGCCTATCAACTTATTTTTTGTCCAGATTGTAGTGACAGTTGGTTGCGGATTTAGGCTCTTTATGGCTATTGTGCGATTTCATTGCCCCTTTGTTGGTCTTAGTGGTTGTCAAGATGGTGGTGGTAACAGCCTCACCAAAACCTCTTTGATCACTCATTTTCGTGATCGTCATTTCAATGGGGATGCATTAGCTATCACAAAACATTCTCTTACGACTAGTCTTGTTGTTTTTGAGGCGGCTGAGGTTACGCTTAAACGTATGGGTCTATGGTTATGTGGGATTTGTTTTAAAACGCATACTCTTCGCTTTAAGTGTCGGCATGGCAATGGTTCTGATTTTGTGTCACCCCCTGATTGTGGTGATGGTGTTGTTAAGTTCGTGTTGTTTAATCTCACCAAACCGCAAATTCCTTCTTCTACTCCACTTACACATGTTGAAGATTTGGTTTCGGATGTACATGGTGGTTTCATTTTGCCTCTACTTGACACTATGTTTTCTAAGGGGTTGCGTACTGTTAAGTCCATCCCTCCAAAGTGTCGCTTGGGATTCTCTTGGATATTGAAAGGAGCACTTGATAAGGTGATATGCATGTCTGATGACATTTCCTGTTGGGTTAGTTTGCTAATCTTGACTCTTTGTATCCTTAAAACCTTTTGTCCAAGGAGTAATGTAGAGTGTAGATCTACTATTAAGCGCCAGCGCCAGGAAGAGTGTATTGCTAGTGCCATTTGTGTTTGGGGCACGCCTGGTGGTTGTGCGCAGCTTGTGCGAGAGGCTTTAGCCGAACCTTCCCCATCATGGTCTAGTATTGTTGAGGAAAACTTAGCCTTGGGTGACCGTAATGTCAAGCAGTGTAAAAGGAAGATTTGTGATGGACATTATACTGCGGTTGTCCGAGTTCTTTCTTCTTCTGGCGTTGCTCCTTTTAATGATGTTACTCTCGAGGACTTAAAGGCTAAGCACCCTTTCAAAAGTGCTCCTTCATTGCCACATACACCTATTGATAATCATCACCTAATTACATCTCCTTCTTTAGTTCGTGATATGATTAAAAGTTTTCCTCATGGTACGTCTTGTGGTCGGGATGGGTTACGTGCCCAACACCTTTTGGATTGTTTAAGTGGTGCCGCTGTAGCTATTTCTGATGAGTTAATCACTTCTATCACCCATGTGGTGAATCTTTTTCTTGATGGTAAATGTCCGAGGGGGTTGGGTGAGTATATTGCTAGTGCTCCTCTCACACCGTTGGTCAAGCCGGGGGGCGGTATCCGTCCTATTGCTGTAGGGACTGTTTGGAGGCGTTTGGTTTCCAAGGTTTGTGCTTCTATGATTGGCCATTCTTTGGATGGCTATTTAAATGATTTACAGTTTGGTGTTGGGGTATCTAGTGGTGGGGAGGCTATTCTTCATGCTGTGAATCGATTTATTGAGGAGCGTGGGGATGACTTGGGTTTCTCAATGTTGTTGGTTGATTTCAAAAATGCCTTCAATTTGGTGGATCGCGAGGTTATGCTACAGGAGGTTCGCCTTCATTGTCCTGCTATTTCTCGCTGGGTGGAATTTTGTTACTCCAACCCAGCAAGATTATATTATGGTGAACACATTTTATGGTCACACCAAGGCGTGCAACAAGGTGATCCACTTGGGCCTTTGCTTTTTGCCCTAGTGTTACATCCTTTAGCATGCAAGATTAAAGATTCCTTTAATCTTTCCTTTCAAGCTTGGTATCTAGGCGATGGCACGGTTATTGGAGATACTTTGGTTGTTGGGAAGGTTTTAGAGCTTATTATGGTGGATGGACCTCGTTGTGGATTGCACCTGAATGTCGATAAAACTGAGATATTTTGGCCTAAGGAAGACCCCAGAAGAAGGCTTGCGGGTGTTTTCTCGCCTAATATTGCACGACCTTTGCATGGTGTTAAATTACTGGGTGGGCCTGCTAGTAGGGATCTTGATTTTAGTAGCAAACTTGTTATGAAAAGGGTTGCTAAAACCATTGAGCTTATGGACGCCGTTGCTAAGCTTAATGACCCTCAGTGTGAGTTGTTGCTTCTTCGTGCCTGTGCCGGTATCTCCAAGTTATATTTTGCTATGCGCACATGTCCCCCCCGGGTCTTCGAATGTGCTCAGATTTCATTTGATGCGGCCCTCCGTTCTTCTCTAGAGCGCATTGTTACTTCTTCTGGATCTGGTTTTGGTGATTGGCAATGGAGGCTTGCCACATTACCCTTCGCCTTTGGCGGGCTTAGTGTTTATTCTGCAGGTGATGTCTTGAACTATGCTTTCCTCGCGTCTAGACTCCAATCTGTTAACTTGCAAACTAAGCTGCTCCAACACTCGGGTATTGGAACTTATGGACCTTCCTTTAATGATGTCGTGGGTACTTTTAATGCTAAAATGGAGATTGACCTTTTGGGTAGTTCGAGTGAGATCGCTGCCCCCAAACTCATGAAGAAATTGGCAGATATATATTTCACAGTGTCACTCAAACGGCTGAATCTACTTATTCTCTATCTACTCGACAGATGGCGTTATGGAAAACTCAAATGGAGGACCATACTTCGGACTAGCTTAGGGTGGTTCCTATCTCTGGGTTAGGCCAGACTATGAATGCTAGGACATACTGATGTGTACTATGTTATCGAATGGTATTCCTATATTCTCTGTGCAGATGTCGTGCTCAGCTTGTTCGAGGGTCTTTATGGGGGATATTTATGGGGACCATGCTGTATCTTGTGCTGGGTTAATTGGTATTAAACATCGACATAACATAGTTCGTGACACCCTTGTTGACATATGCACTCGTTCGGGGATTTCAGTTCGTAAAGAAGTTGATATCGGGCTTAGTGGAGAAAGAGACACACGCTTACGTCCTGCCGACATGTTGTTGTACTCGTGGGACAGGGGTCTTGATGTATGTGTTGATTTGACAAGCTCATCTCCTTTGACGCAAACTGGTATGATTGATTTTGTGCCTGGTCGTGCAGTAACTGAAGCCGCGCAACGTAAGCGTGTTAAGTATGAGGCTAAGTGTACTGACATTGGATATGGGTTTATCCCCTTCTCTTTCTCTTCCTTCGGAGAACTTGAGAAGGATGCGGTAGCCTTACTGAAACGGATCCGAAAGTTTTCTGTGACTCAAGACATTGGGGCACGTGCTTCTGCTCATATTTTTCATAGGATTAGTTTTGCTATAGCTAGAGGTGTGGGAGCCCAGATAGTATCGCGGCTCCCCACTAATTTCTTGTAATTTCTATGAAAATTTAATAAAAGTGTTGTTTTTATTTAAAAAAAAATAATAAAAAAAAATAAAATAAAAAATAATAATAATAATAATAATAATAAGAAGAACAATAATAATAAGAACAACAACAACAACAACAACAATAATAACAATTGTTTAGGGTCAAAATTCATAATTAGGATCCTAACTTAAAGATCACTGACGAATCTTGCAATTGCTTTCGAACATATTCTTGTATTTTGCAGGATCCTGATATCAGGATAACTATCCAGGATACTGAGGAAACTCTAACGGACGAATATAGGATCACAACGATTCAAAGATGTCTCTCAGCTTATTAAGGAAAATCAAACGTGTTCTTTGCTTGGTCTTCCTTGGAAATCGGAACTAATTTGAAGATTGTCGTGTCAAGAAAGACTCAACGTACACTTAGTCTATGCACGTTGAAGAATGCAACACGGGAGATCCCAGATTTTTCGGAAGATTAGTTATTAGTCTTTATTATAAATACGGTGCATTTGATCGAATTAGGATATCTATCTGCTCTCACTTGTATTCACACACTCACTTGTTTACTACACAATGATTTCTTTTTCATATTCACTTAGTTATTCGATCAAATCACTCATCATTCATTGTATTGTAACCATAATAATAATAAAAGAACATAGGTAGGAACGATTGATTATTCCCGGGGTTTTTTACCTAACATTTCTTAATTGAATCAATGGTTTTTCCCCGTCAACAAAATTTTGGTGTCGTTATTATCTTCGCATTAATTCTCAATTTAGGATCACAACATTGATCTTTAGTTTTGTTATCTTTATCTTCAACAATTTATTATCTTTAATTACGATAATTCTGTCTTAAAGATTTTCACAAACTTTATTCACCAAAAACTCTTATTTCTTATTACTCTCTTTAACAAAAATCTCGTTTTATTTGAAGATCCTAAACACCTGACCTCACTTACAAATCTTTAGTCAGAAAATTATCTTGAATCCTTCTATAAAATTATCTTAGGTAATTTTTGTCCGAAACAATTTGGCGCCCACCGTGGGGAAAAAAGGTGTTTTTGCAATCTTATCATTATTCTAAAATTTCGGTTTCAAAAAATTTCTCTCGTCAATTTACATCGTCGAAAATGTCTACTTCTCAAAATACCTCTTCTGCTACTTCTGGATCTGTAACTCTGAAGAATCTGATTAATAAGCCTCCGAAAAATAATAATAATAAGAGTAAATTACACGGATGGTACCTAAAGTATACCCAAATTACTCTTTTGATACAAACTTTTGAATTTCCACTCGGACCATACCTAAACTTGCACTTTTCCACACTGATCATACCCAAAGTTCCACTTTTCCACTCGGAACTTACCTATCACTAACGGCCGTCTATTTAGAAAGGGTGTTGAAGATACATCAGCAGGATATGATCCAAATCGCCCGATGCCTCAACCACCACGACCATATCTAGAACCATCTCTAGATTCACAGGTAAAATCTAAATATTACGGATCTAGTGCTGACACGGATGTTTTTTCCATGTTCAGGTGTCTCCAGAAACAAATGAAGGAGGCACAAAAAGACAATCTCTCTAGATTCCAGAGCCTGGAATAAAAAATAATGGAAAACAGGAGCCAGGAGACTAGGAGTCAAGAAACCAGAAATCAGGATTCTGGTAGACCGGAAAACTCTCCTCTAAATAGCAGAAATATCAATTTTGGTGGAATGGGGGTTCTAGAGACTCAGTCAATGGGTCATACGTTCTCTACTCCTCCAAAATTTGGATCTGGTTCCTTATTTCAAGCAGGAAATAGTTCAAGGGATAACGAGCCAACCCCACCATCATCTTCTGGGGTTCCAGGTTACACTCCCCCTTCTTTTAATTATGAGAATAATACTAATCAAATGCAGGACAATGTTATGAACGCATACATGGCGAGAGAGTTGCAGAAAATCAAGGAACTGATTTCGACAGTTCCGGGATTTTGCCAACCAATTCCGGAAGCAGATCTGTCCTCGTACAGAATATCCAGATTTGCGCCTTCAATAGCCAATGTGGAAATTCCAAAGAAATTTTCAGCGCCTCATATGAAAACGTATGATGGAACATCTGATCCACAGGAACATGTGGCTCAATACTTGGAGAAGATGGAGACTGTTCTAATCCCATCAGATTTAAGAGAAGCATGTTTATGCAAGGGATTTGGGGCTACGTTATCAGGTGCAGCCCTAAAGTGGCTACTCAACTTACCAACCGGTTCTATATTCTCTTTTGCTCAACTTATTAATCAATTTAATTTACAGTTTTCATGCAGTAGGGTTTTTGAGAAAATATCTTTACCAAGTCACCCAGGGAATTAATGAATCTTTAAAAGAATATCTTAACAGGTTTACAAAAGAATCGTTAGAAATCCCGAAATTAGATATGACTACTGCAGTCCAAGCCTTGAAAATAGGGCTGAGCAAGGACTCCATGTTCTATCAGGATCTTGTTATGACACCCTGCATGTCCTTAGATGAAGCCAGAAATCGTGCTTTGAGGTTCATCAGACTTGAAGAAGACGAATTGATGAGGAAAAGAATGGAGGGACCCTCAACATATGAACGTCCAAATCGCAGGGCAGAAACTCCAGTCTTTCGACCTAGCAAGAATAAACCCTACACAAGGGCTGTGCAACAGAGAGGAGCGCCAGTGGAATAAGAGGAAGAATCCCAATATCCTAAATTATCAGAATATTGTTTTCCTGTTGATACTGCAGGTATAGTGACAACCCTGAAGAATCTTGGGGATAAGACCAGATGGACCTCAAAGAACTCAAAACCTGATGCAAATAAAGACAAGTCGAAATGGTGTGCTTATCATGAAGATTTTGGGCATACTACAGAAGAATGCTATGCCTTGCGGCGTGAGATCGGGATACTCCTCAGTAAAGGATATCTGGCAGAACTCTTCAGGAAGAAGAAAGCTCAGGATATCAATGTCAAGGAATTGGGAAAGCAAAATTAACAACAGCCACCAAGACCTAAATCGCCACCAGCTAATGCAAGGATAATCAATTATATTGCAGGAGGATCAGAGGTGTGCGGAACATCTTTCTCAGCAGCAAAAAGGAATGCAAAGGAAGCAAAATCAGAAAGAGGAGATAGGCCGATCCAGAAATCCAGCGTACTACGCATGGATAAAGTGACTTTTGAAGAGGATGATATAGATAACATTCAGGATCCTCACCATGATGGTCTGGTGGTTACTTTATATGTTGCTATCCATTTTGTACGCATGATCTTAATTGATAACGGCAGTTCAGTCAATATCATAAGACTGGAGACATTAAAAAGGATTGGAATCTCTGAAGAAATCGGTGGAAAATCTACCGTTTTAGTTGGCTTCAGTGGTGAAACAAAAAATATTTATGGCGAAATCAAGCTACCAGTTTATGTCGAAGGGGTAAATTCGATGCAAAAATTTTGTGTAATTGATTCATTACCTGGTTGCAATATTATTTTAGGCAGGCCATGGATACACGAGATGAAAGTTGTCCCTTCAACTTATCATCAATGTGTGAAGATCCCTACTCCATGGGGGGTTGTGAAGATTAAAGGAGATCAGCAAGATGCCAAGGAATGCTATATGGCGTCTATGAAGTCTACTGCCAAGCCTACAGAAGCATAGCAATCAAAGAAGAACATCTTTGATGTCAAGGAATTTGAAGATCAAGACGTGAAGGAAGTACCATTATCAAGTGAAGATCCTGACATCAAGGTGTTCATTGGCAAGAAGATACCTGAAGATCTCGAGGAGGATCTTATAGGATTTCTGAGCAGAAGAAAAGCTACTTTTGCTTGGAAACAAGAGGACATGACAGGTATCTCTAAAGATATTATAACTCATAAATTGGGAATTGATAAAAGTTTCAGGCCTATTCAACAAAAAAGGAGAAAGTTTGTTCCGGAAAGAAATGCAATTATCCAAGAAGATGTTGAGAGACTCCTGAAGGCAAAAATGATTAGAGAGGTGAAATTCCCAGAGTGGCTTGCAAACGTAGTGGTCGTACAAAAGAAGAACGGGAAATGGAGGGTTTGTGTAGATTTTACAGATCTTAACAAAGCCTGTCCTAAGGATCCTTTCCCACTACCACACATAGACGCAATGGTAGATGCAACAGCAGGGCATGAAATGCTGACGTTCATGGATGCATCTTCAGGATTTCAACAAATTCAAATGGAACCTGAAGATCAGGAAGCAACAGCCTTCATGACTCCCACAGGTATATATTGCTATATTCCCATGCCATTTGGATTAAAAAATGCAGATGCAACATATCAGAGATTGGTCAACATGATGTTTAAAGATCAACTGGGGGATACGATGGAAGTATATATTGATGATATGGTGGTGAAGTCAAAGAAGGCGGAGGATCATCTCAAGGATCTTGAAGTTGCCTTTGACATACTAGATCGCTACAACATGAAGCTAAATCCAGCAAAATGCAATTTTGTAATAGGTGCTGGAAAATTCCTAGGTTACTTGGTAACTAAAAGAGGAATAGAAGCAAGTCCTGAGCAAATAAAGGCTATAATGGAATTGAAATCCCCATCAAATGTTAAAGATATTCAGAGATTAACCGGGAGGTTGGCAGCTCTGAACAAATTCATATCGAGATCCCCAGACAGATGCAAAGAATTATACGATATGCTGAAGAAAAATAAGAAATTCGAATGGGGTGAAAAACAGGAAGAGGCATTTAAAGCATTAAAACTTATTTGTCAACCCCGCCTTTGCTGATGAAACCTGAAAAAGGTGAGATACTCTTTTTGTATCTGTCAGTATCCTCAGAAGCAGTGAGCGTTGTGCTTGTAAAAAGAGCACGAAGGTAAACAACATCCTGTCTATTATGTCAGTAAAAGTTTATTAAATGTTGAAACTAGGTATTCACACTTAGAAAAAATAATATTGGCTTTAATAATGGCTTCTACTAAACTTAGACATTATTTTGAAACACATCCTATTCACATAAAAACTAATTATCCTATAAAAAATGTGCTTAGGAAACCAGAATTATCGGGTAGAATGGCAAAATGGTCTGTAAAATTAAGTGCATTCAATATAACTTATGAACCTAGAACTGATATTAAGTCACAAGCTTTAGCTGATTTTGTCGCTGATTTTACTGGTGATTTACAACAAGAAGCAGACTTGGAAGTAAAAATGCTAACAGAAAATACTGAAAAATGGACTTTACATACTGATGGCGCAGCTAATGTAAGAGGAATAGGATTAGGAATCATACTAAAATCGCCACAGGGGGATATGCTACCTCAGTCTATTAATTGTGAATTTACAGCTACTAATAATGAAACAGAATATGAAGCCTTAATAGCAGGATTAGAATTAGCTAAAAATATGGGTATTAAAAGCTTACAAGTATACGTGGATTCACTATTATTAGCTAATCATTTTAATGGATCTTATTCAGTTAAAGGTGAAAAACTAATAGCTTATCTAGACATTGTGAAAAAGCTAGCACAAAATTTTGAATTTTTTAGCATAGAACAGGTCCCAAGACAGGAAAATATAGAAGCGGATGCTTTAGCCTATCTATGATCCTCACTTAAGATCCCACCTGATACTAAAATACCAATTATAAAGATCATGACTCCGGCCATAGAGACTTTACAAGTTAAAGCAATTGATGATCAAGAATCAGAGGAATCAAATTCTGGGGACAATTCAAAGTCTTGGACGAATCCAATAATGAAATATCTTCAAGAAGGTGTTATCCCAGAACAAGAAAACCCTAGAGCTTTCAAAATAGAGGTATCATATTATTCTATTATCCAAAATAGATTGTACAGGAGATCGCTTGCAGGTCCATACTTGAGATGCTTAGAAAACGAAGAAACGCAAGAAGTTATGAAAGAGATACACGAAGGAGAATGTGGAAATCATTCTAGAGCTAGAGCATTGCGCACCAAAATAGTCGAAACATGATATTATTGGCCCACTATGGATAAAGATACAAAGGATTATGTAAAGAAGTGTGATAGCTGTCAAAGGCATGGCAACATATATCACCAACTAGCTGAACCTATGTATCCCATTATTTCCTCTTGGCCCTTTATGAAATGGGGAATGGATATAGTGGGACCAATGCCAAAGGCACCTTGTGGAAGAAGATTCATGTTAGCAATGACGGATTATTTCTCAAAATGGATAGAAGCGGAAGCTTTTGTTCAAGTTGAGGAAAAAGAAGTAATTTCTTTCATCAAGCGTAATATACTGACCAGATTTGGAGTTCCAGCTGAAATCATTTGCGACAATGGTTCACAATTTATTGGAAGAAGTACAACGGAATTCTGTGAGAGCTATGAAATAAAAATGATAACTTCTAACCCTGTCCATCCTCAAGCTAATGGTCAAGCCGAATCAAGCAATAAGATTATTGTAAATAATCTTAAGAAAAGGCTAAAAGGCAGAAAAGGTTTATGGGCAGAAGAGTTGCCATTTGTACTTTGGGCTGATAGAACTACCATCAAGCATGCTACTGGGCATACACCATTCTCTTTAGTGTTTGGAACTGAAGCAGTACTTCCAGCAGAAATGATGGTGCCAACTGCAAGATCCAGCCTTCAGACAGTTCAAGATAATGATCAAGCTTTATTTGAAGATCTTGATTTAGTTGATGAATTAAGAGAAGCTGCTAAAATTCGCATAGCTGCTTATCAACATCAAGTAACTAAAGCATACAACAAGAACATAAGGATTCGAAGATTTAAAGTTGGAGATTTAGTATTAGGAAAAGCTTTCAAAAATACAACTAACAAAGCAGATGGAAAGCTTGCCCCTAAATGGGAAGGCCCCTATTTTATTGAAGCAGAAGCAGGCAAGGGATCCTTTCAGGATCCTAACACAAAGGGATGAAGATCACAAGCGTATACTCAAGGTATCTTCCTCAATGGAAACAATCTCTCCTAAGTTTTGTCCTTAAACGGACTACGGTGGATTGAACTAAAACTTCAATCCTAGGTTGAAGGGATCACCTTCTCGAACGTCGGGGTTAACACTAACACCTCATTTCCGCCTGGGTCGCACGTCATAAAAATTCCTGGTTGTATGTAGACCCTCATGATTGGGAATGTTCAAATGGTTGTTGATTTTTCAATCAACTCAACTGGTTTGACAGTTACGCTGTCGTCAAAAAGAATAGGGATAATCTCTCTATTATTCACAACTAATTAACAAACAGATTTCTTTCTCTAGTGTATTTTCTTAAGACAGGAAATCAAGAATTAAAAATATTACTGACAGTCATTATCAAGGTATGTCACTCGAAATCCTGAATCTTTTTGGGCAATTGCAGGATTTGCTTTTGACAAGGAACGAAAGGTACGCATGCTTAAAAACAAAATAACTAGTTTATTTAATTCACCATCAGGAAACAGTAGCCTACTAGGATTCTTATAGATCCCATTACATATACGGTAGCTACTTTCAAAAAAGTCAAACCTAGAATAGTGGACTCAAGCATTTTCGTATATATTTATCATCGCCCACCTAACACTTAGAAAACTTAGAAATATGATGAACCCTCTAGGATCTCGTCTGCAAGCTTAGCATCCACATCAGGGTATTTTTTCTTCAAAATAGACACCACAGATTTCATGTAGACCAGATCAGTCTTAGCTTTCTTCAACTCCTCCTGAGCATGGTTGAGTTCGTCGTAGGCTTGAAGAATCTCTCCCTTTAGGGCATGCATATTCTTGTATTTTGCAGGATCCTGATATCAGGATAACTATCCAGGATACTAAGGAAACTCTAACGGGCGAATATAGGTTCACAACGATTCAAAGATGTCTCTCAACTTATTAAGGAAAATCAAACGTGTTCTTTGCTTGGTCTTCCTTGGAAATCGGAACTAATTTGAAGATTGACGCGTCAAGAAAGACTCAACGTACACTTACTTAGTCTATGCACGTTGAAGAATGCAACACGGGAGATCCCAGATTTTTCGGAAGATTAGTTATTAGTCTTTATTATAAATACGGTGCATTTGATCGAATTAGGATATCTATCTGCTCTCACTTGTATTCACACACTTACTTGTTTACTACTCACTGATTTCTTTTTCATATTCACTTAGTTATTCGATCAAATCACTCATCATTCATTGTATTGTAACCATAATAATAATAAAAGAACATAGGTAGGAACGATTGATTCCTCCCGGGGTTTTTTACCTAAGATTTCTTAATTGAATCAAGGGTTTTTCCCCGTCAACAAAATTTTGGTGTCGTTATTATCTTCGCATTAATTCTCAATTTAGGATCACACACTTGATCTTTAGTTTTGTTATCTTTATCTTCAACAATTTATTATCTTTAATTACGATAATTATGTCTTAAAGATTTTCACAAACTTTATTCACCAAAAACTCTTATTTCTTATTACTCTCTTTAAAAAAAATCTCGTTTTATTTGAAGATCCTAAACACCTGACCTCACTTACAAATCTTTGGTCAGAAAATTATCTTGAATCCTTCTATAAAATTATCTTAGGTAATTTTTGTCCGAAACAACAATAATGATCATTCTGATTCTGAAGATTCTGAAGTGTTTATGAATGTTAATGAAACTAAGATAAGTAAGCTGGATTTTAGTGATCCTTTGTATCTACATGCCAGTGACACTATGAGTCTAACTTTTGGTAATAATTTACTAGAAAAACTTTTGGTAATAACTTTAATCTAGAAAAACTTTTGATAATAACTTTGATCTAGAAAAACTTTTGATAATAACTTTAATCTAGAAAAACTTTTGATAATAACTTTGATCTAGAAAAACTTTTGATAATAACTTTAATCTAGAAAAACTTTTGATAATAACTTTGATCTAGAAAAACTTTTGATAATAACTTTAATCTAGAAAAACTTTTGATAATAACTTTGATCTAGAAAAACTTTTGATAATAACTTTAATCTAGAAAAACTTTTGATAATAACTTTGATCTAGAAAAACTTTTGATAATAACTTTGATCTAGAAAAACTTTTGATAATAACTTTGATCTAGAAAAACTTTTGATAATAACTTTAATCTAGAAAAACTTTTGATAATAACTTTGATCTAGAAAAACTTTTGATAATAACTTTGATCTAGAAAAACTTTTGATAATAACTTTAATCTAGAAAAACTTTTGATAATAACTTTGATCTAGAAAAACTTTTGATAATAACTTTAATCTAGAAAAACTTTTGATAATAACTTTGATCTAGAAAAACTTTTGATAATAACTTTAATCTAGAAAAACTTTTGATAATAACTTTGATCTAGAAAAACTTTTGATAATAACTTTAATCTAGAAAAACTTTTGATAATAACTTTGATCTAGAAAAACTTTTGATAATAACTTTAATCTAGAAAAACTTTTGATAATAACTTTGATCTAGAAAAACTTTTGATAATAACTTTAATCTAGAAAAACTTTTGATAATAACTTTGATCTAGAAAAACTTTTGATAATAACTTTAATCTAGAAAAACTTTTGATAATAACTTTGATCTAGAAAAACTTTTGATAATAACTTTGATCTAGAAATTCTGGTAATAACTTTAACTCAAAAAGAACTTTTGATAATAACTTTGAGTCTAGAAAAACTTTTGATAATAATGCAAGAACATATAGACCACCTAATCCTAGTCTACATTGTACTCATTGTCATAAAATTGGACATACAATTGATAGATGTTTTCAACTTGGTAGTTCATGTAACGCCCCAACTAAGGCGGAACAATGAGATGTACAGAAAGTCGAGTATCATTACAAAGGATAATAGATAAACATTCACCATAGCTTTATTTGATAAAAGAATTTACAAATGTACACGCATGTGAACCAAATCCCAAGTACAATGCGTCCACCGTACTTGGATATTAAGTCCACGAAACAAATAACAATTACATGAAATGGTGTACTACAATGATCAAGGCGGATTCCATTGCCCATCACAAGGTTTGATCTTTGACTCCAAAATGCAATGCAAACAATCATGATGCATATAATTCCTCAAAGCTTATGCTAAATCCTGAAAAGCATGAAGAAAAGTGTCAACTACGAAAACGTAGTTGGTGAGTGCATAGGTTTTCAAGTAAATCTCGTTACATATCCATTTCAAAACTTAGAAAAACATATTATTACATATCAATATACCCAAACCACATGACCGACAAAATTCCCATATCAAACTATCAAGTTTTCAAAATACCATAATGTTATTTCAAGGCGTTGAAAATCCATGGTAATTATAAAGTTCTCATTTGTCAAAATCATCGTTAGGGAAAAATATATCAATCGATTAATCATATATCACACCCAAACCATGACATAATTTTGATGAGTTTGTCTTGAGCCACTACTAAGACCGGTTGTGTCCCAATAATCATAATATAGAAAGTCCCAATGAGATAATAATGATAAGCACATGCTGTCAATCACGTGCGATAATAATAATAAAAGGGTCGTGCCATGGAGACGACCAATAATATAGTAGTTAGAGCACCGCGAGGTCGGACCGGCAATGAAGGTCGCCACCAAGGCAAACCAAACATCCCGCCGCTACCTATTTTAGTGGATGAGGGGACAAATCCTAGTTGCGCAACCCCCTAACTACAGGCCTCTTATTGAGTTAATAGTAGTGTACCGGGGACATCAGTTTGACAGTACTCAAGCTCATCTTATAACATATAACACGTTGAACATATAATATAGTTCCCATATCGTAATCATTCTTTCAAAGTATCATTTCATATAAAGAAAGCAATTTTAATTATTCATGCTTTTCACCCCGTAAGTAAAACATATAAAAGAGTTTGAAAGGGGGCTATGACTCACCTTGTTATGCCGCACAATATATCCACCTATCCAAAATGGGTACTTCCCATCAATCACTTCCTTGATCGTATATCCCTTATGGTCCTCAATCACATTTCAAAGCCAAGACTATGACTACGAGAGGACTAACATACGTAAGTTCCTATCTTAAGCCATCACTTAGAAATGCCACCTTTGTTTATACGTTTAATTCTTGGTTTACATTTGTTATGGTTTTGATTGTATCTTTTGTATCACTCGATCATTACGGTGTTTATTACCTCCATATATTTGGCGTTTATAAGTATATAATAACTTGAATTTATTCATTTAATTTATTATTTTATTTACCATTTAATCGGTTGTATTTAAAATAACTTTGGAATTACCATTTAATTTATTGGATTTAAAATATATGTCTTCTTGGGTAACTTCTAATACCCATAATTCATATCAGTTTAACCTCTCTCGTGTTTTGATCATTTAGAGATTTCTAATGTTAAAATTGTAAACCGAAATAGGGATTTTAGCCTCGTTTCTTAGGAAATTTGAGTACTCACAAATGGATTTCCATCCTCAATTCAATATTTACAGAATGTACACTTTATTTTAGTTTTCAAATTCGGGATGTTGGTGGTGGTGTGATTTGTGCAATTTGTGGCTTTCAGTTTGTGCTTAAATGAACCGAAATAGTGATTTTTAGGCTTGTCTTTGCTTTTTAACAACCAAGTTAAGTTTTATAACTTTTATTTGACATATTCACAATAGGTTTGGCATGTATTTTATTACAAGATTGTTGGAGTTGATTAATGTTGCGATCTAGTGATTTTTAGCTTGTTTATTTGTAAAGAGCTTTTACTTGAAAATTTTCTGTTTTAACACTTATTTTTATGAAATGTTGACTAGTGAATTGTGGTCAAGGTGATTTATTTGGATCATGATATTTTTACTACTGAAACTTCAGTATGTTGTTGATTTTTATGAATTTTTGGTAAATTTTTAGGCATCGTTTACTATTTGTAAAAATTCCATGAACTTGACAACACAATATCGTAGCTGTTTGCGCAATCAAATGTTTTATAAAAGTTCAAGGTCGAAACAATATTAGAAAAATCCCTTGAATTTATTTTAGCTTCTCAACACATCGCATATGATCCCCATAAAGTGAAAAGTCCTGAACCTTTACGGATTGAAAACTAAAAATCCATGAACATGACCCATTTTTAAGAATAAAAAATCAGTTTGACCACTGTATACTTAAAAATCCATAACTTGAGTTTATCTGGTCTTTTTGAGTAATTCCAGTTGGTGATGAAACTAGACTCACATATCTATATTTTCTATTTTATTATTCAACACCCAGTTCGCCCAATTTAAACCATTTTTACACGTTTCAATTTCAGATACAGAATCTGTGAATTTTCTTGGTAACATAAAAGCATGTTTGCTTTATTTTAAATTACCCAACCACTTATTTTGGTAACCCCGATACTTTTTATCCATCTTAAATCATTCCTTAACATTACATTAGTGATTATCCAGATCTTTCTTCATACTTTTATGAACAAATCATTTGGTTAATATGATGTATGCATATATGTGTGTTCTTAATGATTTTCGGTTGGTGTTTTTGATGTTATTCTTGTTTGATTCTTATAAAATCCATTCTTCTTGTTATACCATCATTAAATCCAGATCATTATACATATTTTAACATCCAAAAATATATAAAATCATTAATCAAAAGATCCATCTCAAATCCCATATCAAAACTATACCAAAACTACTTAAATCTATGCATGCATGTCAAGATCTATTACTTTCACTACAAATCTTTTATCCATCTTTCTTCCATCAATATAAGAACTACTTTTTATTGAAAAATCACAGAGATATATCCATCAAAATTTTAAAAATCGATTTGATGTTCATGCAAAAAGTCACTTTACAAGCTACTAATATATAATAACACTTTTGGGTCTTAAACTTGTTGAATCCTTGAATCTTTCTTCTTGATTTTGACATGCATGAGCATGAGGAAGAAGATTCTATCAACTTTCCCTCATCAAGTGTGTTTTTTAAAGGAAACAAGATGAATATATAAGCTTTTGATAAAGATCTTTGAATATAAACAAAAACAAGATGAAGCTAGTAAATAGATTGAGATTTATACCCTTGATGAACTCGATTTTTGGAAGTGATTTTATGCAGAAATTTCGTGACCCTTTAAGCTCCAAACAACCCTTAATCCAAGCTTGAAATAACCCTTAAACCTATCTTGAATCAACCCTTGCTTAATCCTTTTTAAAACTCTTATTATCAATGTAGTTTAGATATGATTTTTGCTCTTGTTTTCCTTGCTTTTTCCCTTGGTCGTAAATGATGAAGAAGAAAAGGAGAGAAAAGCGTTTTTGAGAGAAAGAGAGTTATGTGTATGTGTATGGGGAGTGTAAGAGAAATGATGATGGAGTGTGAGAGTGTAAGGTTGAGTGCATGCTTGGTTTTAATTTTGTTGGAGAATAAAAAGACTAGATGAATTTTGATTGGGGGTAGGGTCTTGGGAATCGGGGAGGCCGGTTTTGGCTAAAGAAAAAGGGGAGGGATTTCAAATTTTTGATGTATATTAAGTGTATGTGTAAGTATATCTAGTATAGGTTCATGTATGAGGGTTTATTTACTAGTTATTTAGTAATTTAGGACATGATTGTGTACATATATGTGTGTATGTAGCCGTGTATATATATATATATATATATATATATTGTATATTATATATATATGTATATATATATAATTTTTGTGTTTCAATTTGTTACTTAATCTCTTTGTTATAAACTTGTATTCACAATAGACATATATATTCACTTATTATTATTTAAACTCACCTCATGTACATGATAGTTTATAATTACATTTTCAAGATGGTCATTATATATATTTATGTGCATATGTACTTTAATTAGCTTGGTGTTTAAATTGTTGGATATTTATAAGATTTTTGATTGTTATCACAACTTGTGAGTCCTGTACAATTATTTTTATAACTTAACTTCTCGAAATAAAGTTTTTGGTTCATTGACATTTCATCAAGTTCAGTTAGAACTAATTTATAGCTTGAGATTGTCTTGAATGATTATAGTTATTGTTTATGGCAAATCTAAGATAACTAGTCATCTATGATATTTCATTGAACTAGAGGGCAATTATCACTATACCTTAAATGTCTAGAAGGTCAATTCTCTTTATAAACCTCTAGGGATAGATACCTAGATAAATCTAAGTAAATTGTCCTAACAGAAACTTTGTCCTCGAAGTTCGCTCGTTCACACGGTGATAAAATGAATAGATTGACGATAAGGATAGCTTCATAGAGACGTATAAAATGTGAGAGTTCAACTAGGTTTTATCCTGACCTTTTTGGTTACTTACAAGCTTTTGATCTCCGTAGTTGGGGGCATCCATTCCTCAGTGCCCTAAAATTCCCCGTTATTATAAATTTCAAAAACGTTACGAATGTCGCTCACTTCTTGAGGCGACTTGAGATTGATCTCATGTAATCTCACATAGAAATAGTAATAATTGAGATGATGGTAAGAATATCAATACGGAGGGGTAAAATGAGCAAACGGTTCGTAATGTGAGTTACAATATAGACGGTAAGAAACGTTGGAATATCGATTTTTTGTGGCTGCTCATTTCCATTGGTCACTTGGTGTACTTTCCTTTATCGTTTGCTTTCTCAATTAAAGAAACGTCCCAATGGCTTCTCGCCTATTTTCATATTTCTTCAGTTTGACGTTAGATACACTTGTCGCTACTTGAATATTGACTTCGTTTGTGACCAACCACTTGTTAAGGGATTACCTCCTTAACAAGAGTGATACTAATCCGTTATGCCGAGTTGTACTAAATTTGCAAAGGTACACCTCCGTAGTGCCGCATTTTAGGGTTTTCAAATGTCGTCCTTGTCGTTTTAAGGCGTGCAAGAGAATCATGGATCGATCGTCGATAGTTCCATATTAATCCTCATACTCACCTTTGTCCTTCCACTTCGCCCTTATTTTTCCAAGATCGCCTTCTTCGTCATTTGTTAGGTCACACCGTCACCCATTTTCTCTTGCTCTTGTTGAAATTGGCTTGCCAATGGTTTTAAGGTACCTTTAATTCTTCCTTTTTAATGTAGAAGGACTACCATCTATAGCCCATTACCGACTAAATTCCTTTTGATATCGCACATATAACCCATTCGGTTTCTTTGCTATACCTACGCATTCCTCATGATAGGATTTACACAATCCTTATGCTCACCAATAATCATATCACCACCATCTTGGCAAGACAAACACTTCAAGTCCTTATTGGTATGAAATCCTTCTTAGGTCCTTTTGACCTAGATCTACGAAACTTCCAATTACCTTGCTCTCCAAAGCCTCATGTCCATTTTCAACTTTCTAAGCTAAGCTTCTTTTCAAATACACTAGCATAATGTTGTTAGGAATTGTGATGTATCATAACTTAGGTGAAACATCGATTACTTTGTCTTTTTCTCAACCATTCGGTTCCCTCCATTTTCCTTTCGTTTTCTTATGGGTGACCATACTCCTTACCGTTTCGCCACTCGGATCCATCTCTTACTAGAGTAATCGTCATCTTGAATGACACACGCGCAGTCGCTAGTCCTTGAAGTTAATTCAGGGGTACTCGTCACATCATGTTGATACGGATCCTTTAATCCTAACTCATCACAGATGCGTATTATCCTTATCACGCTTTCGTTCAAACGTTCCATAACTAGATCTTCCCGGAGTTTGTAGTTGTTTGAAACTTAGTTCAGCGACCAACTTCCTTGATCGTTGTGGTACCTTGACTTCTAGCGTCGTATTCCTTATTTGCTTTCACTACTAACTTAGCGACTCCATGTTGTCTTCCTTCTTCACTTTTCTTCGGCGCACAACTCCGTGGGTCGATGGTCCTTTACGGTTCACCATGTGTTGCAAAATTTTTCTCACCCAAGTTCATCTTGTTTTAGCTTACCTCCATATGACCGTTGACCTTGCGGGGATAACCATCACAGGTCATCGTGCTTCCTCTACTTATCGACCATACTTCTCCTTTTTAGTAAAGCTAGCCTCCATCGGGTGTTGGGCGTATACCGCTTTCTCTTAGCTTAGTTGATATTCTCTACTAATAGCTTGTCTTTCGACAGAGGTTTTCCAATTGGTAATTAAAGAACAACGCGTGGAGCGCCATAAAGATGAATACCTCCAGAACTACATCTTGTAGATGACGTCAATACCTTCACTTTACCATTCGGGTTAAATCGTCTTCCTTTACTTTACTTTCTACTTCATATCTCTTTCAATGACGCTAGTGAATAACTCTTCTTAAAAGATAAAGTATAATCTTGCGTTTCTTACTCCATACTCCATGTTCGAGTATTGAGGAAAAATGTAAGGGATTTCCTACTTTTCACTTCGTCTCGCCTTCCTTGATGGTCTTCAATTCGCCAAATTCCTTATTCCCTCATGTAACAAATATCCATTTACTTGGGTATTTTGAAAAAGAAAAGGATAGCTCGAAATCCTTTTTGTTACTCTTTAATCTTGAGGGTTACTCGACACATCCTAATATCTTATTGTCCTTAATTAGTTTTCTTCTTCCAATTACCTTCGTTTTCCAACATTGCTAGTGATCTCCTCCAAGTTCTAGGGGAGTCCTTATACTTAACCAAAGGTGACCTTCATGTCACACAACCTCCCCTTCGTTGGCCGCTCAGTTTTTCCTTTTGGTCGATCAACATAGATAGGGAAGACCTTCAATTCTTTCTCCAAGTTAAGGCTTAGTATATTCTTCGATTGTGCTTCCTTGTACTTTGATTGACACACAACATATCTTCCATGTCCTACATTATGTACATGATCCAATAGCATCTTCTATGCTATATAGTTATCCCAAGTATTTCACTTATGGACAAGTGATGTCTCAACGTCTTTCGCATCCCTTGATGTCGCAGCAAGAGCAGGATACTAGTTACTCGATTTTGCCATTGCGGAGTGTTACTTAAGTGAGTTGTATGTTGTTAGGTTACTAACTTTTGAAGAGAAGCGGTGGTGATCATTACTTTGAATAATCAAGAATATCAAGGATATAGAATTTGGTTTCGAATGAATGAAATAGGAAATATAAAAACAAAAGATTCATTAAGGCTCGAATTAGACTCCTTGCATGAGTTAAAGAAATCACTTCTATGTCTTTCGTTGCCCAATGGACTCCAACTTTCAATGACGTCAATATATGTCGCACCGACCTTAGATAATATAGATAGATGTTCGCGTATACGTGTTAGAATAGAAATATCGCACCAAATTTCAGGGTTACAATTCTCAGGACGTGTCGTCTAGAATATATGGGAATGCGTCCTACTAGTGTCATTGTATCGTCATATGGCTTTTAAACCGCTTGTCTTTCATAAGTCTCCAACCTCATTCGACGTTCTCATATGCTTCGCTCCATCTCAGATTGAATACAAAGGTTATGCGTAGACACCTTTAAGTCGCGTCGTATTTAGGCACTAAATCTTCAGGGTGTATCATCTGGCGTATGTGGGAACTTGCTCCACCAACGACGTCACGTTGAGTCAATATCGAATACTGATGTCATAAGCAATAGGATGTTGGATAACTTCAAAAGAGCACGAATGAACGAATAATGGAGGGGTACTTAATGACAGCTTTCATACTTAGAAAATTTCTAATTCATAATGAATTTATCAGGGGCAATTACTAGTTCTCAAGCGGTCAAATCTCAACACGCAATATTTATCTTAATAGTAAGTACCAGCCACATTATCATCATATCGTGCAAATACTAGTTCTTAATAGTCAAATCTTAGAGCACAGTAACTATCTCGATACTAAGGCAAGACTATATAATCATTACATCATTCACGCACTAGTCCTCAAATAGCTCAACCTTAGGGCGCAATAACTATCTCAATAGTAAGGCATGACTACATAATCATCGCAATATTCACGCGCTAATTTCAAATAGCTCAAACATAGGGAGTAAAGGCTCTTATATCCATATCGTCCATGGAATTTCATATCAACTCGTCATGCCTACATTTTCTTTTCAAATTAATCATAAATAATCAATCTAATTGTCTTATAGTTAAACAAGTCATGCCCCAAAAATGATTTCATGTCTCACAGTATTCTCATTATTTTAAACTGCATATGCTACTCAAAGTTCAACATCATAAGTCATAAAGCTTTCACGCATGCCACATTGCACATTCCAAACTTTCACATTGCATATTACAAACTTTCATATTGCATATTACAAACTTTCACATTGCATATTACAAACTTTCACATTGCATATTACAAACTTTCACATTGCAATCAAATTATGCCCAATTTCGCATGTTATAGCATAGAATAGCATGTATCAATGAATATCATTCAATCTTAGATGAATTTCACTTCTAATGTGCAAAACAGGGAATCCTATTAAGGGCTTCGTAACTTCGAGGCATATAAAATCAATCCTTATATCAAACTAGCATAATCCTCAAAAAAGTAAGTCCCGAATCATTCCATGTGCTTAGGTGAATGTCTAAATGCAACACGTATTCACATAAAAACGCGTCTATTAAAGATCTTTTCTCTTCTTTATTTTTGAAAAGGAATCCTTTTGAACATAAGTCCAAGTGTCCGTTTGAGTCTTACATGGTCCTCTAGTAATTAAACGTAGTTCATGACTCTACGTTTAATTATGGTCCTACCATGTAAAGCTCAAACTAATCCGCTTAACCTTATGCTCGACTCGACTATAAAAATTCGTTTTGAAAAGTGGCTATAGTTTTGGGATTCCCGGGGAACCCCAATGTTCTATATAACCTTAGGCTCTGATACCATTTTCTGTAACACCCCAACTAAGGCGGAACAATGAGATGTACAAAAAGTCGAGTATCATTACAAAGGATAATAGATAAACATTCACCATAGCTTTATTTGATAAAAGAATTTACAAATGTACACGCATGTGAACCAATTCCCAAGTACAATGCGTCCACCGTACTTGGATATTAAGTCCACGAAACAAATAACAATTACATGAAATGGTGTACTACAATGATCAAGGCGGATTCCATTGCCCATCACAAAGTTTGATCTTTGACTCCAAAATGCAATGCAAACAATCATGATGCATATAATTCCTCAAAGCTTATGCTAAATCCTGAAAAGCATGAAGAAAAGGTGTCAACTACGAAAACATAGTTGGTGAGTGCATAGGTTTTCAAGTAAATCTCGTTACATATCCATTTCAAAACTTAGAAAAACATATTATTACATATCAATATACCCAAACCACATGACCGACAAAATTCCCATATCAAACTATCAAGTTTTCCAAATACCATAATGTTATTTCAAGGCGTTGATAATCCATGGTAATTATAAAGTTCTCATTTGTCAAAATCATCGTTAGAGAAAAATATATCAATCGATTAATCATATATCACACACAAACCATGACATAATTTTGATGAGTTTGTCTTGAGCCACTACTAAGACCGGTTGTGTCCCAATAATCATAATATAGAAAGTCCCAATGAGATAATAATGATAAGCACATGCTGTCAATCACGTGCGATAATAATAATAAAAGGGTCGTGCCATGGAGACGACCAATAATATAGTAGTTAGAGCACCGCGAGGTCGGACCGGCAATGAAGGTCGCCACCAAGGCAAACCAAACATCCCGCCGCTACCTATTTTAGTGGATGAGGGGACGAATCCTAGTTGCGCAACTCCATAACTACAGGCCTCTTATTGAGTTAATAGTAGTGTACTGGGGACAACAGTTTGACAGTACTCAAGCTCATCATATAACATATAACACGTTGAACATACAATATAATTCTCATATCATAATCATTCTTTCAAAGTATCATTTCATATAAAGAAAGCAATTTTAATTATTCATGCTTTTCACCCCGTAAGTAAAACATATAAAAGAGTTTGAAAGGGGCTATGACTCACCTTGTTGTGCCGCACAATATATCCACCTATCCAAAATGGGTACTTCCCATCAATCGCTTCCTTGATCGTATATCCCTTATGGTCCTCAATCACATTTCAAAGCGAAGACTATCCCTACGAGAGGACTAATATACGTAAGTTCCTATCTTAAGCCATCACTTAGAAATGTCACATTTGTTTATACGTTTAATTCTTGGTTTACATTTGTTATGGTTTTGATTGTATCTTTTGTATCACTCGATCATTAAGGTGTTTATTACCTCCATATATTTGGCGTTTATAAGTATATAATAACTTGAATTTATTCATTTAATTTATTATTTTTATTTACCATTTAATCGGTTGTATTTAAAATAACTTTGGAATTACCATTTAATTTCTTGGCTTTAAAATATATGCCTTCTTGGGTAACTTCTAATACCCATAATTCATATCAGTTAACCTCTCTTGTGTTTTGATCATTTAGAGGTTTCTAATGTTAAAATTGTAAACCGAAATAGGGATTTTAGCCTCGTTTCTTAGGCAATTTGAGTACTCCCAAATGGATTTCCATCCTCAATTCAATATTTACAGAATGTACACTTTATTTTTGTGTTCAAATTCGGGATGTTGGTGGTGGTGTGATTTGTGCAATTTGTGGCTTTCGGTTTGTGCTCAAATGAACCGAAATAGTGATTTTTAGGCTTGTCTTTTCTATATTTAACAACCAAGTTAAGTTTTATAACTTTTATTTGACATATTCACAATAGGTTTGGCATGTATTTTATTACAAGATTGTTGGAGTTGATTAATGTTGCGATCTAGTGATTTTTAGCTTGTTTATTTGTAAAGAGCTTTTACTTGAAAATTTTCTGTTTTAACACTTATTTTTATGAATTTTTGGTAAATTTTTAGGCATCGTTTACTATTTGTAAAAATTCGATGAACTTGACTACACAATATCGTAGCTGTTTGCGCAACCAAATGTTTTATAAAAGTTAAAGGTCGAAACAATCTTTGAAAAATCCCTTGAATTTATTTTAGCTTCTCAACACATCGCATATGATCCCCATAAAGTGAAAAGTCCTGAACCTTTACGGATTGAAAACTAAAAATCCATAACTTGAGTTTTATCTGGTCTTTTTGAGTAATTCCGGTTGGTGATGAAACTAGACTCACATATCTATATTTTCTATTTTATGGTTAACACCCAGTTCGCCCAATTTAAACCATTTTTACACGTTCCAATTTCAGATACAGAACCGTGAATTTTCTTGGTAACATAAAAGCATGTTTGCTTTATTTTAAACTAGATTAAACCCGCACGATGTGCGGGGTTGATTGAGAACATAAATAAATAAATACAATAACTGATAGTTACATTATTATCTATGATTTATGATAATACAGAAAACTGTCAGATTACGACTGATGCAAACAATAAAATTATAGTTTATTAATATATGATGTACGTCAAATATGTTAAATCATGACTAATAAATTATAGAAAACTATATATTTAAGAAATGGGAAAAAAAGCCCTATGAAACTAAGGATACCCGAGATGACATAAAAAATGTCTGGTAAATATATGAACATAAATAAATAAATACAATAACTGATAGTTACATTATTATCTATGATTTATGATAATACAGAAAACTGTCAGATTACGACTGATGCAAACAATAAAATTATAGTTTATTAATATATGATGTACGTCAAATATGTTAAATCATGACTAATAAATTATAGAAAACTATATATTTAAGAAATGGGAAAAAAAGCCCTATGAAACTAAGGATACCCGAGATGACATAAAAAATGTCTGGTAAATATATGCAGTAAATAAATAAATACAATAACTGATAGTTACATTATTATCTATGATTTATGATAATACAGAAAACTGTCAGATTACGACTGATGCAAACAATAAAATTATAGTTTATTAATATATGATGTACGTCAAATATGTTAAATCATGACTAATAAATTATAGAAAACTATATATTTAAGAAATGGGAAAAAAAGCCCTATGAAACTAAGGATACCCGAGATGACATAAAAAATGTCTGGTAAATATATGCACATAAATAAATAAATACAATAACTGATAGTTACATTATTATCTATGATTTATGATAATACAGAAAACTGTCAGATTACGACTGATGCAAACAATAAAATTATAGTTTATTAATATATGATGTACGTCAAATATGTTAAATCATGACTAATAAATTATAGAAAACTATATATTTAAGAAATGGGAAAAAAAGCCCTATGAAACTAAGGATACCCGAGATGACATAAAAAATAGTCTGGTAAATATATGTTCATCCGTAAATAAATAAATATACTTAACATATTTAAGTATTAATCTTCAATATGAATGGTAAAAAATGAATATAATTTAAAATGACATAAATGCATTGGCATGTATAGATATGTTACAGAGTAAATAAATAAATATAATTTGAGTAGTAAATTTCCACATAAATTTATGGAGGAGTGTTCAACTAACTGTGAAATACTTTGCACGCCAACTAAGCTCAAAGAAAATAAAGTGTCATTATACGTATCATTTAAATAAATCATTATATCTTAGAAAATTGACACATAAGTAAAAATCATAGTTGTCTTGTAAATAAGGTTGCCACATAGGAACAAATATATCTTCTCTTAGTTATATAGAGAGATTACCCAACCATTTATTTTGGTAACCCCGATACTTTTTATCCATCTTAAATCATTCCTTAACATTACATTTGTGATTATCTAGATCTTTCTTCATACTTTTATGAACAAATCATTTGGTTAATATGATGTATGCATATATGTGTGTTCTTAGTGATTTTCGGTTGCTGTTTTTGATGTTATTCTTATTTGATTCTTATAAAATCCATTCTTCTTGTTATAACATCATTAAATCCAGATCATTATACATATTTTAACATCCAAAAATATATAAAATCATTAATCAAAAGATCCATCTCAAATCCCATATCAAAACTATACCAAAACTACTTAAATCTATGCATGCATGTCAAGATCTATTACTTTGACTACAAATCTTTTATCCATTTTTCTTCCATCAATATAAGAACTACTTTTTATTGAAAAATCACAGAGATATATCCATCAAAAAATTTAAAAATCGATTTGATGTTCATGCAAAAAGTCACTTTACAAGCTACTAATATATAATAACACTTTTGGGTCTTAAACTTGTTGAATCCTTGAATCTTTCTTCTAGATTTCGACATGCATGAGCATGAGCATGAGGAAGAAGATTCTATCAACTTGCCCTCATCAAGTGTGTTTTTCAAAGGAAACAAGATGAATATATAAGCTTTTGATAAAGATCTTTGAATATAAACAAAAACAAGATGAAGCTAGTAAATAGATTGAGATTTATACCCTTGATGAACTCGATTTTTGGAAGTGATTTTATGCAGAAATTTCGTGACCCTTTAAGCTCCAAACAACCCTTAATCCAAGCTTGAAATAACCCTTAAACCTATCTTGAATCAACCCTTGCTTAATCCTTTTTAAAACTCTTATTATCATTGTAGTTTAGATATGATTTTTGCTCTTGTTTTCCTTGCTTTTTCCCTTGGTCGTAAATGATGAAGAAGAAAAGGAGAGAAAAGAGTTTTTGAGAGAAAGAGAGTTATGTGTATGTGTATGGGGAGTGTAAGAGAAATGATGATGGAGTGTGAGAGTGTAAGGTTGAGTGCATGCTTGGTTTTACTTTTCTTGGAGAATAAAAAGACTAGATGAATTTTGATTGGGTGTGGGGTGTTGGGAATGGGGGAGGCCGGTTTTGGCTAAAGAAAAAGGGGAGGGATTTCAAATTTTTGATGTATATTAAGTGTATGTGTAAGTATATCTAGTATAGGTTCATGTATGAGGGTTTATTTACTAGTTATTTAGTAATTTAGGACATGATTGTGTACATATATGTGTGTATGTAGTCGTGTATATATATGTATATATATAATTTTTGTGTTTCAATTTGTTACTTAATCTCTTTGTTATAAACTTGTATTCACAATAGACATATATATTCACTTATTATTATTTAAACTCACCTCATGTACATGATAGTTTATAATTACATTTTCAAGATGGTCATTATATATATTTATGTGCATATGTACTTTAATTAGCTTGGTGTTTAAATTGTTGGATATTTATAAGATTTTTGATTGTTATCACAACTTGTGAGTCTTGTACAATTATTTTTATAACTTAACTTCTCGAAATAAAGTTTTTGGTTCATTGACATTTCATCAAGTTCAGTTAGAACTAGTTTATAACTTGAGATTGTCTTGAATGATTATAGTTATTGTTTATGGCAAATCTAAGATAACTAGTCATGTATGTTATTTCATTGAACTAGAGGGCAATTATCACTATGCCTTAAATGTCTAGAAGGTCAATTCTCTTAATAAACCTCCAGGGATAGATACCTAGATAAATCTAAGTAAATTGTCCTAGTCGGAAATTGAGGGTTGTTACAGTTCAAGGTCTGCTTCTCAATTTGGTAGAAAATTTTCAAATAATCATGTCAATGCTGAAAAATCTAACTCTGTTTCTTCTTCTTCTACAACTTCTATGAATGATGTATCTCTTTCTTCTTTAACTGCTGATCAAATGTCTAAGTTGTTAAGCCTGTTAGATACAAAATCTGTTGCTTCTACTTCTTCTGGTCTGCATGCCAATATGGCAGGTATGCCTATATGTAGTAACTCTTGGTTCTTTAGTTGTCATTCTGCTATCTTGAAAGCTATTATTTCTTGGATCATGGATTCTGGTGCTAATCAGCATATGTCTAATTTTGATAAAGGTCTTTCACAAGTTGTAGATGTTTCTGATCTAAATTTAAAAATTGGTCACCCTAATGGTACTTGTGCAACTGTGACTAAAATTGGAAATTTACACTTAAACAATGGGATTGTTTTGTTTGATGTTTTAGTGGTTCCTGATTATTCTGTGAATCTCATGTCAATTCATAAGTTGGCAAGAGATAATAAACTGTTTATAAGGTTTGATGAGGATAAATGTTATATCCAGGATTTACATCAAAGGAATCTTCTGGGACTGGTAGTCAACATGGTGGCTTATATATTTATGATGATATGTCTACTTGTTCTAATGTGGTTTGTAATTCTGCTAGTATTCCTTCTGACTCTAAACTGTTATGGCATTTAAGACATGGCCATCCTGCAGACCAAGCTTTATCTGTTTTTCATAAAAAGTTAAATATTTCTGGAAATTTGGGTCCTTGTGATGTTTGTCACAAGGCTAAACAAGTCAGAGAACCATTCCCTTTGAGTGAACATAAAACTAAAAGTTTTGGTGATTTGATTCATCTTGATGTCTGGGGTCCTTATAGGGTTTTAAGTAAATAAGGTTTTAAGTATTTCTTAACTATAGTGGATGATTTTACAAGAGCTGTTTGGACTTTTATGATGAAAAGTAAAACTGAAGTTTATGAACATTTGATTTACTTTATGAATATGGTAGAAACTCAGTTTTCTGTTAAAGTTAAGGTGGTTAGAAGTGACAATGGTACTGAGTTTGTTAATAATTCTATGCATTCTTTGTTTCACTCAAAAGGTATTGTTTATCGGATTTCTATTCCTTATACACCTCAACAAAATGGGGTTGTAGAAAGGAAACATAGATACCTTCTGAATGTGGCTAGGTCTCTTATGTTTCAGGGGGAATTCCTTTATATCTCTGGACTGATTGTGTGTTAACTGCAACCTATTTGATTAATAGAACACCTTCCTCTGTTTTAAAAGGCAAAACTCCTTATGAAATGGTGTTTGGATTTGAACCTAATTTGAATCATTTGAGAGTGTTTGGTTGTTTGTGTTTTGCAACAAAACTTAATGTGACTGATAAATTTGAATCTAAGGCTGAAAAATGTATTCTAGTTGGATATTCTAATTCAAAGAAAGGTTACAAATTATTTAGTCTTGAGTCTAAGTCTTATATTTTTTTCAAGAGATGTAAAATTTTATGAAAGCATTTTTCCTTATACAATGAATAATGAAGAGGTTTTAAAATCTGTTGAGAATTCTACAAATCATTTAAACTTTTTTGATTTTTTTCATTCACCTAATGAGGATAACGCCTTTGATCATGTGTCCAGTGATGAAGAGGAAGACAAGGTGGGTGATCTTATTGTTGGCAATGAGCCTCATGGTTCATTTGGAAGAACATCTAGATCTAATAATGACAAATTATCACTTGGAAGTACATCTAGAGCTACCAGTGATCAATTGTCACAAGATGGATCTTCTAGTTCTGCTAATAACCATGAAAGGCATGCTACCACAATAGTTGATATGAATGAAATTAATTCTGAGGACAATGACAATAATGTGAGAAAATCTAATAGACAAAGAAGTCTTTCTGTTAGGTTAAAAGATTTTGAATTAACTGGAAATGTTAAATATCCTTTGAATAAAGTTGTAAATTATGCTAATTTAAGTCATAATGCTTATGCTTTTGTGTCTAGTTTAAACAAAAGTATTGAACCCAAAACTTATTATGAGGCTGCAAAAGATAATAATTGGATTGAAGCTATGAACTTAGAAATGGAAGCTTTAAAACATGGATTCTTACTGAATTACCTCCTAATAGAGAACCAATAGGATGTAAATGGATTTATAAAATAAAGTATAAGGCTTCTGGTGAAATTGAAAGGTATAAGGCAAGGTTAGTTGCTAAAGGCTATAGTTAAAAAGAAGGTGTAGATTTTGATGAAACCTTTTCACTAGTGGTAAAAATGGTTACTCTTAGAACTTTATTGACTATAGCAGTGTCTAAAAATTGGCCTTTGTTTCAATTGGATGTCAATAATGCATTTCTATATGGTGATTTGTATGAGGATGTTTACATGGAATTACCACAGGGTTATTTTGATAAGCATGATAATAGAGTATGTAAATTGGTGAAGTCTTTGTATGGTCTTAAACAAGCACCGAGACAGTGGAATTCTAAACTGTCAAGTGCTTTAATTGAGTTTGGGTTTAATCAAAGCAAATGTGATTATTCTTTGTTTACAAAAGTTTCTGGTGACATTTTTATTGCACTTTTGGTTTATGTAGATGATATTGTTATGACAAGAAACAATATTGATGAAATAAACAAAGTTAATGTTAGGTCGAAAATCGACCAAGTATAATTTGTTCAGAAATAGCTTGAAGTTTAGTGAAGACATTTGTACAGAATTCTGAGGTGTCTCAGAATTCCTTCACTGAAGCTTCACTTTAGTTCAGATCGAGATAAATCTGAAGCATTCATTCTGAAGTCAAAGACTGAAGTATGAAGAAGAGAATCATCTCAGAAGAGAGCAAAAGAGTGATTCTACCAGATCAAGACTGAAGCATCTCAGTGTAAAGTATTTACAACACTTTACACTGATTACGAGGAAGACTTTTACTTTACACCTTTATCCGGTTAATAGATTTATCTATTAACAAAAGGTACAAAGTATAGGCTTGGAACCTAGTACTATAAGTCACATCAAGTGACTTATATACTCTTCCAAGTGCAGCATGTAAGGAATTATGGTTTAATTCCTTAAATGCTCACAACCACATTTGTACGATCTTGTCCACATCATCATGGACTTGGTCTATAAATACAAAGTCTTCTCACAACTTGCAAAAAGCTTGAAACTTTAGCATTGCAACTTGTGAGATATACTCTAAGTAAACTTACGAGTATTTCCAAGTTAATTAGATCACTTGTATTTCAGGATTGTTTAGATACTTACACTTGGGTGTTTATCTTTGTTCCGCAACAATCCTTGTATTTGTTTATACATCAATAAATCAAATACATTGAAAAGAAAACAACGTGTCTCAATGCTACATACTTGATTATATTTATATATATCCTTATATAGTTTCTGCCATTTGTTCTTGCATTTTGTATCTAGTCAATTGTTTCTTGTTATCCATATCTGGATCGTAAACTGAACTTGTCCATCAAGATCAGTTGTACTTGCCAGTCGGGTTTGTTATTCATCTATATATTTGGGACTCACAATTGGTATCAGAGACACAAGGTTGAATTTTATCAATTCATTAACCTTTGATCTGCATAGATGGCTGACTTTGAACAAGAACGACCTGACCCTAATAATGCTACCCCACCCCCTCTCATCAACAACAATATACCATCACACAATGTACACGTACACTTTCCAAATAATCCCGTTCCCAAGTTTGATGGGAACAGTGAAAACTTTCAAACGTGGAAAGCGTGCATGCTTAAGTATATTGCTGGTGTTGAGAGACATTTACCAGATATCTTAAAAGAAAGACCCTTTGTCCCTATGAATGCTTCTACTGTTGTCAGAAATGCCGATGGGACTCCTAGGCTGTCACCTAAGGAGAAGGATCATTGGTCTGAGGAAGATCATAGACTTGTAGACCTGGACACCAAGTTACAAAATATGATTTTATACGCAGTTCCAGAAACCCTAATGCCCACTCTTGTTTTACTTGAAAATTCCAAATTAATGTGGGAGGAACTAATGACACAGTTTGAAGGCACGAATGAGACAATTGTCACAAGAAAAGTTGCTTTAAACAAAAGATATGAGTCTTTCTTTGCTATCCCTGGGGAGTCTTTAACTCAAACCTACATCAGATTTACAAATCTGGTAAACCAACTGAAAGCCCTGGGTGTAACCAAAGACAAAGAAATTTTGTTGGAAAATTTTGTGACATTTTACCTTCTAAATGGGAAAGTTTAATCTTGGTCTTGAGACAAGGCAAAACCTTGCACAGTCATACTCTTGCTTCCCTTTATGGAGCCTTCAGATATACTGAAGAGAACAAGCTGAAAGAGCCTTGGCTGAGCAGGATGCCAAGAATCATGTTTCTACCAGTTCTGGTACGGTTCAGTATTCTGAACCACAAAGTACTGCTCTACTATCTTCTGAGAATGATGTTTTTGACTCGATGAAGAAGATGGTGTCTGAAATGTTAAAAACTGGTGTCTCTGCTAATGTCACTCATGATTGTGATGAGAATGACAATGATGATCTGGTTGCCATGCTGGCTAAAACGTTCAATCGTTTTAAGGCCAAATCAATCGATCTGGCAAACCTTTTGCTTCCAGTGCTTCTATTGACAAGTCTAATCTTGAATGCTTTAAATGCGGCAAGAAAGGACATTTCATGAAGGAATGCAGATCTAGTCAACCTTCATCATCACAATCTGCTCCTAACCATTCTATTTTTCAGAAGTCTGATGACAGCTATAAGGCCAAATACAAGAAGTTGAAGGCACATATGGCTCTTTTGGCACAAGACAACTCAAGCAACAGTTATATGATTGCCAAAACTGAAAAGTGGGAAGACTCTGATGAATCATCTGATGATGAGGAGGAAGTTAGGGACATGTGTTTCATGGCACAAGAAGATCAAGGTCATTTGGTCAAATCCGATGTTGAATCTGGTCGCTGGGTGGATATAGTGATGAAAAAGGTCAGTAATTTTGGCTATGAAGAAAATGAGGAACACAAATTGGACCTTTTAGTTCTTTTAGAGGCTGACATCTCCTTTGTTGAGACAGTGCATTCAGAAAGCCTAAAAATGTTTGAAAACAATGCCTCTGAACTGAACGCTAGTCAGGCCAGACTAAAAGAACTGAAAGATGTTCATTTGGCCCTAAAAAGTTATCAGTCCATGGTTGCCACTTTAGAGTTGGAAAAAGAAGAGTTAAAAACCATCCTTGAAAAAGAACAGAAAATAATTAAATCTTGGATGAGTGCACCAAACCAGATGCTGCAATAAAAAATACTTTTGCAAATCAAAAAACAGCATATGAATCTGGTGATCTTCACATGGCATCTATAATCACTGATTTAGATGCACTTCCAAAGGAAATGAAACCTGAAATTATTTTTCCTAAAGTTGGCAAACAGAAAACTGTGACTGATAGGGCCCAGGAACAATCTGAGGGTAAATCTGAAACAGCTCAGACAACTGGTTCAGAAAGAAGGCTAAAACCAAAAAGCCATCCCCTCAGACTTCATCTAAGGTCTCTAAAGGCCAAAAGAAGAAGAAAAATATCTCCCCCACTGATCCTTCTACCTCAGATTCTGGTAAGGCTCAGGTGTCTAATGAAGAATCTATTTTGTTAAGGTTAGAAAGTCAATTTCAACTATTGGCTAGACAACTGCAGAGTTGTAATGCACGTTTAAAAAAATGTTGAAACCACTCCTCTTCAACCTAAACAAAATGCAAAACCTTTTTCTAAGCAAATCAAGCAGAAATCTGAGCAGAAAAAGGTTGAAAAATCCATCAAACCAACTACTTTTGTGTCATCTAAGATAATGACTGAAATCCCATTTGACCCTTCTGTTCCTCATAAACCAAAGAAATCTGAGACTGCTAAGGG
>CM067167.1:182093367-182098367 GCA_034093135.1 Erigeron breviscapus
ACTCTTAATGAGACTTGATCACTCCTTGATCCAATCGCATGTTTAAGTCTCATCCTTGCCGACTAGTACCTAGGCAACGGTCTAGGGCGACCTAGCAAAATCCGCCTATAACCTGGCATGTGGTTGTCCATGTCCGGTAACTGGGATGGGCAGACATGAAGGACCACCCCGTATCTACACTATGGCTTAGGCAACGGTCCAGGGCAACATGGAGTATAGACGTTCAGGTGCTTCTCATAGGATGGCAGGGATTTCTTTTATATTAGGTAGATTTTTGTTTAGCTCAAAACAAACTTACATCACAAAAGTTTGTACTACAATTCACTTTGCATGCATTCAAAACAAATTGTTGCACCATTTAGTTAAAACATCATTTTAACATTTTCAATTAGTCTTACAACATTTTAAAATGCATGTCATTAACTACCTTAATGTGTTCTCTATTGTAAAACTAGGGCATCATTTCCTACACTACTAACACTAGATGTACTAGCCACGCATGCATGTACATGGCTAGACATATAACCCGATACATACTAATATATGGGTTAATCGGTCATGCTCAAAAATACATAATTTAATAATTACATATTTAATTGAGCGCTTTAGCTACTATACCATAACGCGATTTGGCTCTGATACCACTGTTGGGATTTTATTAACCAAAATGATGTTTATTCCGAGAATAAACATAGTTCATTAATTAAGGGTTATATTTAAAACCTTTTATAAGTGTAGGGTTTAAAACGTAAATAATTAAAAACGTTTAATTATTTAAATACAAATTAATTTATCTAAAACATAATTAATGAACATGTAATTAATCTAATTAATTACTACTAGCGGAAGCATGTAATAAAACAATTAAAACAATTTAATTCTCTAGCCAAGATCTATCACGCATGCATATAGTAACTAAACAATTAAATAAATAGAAGATCTACTAACCTCTTAGATGACCTCCCGATGACGTTATTCTTGAGCAAGAATAACGTGAGCTACTTGCCACGAAAAAGGACCCGAAGTCGCGCCCCTCAAAAGACTCGTACACGCGAACGGATCTTCGGCACTTAAGTAAGTGCTAGCTATAACTTTATGTTATAACAAAAACCCACCGAAAAATAACTAGTCGCGATGCTCTCCACCCTTGGTGAGTGTGTCGAACTTCACAAAGAAAAAGAGAGGGAGAAAGAGATTTTTAGGTGCAAGGATTAAAGAAGGAATAAGGGTTCTTTATATAGGCATAGAAAACCCTAAGAATTCCTTCTTTGAATCAATGTGCGACAAGGATTACTTTCACAAAGTTTCCTTTTCCTCCCCTCCCTCTCGTTGCTTGCGGCGACCTAGTGGGACCGCATGGATCGACTTTGTCGACCCATGGGTCGACTCATGGTGCTCGATGTCCGATCCCGTTTTCGACCCGATTCTCGTTTCCGACCCGCGAATCATTCCCAAATCTATTTTTGGAAACTTTTAGTTATTTTCATTTCCAATGAATTCCTTGTTAAATATAAAGTTCAATTAAGCCTTCTTCGTTCTATGTGTGCAACCCTAATGGTTCATAGATATGCGTCCGTATAAGTATATTGAAATATTTTCATAATTACAACACGTGTATCGTTGAAGGTTGATATCCCGACACTTGATTTTATCTACCAAAACCTACGAACTCACCAACTTTATGTTTACACGTTTTAGTACACTTTTTAGGTGAACAGGTGAATCAAAGACGTATTGGATGTTTCATTGCATGCTAGGATTGGACTTGGACCTTTCCATGGATCCGTGATTCATTATTCCCGATTAAGGCTTATGTTTATGTATGATCCGGTACTTGTATTCTTGAATGTTTTGTATGGATTGTTAAATCCTATTTATGCATTTAGTTTAACTCAACATAATTTCCATGTCGTGCTGTGCTATTTGTGTAACCCTCATGATTCCGCCTTGTTGGGGTGTTACATTACAACTACATGTTCTTAGTTTATAACAAGAACAACTATGACAATGCAAAACATCAACACAAATCCAAATAAACCGTAAATTATCTTCTCAAAATAACTGGGTTTCGAATTTCTTGAAATCACTTCATCTTCTTCAACAAACACATCTTTCAATTGTTTTATACTCTGTGCGTGAAGATCAAACAAAAGATCTTTGTAGTATTGATTGGGCAGCTCCTCATCAATGAATCAGAAGGTCGTACAGAATCTGCTTTTCACCTGACGATTAAACCAATCAAATAAAACGTTTTCTGTAACATCCCAAAACTTTTTGACTTTGACCGTTAACTTGTCGTTAGTGACTGTTAGTTACTATGTGTTTTATATGTAATTGTGTGAATTAAATGATTTACGTGAGATATGTGTTAAAGTGATTTAAAGTAATGAAATTAAAGTTGATAATGATAACGTTGATAAGTTGATAAAGTTGATAAGTTGATAACGTTGATAAGTTGATAAGTTGATAAGTTGATAAGTTGATAAGTTGATAAGTTGATAAGTTGATAACGTTGATAAGTTGATAAGTTGATAAGTTGATAACGTTGATAAGTTGATAAGTTGATAAGTTGATAAGTTGATAAGTTGATAAGTTGATAAGTTGATAAGTTGATAAGTTGATAACGTTGATAAGTTGATAAGTTGATAAGTTGATAACGTTGATAAGTTGATAACGTTGATAAGTTGATAAGTTGATAAGTTGATAAGTTGATAAGTTGATAAGTTGATAAGTTGATAACGTTGATAAGTTGATAAGTTGATAAGTTGATAAGTTGATAAGTTGATAAGTTGATAAGTTGATAACGTTGATAAGTTGATAAGTTGATAAGTTGATAAGTTGATAAGTTGATAACGTTGATAAGTTGATAAGTTGATAAGTTGATAAGTTGATAAGTTGATAACGTTGATAAGTTGATAAGTTGATAAGTTGATAAGTTGATAAGTTGATAACGTTGATAAGTTGATAAGTTGATAAGTTGATAACGTTGATAAGTTGATAAGTTGATAAGTTGATAAGTTGATAAGTTGATAACGTTGATAAGTTGATAAGTTGATAAGTTGATAACGTTGATAAGTTGATAAGTTGATAAGTTGATAAGTTGATAAGTTGATAAGTTGATAAGTTGATAACGTTGATAAGTTGATAAGTTGATAAGTTGATAAGTTGATAAGTTGATAACGTTGATAAGTTGATAAGTTGATAAGTTGATAACGTTGATAAGTTGATAACGTTGATAAGTTGATAAGTTGATAAGTTGATAAGTTGATAAGTTGATAACGTTGATAAGTTGATAAGTTGATAAGTTGATAACGTTGATAAGTTGATAAGTTGATAAGTTGATAACGTTGATAAGTTGATAAGTTGATAAGTTGATAAGTTGATAAGTTGATAAGTTGATAAGTTGATAAGTTGATAAGTTGATAACGTTGATAAGTTGATAAGTTGATAAGTTGATAAGTTGATAAGTTGATAACGTTGATAAGTTGATAAGTTGATAAGTTGATAAGTTGATAAGTTGATAACGTTGATAAGTTGATAAGTTGATAAGTTGATAAGTTGATAAGTTGATAACGTTGATAAGTTGATAACGTTGATAAGTTGATAAGTTGATAAGTTGATAAGTTGATAAGTTGATAACGTTGATAAGTTGATAAGTTGATAAGTTGATAAGTTGATAAGTTGATAACGTTGATAAGTTGATAAGTTGATAAGTTGATAACGTTGATAAGTTGATAAGTTGATAAGTTGATAACGTTGATAAGTTGATAAGTTGATAAGTTGATAACGTTGATAAGTTGATAAGTTGATAAGTTGATAACGTTGATAAGTTGATAAGTTGATAAGTTGATAAGTTGATAAGTTGATAAGTTGATAAGTTGATAAGTTGATAAGTTGATAAGTTGATAAGTTGATAACGTTGATAAGTTGATAAGTTGATAAGTTGATAACGTTGATAAGTTGATAAGTTGATAAGTTGATAAGTTGATAAGTTGATAAGTTGATAAGTTGATAAGTTGATAAGTTGATAACGTTGATAAGTTGATAAGTTGATAAGTTGATAACGTTGATAAGTTGATAAGTTGATAAGTTGATAAGTTGATAAGTTGATAAGTTGATAAGTTGATAACGTTGATAAGTTGATAAGTTGATAAGTTGATAAGTTGATAAGTTGATAACGTTGATAAGTTGATAAGTTGATAAGTTGATAAGTTGATAAGTTGATAACGTTGATAAGTTGATAACGTTGATAAGTTGATAAGTTGATAAGTTGATAAGTTGATAAGTTGATAACGTTGATAAGTTGATAAGTTGATAAGTTGATAAGTTGATAAGTTGATAAGTTGATAAGTTGATAAGTTGATAAGTTGATAAGTTGATAAGTTGATAAGTTGATAAGTTGATAACGTTGATAAGTTGATAAGTTGATAAGTTGATAAGTTGATAAGTTGATAAGTTGATAAGTTGATAACGTTGATAAGTTGATAAGTTGATAAGTTGATAACGTTGATAAGTTGATAAGTTGATAAGTAAAGATGTTGATAAGTGATTAGTTTAGGTGAAAGTTTAGCCTAAGCTAATAAAGATAAGAAGTCTCGAGCATAAGTTGTGTTAAGCTTAACCCGTGCTAGTTGAAAAGCTAGTGCGTACGTGGTCGCTTGAGTGGCTCCTTGCGGCATAGTTACGTTGATCTAGTATTTCCGGGTGGAGTGACTAACCACCAATGTTAAAAGCATGACGGGATACTATAAGTGGTCGCTTGAGTAATTTCTTGTGGCATAGTTATGTTGATCTAGTATTCCCGGGTGGAGTGACTAACCACCAATGTTAAAAGCGTAACGGGATGCTTAAAGTTGATAAGTTGATAACGTTGATAAGTTGATAAAGTTGATCAAGTTGATAACGTTGATAAAGTTGATTAAGTTGATAAAGTTCATAAAGTTGATTAAGATGATTAAGTTGAATAAGTTGATCAAGATAATAATAAGATATGTTGATAA
>CM067167.1:182103367-182317907 GCA_034093135.1 Erigeron breviscapus
TCCGATCATATCACGATCATATATTCATATTCTGATCATATCACGATCATATATTCATATTCCGATCATATCACGATCATATATTCATATTCTGATCATATCACGATCATATATTCATATTCCGATCATATCACGATCATATATTCATATTCTGATCATATCACGATCATATATTCATATTCCGATCATATCACGATCATATATTCATATTCTGATCATATCACGATCATATATTCATATTCCGATCATATCACGATCATATATTCATATTCTGATCATATCACGATCATATATTCATATTCCGATCATATCACGATCATATATTCATATTCTGATCATATCACGATCATATATTCATATTCCGATCATATCACGATCATATATTCATATTCTGATCATATCACGATCATATATTCATATTCCGATCATATCACGATCATATATTCATATTCTGATCATATCACGATCATATATTCATATTCCGATCATATCACGATCATATATTCATATTCTGATCATATCACGATCATATATTCATATTCCGATCATATCACGATCATATATTCATATTCTGATCATATCACGATCATATATTCATATTCCGATCATATCACGATCATATATTCATATTCTGATCATATCACGATCATATATTCATATTCCGATCATATCACGATCATATATTCATATTCTGATCATATCACGATCATATATTCATATTCCGATCATATCACGATCATATATTCATATTCTGATCATATCACGATCATATATTCATATTCCGATCATATCACGATCATATATTCATATTCTGATCATATCACGATCATATATTCATATTCCGATCATATCACGATCATATATTCATATTCTGATCATATCACGATCATATATTCATATTCCGATCATATCACGATCATATATTCATATTCTGATCATATCACGATCATATATTCATATTCCGATCATATCACGATCATATATTCATATTCTGATCATATCACGATCATATATTCATATTCCGATCATATCACGATCATATATTCATATTCTGATCATATCACGATCATATATTCATATTCCGATCATATCACGATCATATATTCATATTCTGATCATATCACGATCATATATTCATATTCCGATCATATCACGATCATATATTCATATTCTGATCATATCACGATCATATATTCATATTCCGATCATATCACGATCATATATTCATATTCTGATCATATCACGATCATATATTCATATTCCGATCATATCACGATCATATATTCATATTCTGATCATATCACGATCATATATTCATATTCCGATCATATCACGATCATATATTCATATTCTGATCATATCACGATCATATATTCATATTCCGATCATATCACGATCATATATTCATATTCTGATCATATCACGATCATATATTCATATTCCGATCATATCACGATCATATATTCATATTCTGATCATATCACGATCATATATTCATATTCCGATCATATCACGATCATATATTCATATTCTGATCATATCACGATCATATATTCATATTCCGATCATATCACGATCATATATTCATATTCTGATCATATCACGATCATATATTCATATTCCGATCATATCACGATCATATATTCATATTCTGATCATATCACGATCATATATTCATATTCCGATCATATCACGATCATATATTCATATTCTGATCATATCACGATCATATATTCATATTCCGATCATATCACGATCATATATTCATATTCTGATCATATCACGATCATATATTCATATTCCGATCATATCACGATCATATATTCATATTCTGATCATATCACGATCATATATTCATATTCCGATCATATCACGATCATATATTCATATTCTGATCATATCACGATCATATATTCATATTCCGATCATATCACGATCATATATTCATATTCTGATCATATCACGATCATATATTCATATTCCGATCATATCACGATCATATATTCATATTCTGATCATATCACGATCATATATTCATATTCCGATCATATCACGATCATATATTCATATTCTGATCATATCACGATCATATATTCATATTCCGATCATATCACGATCATATATTCATATTCTGATCATATCACGATCATATATTCATATTCCGATCATATCACGATCATATATTCATATTCTGATCATATCACGATCATATATTCATATTCTGATCATATCACGATCATATATTCATATTCTGATCATATCACGATCATATATTCATAATCAGATCATATCACGATCATATTTCATGGGTATAGTTTCAAGAAGATACCTGAGAAAGCTGGACTAAGAAACTGGGCTGATCATCATTGCTAGGGCCAAATTCCCCTAATGTAAAAGCAATTATGACAGCAGCTAGAAAATTGGTGATTGTGTAATCAAGATAAGTGTGTTGAGGAAGCCGGCCACGCCTTTCTAACAATGTTAGAATGGCGGGCCATGTTCCTAGGAAGAGGAGCGCTAGCCACATACATGCTATCGCTCCTCCTCTGCTTTCCACCATGTACATCTCTAGACCAGACTAGGGGTGTAATCGAGCCGAGTCGAGCCGACACAGTGCCAAGCTCGAGCTCGACTCGATTGTAAAACTCGAAGCTCGAAACTCGACTCGAGCTCGAAACTCGACTCGAGCTCGACCGAGCCTTTATTTTCAAACTCGAGCTCGCCTTATGTGTCGACACTTTCGAGCTCGACTCGGCTCGACTCGATTAAGAATTAAATTAAGTTTCAAATCAAATTAGTCCTATAAGCTCGACAATTTCAAGCTCGACTCGATTAAGCTCGGCTCGGTAGGAAAGTAATTATGTAAAAATATATAATATTCAAGGGTAAAATTGTAAATAAGCACAAGCTCGATTAAGCTCGCGAGCTTTTCGAGTAGGATATATTGAGGCTCGAGCTCGACTCGAAAGTCTACTCGAGTAGCTCGAGCTCGAGCTCGGCTCGACTAAGACCGAGTCGATTTCGAGTAATTTGCGAGTCGATTTCGGGTAGCTCGCGAACTGTATCGTCTTATTTACACCCCTAGACCAGACCCAGATCCCTAAAAACCAAAATATCAAAAGTTGGAATCTTTAAGAACAAACCATGAGGCTTCGGCGCAGTGGCCAGCTGGGACCCCCTTAGGGGGACTTGGCGAGAGGGGATGTTGGCTTGGAGGTTATGGGATCGAGTCTTGGCTCCCCATTAACCTCGGGCATTTACCTCTTGACGCGAAAAAATGGGATCCCTTTGGGATTTTCCAGTCGGTGGTAAGACGCCTCGAACCCTGAGCATACTGCCCGTTTGGATGTCACTGCTCAGCTCGATGGAACGATCTTCCCCACCCGTCGTTCAAAAAAAAAACAAAAAAAAATAAAAAGTATCCCACTGTTGCAGGGGGACTTGGTTCAAAAATATCCCAAGTAGTATCAATAAAGGAATGGAAACTGCCAAGGAATCTAAACCTAGACCCACACACACAAATGATACAAAAGAAAGACGTAATGCTAACCAATCATTGACTAAAGAGAACGTGTAATACTCGTAATATACAATGCTACTATACATTCACCACATGCATATAATATACTCGGTAATAATTAAGCAACTTATTATATGTAACATTTGGAAAAATGATTCATGAACCGATCTATAGCTCAAAATGGATCAATTTTTAGATGAGTCTATAGTGCGGATCTATAGCCCAGGTTCCAAAGGCCGTTTTTTTTGGCTGCTTACGCGCGCTTTACGCGAGCTACCTTTGAATCTACTCTAATTGGCAATGAGTCAGTAGTTTGATTCTCGATTTTTTAAAATTATTACTTTGTGCATCTGAATATATGTAGCATCCATATAGGTTGCGAGATCCAGTTCTACGTCATTTGTTTAGAAGATTTTGATTTGTCGCATACATACAATAGTAATACATAAAAGCTGAATACGTACAATGAACTCATTTAAAGTTCGATACTACTATAAGTTTTAAGCTATAGTTTAATACATTTTCAAGCAAGTGGCCCTATAATTTACGGAGTATGCAATATATATATTTCATTTTACTACTTAAAGTAATATAGTTGCACTAAATTGTACTAACATATATGATCATCAATATAATGGACTTCTGATTATTCAAGTACTTCCCATTTTCTTGGAGTAATTTCGTGTTTGCAATTCATAAGCCGAAGAAATCACATGAAATACATATCATCAGACCACTTTTGCAGAAGCACAAGAAAGAAGTATAATATTAACAACTTTAAATTGAACTGATCGAATACAAAAACCGAAATTTCTATTGTAGATGTTTAAATATGAAATCATACTAACAAGTTATCATATCTTTTAGGGTTAAGTATCCTGGAGTGTAAGTAACTTTGCAACTTTTTCTATTGTGTGTATGCATAAAAATTTTTGAACAATATATGTAAGTTTCTCGCTAAATTGAACGTTTAATGTAAAAATGTATACGTGGCAACCATATGAGCTGTCCACGTAGAAGTTTTTGATTGGTCAACGTAAAAATTTTACATTAAGTGTTCAATTTAGCGAGATACTTACATATAATGTACAAAATTTTTGATACTTACATACAATAGAAAAAGTTGCAAAGTTACTTACACTCCGGGATACTAAACCCTATCTTTTATGCCAGAGTAACTTAGATTTGTATGTTTTCTGTACAATTGTTGCTTATACAGTGACGATGAATTTGCAGTGGAAATGTCTAGTGTTTCCGGTGGCCAGCTGAAGCCATTAGAACTCCAACGGCCACAATAAACATTGATAGCATGCCTACAAGTAATACATATGTTCTCTTGGACGATTTGCGGTATTCACCAAAAAAGAGCACACCCCAAAAAGTACTCACAAGTGGAAGTGCCTGAAATGAGTTCAAAATAACCTCATATAATCAGATGCATAGATAGGGTATTAGAAACTCTAAGCTTATAAAGACTTGAACTGACCTGAACTGCATCAGCTGCAGCATAACCAGCGGCTTGGCCTCCCATAAACTGGAGACCGTTCCCAAAACCGCACAAAAAACCAGCCAAAAATGCCCAACCACGACCATCCCAGTCGTTCAGATATGCCTTGATTGTAGATCGTGGCAAGTTGAAAGCAGGACGGTAAAGGAATGTGATGTTCAAAATTACGGCAACCACAAAACAAGAGCAAGAAAAGTAGAAAAAAGCTGTGTAGACACTTAAGTGAGGAACGCCTTCGTCTAATGTATCCCATTGGTCATTGGTTGCAAGATTAAATGCCGGTGAGAAGAGAGAGAAACAAACTCCGGCAAACAAACATATGACTAAACCAATCAAAGTGCTTTTCCCAAATACCTGCAATACCATTTAAATAAAGAGTGTTTAGCACAATACTCGTATAAAAACTGCAAATTTGTCTGGATAATATATAATCATCAGTGGTAGGATATGGATATCGACTCGTGCAAACATAACAAACAATAGGCCGGAATGCAATCAGGACTAAAAACTCACATGCTTCTAACCGATTACTACAGTATAATTCAAATTAAATGGACACAAAGGTGTTGGAAGGTCAGTAACCTGTGTCCCTTTTTACTCGAACCCATTTGACCCGTTATGTAATATGTCTGACCCAGTGACTGGCCTATTTGTGCCTTTTAGATTGGGATCAAAACCCTTCAGCATTCGTTTGAGGCAATCAGATACCAAACAAAGAACAACAAGATCTAGCATAATCAACATTATTTCTTATGGTTGAAACAAAAAAGTAAACTAATAGCATATCATGTGTTGTGTGACCTTGATAGATCTTCGACTCTCAAGTTCAATAAGAAAAGTCGCAGTCCCAGCTTTAGCTTTCTCTACTTTACCAGCTCCGTGCTCCAAATCCTTTCCTAGAAATTAACAAGAAAGATTAAACTAATAATAATAATTAAAGGTTAAGTTGAAAACTTATATAAAATTGAAGTACTCTTACCCACTGAATTCGGGTTTGTTCCATTACTCTGTAGTCTGTCAAGTATAATTGCATGTCATTAGAGTTTTAAAACAAAGAGGTATTAATTTGGTAAAGGATTGTATTCGGAGGAGGTATAGTGGTATACCCTTTTTCGGCCATGTGAGAATCTTCTAACTTATTAAGTTTCACTTTATTATCTTTGGCATTGGATGCATGCACCAACGAACCAAGACATACAGCAATCAAGAAACACGCAACGCCTGGGAAAAGTATCTCAGCTCTGTTGATCTTGTCGTCTAAAAAGTAATTTAAAGTTGTACCTATAGTCCCAAGTGAGAAGTTAAAATCACAATTCCAAAGATGTTTCTGCTTTAAGTATAGTCTTTGGATGGCAAAATGGACAGACTGTGTTGATCAAAATGGTTTATAGTCAATATGGGTAATATTTAGTTTATGTCAAAATCAAAATGGGTCAGGTCAAGCCAACCCACATCCACTTTTCACATCCATTTGTGAATATAAGACTTGATGTGGTAAATTGGTTACAAAAAATATACTATTAGAAAGATAATAATCTATTTATCTTAATACAAAAATTCATGATATTATCATGTATTCATTTGTATACACCCTGAGTGACTTGCACGTTTAACCGTTCCATCCGTTTCAGTTTAAATACTTTAGTTTAACCTGTTTGACCGAATGTTAACAAAACATAACCCAAAAATGTCATCAATACATAACTGGGTTGAGATTGCCTATTTCTGTATAGATTAAGATGACGATGATAACGATAATGAAATTACCTATGACAACAGTAATACTTGAAGTCATCACCTCGGTTACCGATAAACCAACAAATGCCCAAGCATATTGTGTCGACAAATTTCCAAGACTTAAAACCACCCCACCCGCCATCGCAAATAGAACACTTGGCCAATTATTCTGCAACAAAACATATCACAATTTCCAAGTCAACAACGGACATAATATCCACTTCAACATGTCATCAAATAGTTTTAAGGTTGGGGGATGGTAATATAAGGCTGTTAGGTATCTAAGCTTAGGTGTGGAACACTCACATATTGTTTTTTTAATCCATAAAATTCATGGGGGCCCAAGCATTTATTCATTAATCAAAAAATATTAAAAAAATTGTATGTGAGGGGTTCCACACCTAAGCTTAGGTGTCGGACAGCCTTATATTCACTTTTCCCTATATCATACCTGAGAAAGTTGGACTAAAAAGTTGGGTTTGCCATCATTTGTATGGCCAAATTCCCCAAATGTAAAAGCAATTATAACAGCAGCCAAAAGATTAGTGATTGTGTAATCAAGATAAGTGTGTTGAGGAAGCCGGCCTCGTCTTTCTAACAATGTTAAAATGGCAGGCCATGTTCCTAGGAAAAAGAGTGCAAGCAGCATACATGCTATGGCACCACCTCTGCTATCCACTACATACATCTTTAAACCCCACCTGAATCTCTCTGTTTAGCAATCTAGAAACAAATTTTCAAAATACCCTGAAACCGAAATATATAAAATGTTAAAGGGTCTAGTATATATCATTAAGAATCTTGAATTAATCTAAGAGGTTAAAGATTAAACTGACCTTATTAACTCAAATGCAACAGAAAACAAAAGATAGTAATTTAGAAGAAACACTAACTGCCCATCAAAACTGGGACTAAATATAGCAAAAAGGTTGAATCTTTATGAATCTTGAATCAATCCAAGAGGTTAGGATTGGTAAGAAGAAGTGTAAAAGTGATAGTTGACTTTTGCAGTTGGTCAACGGCAACAAGAACTCAAATTTGTGAGTGAGAACTTATCTTTAAAACCACTAATTGCCCTGAAAGTTGGGAATAAAAATAGCAAAAAAGTTTGAATCTTTATGAATCTTGAATGAATCTCAAGAGGTTAAGATACCGTTGACTTTTCCACATGTAATATGCAACTCAAATTCTAATTTGATAAGTGAGATTCAAAAAAGAGAACTTATCTTTAAAAACTATGATTGTAATTATAATGATACAAAGAGAAACTTGAATATATGAAACAATGAAAAGTGAAAACAAACATAAAGTTAAAGAACAAAGTCAAAGGTTGACAAAAAGTTCAAATCTACCAAAGCAGAAAAACAAGATTTAAAAATCAAATAATAAATACATCGAAACAAGATGAATCTCCAAAGAGGCAAAGAACATACAGGTACCTAAAACAATCACCAAAATTCCAGAAAAAGCCAAGTAGCATGTTTAACTAGTGTTTATCTTAAAATAATAAAATGAAATGATCATATATATATAAAAGTTAACATAAAGAAAGATATACCTAAGTTAATCATTAACAAGATGAATGTCCTAACATGTAACTAACAATCATTAAACTTCACAAAAATCCAAAAGAAAAATAAGAAAAATGGCAGAATATCAACCAATCATGGACCATATATTTAGTTGATTACATCTACAAAAAATCAACTTAAATAAAGCCATACATATCATATGCATACAAGATGGTGGTCACTTTCAATAATAGAGACAAAATTCAAATATTGTGACCTCAACAAACTATGCAAAAATATATGCAATCTTGGATAATATGATATTTACCTATATAAATGGCTTCAAGATTTCTTGAAGATGAAGTACAAGAAATGATGTGAGCTTGAAAAGATGAATCACCATTAATGGAGTAGTCTTGTTCTTATAGCTTTGGATGCTCAAGATTCCAACTTAATTGGTTATAGCTGTTAAGACAAGCTGTAGAATATATAGAAGATGGGGAGAGATAGGAGATGGTGTGAGACTGAAAATATGAATATGTATATCACTAAGTTTTTCATTTACTTTATTTTAATATTTGTGACAAAAAGGTTTATTTTCTTTATATATTCTGACAGATACTAAATAGATTCTATCTTATGACATCATGGGAGAAAAAGGAAAAAACAAATTTTGTCATCCAGTTATACATGTGGACATTAACGTAAGATCGAAATCATGCTTTAGTTTCATCATTAAGTGCCGTTCTAAAAATAAAAATAAAAAAAGTTTCATCATTAAGTAATAATATAGAATTATCTGTACATATGTAACTTATTTAGAGGGACTAAAATTATTATATAGTTAGTTATGGTTTAAACAAGGTGAATGATTAAAAATATGTTTCCTTTCTCGATCACAGTTCATATCTCAATTTGATTCTTAAGGTTCGTGTTTTGGGCTAAGGTATGTTTGTTAGAAGAGGATTTTATACAAAAATGAATGATTAAAAAATAGAATAATGATAAATATGCCTAAAAGTATGTCTAAGTATATGATCATGACATATTGTATGGTGAATGATAAAAATTAAGAGAGATAAAGCACATGATACATGTGTCAAACATCTAATCCATTTCAGTATTCTTATGCGGTCTGGTCTGTCCATTAGTTGTTCAACTCATAGTAGTTAAAATATATCTTTAGATTTATGTTTTAGGTATATGTTTTAGGCACATTTATTTTCGTAAAAAATATTCCTTACTTTATGTGAGAAGTTATGGATACAAAATATTTAATTTGACAACTTGATTTATATTCAAAGTCTAGTAGGGTTGGCTCATAAATTTTAAAGGTTGTGTGCAACATAGAAGATAACTCTTACAAGACAAAAAGTTTCTAAATTATGTAATTATATATATTGGGTCATGCATTGTTTAATTGATCACTTATTAATAAAGTTATATTGTTTTTTTTAACCATTTCTTGATTTGTGTGTGTTGTTATTGGGTAGAGTCATGTTAATCTTCTCTGTATCATTTCAATTTTATCGGATGTTCCCGAAGGAAAACTAGACAGTTATTAATCTTACTATTTTCTTTTGATTAATTATAGATAGTATATGTTTTAAAAGTTAAACTAGCTTTAAATGCAAGGTTAGAAGAAATTTTAATGTCATAAACATTAATTACATTAATTAATTAAAGATATCTTAAATAACAAATAAAATGTGTTGGTTGAGGCATATAAAACTTGAATGCAAATAGTTGGCATTGATCCCATACGACATACTCAAATAAACTTCATGGTTTTTTAACCAATAATAAGTTCCTAAAAGAGGTTGGTAACACCTAACATAGACCGATATTGAGATGTGATGATTCATAAACCATAGAATTATGTGGGTTCTATAGAATGGCTCGATGGCATTTAACACGTATAGTTAATTGTATACTTGATTTTCCCCCTTGCTTTCGGTTCATATTATTGCTTAATTAATCAAAGATCGCTACATACAGAAGCTTGTTTAAGTTTGTTGAGTCAAGGATTCGCTGATCCAGACTTGGTCGCTGACGTGGGTCGTCAGCGAGTTATCAGCGAGTCATTGACTCTCGTCAGCGGGTGGTTTGCTTTCCAAATTGTTGGTCAAGGCGGGAAGATTTCAAACCAAAAGAAGACAAGAGTCATATGGTGGTTCATCCAACTGTATTTTACCCTAAGAGGAAAAGATGCAGGTGGACCAAAACACAAGGGTTTCTCTCTCACACCCGTTTTGGTAAAGAAGACAAAGGCTCCTGGATCCAAGTACTTAGAGCCAATGGAACGTCGACAACCACCATCACATCACTATCATTGTAAGGCTGTGTTGCCCTAATTCCTTTCTATATAAAGCAACACAGTCGCACCATTTACACTGTGTGTTTGTCACCACAAAGTGTGTGTCACTTTCTTTGTAATTGTTTAAGTTTCCTCTTTCTAGACTTAGCAATTACATAGTTCATTTGTAGTCTTGTAAGACAAGTTGTAATATCGACCATGTATTCATCGTTTAATCAATGATACAGATGATTAGACTTGCCTAGATATTTGCATTTGAACTTATTCTTGTTCATGTTCTTTACTTTCTGTTCTTATATTCTTGTCTAGATAAATTGTATTATAAGTGTGCAAATCAGGACTGTCAAGTGGTATCAGAGCCATCGTTTCTAAATCATTGAAACAAGATCCGTTTGCATACTTTTTCTTTCTTTCAAAAAATTCTCTTTTCTCTTTATGTGAGAAGTTATGGATACAAAATATTTAATTTGACAACTTGATTTATATTCAAAGTCTAGTAGGGTTGGCTCATAAATTTTAAAGGTTGTGTGCAACATAGAAGATAACTCTTACAAGACAAAAAGTTTCTAAATTATGTAATTATATATATTGGGTCATGCATTGTTTAATTGATCACTTATTAATAAAGTTATATTGTTTTTTTTAACCATTTCTTGATTTGTGTGTGTTGTTATTGGGTAGAGTCATGTTAATCTTCTCTGTATCATTTCAATTTTATCGGATGTTCCCGAAGGAAAACTAGACAGTTATTAATCTTACTATTTTCTTTTGATTAATTATAGATAGTATATGTTTTAAAAGTTAAACTAGCTTTAAATGCAAGGTTAGAAGAAATTTTAATGTCATAAACATTAATTACATTAATTAATTAAAGATATCTTAAATAACAAATAAAATGTGTTGGTTGAGGCATATAAAACTTGAATGCAAATAGTTGGCATTGATCCCATACGACATACTCAAATAAACTTCATGGTTTTTTAACCAATAATAAGTTCCTAAAAGAGGTTGGTAACACCTAACATAGACCGATATTGAGAGGTGATGATTCATAAACCATAGAATTATGTGGGTTCTATAGAATGGCTCGATGGCATTTAACACGTATAGTTAATTGTATACTTGATTTTCCCCCTTGCTTTCGGTTCATATTATTGCTTAATTAATCAAAGATCGCTACATACAGAAGCTTGTTTAAGTTTGTTGAGTCAAGGATTCGCTGACCAGACTTGGTCGCTGACGTGGGTCGTCAGCGAGTTATCAGCGAGTCATTGACTCTCGTCAGCGGGTGGTTTGCTTTCCAAATTGTTGGTCAAGGCGGGAAGATTTCAAACCAAAAGAAGACAAGAGTCATATGGTGGTTCATCCAACTGTATTTTACCCTAAGAGGAAAAGATGCAGGTGGACCAAAACACAAGGGTTTCTCTCTCACACCCGTTTTGGTAAAGAAGACAAAGGCTCCTGGATCCAAGTACTTAGAGCCAATGGAACGTCGACAACCACCATCACATCACTATCATTGTAAGGCTGTGTTGCCCTAATTCCTTTCTATATAAAGCAACACAGTCGCACCATTTACACTGTGTGTTTGTCACCACAAAGTGTGTGTCACTTTCTTTGTAATTGTTTAAGTTTCCTCTTTCTAGACTTAGCAATTACATAGTTCATTTGTAGTCTTGTAAGACAAGTTGTAATATCGACCATGTATTCATCGTTTAATCAATGATACAGATGATTAGACTTGCCTAGATATTTGCATTTGAACTTATTCTTGTTCATGTTCTTTACTTTCTGTTCTTATATTCTTGTCTAGATAAATTGTATTATAAGTGTGCAAATCAGGACTGTCAAGTGGTATCAGAGCCATCGTTTCTAAATCATTGAAACAAGATCCGTTTGCATACTTTTTCTTTCTTTCAAAAAATTCTCTTTTCTTTTTCTTTCTTAATCCTTTTTAAACAAGAACATGACTGTTGTTCCCACCCTTGTTAACACACGTGACTTCGGTTACGTATCCGTCCCTCCAAGATTCGAGCCCGATGACTTTGGGTCTTGGAAGGAAAGGATGTTACTACATATAGTGGGTGTGGAACCCTATCTTATGTCTATTCTGACCGCCGGTCCTTATATCCCCACTCTGGTTCAAAGAACACCAGGAGCAACTGTTGATGCTCCTGAGATTGTGATTGACATCGTCAAACCAGAGGTTCAATGGACTGACGATGAAAGGAGACTTGTTAATCTGGATGCAAGGCTCAAAAACATGATTGTCAGCACTCTTCCCACTGACCTCATGAAAGTGGTTATTAGATATCCCTCTTCAAAAGAAGTTTGGGATAGATTGGTTAGCATGCATGAAGGCTCTGCTGCTACCATTGCCACTAAAAAGATAGACTTAAAAAGAGCTTATGAAAATTTCTTTTCCCTCCCCAACGAAGGTCTAAACGGTTCATATACCCGATTTAAAGGGTTGCTGAATGACATGACCACTGTTGGTATCTCTCATGATGATTTTGAGGTATGCCACAAATTTCTTGATAGTTTACCTATCAAGTGGCAAGGTCTGAGACAAATCCTCAGAACCACTGAGCGACTCAATGGCCTTAACCTTGAGTCTCTCTTTGGCATGCTCCAGTTCGAAGAAAGAGCTCTTGCTCAAAATCTTAGAGCTGCCGCTGATGCACAGCATCGTGCGGGTCCCTCTTCTTCTTCTGTTTCCTCTTCTTCTCATTCTGCTCTCGACCCTTTGGCCCTTATCTCTGCTGAGCCCAGTAATCTTAATACTGGTGCCAGCTCTTCTATTCTTCCACAACCTATTCAATCTCTTGTTGATGATCTTGATGCTGAAGAGAAACAAGAGATGTTCAGCGACTTTATGGATTTTGCCTTAGTCGCTGGTAAGAGGTACTCCCGTAAATGGAACAACCATAGGTCGGTTGCTCCATATAAGCCTCCTGTTGACAAAGCTCAAGAGGAGTGCTGGAGATGTGGTAGAAAAGGCCACTACCAAAAGGAGTGCAGAGTTGCCCTACCAACTCCTGCTGCTCCTAAAACTAACCCTTCCAAACCTGCTGATGAGTACAGGAATAAATACTATCAGCTGAAGGCCAAGGTTGCTGAAATGGAAGAGGCCAAAACACCAGCAAAAGGGCTGGTAGCTGAAGAGCACGACTGGGCTGAATCAGACGATTCAGACAGTGAAGAATATGTTGACGCCATGTGCCTTATGGCGCTCGCTGATGGAGATGCTTTGACAAGAGATCAAGTCTCCTCAAGTCAGTGGGTGAACGTCACCATTAAAAAGGTTTGTGCTCACTCCTCTGCTTCTGAAGAAGATAGACCAAAAATCTTCGAATCTCTTCTTTGTGACTTTCAGTTCGTTGAATCTATACGAGCTGATGTCCAATCTAAGCTTGACTCTACTTCCTTGGAGTTAAGTGAAAAATCTGAAAGACTCAATGAGCTGAGGAATGTTCATGTTGAACTCCAATCTCATGAGTTGTTGGCACAAAAGGTTCAACTTGAGAATGAAAAACTCAAGCTTGAAATTGCCAACCTTAAGAAGATTGTGACCTCCTGGTCAAAAGCTTCCAGGTTTCACCACCAGTGCCTAAACGAACAAGTCCCTGCCCAAGTCCAGGCAGTAATAGGCGGTGACTTTAATGCCGCTGCCTCTCTCTCTGACTTGTTTAATGATGAGGTGAAGCCTGAAATTTCTATTCCTCATCTGCTGTCATCTCTCCTGAAGAGATGAAGAAATGGTATTTTGTTAGGGGTCTTAACGATTACCACAATGAAATGGAAGCTGGTACTACTTCTTCTACTACCAGCGACCCATCTAATCCTACTGAGGAAAATGGTGCTGGCTCCTCAGCAAGCACCTGCAACCCCTATCCTCATCTTCCCATTGTTGGCATGATGCCAAACGAAGGAAGAGTTCAATACTCTTCTGGGGAATCTTATGAAGGGGATATTGGTAGTGATGGTTTTAAACCCATCGCTCCTCAGCAGCTCACCATCAGACCTTCTGAACCATTCAGAAGAAGTAAGGTTGTTGTCCCCTATGACTATAGCAAACCTCAGTTAGCTAATGCTGTCTGTCAGCAACCTCAACCTATTGTTCAATCCTCTTCATCTTCATCTTCTCAATAAGCTCTTGCCCATGCTGACAGTAAAACTGTTCAGGATGATCGTGTCATGAAAAGACGCGTCAGGTTCGGAGACGCTAGATATCAGCAAGTTGGACCTTCTAAGGACCGACCTGCTGATAGACTTGTCCACCAGCAGGCACCTCAATCGATGCCTACCCCTATTTTGAGACATAAAACTCCCCAAAAGGAGAGAATGTCTCACACCCAAAATAGACCTATTACTCCTCAAAGAGGACACTTGCCTCATCAGCAAGTAAGGCCTATCACTCCTCAAAGAGGACACTTGCCCCATCAGCAAGTTAGGCCTATCACTCCTCAAAGAGGACACTTGCCCCATCAGCAAGTGAGATCAATAACTCCTAATAGGCAGTACCTACCTCATCGGCAAATGAGGTCTGCTACTCCTAATCAGAAACCTAGATCGATCACTCCCAAAAGAGTACATCCATCTCAGCAGGGTCCTTCTTCTTCTTCTCACCCTGCTGTTAATCTAGCATGGAGTGTAGTTAAGGGATCGAAAATCCCCTCTACCTCTCAATCTGAGGATCCAAAAGGTAAGTCCATTTTGGGTCCTGCTCCTAAGATGCCTCAGCTTACACTTAAGCATAAGCAAAAGTCTAAGCAAAAGAAAAAGGCATCTTCCTCCGTTGACCCTAAAATTAACGAGCTTGCTCAGCAAGTTAATGACCTTTCCTCTCAACTGAAGGAATTTTTCCTTCAAAATCAAAAAGGCAGCACCTCTGTTAAAAAATGCTACATATGTGATAGCAGAGGTCATGTTGCTTCTGATTGTGACAACTCCAGGGATGCTCCTGAAGTTGACATTCAACCTAATCCTTCTTCTTCAGCGGCTCCTTCCTCTTCCACTATAGTCAGCGAAAGTTCTGCTTCTGCTGATCACATAAATAGTGTAGGAGAGTCATCCGATCTCACTGAGGAGAACATTGCTGACTTCATTGCTGCTCAGCGAATCTCCTTTCCTCTCTCTCAAGAGATCATTACTACTGGTCGAGGCAGCATTCTGGTTGAGTATGGGAACAACAATCAAGTCAGCAACTTGACTGTTCTAGATACTGGAGCAACTGTCACCTCTGCTGATCAATATCACACCTATGTGATTGATCGTGACATGCCTCCTGCTCATCAACTTGTTGATAACTCTCTAAGTGATGAGAATACTAACCCTAGTGCTCCTCTTCCTCTCTCTACTGATGACGTCGTCAGTAGAGAAGAATCCTCTGAGTCTCCCATCTTTAATCCTGCTGACATGTCTGTCAGTGAGTTCAACAGTGAACCCATCTAAATCCTTCTGTTAAATCCATGCAGGGCTCGCTGGGAAAAGGTGTGTGGTACTTGGACAGTGGCTGTTCAAAACACATGACTGGTTCAAAGACCCTGCTGGATAACTACGTAGAGGCTGCTGGCCCTACTGTAGTGTTTGGTGATAACTCCACTGGGCAAACTGAAGGTTATGGTCTTCTCTCCAATGGACTCATTAAGTTCAACAAGGTCGCTTATGTCAATAGATTAAAACATAATCTCATCAGCATAAGTCAACTTTGTGATGCTGACTACAAAGTGATTCTTGACAAACATCAAGGCACTGTAGTAAATGTAAACAAAGAAGTAGTCTTGGTTGCTCCAAGAAAACGAGATGTATATCTGGTTGACTTCACTCCTATCAAGACTGATAGTGAGACTTGTTTCTTTGCTAAGTCAGCTGCTGAACTAAATTGGTTATGGCACAAGCGTATGTCGCATGTGAATTTCAAAACCATTAACTCTCTGGCCAAAAAGAACCTTGTTCGTGGCCTCCCTCATCTTTCATTTGAAAAGGATAGACTTTGTGGTGCTTGTGAAAAAGGTAAAAGCCACAGAGCAACTTTCAAAACCAGCAGGCCAATTCTATCTCTGGCTGCTTTCATCTTCTTCACATGGACCTTTTTGGTCCAGTGAATGTCCAAAGTCTAAAGGGTAGCAGATACACTTTAGTAATCGTGGATGAATACTCACGATACACTTGGACTATCTTTCTTCATTCCAAGAGTGATGCTACTGAAGAGATTATAAATTTCATCAAGAAAATGGAAAATCTCAACAGCATAAGGGTGAAAGAACTTAGGAGCGATCATGGTACTGAGTTCAGAAACCACACTCTTGAAGCCTTTTGTGTTGATCAAGGGATCTCACAAAATTTCTCTTCCACCAGAACTCCTGAGCAAAATGGTGTCGCTGAAAGGAGAAATAGAACTCTCATCGAAGCAGCGCGCACCATGCTCAGTGAGTCTTCTTTGCCTAGTAAATTCTGGGCTGAAGCTGTCAACACTGCTTGTCATACTCAAAACAGATGTCTAATAGTTAAAAGACATGACAAGACAGCGTATGAGGTGTTGAAAGGTAAGAAACCTCAAATCAAATACTTTCATGTGTTTGGATGTCCTGTCTTCATCTTAAACAACAAGGATCACCTAGGTAAATTTGATCCCAAAGCTGATGATGGATACTTTCTTGGGTATTCGTCCATCAGCAAGGCGTTCAGAGTATTCAATACTCGCCTTCAGAAAGTTGATGAATCCATTCATGTTACTTTTGATGAAAGTTCATCAGTACTAAAGGACATTCAATCCTCTTCGTCTGAGGTCATTTTTAATAAGCAAGCTGACCCTATTACTGAGGAAGCTGACTTATTTGTTGATGCTTCTTGCTCGCTGCCTGATACTATTCAGCATATCACAAAGGATAGTTCAGCTGATGCTAAACTAGAGCAAGTTGCTGCTCATATCTACTCGATTGAGCCAGTTGAGCCTATCTTAAGATCAATCCATGCAGCATCAGCCAAACCTAGATCACTGGCTGATGACGTGCATGCTGATGACCCTACTGAGGAGGAGTTTCATGATGCTTTAGCAAATGCTGAAGAAATGGAGTCTGTTGAAGACTCCGCCATCAATGATAACTCAAATCAGTCGAATGGCTCTGCTGATCATTCTCCTGAACCCATTCTTACCATTGACCTCTCTTCTTATAATGCTCCTGCTGATCCCATCGCTCCAATTTCCGCTGCCACTCAACTTGGTGTCTCAAGTGCTCCTGCGCTTAAGTGGACATCTAGTCATCCAGCTCACCAAGTCATCGGTGACCCTCAGCAGGGGATTACCACTCGATCAGCGACAAGAAATACATGTCTATATGTAAACTTCTTGTCTATGATCACTCCCAAAAATATAGGAGAAGCAATGGTTGATCCCTCATGGGTTGCTGCCATGCAAGAGGAACTCACCCATTCAAAAGACAGAATGTCTGGTTTTTGGTTCCTCTACCTCCTGGAAAAGAACCCATTGGAACTAAATGGGTTTATAGGAATAAAATGGACGAAGATGGTGTTGTTACTCGTAACAAGGCTAGGCTGGTTGCACAAGGATACCTTCAAGAAGAAGGTGTTGATTACGATGAAACCTTTGCACCAGTGGCCCGATTAGAAGCAATTCGCTTATTCTTGGCACATGCTGCTTACAGAAACTTCACAGTATATCAAATGGATGTAAAGAGTGCTTTCCTAAATGGAAAACTCGATGAGGAAGTTTATGTTGAGCAACCACCTGGTTTTGAAGATCCAGCCAAGCCACACCATGTCTATCGCCTCTATAAGGCACTCTATGGTCTTAAACAAGCTCCCAGAGCTTGGTATGACACTCTCTCTGAATTTCTTCTTTCTAATAAGTTTCAGCGAGGATCCATTGACAGCACCCTCTTTATTTATAGAAAGGGTGCTGATGTCCTATATGTTCAGATATATGTAGATGACATCATTTTTGGGTCCTCCAGCAAGAAACTTTGTACCAAGTTCAGCTCACTGATGTCCTCTCATTTTGAGATGAGCATGATGGGTGAGCTGACCTTCTTTCTTGGTCTTCAAATTCATCAACTTCCAGATGGGATTTTCCTTAATCAGGAAAATACATTCGAGACATGCTGGCTAAATTTGACATGTCTAATGTCACTACTAAGGCCACTCCCATGTCTCCTCCCAATAATCTTCATGCTGATCCTGAGGGCAAGCATGTGAATCACTCTCTATCGAGGAATGATTGGCTCGCTGATGTATCATCAGCCAAACCTAGATCACTGGCTGATGACGTGCATGCTGATGACCCTACTGAGGAGGAGTTTCATGATGCTTCAGCAAATGCTGAAGAAATGGAGTCTGCTGAAGACTCCGCCATCAATGATAACTCCAATCAGTCGAATGGCTCTGCTGATCATTCTCCTGAACCCATTCTTACCATTGACCTCTCTTCTTATAATGCTCCTGCTGATCCCATCGCTCCAATTTCCGCTGCCACTCAACTTGGTGTCTCAAGTGCTCCTGCGCTTAAGTGGACATCTAGTCATCCAGCTCACCAAGTCATCGGTGACCCTCAGCAGGGGATTACCACTCGATCAGCGACAAGAAATACATGTCTATATGTAAACTTCTTGTCTATGATCACTCCCAAAAATATTGGAGAAGCAATGGTTGATCCCTCATGGGTTGCTGCCATGCAAGAGGAACTCACCCAATTCAAAAGACAGAATGTCTGGTTTTTGGTTCCTCTACCTCCTGGAAAAGAACCCATTGGAACTAAATGGGTTTATAGGAATAAAATGGACGAAGATGGTGTTGTTACTCGTAACAAGGCTAGGCTGGTTGCACAAGGATACCTTCAAGAAGAAGGTGTTGATTACGATGAAACCTTTGCACCAGTGGCCCGATTAGAAGCAATTCGCTTATTCTTGGCACCTGCTGCTTACAGAAACTTCACAGTATATCAAATGGATGTAAAGAGTGCTTTCCTAAATGGAAAACTCGATGAGGAAGTTTATGTTGAGCAACCACCTGGTTTTGAAGATCCAGCCAAGCCACACCATGTCTATCGCCTCTATAAGGCACTCTATGGTCTTAAACAAGCTCCCAGAGCTTGGTATGACACTCTCTCTGAATTTCTTCTTTCTAATAAGTTTCAGCGAGGATCCATTGACAGCACCCTCTTCATTTATAGAAAGGGTGCTGATGTCCTATATGTTCAGATATATGTAGATGACATCATTTTTGGGTCCTCCAGCAAGAAACTTTGTACCAAGTTCAGCTCACTGATGTCCTCTCATTTTGAGATGAGCATGATGGGTGATCTGACCTTCTTTCTTGGTCTTCAAATTCATCAACTTCCAGATGGGATTTTCCTTAATCAGGAAAATACATTCGAGACATGCTGGCCAAATTTGACATGTCTAATGTCACTACTAAGGCCACTCCCATGTCTCCTCCCAATAATCTTCATGCTGATCCTGATGGCAAGCATGTGAATCCCACTCTCTATCGGGGAATGATTGGCTCGCTGATGTATCTCACAGCGAGTCGTCCTGATATCATGTTTGCTACTTGCTTATGTGCAAGATATCAAGCCTCTCCTAAGGGAATCCCATCTTCTCGCTGTAAAGCGAATTTTCAAGTATCTAAAAGGTACTTCAACATTGGGTCTCTGGTATCCCAAAGACTCCAATTTTGACCTAGTTGCATATTCTGACTCTGACTATGCTGGCTGCATGTTAGATAGGAAAAGTACCAGTGGTGGATGTCAACTGTTGGGGGGGAAGCTGACTAGTTGGTCTAGTAAGAAACAGCATACAGTATCCATCTCCACTGCTGAAGCAGAATATGTATCAGCAGCGAGTTGCTGTGCACAAGTCCAATGGATGAAAAACCAACTCGCTGACTATGACTTAGAATTCTCTAAGATTCCTATTATGTGTGACAATACAAGTGCTATTGCAATCACACATAATCCTGTTCAGCATTCTAAGACCAAACACATAGACATTAGGTACCATTTCATTCGTGACCATGTCATGAAAGGGGATGTTGAAATCTACTTCATCCCCACTGATGACCAACTTGCTGATATCTTCACTAAACCTTTAGATGAAACCAGATTTAAATATCTGGTCAGCAAGTTGGGAATGCTGAATGGTGTATCAGCAACATGACTTGTCATGTCTGCTGATGCTTCAACATACATCTCTCTTATATGTTGAAAAGTGACCTTATGGTCAAAATTTTCTTTCAGCGAGCTCAAGAGTATCTTACTCGCTGAACATAAAAAGCAATAGAGAGCTAAAAGTCTCTATCTAGTCCAGCAGCAAACGGCTGCTGGTAAAGACTACTCAAAACTGTTGATCCCTGTTGCTTTGGGAAAAAGCAAAACAAAAGCAATAGAGAGCTAAAATTCTCTATCTAGTCCAGCAGCAAACGGCTGCTGGTAAAGACTACTCAAAACCGTTGATCCCTGTTGCTTTGGGAAAAAGCAAATAAAAGTAATAGAGAGCTAAAAATCTCTATCTAGTCCAGCAGCAAACGGCTGCTGGTAAAGACTTATCAAAACCGTTGATCCCTGTTGCTTTGGGAAAAAGCAAATAAAAGTAATAGAGAGCTAAAAGTCTCTATCTAGTCCAGCAGCAAACGGCTACTGGTAAAGACATATCAAATCCGTTTATAGCTGACAATTTGCTAAAAATTGTAATTCTTATTCATCAGTGACCATCGATTGTCGAAATGTCGCTGATTGAAATTTGCCTTCCTAAAGGGGTAACTAGATTTTCTAACTTTGTCAGCGGATATACTTAGATCTCAACTTTTCTTTCATTTGAGCATATCCGCTTATAATAATATTTTAATAAGAATATCAAACGGTTACCTCGATTTTCTCCCTAATGGGCAACTTGTACACTGTACGCGCCGTAATTACTTGAGTACATTTGAACTTAGGGTACAAGTTGTCACATCAAAACTTTTTTTATACGTTACTCACATACGTATAATTAAACGTATTTTCTTTATATATAACTATTTTTCTTGTACTGTCATTGGTACAAAATAATTTTCTTTATATATATTACGTATGAAAGAGAGTCCATGATGATTCGTATGTACTGTTATGGGTCCCATATCCATACCATATATATGGAACCCTCTCCCATACCATTTTTCACGTTCATTTTCTTTCTCATTCACTCCTAAAATCTCTCTCAAATTTCCTCTCAATCTCTCTTCAGTTTTTTTTCTTTTATTCCTCTCATCTTCTTTCTTATCATCTTGATATAAAATGGCTTCTCAATCTGAACAAATTCCTGAACAACAACAATCACCACAACAAATTCAAGAAAACCCTGAAAACATTCCCACTTATCTCACTTCTGAAGTCTTCGATAATGAAGGCATTCGTCCTTCTGACAAAGTTTCTTTTCAAGCCCAGAAACTAGTTGTCAAAGCAAATAACTACTTGGGATCTGAAGAAATCCCTTCCAAGGTTAAAGGATATTATTCTATGCTGGACTTCATCAAAGGATGTCCAGTTAGAAGAGCAATCTATAAAAATCCCCATGAGATGTGTCTTCATCTCTTGAGGGAATTCTGGTAGACTTGTGATTATGATGTGTCCAGTAGCACCATTAAAGGCACTGTCATGAAAGGGAAGCACACCATCACCATCTCTGCAGATTTATTAAGAGATGTTCTTAGGCTTCCTAAACAGTCCACAGAACAGGCCCTTTGTAGATTTGGTCCCTACCTCAGTATGGAAAGAATGGTTATTGACCATTGGGTATGGGACAAACATGGTACCAGCACTACCTGTGCACAATAATCCTCAAAAGAAGTATATTCCTGGTGTATGGAGGTTGCTGTTCACACATGTTATTCAATGCCTAGGTGGGAACAGTGGATCCTTTGATCAAGCCACTGCTGCCCAGATGCAAATGATTTATGCACTGGCAAATGGTAGAAACATTGACTTTGCAAATGTGATATTTGAAGATTTGAAGTCAAAGATCACTGTAAGAAATCGCTCAAGCTCTGTGCCCTTTACACGCTTTCTGACGTTGATATTCAGACATGAGCTGAAAGAAAAGTACATGCCAAATGGTGCTCAATTCATTCTCTCTCCAAGGGTTGCAAGCTCTGTCTATAAAATTCATGCTTGCGACCCTGAGCACTTCGATTCAAAGTATGTTGCGCTTACTCCAGCAATGAAGCAGGTACTTTTCACCATGTACCCTGATGTATATAAACAAAACCCTGCTGGAGCTTGGTATGCTGATAACCCCTCCAGCATCCTCCAAAACTCCCAAAGTGGCCAAGAAAAGTCAAGTTATTCCTAAAAGGAAGAAAATATTAAGAAGGGTGGAACCCTCTCAACTCCCTCTCATCGATGAAGAAGAAACAACCTGAATCGGACACTCGTTCATCCCCCAACCCAATCAACTTCTCTATTGCTGAAAGGCACGCAACTGCTGCTAATGTTCCTGAAGTGCAGGTTGCTGGGGGAGAAAATTTGAATGTTGAAACTGGGCGTATTGATGATGTTGTTGCTGAAGAAGAGGTTGTTGGTGTTGATAATGTTGTTACTGATGATGAAAGTGATTATGAGTTAGGGGACTTTGTGGCAGAGGATTTTCAACTTGATCCTGATAGTCATGCTGAAGAAGTAGATGCCAGTGACATGGAGGTGGATGAAAATGATGCTGCTGCTGGTGAAAACGCAGCAGCAAATGATGAAAATGTGGAAGATACTGAGGCAGTTACTCTCACTGCTAGACCCAACACTCCACCAGTACAACCAGTGGAGTCTCCTTCGGCTAAGGAGTCGGGTATTTCTTGTCGCTTGGAAAGAGTGGAGTCTCAGTTAAGCGATCTCACAAAGGCTGCCACACTCGCTGTAGAGCTCAAAGATAAAGAAGGTGACAGATTGGTGAAGACATTGGAAAGCTGGTACCGCAAGCAAAATGAAAACAGCAAAGAAGTAGACACACTTAAAGGGGAAATTGTCTCCTTGGCTGATGATCAACATAAAATCAATGAATCCATCCAAGTTATCAAGCGTGATCAGCAGATCCTGAAGTCTGGTTCCACCTCGCTGATCAAATGCGCAAACGCTTCCAGCTATTCTGCAAAGAAAGCAGCCTCTACTAGCATGTCTGCTGCTGCTAGTATCACAAAGTTGCAAAATCTCATCACCCCTCTGACTGCTCAAGTTGAAAGCAACACTAAGGCTATTCAAGCCTTGGAAAAGCAAGTAGCTGATCTTCCAACCCCTCCAGCGTCCTTCACTGAGGAAGATCGAAAAAGACAAGAAAAACTTGAGAAGGAAGTGGATGAAATCAAGCACTTGCTGTCACAACTTGTTCAGCAGCAATCAAAAAGGCCGGCCACTGTGGAAGTTGTTATTAACAATACAACTTCCAAGGGGGAGAAGGTTGATGCTGCTATTTTAGAACTGGTAAATGAAGCGGTGCACAAGGCAGTTGCCCAAATCTTTGAAGACACTGCTGAAGATACCTTGGATGAGAATGATGATGCCACTAACACCACAAAGGAAAATGAAATGGCAATTGTGGCTGTTAGTGAGGAAAAAGAAAGTGAAGTTCCCCCTGCTGGTGCTGAGGGGGAGACTGAAGAGGATGCAAGTATGGAAGTTCCCCCTGCTGGTGTTGAGGGGGAGATTGAAAAAGAAACTAATGCTGAAGCTCCCCCAGCTGGTGTTGAGGGGGAGCAACAAATTGTAGCTATCAATGCTGAAGAGCGTTTGGACCCTGAAACGGTCAGAGCTTCATGGGAAGCTGGATTTGCTGAGAGAATGGCCAGGGATAGGTCAAGGGAAATGTTGCCAATCTTTCATAGCACATATCTGGCAAATGCTGAAATTACTCCTCTCTCCGATGCTCGCCGAAAACAGCTTATTGAGTCTGGTTTCTTCAAACCTCCCACTGCTGCTCAACTCTCCGTACGATCCTCAGCAGGCCATCAGCATCAATTGATTGATGTATTGGCACTAACTGCTGATGGAAAAACTCAAGAAGATGCTATCAAAGAGTTAGATAGGATCAAGCAAAATGAAGAAAATGAAAAGAAAAATCTTGAGTTTATCAGGCAGCTACCTCTACTTGAAAAGGATCATCTTGATGGTGAGCAAAGGATGCTGCTGAAATCAGGTGGTGCTGAAGCCTTGTACAGGCAGAAACATAAGGAAGTTGAAAAGCAGCTCAGCGAGAAAAGAGCCAAATTTAAAGAAGAGAAAGCTAAGTGGCTGAAGCTGATGGATGATCGAGTCAGGCCTCAAAGAATTATTGCCGCTGAGGCCTTTAAAGCTGAAATGGGCCTAAAGACCAACCTGAAGATCTTAAGAGAAGGCGCTGGCAAGCCAACCAAGTTGGAAGGGGTCAAAGTAACCAACTTAGGTGCTTCAGAATGGGTGGAAGTGTACATGCTGGTGAAAGATAAAAAGGCTGCCAGCTACCAGCAGCTCCAAAGCATGCTGAAAGAATACTTCAAGAAAGCACTGGAGTTTGAAAAAAAACCCCCCACCCCCAAAAAAGCCCCCCCCCCCCCCCCCCCCCCCCCCCCCCCCCCCCCCTCCCCCCCACCCCCCGCCCAGCTACCAGCAGCTCCAAAGCATGCTGAAAGAATACTTCAAGAAAGCACTGGAGTTTGAAACAAAGTTTAAGGTGGACTTGCCCATGCTGAGGCAAGTGTTCGTACTCCAGCAGCCATCTCTACCTCAGCTGGAAGGCAAGTTCAAAGAAAGAGGAAGATGGAGCATCGAACATCGACTGTTGACCTTCCTCCTATCTCTGGTGATGCTGCTTTAAACACCAGACTTCCTCCAAGAAGTGTCTTTGAGGAAGGGAGAGTGATAGAGAATCCAGCTGGTATTTTCTTCACAAATTTTCAAAATACCCAGCTGTTCTTTCGTCTATCTGAACTTGAAAAGGCGTCCACTGGGTTCATCCTGAGCATAAGAAGAAGGTGTGCTGAAACGACCAACAACCGATGGTTTATCAGCAAACTGGATGAGGAGCTGGTTAAGCCTCATAGATACAATGACCCAGCAGTTCAGATTGCCAAGCAAGAACATGCTTGGGAATTTGAAGCTGAAAATATGTAGATGTCTTACAAATATAAATGCTGTATGAGTCAGCTTGTAATGTTTAAAGTCAAATATATAAGACATCTTTTCATCCTTCTATATTTTTCTAAAGTCTTCACTCAACAAGTCTTCTCAGCGAATAGGGGGAGATTGTTGAGTCAAGGATTCGCTGACCAGACTTGGTCGCTGACGTGGGTCGTCAGCGAGTTATCAGCGAGTCATTGACTCTCGTCAGCGGGTGGTTTGCTTTCCAAATTGTTTGTCAAGGCGGGAAGATTTCAAACCAAAAGAAGACAAGAGTCATATGGTGGTTCATCCAACTGTATTTTACCCTAAAAGGAAAAGATGCAGGTGGACCAAAACACAAGGGTTTCTCTCTCACACCCATTTTGGTAAAGAAGACAAAGGCTCCTGGATCCAAGTACTTAGAGCCAATGGAACGTCGACAACCACCATCACATCACTATCATTGTAAGGCTGTGTTGCCCTAATTCCTTTCTATATAAAGCAACACAGCCGCACCATTTACACTGTGTGTTTGTCACCACAAAGTGTGTGTCACTTTCTTTGTAATTGTTTAAGTTTCCTCTTTCTAGACTTAGCAATTACATAGTTCATTTGTAGTCTTGTAAGACAAGTTGTAATATCGACCATGTATTCATCGTTTAATCAATGATACAGATGATTAGACTTGCTTAGATATTTGCATTTGAACTTATTCTTGTTCATGTTCTTTACTTTCTGTTCTTATATTCTTGTCTAGATAAATTGTATTATAAGTGTGCAAATCAGGACTGTCAAAGTTGTTAGGTCGGTCCTTATACTCGCGTCCTCCCCGCGTCTGACGCCCAGGAGTGGGAGGACGCCATTAGCACCACCGCGTCTTAGGTCGCGTCCAAAGGGTTTCTCCCAAGTCTAGACGTGCGGCTTGTGTACATGTGGGGCCCGATTGATAGCATTAGCCGTTGCAAAAATAAAAATAAAAACAATTTGAAAACCAACGGCTAGTTGGTTGATTTTTTTGTTTTTTTATTTTATTTTCATACTCCTATTTATACCCCATTTACACTACCATTTCAAAATACAACAATCTAAACATACCCTTTTCTATTACTTTCAAAGCATTTCAATCACACACCACTACTAAAAATGTCTAGTTCATCATCATCATCCTCTAGCGACGATTACGAATCAAACGATTACGAATCAATCAATCAGGCTGTTACGCAATTGAATGCGGTTTTCAATCCCGAAGCCATAGGCGCCTGTCTTAATGTTATCTTTGACGAAGAAGAAAACCAAAGCCAAGAAGCGTCAAGTTCTTCAAGACCCAAGTTTACTAGAAGGGTGATCCGGCGAGATCACGTCGGTGCCGCAAAGCTTTTATACGGTCATTACTTTGCGCCTGAACCAACTTACCCACCCGACATGTTTCGTAGAAGGTTTCGAATGCGAAAGGAAATGTTTATGCGCATAGCGCGAGATATAAACTCCTTTGACAGCATTGAACCGCTACTGAAGCACTTTCAGTTCTTCCACAAAGGCGCGACAGATGCTACTGGTCGTCCCGGTTTTAACATTTTCCAGAAATGCACTTCTGCCATACGCCAGTTAGCGTATAGCTTTAAGGCTGATGCTTTAGATGAGTACTTGCAAATGGCGCAAGATACGGGCTACCAGTGTTTAGACCAGTTCTGTAAGTGTGTGATACACCTGTATCGCGACGAGTACTTGAGAAGGCCAACAGAAGCAGATATCGAACGGTTAACTGCTAAACATGCTGAGGTTCATGGTTTCCCGGGTATGCTTGGTAGCATAGATTGCATGCATTGGGGTTGGAGGAACTGTCCAGTGGCATGGCAAGGGCAGTACACGCGAGGCGACAAGGGACATCCAACAATCATGCTTGAAGCGGTTACTTCATATGATTTGTGGATCTGGCATGCTTACTTTGGCCCTGCTGGTTCGAATAACGACATCAACGTCCTCAACGAATCAGATTTGTTTGACGATTTGCTTCAAGACAAGGCTCCTAAAGTAGAGTTTTCGGTTAATGGCAGCAGTTTCAAAAGGGATATTACCTAGCAGATGGTATTTATCCAGAATGGGCTACTCTTGTGAAGTCTTTCAAGTGCCCGATGGACCCGAAAACCTCCAAGTTCAAAAGATACCAAGAAGCTGCAAGAAAGGATGTCGAGCGAGCATTCGGGGTTCTTCAAGGTCGTTGGCAGATTATTGAACAATATGCGCGGCCATACAGTGTGAACAAGATAAAACGTATCATGTTATGTTGTGTGATTCTGCACAACATGATCGTTGAAGATAACGGGCGCGCAATTACAGAGTTTGAAGAAGAGTTGATAGCTAATACTGTCCTCCCAACCCGTACGTGGACTGAAAGGTGTTCAACGCAGCTTCGTATGTACGGGGAGTTGCGCGATAGAAGGGCTCACCATCAACTCCGCAATGCTCTGATTGAACATGTTTGGAACCTCCCGGAACACGGCCGTCAACGTTGATGTCTAGTTTTTTATTTCCTAATAATGTCATTTTTCATAATTTATTTACTTTATGTTTTTTAGTGTAATGTTTAATTTTATAATAAATGTAATGTGTTTGTTTAATAATAAAATGTGTTTGTTTAATTTTGTGAAAAAAATGAAATAATAAAATAATGGATGAAGTGAGGAAGAAGTGGGTAGTATAAGGAGGGGGGGTGTTCTTGGGGTGTTCTAGGAGAGAGAAAGCTGATAAATAGTGGAAGAAGTGGGAAGAAGTAGTATGTATAAGGAGAGGCCTTAAAAAAGTTCATCTTTAGCTTGAATTTGAATCGCATTGTTCGCAGGCAGGTGTGTTTATCATAGTATGAAAATAAATTACTTTCGTTTTAACAAAAGTGTTTGCTTAAGCTTTGGCTTTAAGATATACTATCAAGCTTGCTAATTTAGTTATGATTTTTCTCTAACGATCATTTTCGGGTATGTGGCAGTATACATACAGTAACCAACTAGGTAATTCATGGATAAAACCCAACGGACTTGTCATCATTTCAAAGAGTAAAACCCAACACTTAGAGCATCAAGTATGGATCCAGAACACAGGATCATCCAGAATGTCACCTCAACACCACGTCAGCTTTCACCATTTCATCAATTATAGGCAGTTATGGATGCAGAACCATCCAGAACGCAGAACACCATTTTTTTCATTTTCTATTTAATACATCACATATATTATTTGATATTAAAAAGTAGAACACAATACAACTAAACTAAAAGTACATTAACAATCGTTATTGTCGTCTAAAATTACATTAATGATAAAGCTAGATAAATACTAAAATACTACTTAAAACTACTCCTCGATATTGTCGTCTTCTTCTCCGGTCACATATTTCATGCTACGCTTCATCGCTCGCTTTTGGAGTGCTTGCATGATCTTGAGTTGTTATCCCGAATAGCATTCTAGTTGCTTCCCTAAAATCTTGAAGTCGTTTTGTTCTTGACGAAGACTAGCAATACGGTTCATTGTCTCGTTCAACATGTCGATTTTTGCTTCTTTGTTTGAATGACTTGATGATGATGAAGCAAGGCGTCTTACTGCCGCCAACTTGCCAGCTTTCTTTTTTCCATGATCGGGCCTGCGTGGTTCTTGGAAGTCTGACATATCATCATTATCGAGTTCGACGAGCTGAGGTGTGTCTGACGAGGTAGTCTCAGATGTCTTTGCATGTTTAGGAGCAGAAGGTGAAAACGGCGGAACACTCGACCATTTTGGATGACATCTAGCAATGTCAATCAAATGTGTGAACTTGAAACCATTCTGTCACTACACAATTCATATATATATATATATATATATATTATTGTCTTCTTCTTCGGTCACATATTTCATTATAATATAGAAACTAGCAATCCAGCATCCTATCCTTTATCCTTGTGATATTATATAAAAACCCCACCATCCATTAAATAATACATATTGACCAAGATTCACTAAACTCAAAAAATGAATGGAACGCCGAGCAACGGCAAAAAGATGAAGAATGTGGATCAAGAATTCGGCGCCGACTCAGCCGTTATGGTAAATTGAATAACACCGAGTGCCATGTCATATCACGGGGTCGGCATAATGTAACCATACCCGATGCTCTTATGGACTAAAATCAAGGAAGTCTCGTCACAATCTTCATACATTTGTCACTTGATCTAAACATTCCAAATTAAAAAACTTTTCATATGATATATATTGATTTATCTCTATATATATATAAAGAGCTATCAGAAAGTGCTCGGTTGGTGCTCTCCTAGCCTGCCATGTCAGCAATTTCTGATGTGGCGTCACCAGAACGATCTGAGTGACAAGTCAGCAGCCACGTAAGCAACTTATATGCTGATGTGGAGTGTCCACTTAAGCATATATAAGACACCAAATTATCTTTTAATAAAACAATATTCCAAAGGTGGGTTCGATCCCACGACCTCTGAATTCTCAAGTAAACACGCTGACCAGTTGAACTACCATTGAGTTTGTTTATTGATTGGAAAGCTACAGTTGATAAATTGATTCTCCCCATAACTGAAGGAAGAATTCCTTCAGTTGGGAGGAGAGATCATTAACTTGCTGAGCCAGCTCGTTAATTAGGGTCAACAGAGGAAGTTGCCTTTTTCTTAGGCTTAGGCTTTTGCTTATGCTTTTGTGGAAGCTGAAGCATCTTAGGAGCAGGACCCAGAATGGATTTACCTTTCGGGTCCTCTGATTGAGATGTAGAGGGATTGTTTGATCCCTTGACTACACTCCATGCTTGATGGACAGCAGGGTGAGAGGAAGAAGAAGGACCCTGCTGAGATGGGTGCACTCTTTTGGAGTGACCGATCTAGGTTGCTGATAGGGAGTAGCAGACCTCATTTGCCTATGAGCCAAGTACTGCCTTTTTGGGGTAGTGGACCTCACTTGCTGATGAGGCAAGTGTCCTCTTTGAGGAGTGACAGACCTTACTTGCTGGTTAGGCAAGTGTCCTCGTTGAGGAGTGATAGGCCTTACTTGCTGGTGAGGCAAGTGTCTCTTATATTTCAATTGTCAATCGCATACTTTCGATCCTTTATCCCAGGTATGTTTTATCGACCTCATGTTTCTTTGTTTAAATGATTTTGTATATTAGTTGAATCTTTAATTGTATGTTTTTATCTATATTTGATTCATATCGTTGTGGGTTTTGGAAATATAAATCATGAATATTGTTATATGTATAGAGTACACATATGAAGAGAATCATGTTGTTACGTATGAAGATAGTCATGTTCTTATGGGTTTGTAAAATTAATATTTTGTGTGAAAAAACAGTTTTTGCATATGAGTATGCACATGTACTGTTGCTCCTGCAAGTCTGTAATTTGAAATAATTTTTTTTATAGTTTCGATTCTAGATGCACACTCATGATATGCTATAAGATAATTGTTTGTATTGAACTTCCATTATCAAGGCATGCAATTTATTAGGAATTCTGCTGCGCTCATTCATTGGTGAGATTGTTGACTGGATATTGAATGCTGGGTGTGTACATAGGATTCGAAAGTGTATTATTGTATTGTAAATTTGTAATCACTTCTAGATACGACACCAATAAAAACAGATTGTTTAGTTTATAATTTATTAACCACCTATTTAAGAACGACAGTGCATATGGTCTATAATCTAATTTCTATATGTTGAATGTTCTATGTGCATTCTTTTTGGTGTTTTAAGTGCAATAACTTTTAAAGAGGAGGATTCTTACAACAGGAAAAAGTCTTCCGTATATGTCAGAATCAATTAGAAATATCATTTTACATAACTGTTGGTGTTTAATTGTTTATCTTCTTATTTTCTAATGTGCAAATTTTCCTATACTGCTTGCATGTTCGGCGTTTGCTTTGTTATATATCTTTTCTAATTTTTCACAGCATGAGATGCTAAAAAAAGGCTATTAGGATTTTCAAGGGTGATTGGACACAAAAATCGTGTCGTTGGGTACTTCTTTAAATGAACGATGTAGCGGTCCTCACCGGTAGGCTGCCTTTATTCCTAACTTATACTTTTGACAATAGGTTGGTTTTGGTTGCTTTTCACAATACTTTGTTAGTGTTAATTTAATGTTTGTTAGTAGCTTTTGGTGACTAGAAGTCGGGGATTTCGTTGTTACTTTTTGTCTCTGTGTCTGATGCATTTCCGTCTAATCTGGTCATATATATACAAGTTTTTTCATGTCAAATAGTGTTGGCCATCTTGGTGTCTGATGCATTTCCTTCTAATTTCAGGTTTCATGGACTATAATGGTTAGATATAGTCATTAGATATCGCAGTTTGCATATGGTTGTTATTGAGTTGTTTTTTGTTGTGTTTATCTAAAATGGGTCAAATAGGTATTGTTAAAATATTTATCCAAAAGGGGAACAAATTGAGTGGTTTGAAAATATCAAAAAGTTATTATTAATGCATACAGATTTATATAATTTTTCTTTAAAAATTTATCGTCATACTAATAGTTTTCTTTTTATCATGATTAACAGAGTAACTCTATTTAAGTATCTAGAAATGGACCAACCCAACCCATTCAATTTTATATTAAAGATTGACCGGTTTCTTCCCAAATCCATGTTGACCCATTACCCAACCCACCCGGCATGCTTGTCTTATTCAATAAAATGCTATGTCCAAGTGCGAAAGTTGCAATCTTCTAGGCTTTACAAGTACGATTTTATCTTACATGGCAGATTTGTGTTTGTTTTCCTTATGGTTTTTGACATTTCATGCCCATGGTTGATTTTGCTAATTTTTGTCATGATAAGAATCAAAGAGATCGGGTTTTGGTTATTTTTGGTTAATCATTTTAGGGCTTATTATGAAATGTGTTTTGTCGTCTTCATACGGATGAGTAGTCAATTGCCTTTAAGATTCTAAGTTCTAACATATATAGTTTTCTTAGTCTAATTGAATTCATTAGTTATATAAAAGCATTCACATGATTGGATGAGTAAGTGTTAAATCCAACCCATGTTCATGTTTAAAAATCTAGCAGTTTTGACCTGTAACCCGTACCGCCCCTTTTGTCACATTATTCATTTCAAATCAAATTACCGTTTTCAATGAAGCATGAATGCTTATCAAATGACTTTGCGGAATTGAAATATATAGACCATCGATTTCTGAATTTTCGAGTTATGTACCTAATTGATTTATAGATATTTTGTAATGTTGATTAACCTGCTCTGTTGAATCGTACTGTTTAAATTTAAACATGCAATAGTATAGTCTATAACTTTTATTTCGTGTTTCAACTTGGGAAGAAACGAATAGAACATTGTATGACATAAATGAACAGTATCGAGGATCTTACACCAAAATACTATATGTCTCTGTTATGATTACTAAGGTGCCATTTTTGAGTAATATAATCTCAAGACAAAGCATGTCTGTAATATGGATTTTGGTTTTTCTGCAATTTGGCTTTTGTATTGTGTTTGCTTCTCCTTAAATATGTGTTTAAGCAATTCGTGGCATATTGTATATGGATGGCTTGGCTCCTAATGTATGGGTAATCTTAATATAAATTATTTTTTAAAGGTAGTGGTAGGTCCCAAATTTTCTTGTCAGAGAGACATATAACTTTGACAGTTATCATATATTTCTTTGTACTTTCCTTATCTTCAATTCAATTTGGGTTATTAACTTGTGGATCACTAAATATGATGGTTGAATCCAACTTTAATTGTTGTATAGATGTATGCATGACTTTATGATTGTCTTGGTTTTATTATTTTGGTAGGTTAAGACGTGTGATGCCAACACTTCCAAGTATCGAAAGTTTGCAGTTTGATCGATTAGCATAACTCTTGGTTCCATAAGTGGTGACTATGTAGGAATTATTGCACCGTCTCTTCAACGATTTTTCCGTTCATTTGATACCGGTGGTGATTGCTGAAATTTCATGACATGTATTGATGTATATATTTGAATTATCAACCATTTGTCTATGATAGATCAGTTAAATACTTGATGGGCACATAATGTTGTACCTGACGTAGAGGTGTGAGACTCCATCTTCATGCCCCTTAGACATCATTTCTTTCTCTAAACAATATTTTGATGAAGTAGTTTTTTATTATTGAAAAATAATCATAGTTATTGATTTTATGTACTAACAATTAAGTACATTATATCTTAACAATCAGATTTACATTCAATTTCTTAATTACATTACAAAAAAGTAATAAGAATAATATTTATGGGTAATTTTATGTATTGACGGGTACGTGCAATTGACGGATATAACATTTTTTTTATCGCATGTTATTTACGATGAATTACGCAGAGAAAAAAACAGACCGGTGCAACGCACGGATTTCACCTAGTAGTTAAACATAGAAGCCTCCCTACAGTCCTCAGACATTTACAAATAATGATTAATGGCTTTTTAAATTCAAAAACTTCGGTTAACTTGTAAATGATTTTGCTTACCATATTTTTTTTAAGTATAGACAAGAACGTGCTGTGCGTATACAATGACTAGATAATTATGTTTAGAGAACATTATATATGATGTTTTATCACATGTTTGCATAGATCCCAAGTTTGATCCAAAGAGTTTGCGGTTTCTATATCTATCCTCAATAAGTCAAATATACTCGGGACTTCACTAGTAATGGGTCCTATTTGTAGCTTTACAACATAAAAAGTCAAATATGATCACTATATAATTCAACTTTTGACTAAGCTAGTAGTATAGGTCGTTTTCATTAATACGACATAATTAGAAAATTTGAAGAAGAAAAAGTATTACATAACCAGTGGCGTGATGTTTATAATTTTTGATGCTTACAATTTCTTACAATTTAGGCTATCTCCAATGTTAAGGATGCCCTTAGGCGTCCTTGAGTTGCCACATCATATCCTTACAAATTCTTAAAATCCTTATACATCCTTATAAATCCTTAAAATCCTATAATTTTATCTCTAACCATACAAACATCCTTACATATCCTTCTATATCCTTTAACTCCAACTAAAAACAAAAGTATATTAGGTAAGGACAAGTAAGGGCATGCCCTTAGGTAAGGACGTTCTTCAAAAAATCTTTAGTTTTGGACAAGCTTCAACGGCAAAGGATATCCAATGGCACCTAAGGGCACCCAAAGGCATCCCCATTGGAGATAGTCTTAGGTAAGCATTTTTAAGTAAGCATTATGATCAGAAAAATGGTCGTATATGTTCATAAGCATATATCTCGTTTAAGCCTTGTATTTGTGTCAAAGATTTATTATTTCCGGATAACCTGAACAGGGTAAATTTCATATATGAATTACTCATTTAGTATATAAAAAGAAGTTCATATCTTATTGGTGATCTCAATTCTCACTTGATAATATAGTTTAGTGTTCGACTAAAGGGAGGATGTGAAAAAATAAAATAAATAAAATAAAAAGTAGCAGCAAATTAAAAGGAAAAATGCTGAGGGATTACCATTAAAGTCATGGATGAGGATGCAAATCTGGATTATATAATATACGTATCTTCTACATTAGATTAGATAACCGAAGACATAAGTTGTTTTAAAAAAAATTAAACTAGCACTGACTCTGACTCTGACTGTGTCTTAATGTACTTATCAGTAGTTAATTATAGTGGATAATCACTAACGGCATGTCAAGTATCTTATAGTTCGCCTCTTCTAACTTTTTGTGCTCTAATCGTCCCAAAATCAATATTCGTTTTCAGAATACTTGTTGAAGTACTTCGAGGGCATACTCTCACTATGGTTCGAGGCTTGAGACTTGAGTCATGTATCTATGACTGTGAATGTTTTGTATATTAGGTTTGTTACGAGACTAATTATCGTTCCAGTTAATCCAAATTGATATATTTGAACTCTTTCGGTCTTTCCCCGACCCATCCATTATCGATCGTGATTGTTAATGACTTAGGTGGTATATTCGAAAAGAGAAGTAAGTTTTATATCAAACCTTTTGATATATTCATCAAAATACAACTATTTTGATGCATAATATAATAGATGTATATTCTAGGTATACAAATCACGCTCATTTAAATGATAATGCAATATATACTTTTTCTACATAACTCCAGTATCCATGGTTTTTATATTGAAAGTACTTTGAGTGCTCATTTGTCGGCTAAGTATTCGATCCGACGATTGTCTATCACTACTAGAAAATTTGAAATTACCGACGGCAAAATCTGTCCCAAATCCGTCCCAAATCACGTTTACCGACGGATTTTCGACGGATTTTGGGACGGCCATAAATTTAGGGACAGATTTACGATGGCACATTTAACGATGGATTTGCGACAGCCCAATTACCGACGGACACATTTACGATGGATTTTCGACAGCCCTTTTACCAACGGATATGTTTACGACGGATTTTCGACGGCATGGCTATCATATATTACCGACGGGCTTATTTTACTGACGGGAATTACCGTCCCAAATCCGTCTCTAATCATACTTTTTTTGCAAAGAACATTTCCAGAAATTCTTTTTTTTTCCCGAGCTTTATTATAGTTTTTTTCTTATCCATCCACAAATTAAAACAAAAATCCAAAATACATCATCCAAAACTTTATGGAAAAATGTAACATCCCAAACATTTTATGTCAACCATTGACCATGTCGTTAGTCAACGTTTGCCTTCCGTTGGATTTATACGTCTTAATAATAAATATGTTTATGCGATAATTACTACGGTCGTTATATATGATTAATGTGTCTACGTGTTAATGATTAATTTCATTAAATATGTTCAAGTAATGAAAATATTGAAGAATGATGATTAATAAAGTTACAAAGTGTTTCCGAGAAGATATAAGAGTTGTTAAGTGTTCCCGGTTGCGTTAAACGAGTCGTTAAGGGCCGAAACGAGTTGTAACGAAGTGCGAGGGCCTAGATGTAAAGTTTTAAAGTTGCCCCAGTATATATATGTCCTCTTGGTCGACCTAAAGGCTGAAAAAACCCTAGAAAAGTATTTCACACAAAACCTAGGTTAAATCTTCAAGATCTAGTTGATTCCGGGTTATTTCGGAAGGGTTTTTGCTAGCTTTTCGATCCGTTAATCATCCCTACAGGTAATATGTCAGTAATATAATGTTGATTAAGTTTTAAAGTAGGTTTTATCTCTGTAAATTCGACCATGAGGGTTGGGATGGATTAAAGTTGATGTTTTCGGATAAAAACGACGTTTTCGTGAGTAAAATCGTTAATAGAGATGATTAACTGTATCAAGATGCAAACTTTAATGATGAATAATGTTGTTAAGATGTATTAGAGTGTATTTCAGGTGGTTAATTGGAAACCCACTTGAGGTATTGAGTTTTTGATCAACACGTTACCGATTTTATGTTTTTCGGTGTCTTAAAGAGTGAATCATTGTTGTATTCGATTCAAGGATAAATTGATGTTTTCAATGGCTTAATTGTGACTTAATTAATGTTAATTTAATGGGTATAAGTCGTGGTGGAGGTTTGGGATCCGTTTGGAAGGAGTTTGAAGTGAAACGAAATCGCGAATTCTGGTCGAATCCAGATATGCGGCGCACAGGAGGCTTGTGCGGCGCATATCGTGGTCTGGGCAAGTTTTTGACTTCTGGAAAAGTGAAATATGCGGAGCACAGAAAGGCCATGCGGCGCATATTCAAGTCTGATAGTCGTTTAGGCTTGATTTAGTGCTCGTTTGACCCATAGACCTTATGCTTAGGTTACCTTATGGTATAGGGAACTTAGAGAGGTCTTTTGAAGCCACGTTTATGTTACCTATTGGTTATATGTTGCTATAGGTAGTCGGAAACACAAACAAGATGAATTAACCTTGCTTATTGATCGTTGTGCTCATCACGAGGTAAGATACACTACTTTGACACGCTGAGGGTTCAACAAAAACATAGTTTTCATATAATAACTTCTCAAATGTTATCTTGATTGCTTATGGGTATTCGGGGTTACACGGGAGGTGATATGGGCTATGTACATGACTATTGAGGCCTGAAATGCAGTCCCTATGATATGAAATGTAATGATACGCTATGAAATGTTATGCAATGATATGAGATGTAATGATATGCTATGAAATGTTATGCAATGATACGAGATGTAATGAAATGCTATGTAATGTCTTGAGATGAATTGAAATGTGATATATGTTGATGATATGTGAAATGTGCATGATTACATGGCTTGTTCATCTAGTTCACTAGACTTATTAAGTTGCCATGACACGTGCACGTTTAAGGGCCCAAACGTTAATATGATATGTGATAATGTTTAGGTAATGTGGACACCTAAACTATATGTGATCTAAATCGAGCTCGTAAATGATGTAAAAGTGTTAAGCTTAACCCGTGCTTGCCCTTGCCCGGCGGGTGCGTATATGTGGTTGCTTGGGTGGCTCCTTGCAACATAATTACGTGGTATGAGTATCTCCGGGTGGCGTGATTACCCACCAATGTCTTTGAACATATGGACTACTCCTGGATTGGCTTGTTATTCCTTAACGACATTGATGCCGTAAGGTTTGTCCATCTAGTCGGGTGTGACTTATGTCACACGTAATGAGATGTATATGTTATATGATGTGTGTGACTTATGTCACAATTGCAATGATGATATGTGAAAAAGATATGAAAGATGACTAGGCACTTTTAGGGTGGTTCATCCTAATATGAAAGATGTTGATGCTATGATATGTATGTGAGATGATATGATTGATGATATGTGCCTTAACGATTTCAATGATTTTCCTATAATGTTTTAAATGGACAAATGCTTTATAAACTATGTGTTATCTTACTTAGCTAATTCGTTAGCTAACACTTGCTCTTTTAAAATGTGTTGTGCCCTCAGGTCCAACATTAGTGAGCAGGTAGATGTGAGAAGATGTGAGGCATGGGTAGATGATCTTGAAGCTGGCTGTAGTTTACCCATAGTGGCTGCTCGCATTAGACATTGATTTATGTTTAGATATTTATGATTTGTATTTACTATAATGTCGGTTGTTTAATGTTGGGCAACCGATGGATTTTCAATTAGACTTGTTTTGATGATATGGCTAGTAACACCATTTAATGAATGAACCAAACAGATTTGCTGGTTTGGACTTTTAAAGTTTAATTCCGCTTTCTTTGACGCCGTTAGGCGAAAGTTTTTGGAAATCCATATTTTTAAACGACGGGTGTTACAAGTTGGTATCAGAGAAATGGTTTAAGTGAACCAATGACTATAAGACCATAGGATTTGGACTTAAACCGTAAGATCAGACATGCTAGGCTTAAGTAGTTGAGCTTTAGCCTTAAGATGAGATGTTGTTAGGACGGGTTGGGATGAGTGAGAGTGTAGGATTAAGGCTATATGATGATTGTTTGATTGATGATATGTTAATATGTTTTTAGCCTTTATTCTTCCGTTTCTCGCTTCTCCGTCACTAGATTATTCTATTGCTACGATAGACGGTCCCCGAGGTGATGTGCTATTTCCCTATCTGAATTTGCTAAATGTGCGCTGTAATTTATGTGTGAAGTGGTTGAAATGAAGGGAAATTTGTTGGATTAGGTGAAATGGTGTCCCGTCAATGGTGTCCAACCCACGAGGTTAGTGACAAGGACCGCAACGGAAATGAGATGTTGTATGGATGATAAAGATTATGTGAATGGAATTGGTGAAAGAATGTGATACACAAATGTGGTAATTAACATGCATGTGAAGTGATACAATTACAGTTATGGTCCAGAACATAGTTGCAAGCGTATCACGACGCGAGCGTGTTTGTATGGCCATGCTTGTGTTGACCGGTGTACAAAGTAATGAAGTTGGAGAGATTTCTATGTATTGTACCCCTATTTGTCAAGAGTAAACACCGTGTTACAACTTTAGTGATGTTGATGCTTCAGGTGTGTGGAAATGTGTGAAGATCGGTGGAAAGTGATAGCCGGATTAAATGTTTATGATGATTATGATGTACAAGAAGTTAAATGAAGTGATTGGTAGTCAATGTTGCTGAGTCTACTAGTTTAAAAGACATGGATTTGAAGTTTGAAGAGTAGAGTTGATGTTGGATACTTGAAGGATTATAAGTAGGTGACGCATAGAAGGGTTACCGGGCACACGTATGAAAGGATATAGTTACAATTTTGGTCGCGAACGTAATTGTAAATGTATCACGACATGGTGTGTGTTTGTGAGACTGTGTCTGTGTTGATCCGAATGAAGTGAAGATGAGAAGGATGGAATCACTGAATGGTATCGTATTTAACCACGCGGAGAATAGACATGTATAAATGGATTAAAGTCACCAAAAGCATTGTCAAAAGGGTTAATATTATGTCTTCAGGTCGAATTAATGGTTGGAGCTCGTATGGAAGTCGATTGAGGGATTAAAAGTTGGGTTGTTGGTCGAACTGGGCGATATGCGGCGCATGAGTCTTTCATGCGGCGCATATCTGCCAATTTTGAAAATTGATTTCAGATGGGAGCCCGATATGCGGCGCATAGACATTCTATGCGGCGCATATTCTGTGTGCTCAGAATGTTGGATATTTTCTGTGACGAATTTGCATGAAATATGCGGCGCATACTTATTTCATGCGGCGCATTTGTGCCCAAATGTGGAATATGCGGCGCATGTACCATCCATGCGGCGCATATTTTGGTCTGTTTTGGATTTACGACTCGTTTAATCGTGATTTCGCTACGGGACGGTATATGACGATTGGGACGAGTATCTACAGGTGGAGATTCTTCCTTATATTGCACGAATGTAAAGGTAATGTTGAGATCCTATAATTGTAGTTCCTTAAAGTATATGAAGTAAAAGTATTCAAGAGCATTTGGTTCCGAATTGATCATGTTTCTCGCCTGGGTGATTACCCATGTAAGGCAAACATTATATTTCTAAAGTCGAGGCTACACGTAGTTTTGAGACGTTCTAATAAAGTTCCCGGTTTCGTTTCGATCGTGAGGTCGAACCTTCAATTGATGTGTGTCTAGTGCTATTTTCATGCAAACGCGCCTTCCGTTTTGTTCTCCATTATAGGAAGAAGTTAATGTTTTAGATTGTGGGATGTATTTCTTTTATAAGATAGATTTATGATGTTGCTACCATTTGTGGATGATGAAAGTCTTTGATGTGTATGAATTTAAGGAATCAAGTCTAAAGTTTTCTCTAGATCGTTCAGTCATTATGCTTAGTGATGACAATATTGCCTATTCTAAGTATGACGAAGAACATCATATTTGTGTAAAGAGCATTATTACGATTTTCAACTCGAAGAGACTTAAATTTTAAATTCGTCTAAAGTGAGTAAAAGTTAAGGGAGCAGCTGACGCTTAATGTTGAAAGGAACAAAGTTCTATTTATTAGCTAAGTCCGTGGTTGCGAGGTTATGGTGAGTGCTTGACTACGGCAAATCAGCTCAAGGTAATGTTCTTTGAGATAAAGAATGTAGTAGAACGGGAGCATAAGCAGAAGAGTCGAGATGAAACAGTATGAAGCAATACGTTTAACAGTGAGATAGGGTTAAAAGCCAAGACTAGACATTGAAAGTTTTGTTACAAAATGACTATTTAATGATCCTTTAACGGAAGTGAGGAGTCACGTTATCATGGACTAAGAGACAAGGTTGCGTGGGAAGCTAAAGGTAATGATATGATAGGAGCCTTAGTAGACAAGTTGTCTAAGGATGTTTATTTCCTGGCAAATGATTGTACCGTTTCATTGGACATGAAAAGATGTATGAAAAAGAAGTTATGTGAAGCTCCTGCTTTATTCTTACCCGAGGGCATAGATGTTTTTGGGTTGTGATCATATGCATTGAGACAAAGTCGTTGCTTACGCGTTACGTCAGATGAAGCCTTATGAGAAGAATTACCCCACTCATGATATAGAGTTACTGAAGTGGTCTTTGCATTAAAGTTGTGGGGACACTACTTATATGGCACTAAGTGCACACTATTCACTGATCATAAGAGCTTACAATATGTGTTTTCTTAGACGTATATGAATGTGAGATAAAAGAAGATGGATGGAATTACCTAGAGATATTGAATGTGAAATCAAGCACCATACGGGTAAAGCTAATGTCGTGGCGGATGCTTTGAGTCGAAAAGGTGAGCTATTAGTAAGATATGTTATGCATCAAGAGTTATGGCAAGTCGACCCTTGGTTCAATGAATCATGTGAGTCATGGTAGCAAGTTAATAAGGATATGTGTCGGAAGGTCTTATCCGCCAAATGAATAGTCTTCGCTGAATGTAATGTGTGTACTACTTATGAAGGTTGAAGAAATGAGGTGATTACCTGATTTGATTTAAAGATTGAATCAAAGAAATGCCGAAACGGATGAAATGTAAGGTGAAAGAAGAAAAGACTATGTAAGAAGTTCAATGAGTTGGTCATGCTAAGTTGAAGAGACCCATAGGTCCTGATATTATGTTCATCCAGGTAGTACAAAGGTGTATGCAGATTTGAAACCCATTCTATGATGGCCAAAGATCAAGAGTGATGTGATAGTGTGTGTACAAAGAATGTACGGCTTGTGCTCAAGTCAAACCTGGGCGCCAAATGATATATGAAAGATGTAACAATGGGTTACTCCGAAGCAGAAAAGTACTTATATGACTATGGATTATGTGACAAAGTTGTTTATAACCCTAATGGCAAGGATGTGATATGAGTCGATGTAGACTAGTAGATAAAAATGTTTCTTTTCACGTTACTCATGGGTATGTGCGCGTGTTGAAGCATGTCATTTTGTATATAGGTGATGTAGGCATGGAGTTCCGTTAAGTAATGTGTTTGATCTTCATAAAAAGGGTAAACTCTAGAAGATATATGATATGTGCTTGTGTATTGCTTTTAGATGACATCCATAGTACGTACGTGAGTGTTATTGAACATATGCTGTGATGATGAAACCGATGTGACTCCATTGGAAGATGGGAGTATTGGTGCTAAGAAAGTGATTATATATGAGCCATTTAAGATTCTTGTCTTAAGTAAATAAGCTTCGTGTGAAGCAAATTGACCTTATGTGTGCGAAATGGAGGCATACTCTTGGTAAAAGTTCGACTAGGAGAAAAACGAGTCCGTGATGCGAGAGAACTATCCTCACCTATTCGATGCTGAAGTGATTCCTCTTAAGGGGGAGGTAATTGTAACATCCCAAACATTTTATGTCAACCATTGACCATGTCGTTAGTCAACGTTTGCCTTCCGTTGGATTTATACGTCTTAATAATAAATATGTTTATGCGATAATTACTACGGTCGTTATATATGATTAATGTGTCTACGTGTTAATGATTAATTTCATTAAACATGTTCAAGTAATGAAAATATTGAAGAATGATGATTAATAAAGTTACAAAGTGTTTCCGAGAAGATATAAGAGTTGTTAAGTGTTCCCGGTTGCGTTAAACGAGTCGTTAAGGGCCGAAACGAGTTGTAACGAAGTGCGAGGGCCTAGATGTAAAGTTTTTAAAGTTTCCCTAGTATAAATACATCCTCTTGGTCGACCTAAAGGCTGGAAAAACAGATCTAAGCCCTAGAAAAGTATTTCACACAAAACCTAGGTTAAATCTTCAAGATCTAGTTGATTCCGGGTGATTTCGGAAGGGTTTTTGCTAGCTTTTCGATCCATTAATCATCCCTACAGGTAATATGTCAGTAATATAATGTTGATTAAGTTTTAAAATAGGTTTTATCTCTGTAAATTCGACCATGAGGGTTGGGATGGATTAAAGTTGATGTTTTCGGATAAAAATGACGTTTTCGTGAGTAAAATCGTTAATAGAGATGATTAACTGTATCAAGATGCAAACTTTAATGATGAATAATGTTGTTAAGATGTATTAGAGTGTATTCCAGGTGGTTAATTGGAAACCCACTTGAGGTATTGAGTTTTTGATCAACACGTTACCGATTTTATGTTTTTCGGGTGTCTTAAAGAGTGAATCTTGTTGTATTCGATTCAAGGATAATTTGTAACACCCCGCTAAAGCGGAATATACGGGATGTACAGACAAGCACAAAAGCACACAGTACAAGTTCCAACACAGCCAATAACATAAAAGAAAAGAAGTATAAAAGTTATTACAGCACTTGGGATATACCCAGAATAGTTAATAATCAAAAGACAGAACAATTGTCTTGAAGTACAGGAGTCTGAACTGAATAAGCAAAGGGAGATCTTCACGGCTTCCGGTCTTGAACGTACGAATCAATCGCCAAAAGGGATGAGCTTTAAAGAGGAAGACTCCTATGCTAAGAGATCTACTAGCCTAGCCTGAAAAGCATGTAAGTTCAAAGGTCAACTACAAAAGTAGTTGGTGAGATTCACATAAAGTACTAGTACGTATACATATAATAATATGTAGAGTAAGAACAAGTCATAAGGTCTGTACGTTTAACAAAAGTGCTTTATGACCGTAAGAACAGTACAAGAACATATAATGAACTTTAAATGAGTTGTCACTGCTAACCCGATTGGCCAGAACTGAACAGTAATGAACTTAAGTACATAATAATCAAGTACTTCACGAAGATCTAAATCAGAACAAGAACAGATAATATGCATCCTCCAGAACTGCGGAGAATGAGGGTGGGCTACCCTAAACAGCGCTGTCCATAATTATCTACGGTTCAATCCCTGAACTGTGGGATATGAATTGATAGCAGTGAATAAGGACTGAACAAGTACAAGTACGAACTAGAACATGTTAAAGATCAATATAGTAGTAGGAGGTATTTAAGATCCTGCCCATTCAAGACTTAAATACTCCCTTAAACATTATAACCGTATTTAAGATCCTGCCCATTCAAGACTTAAATACTCTTCCAATAATTAGGAATCATATCATAAGTACCTCGTAAGATCATAAAATAGTACGTGAAATAGTTCAAGATTATAATATAGTACGTAAAGTAGTTCAAGAACATATGTACAAGTACAAAGTAGTTTTCATGCTTTTCAGTCCCCGATAAAAGAACTTGAACAAAATGTACGAAGGGGGATTAGTGAACTCACAGTGATCTGGTACAAGCACAATTTATAGCACAGAGAACAAGCACCGCGATAGATAAGTTATATCTATCGAAATCCAGGTACGTCTTGATGGATGCCTAAGTACAAGTTATTGTTCATAGATATGCACACATATTAGTTCAGATGACTAATTAATTACTGAAATGTCCTTGACGTGCTGATGATTTGGTCCTTAGTGATCTTTGAACGTTTTGACTCAAAATGAGTTTAAATGAACTTTAAGTACATGAACTGGACTCGAACTGAACGTCTTAGAACTCGCACATAAGTACTTATCGTGTTAATGTGTCTTTAATAATGATTTCTAGCCTTAGAACTTAATTTAGTTGTTCATAGAACTCGTACTTTAATGATTAAGATGAATCATGATTTTAATGTACTAGTCAGAATCATTTTAGAGTTTGTACTAGATCAGGATCGTTTTAGGAGACACAAGGATCAGAATCGTCCTAGGGTTTATTGAAAACAAGATCGTCCTAGGTTTGGCACAAGATCGTCCTAGGTTTGGCACGAGATCGTGCTGGACTGCATCAGGACAAGATCGTTTTAAATCAAGGTCGTCTGGTTCAAGATCGTCTTATGGACTTGGGTTCAAGATCGTTTCAAGTATTTGGTTCAAGATCGTTTTAAATCAAGGTCGTCTGGTTCAAGATCGTCTTATGGACTTGGGTTCAAGATCGTTTCAAGTATTTGGTTCAAGATCATCCTGAAGGACATTAGGCAAGATCGTTTTAATGGTTCAAGGTCAAGAACCAGGCACATGATCATTGCAAGAACAAGTGTTGAGCAAAACCGATCCAAAGGATCAGTTACCCATTAAACGTGCCAATCAATATCACAACACCACACAAAACTGAACGAACAAGAATTATAGGACATTGAGCCGCCTAGGACGATCTTGGGGACCAAGATCGTCCCACCTCAAGACCGTCCCACTGCCTAAACGGGTTGGAACAATGAACAGAACATAGCTCGAAGATTTAGATAATTCCGGGGCTTGTTAGAACATAGAACTAGTACATATATGCATAATAACATCATTTAATAACACTTTTACTGGTTTCCAAGATCAAATATCACATGAACAAGTTGTGCCTTCAAGAACAAGTTGTACTTTCATTTTCAAAAATGGGTTTTGTAGATTAAAGCATGTTATGACCCAAATTTGTTCACACAAATGTTGTTAAACACATTTAGATACAAACCCATTAACATTGAACATGATTTTCGTTCAAGAACTGGACCAAATCATCAAGAACATAAACTTGAAAGTACACTTTTAATTTGATCAAAAACTCATATTGTTGTTGTTACCTGAGATTTGATTCCAGAAATATGTTTTGATTATCACAAGGATGCTAAAAGTACAAACGATTTTGATTTAACAATCCAAAATCCAAAAGATGAATTTTTGTGTGTTTTATGGCTGCCAGGGTGTGTTTTTAGTGAGAGGAGTGAAAGATGAAGGAGATGATGAATAGGGTTTTCACTCTCTAAACTTCATCTATTTATAGTCTTCCCATAATGATGAACTTAATAAATGCAAGGACCATTTGCGAACATCTTGAACTAGAACTTTTATGAACACGAACGTTTACGTACTGCTCTTTAGTATTTCATCGCACTTAATCAGGAACTCGTCAAATAAATTAAGATTTTAAGATCAAATTGACCTTCATATAAGCATATAATTTAGGTCTAAAGTACGTCAAGAACCTAAATAAATTGAACTGTCTAGCCATTCGAGTGGCGAAAGTACTTCTTAAAGAATTTATTTAGAACATTTCTAGGACGGTTGTTACATTCTCCCCTACTTAAAGGATTTCGTCCTCGAAATTAAGAGTCTTGCCGATCAAAAAGATGAGGGTACTTCTTCTTAATGAAGTCCTCGCGTTCCCAAGTGTCATTATATCCATGTCTAGCACTCCAACGTACACGAACTAGTGGTACTTATGTTTAGGTTACCTTATGATATAGGGAACTTAGAGAGGTCTTTTGAAGCCACGTTTATGTTACCTATTGGTTATATGTTGCTATAGGTGGTCGGAAACACAAACAAGATGAATTAACCTTGCGTATTGATCGTTGTGCTCATCACGAGGTAAGATACACTACTTTGACACGCTGAGGGTTCAACAAAAACATAGTTTTCATATAATAACTTCCCAAATGTTATCTTGATTGCTTATGGGTATTCGGGGTTACACGGGAGGTGATATGGGCTATGTACATGACTATTGAGGCCTGAAATGCAGTCCCTATGATATGAAATGTAATGATACGCTATGAAATGTTATGCAATGATATGAGATGTAATGATATGCTATGAAATGTTATGCAATGATAAGATATGAAATGTTATGTAATGTCTTGAGATGAATTGAAATGTGATATATGTTGATGATATGTGAAATGTGCATAATTACATGGCTTGTTCATCTAGTTCACTAGACTTATTAAGTTGCCATGACACGTGCACGTTTAAGGGCCCAAACGTATATGAATATGTGATAATGTTTAGGTAATGTGGACACCTAAACTATATGTGATGTAAATCGAGCTCGTAAATGATGTAAAAGTGTTAAGCTTAACCCGTACTTGCCCTTGCCCGGCGGGTGCGTATATGTGGTTGCTTGGGTGGCTCCTTGCAACATAATTACGTGGTTTGAGTATCTCCGGGTGGCGTGATTACCCACCAATGTCTTTGAACATACGGACTACTCCTGGATTGGCTTGCCATTCCTTAACGACATTGATGTGACCGTAAGGTTTGTCCATCTAGTCGGGTGTGACTTATGTCACACGTAATGAGATGTATATGTTATATGATGTGTGTGACTTATGTCACAATTGCAATGATGATATGTGAAAAAGATATGAAAGATGACTAGGCACTTTTAGGGTGGTTCATCCTAATATGAAAGATGTTGATGCTATGATATGTATGTGAGATGATATGATTGATGATATGTGCCTTAACAATCTCAATGATTTTTCTATAATGTTTTAAATGGACAAATAGCTTTATAAACTATGTGTTATCTTACTTAGCTAATTCGTTAGCTAACACTTGTTCTTTTTAAATGTGTTGTGCCCTCAGAACATTAGTGAGCAGGTAGATGTGAAAAGATGTGAGGCATGGGTAGATGATCTTGAAGCTGGTTGTAGTTTACCCATAGTGGCTGCTCGCATTAGACATTGATTTATGTTTAGATATTTATGATTTGCATTTACTATGTTGTCGGTTGTTTAATGTTGGGCAACCGATGGATTTCCATTAGACTTGTTTTGATGATATGGCTAGTAACACCATTTAATGAATGAACCAAACAGATTTTGCTGGTTTGGACTTTTAAAGTTTAATTCCGCTTTCTTTGACGCCGTTAGGCGAAAGTTTTTTGGAAATCCATATTTTTAAACGACGGGTGTTACAAAAAATTAAAAGCAATAATAAAGAATTGTTAAATAACTAACAAGCATATAACCAAAGATATTATGATTTCAACATACAAAAACAATTCAGCAATCCAATGACTTAAAAAATTACAAATCATAGATCTATAACTAACAAATCAAATCAATTACAAATACCAGATGCTAATATACTAACAAAAACTTATCGGTTACAAATTCCATGGAAGAAAGCGGGTTCTATAATGACATCTTGCTAGAGATAACGATTTCTTGAAGATGTAGATCTCCTATGTCTACGCCGATTTCGTATGCCTCTTCTTCTAGTCTCTTGCAGTTGCGTTTTTGGGGAGCTTTTATGATAGGTTTACGGAGAAAACCTACAAAAGTGTACAAACTCATACCACTTGCGAGTTTATGTACAAACACTCACGTTTGAGTATTAAACTACATATACGTGTACTCGATTAAAGGTGTGAACGATACCAATAAAATCATTTTTTGGTGTATATACCGTACCATTAGGACTCTAGATGTGTAAAAACACTTAATCCATACTTGTATGTGCATATCAATGCTCGTATGCTCCAGAAAACGTAAAATCACATAATGGTCCGTCCCTAATTCTTAAAATTACCGACGGATTAGGGACGAACTTTTAATTTTTAATTTTTTAAAAATATGTTTTCGGCCAAAAAATCATAAATGTTGATTCATAAATACAACTATATCACTAAATAAACATAATAAAATTTTAAAAAGTGTATAAACTCATACCCCTTGCGAGTTTATGTACAAATACTCACGTTCGAGTATTAAACTACATATACGTGTACTCGATTAAAGGTGTGAACGTGACCAATAAAATCATTTTTTGGTGTATATACCGTACCATTAGGACTCTAGATGTGTAAAAACACTTAATCCATACTTGTATGTGCATATCAATGCTCGTATGCTCCAGAAAACGTAAAATCACATAATGGTCCGTCCCTAATTCTTAAAATTACCGACGGATTAGGGACGAACTTTTAATTTTTAATTTTTTAAAAATATGTTTTCGGCCAAAAAATCATAAATGTTGATTCATAAATACAACTATATCACTAAATAAACATAATAAAATTTTAAAAAGTGTATAAACTCATACCCCTTGCGAGTTTATGTACAAATACTCACGTTCGAGTATTAAACTACATATACGTGTACTCGATTAAAGGTGTGAACGTGACCAATAAAATCATTGTTTGTGTATATATCGTACCATTAGGACTCTATATATGTAAAAACACTTAATCCGTACTTGTATGTGCATATCAATGCTCGTATGCTCGAGAAAACGTAAAATCACATAATGGTCCGTCTCTAATCCGTCCCTAATTCTTAAATTACCGACGGATTAGGGACGGACTTATTTTTTAATTTTTAAAAAATATTTTTCGACCAAAAAATCATAAATGTTGATTCATAAATACAACTATATCACTAAATAAACATATTAAAATTTTAAAAAATGTACAAACTCACACCCCTTGCGAGTTTATGTACAATCACTTACATTCGAGTATTAAACTACACCATGTGCGCACTCGGTTTAAAGGTGTAAGAGTCACAAATAAATCGTCTATTGTTGTGTAAATCGTACCATTAGAACTCTAAATGTGTAAAAACACTTAATCCGTACTTGTATGTGCATATCAATGCTCGTATGCTCGAGAAAACGTAAAATCACATAATGGTCCGTCCCTAATTCTTAAAATTACCGACGGATTAGGGACAGACTTTTAGGGACGGATTTGGGACGACCTTTTAGGGACAGATTTGGGACGGGCTTTTGTCGTCGACGCAAATCCGTCGAAAAATTTTAAAATTAGGGACGGAAATATCTTATTGACATTTTTGAAATTTTATTGTCATTAGTAAATGGATCCGTCTTAAATCCGTCGCTAAAATTTTAATTTTGAGAGGGATTACCGACGGTTGTTTTTTGGTCGGTAATCCGTCGTAAAAATATTTGCAAAAAAAATTTAATTGGCAGTTTGTCTGAAATCCGTCGGGAATCCATCACGAATTTGGGACGGAATTTTTTGCCGTCGAAAATCCGTCGGCAATACTAGAAAGATTTTCTAGTATAAACATAAAAATTAAAATAAATGTAATTAATGAAATTGTTGGTAGATATAAGATATCTGTATTGATTAAGAACATAATATACCAAAATATGAATAGTTAATGAACAATCATTTTTAAACAAGATTTGAGGGTAGGGCTAACCATCCGAACAAAGATGCCTTAGAGGTGAGAATTAACTGACATGTGATAGGTCTTTCCAGATCACAAGGTGATAAGATTCTTTTATCAAGAGGTTTAATTGTGATCTATATAACGAGATGACTCTCTATTACGGACTCAATTAAAACAACGTATCGCGAATAGTTTAGACATCTCAGAAAAACATAAGACATGTGATAAACCCCATTCTCACTAGGTTCTGTGTCTAAAGTCCAGCTATTGTAGTCCATGTCTAAGCCCATAAATCCTAATAGATTCCATGTCGACCAAATATATCTAAATCTATACTAATATACTATAACATAATATTCATATTAAATAAAAAAATTATTTGTTAACAATATTCATCTCTAAATATTCTACCAATAAATAATAAAAACTTTTTTAAATATAATCACGTGTTATTAAACCTAAAGCAAACGGTCGCCGACCATCATTACCCTGTTTGTATCCATTAAGTGAAGTTATGAATTTTACTTTAAATTTGATTTACACAAAATTATTATTATATATATATATATATGGTTCCCACAACAAAGAAAAAAAATATTATTTTTTGATCTAAACCATCTAAATTAATAGACAAATTAATCTTAGCCATTGAAATTAAAAGTCAACTTAGTTATTTTATATATGGTAACCATTTAATACTATTTAATCTACACTTTTTGAATCATGGATACTATATACAAATAAATTACTTACCTACGTACAATTAGCAAATTATTATGTTTTATATTTTTATTTTATATAGAACGGCGCGTACAATTACCAATTGATTGAAAATATTTTGAAGTTCAATAGTTTAGAGTCGAGCACTTCAAAATATTGCAAACAACCTTAATGTGTGATATGTATGGTGAACATTTGGATTTCATGCTAAGCGAGAGATTATATGTATTATACGAGTGGCGTACCTTTGCAATGCTGCGGCGGGGGTGGCGATGGGTGGTGGTGGCGGCCGTGACGGTAAGGTGTGGTTATTAATGTAAAAGTAATTGATGTAAAAGGGGGTAGTGTAGTTATTTTAAGGGTTAAATAATATATATTGTAAATAAATTTCATTAAGAATACTATAGGTATATTAGTTGGAAATATATTTGAATTAATGAAAAAAAGAGGTAGTTTGGATCGATAGAGTTGGAAAATATTTTAGAGATGTTTTAGGTAGATGTAGTGTGTGAGTTGAGAATGTGTTGAAAATTAAGGGTAATTTAAGTATTTTAAAGATAGAAAGTTAAAAATGGAGAGGGGTAGTTTGTTTTATAAATGAGTAAAAATAATCATATAATATATAATATATATTGCCCATATTTCAAAAAGAAAAAAAGTTATAAAAATATGTATGGTGAACATTTGGATTTCATGCTAAACGAGAGATTATATGTATTATACGAGTGGCGTATTCGCGCAATGCGGCGGCGGTGGTGGCGACGGGTGGTGGTGGCGGCGGTGACGGTAACGTGCGGTTATTATTGTAAAAGTAATTGATGTAAAAGGATGTAGTGTAGTTATTTTAAGGGTTAAAGGATGTATATTGTAAATAAATTTCATTAAGAATACTATAGGTATATTAGTTGGAAATATATTTGAATTAATGAATAAAAGATAGAGGTAGATTGGATCGATAGAGTTGGAAAATATTAGATGTTTTAGGTAGATGTAGTGTGTGAGTTGAGAATATGTTGAAAATTAAGAGTATTTTAGGTGTGGGGAGTGATAAATCTACAACATTATATAGACATCTACAACAATGCATGTTTTATACAGTTGTACACTGCGCAGTATAATATGTACATTTGTTGTAGATGGCTAAAATGTGTTGTAGATATATCACTCCCCTTTAGGTATTTTAAAGATAAAAAGTTAAAAAAAAAAAAGAAGTGGTAGTTTGTTTTATAACAGATTTTATTTACAAACTAAAATATGATTATTGGTTAACACAAAAGTTATTTGTCAACAATCCATAGTATGTGTTTCAATTTAAATTATAGCTTAATTTAATGTGTAACGATTTTATTTACAACCTAAAATCGTACCCCCGTAATGCGCAAGATGGTGAACGGTTTATCAAAAGATTTTAATTTAGGCTTAAATCAAATTTTAAAAATAAACTTATAAACTTTTATCCACGAAAAGGGTGAAGGTGATAACAATCGACTTCACCGACCGTCGTTTTTAAAACTTTTAAGTGTAAATAACTTTATATAAAGTGATAACTAAAATAATATAAGAGTAATTATAATATAGTTAGTTGACGGGTTCGGGTTCAAATTGATAACATTCAGCCCGAACCCGACCTAATATCAAACTCATTGGAATCTCAACGGAAACCTGTTCAACCCGTCAACCCAAACTCAACCACCTACCCAAAAAAATCATGTCGACGGGTTAATTGGATTGGTGGTTTTTATTGAAGTCATATGAGTTGGCAGGTTGGTAGATTCGCAGGTTAAACATGTTAGACTTCAGATCATATGGGTTGGTGGGTTGACCCGGTCACCGACCGGGTATTAATCTAGTTATTTTTAATTAGAACGTGGTTTTGTATAATCTTCGAATTATTATTATTTTTTTTTTAAAGTTGAACTAAAGTAAATTTGGTTATAAATTCATAATACAATATTTTTATTTTCAAACAAATATGGAGTGTACACAACTGTTACTATTGTAAGATTACAACAGTGAGCATGTATGTAACAAGAAGTTAATTGTAAAAAAATTAGTTTGCCTAATCTGCAACCTACTTTCTAATAAAAATCGTGTATTATATACTTGCTTTCTGTAGAACAATTTGACAAAATACATTTACTCCGTATTTTAGAAGAATACATTCTTCTAGCAATAACGCCTCATAGGAACCCTAACGTCAAATTAGGCACCACAAATTTGCCGTTAATTAGAAATTGTGACTAACTTGTGTCTTACTTGTTCAACTTAATTTAATGTATTGAGATTCTATATGAAAAATTCAAACTCGATCTAACTTATTGTATATTTGGACATTTTGAAAATTTACAACCATATAATATCCAAAAACTATAGTTGGTTCCTACTATAAACATTGGGTCATAGTTAGTTACATTTCATGATACTTATCTCGTATAGTAATTATTAATTAATGCCTAACGACTTCCCAATAGTCTTATAACAAAGAAACCTTCCACTTAGTCAAGGAAAGACTCCCTAATATTATAACCTTGTGTACTCGATCGGAGAAGGTACATTCCTTTGAATTAGAGGCCGATTAATTAAATACCTTCGGATTGGAATTCACCGTTTGATGAGTATCCAAGATAATTGTCGTTTAAAATTTGACAATACGTGAATACATTTGAGAATATATATAACATATGAAACACGACTATATTTTTTTTTTGAGAAAATTTCATTACATCACCATGTAGTTTGTCATTTTATCAAATTTAGCCCCTGTACTTTTTTTTTATTATTACATCACCCTGTGGTGAGTTTTTGCTTCATTAGAAACCCCTCACTCTAACCGCCGTTTGTGGCATTCCGTCAACCCCTCACGTGCATACCACGTGAGGGTATTTGAGTCTTTTTAATCTAAATATCCATCTCTCTTTCTTCTTCTGCAAATCTTGTTCCATCATGATCATCTCTTAGACCAGATTCATTACATTTCCAAACTATATCTATATTTTTGGATCCAATAACAATAATATCAAAATGGATTATCAAACATCAATAAACAAACTCATATCATCTTCACCACATAATAAATCAACATTATTAATTATACCATGAAAAAAAATCAACCATTTTCATTTGTAGTAAGAAACAAGCATATAAAGGAAGTGACAAGAAAACATATGGATGAACTGAAATCAAACCCCCATTGAAAGCCCCATTCCATATCTCAGAGTGATGGAAAGGGCGGTGGTCGGATCTTTGAATTTCCGGCGAGAAGACATGGCTTGAATCTTGTGCCACCACCATTAGCGTTTGGATCTTAGAAACAAAAAGAACAAACCCACTGTGTTGGATCTCCAGGTTCTGTCTTCAGATCCATGTCTCTCTCTTTCACTACCGTCTCAAGTTTCAGATCCAAATTGGTGTAGGTGAGTTTGTGTTTTTGGGTTATATAGAGTAAGTACAAGTGAGAAGATGTGAATGAAAAAGCAAGTGAAAGAACTAGGAAGAAGATAAGGTTTTTTAAAGATAAAAAGACTAAAATATTCTCATTGCACATGAAGAATATTGCACGTGAGGGGTTGACGGAATGCCACAAACGGCGGTTAGAGTGAGGGGTTTCTAATGAAGCAAAAACTCACCACAGGGTGATGTAATAATAATAAAAAAAAGTACAGGGGCTAAATTTGATAAAATGACAAACCACAGGGTGATGTAATGAAATTTTCTCTTTTTTTTTTTTAATAAATGTGGTATTCAATTAGTTAGAGTTAGTCGATGCATTTAAGGTTCATTGTACGTGACCATATGTTATATGGGCACACAATCCAAAAAGCTTATCACCTATATATCTTCAACTTATTTCTCCAATCTGTATCCATACAATTGATTTATTAACACGTCTAACAAATTGTACAAATAATTCGGCGTGTATTTGTTTTTTAAGTAAAATGAACATTCTGGTTGAAACATACAACTCGACAAGACAAAGTAACATTTAAACGAATAAACAACTTTCTGTAGCAAAGTTGGTTTAAAATCACTTTGTACATGTATTATATTTTAGGATATGTTAGAATTATTAATAATGGTCAAAAAAAATTCGGAACCTAGGGGAAGCCTAGAATTTTGATTAGCTTATCGTAATGAGGTGGATTTCCAAATTCTTAGTTGATTATTTACAACGAATACATATTAATCTTGCTTTGAGAATTAAAATAATTTTTAAAAAGCTTATTACATGTTTTTGCTATAATTAAATTGGTTAGTTATAGATTATTTAATTTAAGCAATAAAAACGTTTTTTTAGTTTTAAAAAAAAATCAACAAATGGTTCAAGATGCCACATGCCCTCTATATCAACATGAGGGTTCTTTTATATGCCTCTCCACATGTCGTGTAGCATATACACTTGCAAACGTACTTTATTGTGCAATCGTAACGATCCTTGTCTGGTTGTTCTTGCCAATTGGGGAAAATCATTTCTTTTATCACTTAAAAAAAAAACCAGATTTATCGTATATAGATTGAAAACAAAAGAAATAATAAGCATATTCAAATAAACCGGTCTTTACTAGTTAATGTTTATATATGTAACCTAACCACATCCAATAATGGTTAACATCCTGGATTCGTTAACAACAATAAAACTTACATTCGAATCTCACTAAATACAAGCTTGATGATGGACAGGAAATCTTGGGAACGTTCAAAAGATAACTCGATTAGACTACATATATTTAAATAAATAAAAAACTTGTCTCTATAGTCTATACCCTGAATTGAATAAGAATAAGCCATTCATTTACCCGTTAATATATGCAAACTAGATGAGCAAAATGTAGAGGGATTATCTATACTTTTATAAAAATTATAGCCCATGTTGAAAGTTAAGAAAAAAGGGACACGCGAATTGACCAAACTATCTTTATTGAATTAAATCACCGCCAACCCTTAATATTAAATTACATGATCAGTCTTTTATATTATAAAATATCTCTTCTACCCTTTTTAAATCAAACACTTTTACATTAATTACCTTCACCATCTGTCGCTGCTATCGACATTACATTACACGGGTATTGCCCTAGTCATTTTCTATATGTGTTCACACGCAGTAAATGGAACATAGTCCGTTCGAAGTGGGGTTGGTGGAGTAGGAGCTCTAACATGGTGTAGGCATTTAATAAGCCATTTACAGTTTTCTGTTTTTGGATCTGCTGTGAACGTGATCATTGGACGCGTGTGTCCAAAATTATGTATTTTATACAAGAGGATATAATATATAGGGTTGTGATCATTTGAAAACTAAAATTTTCGTGAAAATTAGAAAACAGACCAAAACACACTGTGATCTGAATTTAACACAATGTGTTTTGAATTTTTTTTTTTAGAAAACATATTGTGTTAAGTTCATATCACAGTGTGTTTGAACAATTTTCTATTTTTACGCGCTATCAAAAACACACTGTGATTTAAAACTTAACACAATGTGTTTTTAGATTACACAATAAAAACACTGTGTTTTTAAAAAACACAACTAAAACACATTGTATTAAATTCAGATCAAATTGTGTTTTGACCAGTTTTCTAGTTTTCACATAAATTTTAATTTCAAATGAACATTAATAAATAAGTGAAAAACAATAAAAAGTTAAAAAATAAAAATAAAAATAAAAAGTAGAAAACAATAAAAAGGTATTTTTTAGTTTCTCATGGAAAAATTAAAAATAATGTTTTCTGTTTTATTAGAAAACATTCTTTTAAAACTATTATTTGATCTCATTCATTGTTTTCCATATTTTTTTGAAATAGCGTGTTTTTCACAAATAAACGTGCCAAAAACTTTTACTTCTTCAAAATCTAAATTGATTGTGAGAGACGTTAAACAAAATCAACAAATAAATGAAACAAAGTCAAATGAAAGAAAACTCTTACTTCTTCAAAATCTAAATTTACACAAGGAAAACCTCTTCGGTTTATTGGAGTAATAATTGTCAAACAATGTTCTGACTTGTGAGAGAGAGGTGGAATTTTTTTTTTATGACATATTTCTAACATCAACCCCATCTCATCATATAAAAACGATAACCACCACCCGATAAAAGAAGTGTTTTAATCGTGTTCCGGTTATCATACGTTGGCTTTTCGGAAAAAAAATCACATAAAAAAATCACACATAAACCCAGCCAAAATTTAAGAACAATGCTTATTGTTGGAACCAAATTAATGTGACACTCACCGATCATTTATTCTTCCTGATATGATAATTGACAATAACTAAAATTCATATATCTAGTAAATATACGATGGACGTATTTACTCTTAAAAACATACTATAGGGTTTCCCATTAGGTAATTGAAACTATGAGGACTAATAGTGCACATATTAAACACCAGAGAGTTAAAAGTGTAAATACTTTCATTATAAATAGAGAGTCGTTAACCTTAATTAACGGTTAATCACTTTAATCACACCCTAATCTCTCCTTAAATTCGTGTGGCTTTCTCCTCTCTGATTTTTACATAAATCTAGCCGAAATCTTCATCCCATTATTTACTATCATCTTGTTTTTGGAACCCGAAATCAATAGCACTCATGTTTAATGCTTTTACAGGTTCCACAGGATGACCAGGAAGACATTATCACTTAAATCGAATCATGTTTATTTCAACACAACTTGACCAACTAAACTAGCTTCATTTGTGTGAGAGGTGTTGAAGAATCTTTACGATCATTTTTTCTCACAATATTTCCTTTTCACCGTAAAAACATTAAAAAGAAAAAACAGAAATGAAAAACCTGACGAGCACCACCATAAATCGCCATCAACCAATTTACATCCATTTAAACTGTCGTTACATCAACACGGTACCCCTACACGGCTAGAACTAGTACTCTGTATAGAAAAATAATAAATGCTACCCGATGTTTAATTGACCAAAATCACCCATAACATCTACTATCTTTTATATATCTTTGAAATGTAAAAACCTTACATTTTATCATTTTTATATTCGAAATTAAAAACTAAAAGTAGCCACACTTTGTTAATTTGCTGATATCAACTTGGCAAATTATTGAACCAGTTTAGAAGCCTATTGTTTGCATAAATATTGCCATCCTACTTATGTCTACAAATTCATTGTTAAATTAACGTAGAAATGCCTTAGGAAAAAGTAAAAATACAAACCTAGAAGAATAATTTCTTACCATATCTCATTTTGGAATTATTGGTCTAGAATAATAGTTACCTTTTCATTTGTACAAAACTGCCTATTGAGACAGTGCAAAAACAACCAAACTGGCCCTAAGTCCCTGACTGAATTATGGAGCAACATTCTTTTTCTAATGAGTGCATTTCTCATATTTTCGATAAGATATGTACCTATTGTCATCAATATATGATTGCATCGACATATGGTAAGATTGGATTGCGATAATAGACATGATTACAATTAATTTAAGAATGTTCCAAAAAATGTTATAATATTGACTTGTAAGGGCAATGGTGCAGTGCCAATCTTTGACATATTGGCAAGAATTGACAATGTTGTAAGCCAATGTCATGTGTTCAGCAGAATTTTTGCCAAAACCTTGGCCAAAATGGAGGGTGTAGTGCCAAAAACTTGTCAAAAGTTACCAAACACAAAAAACAAAAAAAATGGTGGGGACTTCTACTTGCATTTATGAACCAAAAAAGAAGCCAATAGTTGCCACAATCGGCCAAATGTAGCCGATGGAAGGAACCAAACTTACTTGCCAATGGAGGGGGTGTAATGGAGCCAATGAGCCAATTCTTGCCAATGGAATAAGCCGATGCAAAGTGCGGACTGCACCCTTGCCCCTAATTTTTCATATTAAAATTACAATTGTATTAAGATTCTCAATTGGCAAAAATATGAAAATTTGTTTTTTTAATTATTTCCTGTCTAGCTATTATCTCTTATTTTTAATGAATAAAAAGTAAAATAGAAATGGAAATTGAGCACAACCATATTGCTGACCAGTAAAGTTATATTCCAGTTTTTTTTTTATTATTCGCATAAAAGAGAGCAATGTTTGCAGGAAATAGAATAATATAAAATTAGTATATAATATAGGGATTATTACCTATGGATGTAATTAACTATGACAAAATGTCTATGTTATGTAAAGATATTGTAAAATGTCTATGTTCATGTAATGAACTTTCAAATCCCGATTATTGAATGTACCTGACCAATAAAAAACTTACACGTGACATATTATATGGTTGTCACATATACCCGGGTACATCCAATAACCAAGATTTGAAAGTTTATTACATTACATAGACATTTTACGAGATCTTTACATAACATAGACATTTTGTCATAATTAGTTACAGATAATAATCCCTAAAATATAATATTGAATAATGAATGTATTAACACATTAAATTAAAATATGTGGCATTTCAATGCGATGTTAAATAGTTACCAAACTCTTTGGCTCATAGTCAAAACCAAAAGATCAGACATAAATATGTTTTTTTGTGAATTGTCGCATTCCCCTTGATGGTGTGAACGTGAACGTGAACTATATTATCGGTATCCTGTAATATAACAAACTTTGGATGAATGTCTATGGTATGAAATAACTAAAGTTGTGTTCATTGTATGTAATCATCTTTAAATTATGTCTATTGTATGTAAAAAGGCAGACGTGGCAACCATATATAGCTGCCACTTGTTAGTTTTGATTGGTCGGATACCTTTTTTTACATACAATAGACATAATTTAAAGATAATTATTACTTACAATGAACACAAAGGATACTTATCCAGTTATCCCTATAATATAATGATATATGTTAGAGTTAATTACAGAAATCATCCCTGTCGTGGACCTCTACTTGCAGTTTTCGTCCCTAAGTTTAATAAATTACACTTTTAGTCCAAAAAACTTTGCTCCGTCAACACTTTTAGTCCTGACTACAAACGTCCGTTTAAAAACCCATCACGTGCCTTGCACATGATGGGTGATTTAGTCATTTAACTTATACAAGGACCAAAAGTGTAAAAACTGTTGCTTTTTTATTATTTTCTTTTTTCCAGATTTTCTTTCATCATCATCAACAACAAATCAATAAAACATTTTCCAAATTTTTAAAACCCAATTCAAAACATTTGATGTGACAAAGGATGATAACAACTACAAACTCATTTCATCATCATATAGTATATCTCTGGCAAAGATAAAAGCAGCCACAACCAAATAATAATAAAATTAAATAAAAAAATAAGAAACAAAACATCTAATGTGGCAAAGATGAGATGAGATAATATGGCACAAGGATAAGTTACAATTGTATATCTATCTTCAACTACCCAACCGATCGAAAGTCACGATTCACTCGGATCGAAAGTCACGACTCACTCGGATCAAAAGTCATGGGTTTCATGTCACCATTCGTGTTTTCACGTTTTCGCTGGGATCGAAATTCATGGGTTTGATTTACTTGGATCCGGGTTTGGTTTCTTCAGATGCATACCGCCACTGTACCGCCGCCACAACTTTCAACCACCACCACCAGTACCGTCACTGTAGCTTTCAACCACCACCACTCCCACTGTCGCAATCTTGGCTTGGTCATAGATCTATGATATTTTGGATATATTTTTGTTAGATGTGGATTTGTTGGTGTGTTTTTAGTTTCTTGTTTCTAAATATGGTTTGCTATTTGGGAATCGATAGATCTGGTGGTGGTGGTGGGATGATGTTTAAGGGTGGATGATTTATGTATGTATGTTTATAGATTTAATGGTGTGCAACCAAGGATAGTGAAGGTAATCGAGGAGATAAAAGCTCAATCATATCTATGGATTCATTGCAGGTCAAAAGTTCGGGGTGTGGATGCTCAAAGCTGGAGAACAAATGGGGTAACTAGCATCATGTAGTGATTGATAGTGTGGAGATATTTGGTGTGTTTCAATCGGTGTAATATGTTCTTTGTTTATGTCTGTTCTTTTTGTTGTACGCGAAAGTGGAGATGTGATATATGTACTGGTGGTTACCTACCATCTTGGTAGTTTGGTATTAATAAAAAGGTTTTGTTGATATAGAAATAGAAATACAGATGTATAATGATGATGATAGAAGAGACATTTCAGAGTTGACTGCAATTGTGGTCCTTGTATAAGTTAAATGACTAAATTACCCATCATGTGCAAGGCACATGATGGGCTTTTAAACGGACGTTGGTAGTCAGGACTAAAAGTGTTGACGGAGCAAAGTTTATTGGACTAAAACTGTAATTTATCAAACCTAGGGACGAAAGCTGCAAGTAGAGGTCCACGACAAGGACGATTTCTGTAATTAACTCTATATGTTATTACAGTTTTAGAACATCTAGCTAAAAAAGACTTCTTGACATGACCTCTGCCAGTCTTATAATTTATTTGCTTAATATTATGGAATAAATATTTTTTTTTATCGATGACATTTGATAAATTTTTATAATGATAAATCGCAAGTGGTTAAATAATTAAGAAGACATTTGTCATATTATTCTTTTTGAAAAGAAAACAATTTTCAACTAGAGTTTTTTATTTTGACATGTTTAAGGTTTTCATAATTAATTTTGAAACTTCTAATATACGAGTACTAAACATTAGCCTCATCTCAACAAAAAAAAAATAACATTATTTATTTGAGTTTTTAAGTGTACTTATATGAAAATATATACATTAAAAGGCTAAAATACAAAAAAGAAATATGGGGCCTGTTGAAGTGCCCTTGCACACTTTTGAGCTTTTTAGGAGCTTTAGCTTTTAATTTTGAATAATAAGTTCATATTGTGTTGAAAGTTTTGTTTGGATGCAACTAACTTTAACTTTTATTTGAAAAAAAGCTCTAAAATAAAACGCTAATTCAAATAGCGTTTTAAGAGTTTTAATTTGGATGGAGCTTTTAGTTTTTAAAATCTCACAAATACGTCTTGAAGTTACATCTATCATACCAAACATCTCTAAAAAAATAAAAGCTTTGCTTAAAAGCTAAAACTTACCGCTGTTACAGCTCTAACTAAAAACAATAACTAACATACCCTTCATATTCATGCCATCTCCAATTGGCGCCCCCATCTTGCCGTGCTTAATTCCCTTCAGCGTGTCGACTCGACCCTAGCACGCTCAGTTGAGGGTGTGACGTGTTGGCTGACGCGCAAGTCCGGTTTATTGTTATTGCAAGGCATGCATATCATGTCGTTAGGTTTGTTGTGTGTCTTCTTTCTCCCTTTTAACATTCAAATAAAAGAGTAATCTATTTCAAAAAAAATAATAATAACAACCCCTTTGGTATAGGAAAGTAGATTAATTTTAGGGTGGTATAGGAAAGTAGTTGATAGAAACATTATTTATTGTAATATAGTTATAGTTATTATTATATTATACTGTACTATTAAAAACTCGAGGGCCCATGGCTTGAACCAAAAAACTAACATGATGAATGGTGTGGGAATGAATGTCCAAACATATATGCTATACTTCTCCTATGCTTCGTCTGCTAATGCCCATCCGGTGATCTCCAAACTTTTTTTGTAAAAAAAAAAACATCTTTCTAAATTTAGATTCTTACCAAGTAAAGAAAATAATGACAATGTTCAAATTAATAAACATGATCACCAATATTACTGCTGCCATTAATCCATCAATGGGTGGGATATCCCCAGTTTCAAGCAAGAAAGGTAATGTGTCTTTCGGAGCATCGGCTGCTGACGTGCTCCCTCCCATTCTGCTCAAAGAAATGGAGAAAATCCAAGACCCTTTTGCTCAAAACTTAGTTTCAAGAATTCAAATGCTGCCTGTTGAGGTACAAGAAAATTTATCTCTAGTGTGTCAAAAAGGACTAGTTTGTTAGGGAGTATATTTTTTACGAGTAATGATACATGCGACTAATTTGGTACTCTTCAAAATCTAGTGCTTACATTCATATGAATTTCACTCATCTTTTCTCTTAATGTTACGTGTCTGCACCAAATTTTTAGACATGTTTGTAGGCTTACTAAATTAGTCACATTTATCATTTTTGGTTTTTTATATTTGTTTCCTGTTAAATTAGTAAAATTTGATAGACTTTGGATTGCATAAAATGAAATGAAAAAGAGAGAGACAGAGAGAGTGTAATTCACTAGTATCAATATTAATAATATATGCATGCAAGATTATTTGCTCTTTTTTACTGTTTATATAAAATGGACTCTTATAGTCATATGTGAACAGAAATGTGAAGTTTACTCAATATTATCAGAGTGCTGCTCTTGTTGTTATGTGTTTTTTTTTTATAACTCAAGGGAACACACAAGGGGACAGAAGTTAGAATTTTTAATTTTGTTTTGCCAATGTAAAATAATTTTACAAATTTCCTAAATAGGGGATTTGAAAATTATAAGTTCAATTTGATGATTCGAAATTTCGATCACAACAATCACTTATAAATCGAACATCCAAATATGCATCTTTCGTGTGTGTACACCTTAATGTCTGGTGTCTACATTCATATATGGTTTGCCTTGCTAACATGGTATTTACTATATGGCTGTTTGGTTGGTGGAGGAGAGAAGTGTATTGAATATTGAAAATTATGTGTGGTAATTTTGGCTTTTAGATTAGATAATATTTGTCCATTAAGTTTGTATTCAATATATGGTGATAATGGAAATCAATGCAGAAAATCAGAATCAACAGCTTGATCTACTAATTCATTTAATATTATTATTTTTGTGCATGTGTTTTCATCTAAATATGTATGAAGTTACCTTGCTACTTGAAAAAAAAAAGGACAAAACTCTTTATTTCTGATAGTTTGGATGACTGTTTATGTATTATATCCTTTTCTATTTCTGTATATGCTATACAACCTTCATCATTCAATGTAATATTTCAAACTATAATTGGAATTGGACCGTTCATTTGAGCAACTGTTGAACCGTGCGATTACTGTGTTTCCAACTTTCGCTTCTTTCGCAACTATTACCTTGTTTGTGATAACCGATCTTGACAAAAAAGACCATATTAGTTTTGCTGTATGTGATGTTTCTTCTTTTTTTGATTGGTACTAACTACTAAATGACTTCTATAGTTTACTGTTGATTGTATCCAATATCTGATGAAAATCTTTTTGATTTTTCTTTTGTATCTAAAATATGATGAAAAATCTTTTTAACTTTCTCTTGACATCAACTGCAGCTTAATGTCTCGAAAAATCGTATTATGAGTAGTTGTGTCACGCCAATGGTACAGGACACCACCAATCCAGTTGTTCTACTTCATGGCTTTGACAGGTATATGGCTTCCTTTTTTGATCCAAACGATTGCGTTGTGCTGGATCTCATGAAATTCTGCCTCTGCATTCTACGATCACTGCTGAAACTCTGTTGCACGCATTGCTTAAATTTTTTTAGGGCTATATTTCCACATTTGATTATTTCTTATTCTTCAGTTCATGTCTAGAATGGAGATACACACTTCCGTTGCTTGAGCAAGCTGGCTACGAGACCTGGGCAATTGACATTCTAGGATGGGGCTTTAACCAGTTAGGTTGCCTTTTTTATTTAATTTTTACTTTCATATGCTAAAAAAAGAGTAAACTTTCAGGTTCATGTTTTTTTTCATTTGTCATGTGTATTTGTTTTTATCAGAAACGCTTCCACATTGTACCGTGGAGTCCAAGCGCGATCACCTCTTTCAGGTAACTTTAAAGATCCCATGTAATATGTTATTTAGCTAGAGGTGGAAATATGGGTTGGTTGATCGGGTTGATTAATGGGTCAAAACAATTAAATTTGATACAAGCATTATTTGCAAATAGTTGGTGTGTGAAAATGATTACCAAAATTTATATTTTTGACAATAATACAATGTTACTTTTATGAAAATCATAATAGGGGTTTATGCATAAAAGATACACTTTGAACAACTTTCGATCAGTTTCTGTTTGACCCATTGACGATAAAACATAACCTGAATCGACGAGTTCATAAGTATATTTGTCTATTTTGTCACCACTAAGATACTTTATATGTTTGGCAAAGAACAAACAGATCTGCCAGTTTCAAACAAAAGTCTAATATTTTCTCGATTAATAGTTCTGGAAGTCATACATTAAAAGGCCTATGTTGCTAGTGGGTCCGAGTCTTGGAGCTGCGGTTGCAATTGACTTTGCTATTAACCATCCAGAAGCTGTAAGTGTTGACAAGTACACTATTATCATGATAATTCTCACTAACTTTAGAGCTACAAAATTCACAAGTTGATTAAGTTTGGGACAGAATAATTAGAAAATTTAGATATCTGGTTTTCTTAAGTCGACTGCTGCTGTTTCAGGTTGATAAGCTGATTTTGATTAATGCAAGTGTGTATTCAAAAGGCACTGGAAACCTTTCCAAGTTACCAAGAAGTGTAGCCTTTGCTGGTGTAAGTACCATGCGCCGCTCACTATAGATCTATAATCATTTTTAACTATGAAAAGCATGTATTTTATAGTAGCCGTCTGATCTGAGATAACTAAAAAGGGAGGTTAGAGAATGGGTTACCACAATTTGTAGTCGGGTCAGAACAGGTCAGCTTGACCCGCCAGCACTATTTAGCTAAGTCATCAAAAAGATACATGTCTAGTGCCATGTGCATCTACAGTCAGCATTTTTGTTAGATATTAGACAGACGTTGACATCAGTGGTATCATTACTAAAGAAACTAAATTAAAGTGACCAACGTATTTAAACTAAAGCCACAATGATGAGATTGTTATATCAGTAAATGACCAAAATTTTAGTTATTCTGTTCTAGTTAATATTATAAAGTTTAGAATCACGGTACAAGAAGGTCGTGCAAAATGATTTGAGAATCAATGTCCAACTTCTGGCAAAAGACTTCAGAATACACTTCTAGTTAGGTACATTTTGCCTTTGAAGGTTAAACTGGATGGACTTCATTATCAAAATTGCCACAAATTAGTCTTAAAACTTTACAAATTTCTTTTGATAGTTGTGTCAAAGTTCATCATAGATATTACCCATTAGTCTTGTTAGGAATTGGTAAAAAGTTAATATAGTATCAGTTTTTGACTTGTGAACGAATCAGCATGACTGCTAAAGCCAAAGTTTGCCTAGGAGTCATATAACAAAAATGCCTGTATGATAAAAGTTGTTAACCACGTGTTCTTTTTTTTTGCAGGTCTCACTCTTAAAAATCTTACCATTGCGCTTTTACGCTACTAATCTGTCATATAATTCATTGCCATTTGATAAATGCTTAGATTGGACTTATGTAAGTCCAACTTGAATGACTGTTAAGGCTAAATGCATCTAAATGTTTTGGTAAAGCGAATTGTTACCATATTTATCATTTCTGTTTTATCTCTAGATTGCTCGATTACATTGTTTATTGCCATGGTGGGAAGAAGCAACAGTTGATTTCATGATCAGTGGGGGATATAATGTTTCTGCACAGATTAATCAGGTTTGTCTTATGAGCAAATATATAAATTATGCATCTTTTAATTTTCTCAATTCAGGATGTTATGTTGGCTAAAAATTGAATTTCTAGAGATTTCTTCACCAAAGATTGGTTTGGGACTATGAAAATGCTTTCAAATCAGGATCATTGTTAGAGTGCAATTTTGCCCATAAAAGTGAAGCGAACTACTTTCCAAATCCAGTATTACCTTTGAGGTTTTCAATCCACCATTTCTTTCCAGAAAATAGGCCTTATCGATTTCCAAACTTAAAACTAGTACATTTGAGATCTTAAGAGTCAATGACACTTTGAGGTCAACAGACTAAAACTCAATGAGTCTTTTTCTAATCTGGGCTGGTAGAGCTTAGAGGATATAAAAATTTGTGTTTTATATATCTGACTATATTCCAAAACGTTACACTTTCTATATCAGGTTATGAACAAGACCCTTATAATATCAGGAGAAAATGATCGAATCATTGACAGCAAACTTGCAGTGGTTAGTATCTTGCCCGCCCTTCTCATTATCAAGTTGAATGTCATCACCATTTAACTTGGAGATGACAATTTCAATAGAATCACTATGTTTATCTCCACATGTCAAATAGATATAAGAAAATTCTTAGAAGGAACTAGGTTGAACGGGCCCAACATGTCCGAAATTTACTCAAAGTACATTTTTAATGCATGAAACCTGGGTAGTCATTATATTTAGATATCTTAATTATTGTTGAAATAAACCTATTGTAATCATATCTGTCACACCAACTATTATAAAATAAAAAGTTAAGACAAATTGTGTTTCAAGTCAACTGCGCACGGCCCGGCCCGTTTCAACAATGACAGAAATCTTAATTTGTCCCGTTACCCAACTTGCTCATCTTAACCTCTTGGTTTTGATTACACAGCGATTACATTGTGAGCTACCCAATGCCATTATTCGTCAAATATCAAATTGTGGTCACATCCCACATGTCGAAAAACCAGATGTTGTTGCTAACTTGATCACAGACTTTGTGCCCTGCGAGATGAGCTTCACTCCTCCATCATTTCCAGAGAAGCGGAAAAAGATTCTAATTCATCAAATTTAGTCGTTAGCGCCCCCATTTCTCATATTTATATAGTGGTGTGTCGTCAATGCTAAATGGGACCCAGGTGTGGAGTGTTTTACGGGCAGGCTACAAGCGTGTCATCTTGGTTAGTTACTAATCATAATTAAGCACCAAGATTACTATTTATACATGTCTAATATTGAATGTACAAGTGGCAAAATGGGTTATGAAACTAGTTGCTTTACGTTGGTATGGAACAATTATGCCAGGAATGTAAAATAGGTTAAATCGTGTTCATCTGCTTTCAGTTATTTTATTCGAAGTAAATAATATAAGGGAATATAACGTTTGAATTATATTTGACCCGTTAACTAAATATGTATATGTGTATTACCAAAATTACTCCTAGAACAGCTTGTAACATGTTTCATCATAATTCAAAAACCAACTGTTTTGATTTGTTATTTGACATGTTAGTCTTACAAACATAACATAACCCCAATAAATCTGAGTATTGCTTACAATTTTAAACAAGCATCTGGGCCAAATAACCAATTGCAGAATTAATTTACATTATAGGTAATGGGTCAAATATGATTCAAACATCATACGGGTCGGTTCAACCTATTTAGTGAAAGTACACTTTGATCAATTTATAACATGTCTTTTTAAGTTGTTTATTGACATGTTAGAGATAAAACATAACCCAGATAATTTGATTATCATTAAACAGGACAACATTGCCACTTTGGACAAACCATTTGGAGTTTTGGACCACCAAGGATGGACCTTTCACATATTTAATTAGTAATGTTAATCCTACCATTATGGTCAAGTCTATAAAGTAAAAAGTGTAAGTAGAATCTAAAATGAAAATTTCACAAGGTGACCTTTCACAAGGTGACCTTTTAGATATACAAAAAGATGAAAATTTCTAAAAGGCATCAAAGAACATATTAGTACCCCCACAAACACCCATTCACAGATTACAGCCTCATTTCAAAAGGCATAAATTCCCCACATACGAAAAAGTAAACAAGAAAAAATTAAAATAATTTACCCTCTAATAGTCTAATGGAATACAGCCAATAATCCATTCTCTACTAAACCGACCACCGCGTAAATTACAACTGGATTTATGGGTAGACCACAACCATACACATTGATAAGAACTGTCATTAAATCAACCTTAGCCATAAGATCAAGCCTGGGACCAAAAGAGATAGTAAAGTAAACGATATAGCGGACTCAGCACCACTGTTGTCGGCTGTGCCTCCTGACGGGCCAAGCCCAAACGATGGGTTCATCCCTGTACCTGTACCTGTGCCCGGGTTAGTTCCAGTTCCTGTTCCTGTCCCTGTCCCCGTCCCCGTTCCCGTTCCCGTTCCAGTCCCAGTCCCAGTCCCAGGTGAAGCTGGGGTAGTGGAGCTGCAAAAGTTAAAAAATTAAAAAGAATCGACTTAGGAATAGAAGGTTTCTAAAGTTTTATAGTTTCTGACGTAAGGCATAATATTATAAACTCAAATTCACAACTGTACATGGACTAGAATATTAGGGACAACACGAAATGACAAAGTATAACAAAGAAAGCATGACTTAGCCTCAAGAAATAAATATTTCAAGAAATGCATGACTTAGCCTCAAGAAATAAATATTTCAAGTACAAAGATCATAACTATTTTGATTTGTCTTTAAAGGCCCTTAAAAGGTTTACAGTTCAATAAATTTAGTACTAGCCATTCACATTCAAAATAAATAAATAAATTTAGTACTACAATCTGTATTTCCGTTTTCACCCCTATCAACATTTACACACGGAGATGCACACACATCAACATACACTTGCACACGTATAAATCTACGGGCAGGTATGTCTCTAAAGAAATTTAAGTTGCATAAAAAATGACTTCTACATAAATTTAAGTTGATGGCATAGCTTTATAGACACTTGGGTACAAATCTTTCATCCAAAATTTGAAACTCGATACTACTTGGTGTCATGTAAAGTGATGTTAATACACTTACGTCGGGTCATATAAGTGCTACTTTTCCTCACCAAAATGATTCTAATTGTATCCCGGCATGTAATGCTTTGTGAATTGTGATCATCTTACTTAGTAGTAATACCAAATGAGACAAGTTGGCAAATCAGTGCTACTCAATCAGTGCTCATTTTTAGTGATGATGCAAGGGTCATTTTGATCAGCCAATTTAGTATCTAAACATCAGGGTAAATTTTCAACTTCTACCATTTCCTATTAATTAGGGTAAATGAGGTCTGACAACTTTGCTATAATCATGATCTTGAATCTTGATTACCAACTATCACTCCCATGGTGGCCACTTTGTAAACATGAGAGAAATTTATGTGGATTGTGTAGTTTTCTTTTTTTAATTTTGAAATAGCACTCCCATACCATAACATCATAAAAGGTTAGATTATTGCTTGTTACATTATATATTTTGGCCAAAAAGTCAGAAATGGATTTCCAGTCCTGCCCATATACATATTCATTATTTGTACCAACTAATATCAATATATATCAAAATGAAAGCACAATATGACCTAACATGACCTTTGCTTGTTATACTATCAAAAAATAGGAACCAATATCTTGACAACTCACATGTGTACTGAGCAGTACCTAATCTATCATGCTGGATCTACCAAATGATTCCTGAAAGCTGGCTCTAAGCATAATATAACTCATATTGCAACATGTACAACACATTACCATCACCAAGTTCTCACCGAGAAGTATTGGGGTGTGAATCATCACCCTAGACGTAACTTTGGGGAGGGGTGGCCACGAAAATGGCTTGGGTATTGGGTGGAATGTGTCGGGGGAAAAGCCCGGGAAACAGGTAGAATGTGTCATGGGAAAAAGCCGATTAGACCGCTACAATGACCCAAAAATGGCATGCCATCTCGGATCACCCTTAACCTAGAAAAATCTTCCAAATTTTTTTTTTAAGATAAAAGAAAAACTCTTGAATATTGAAATAGCTCACCAAACCTAAAAATTGTGAAACTTTCAAGTCAAGTGAGAGGCCCTATGCAACCATAAGCACTAAACAAAAAAGTGATTCCTTCTTTCCAAAGCTAAACCTTCAAAATCTAGAGCATTTACACACAGCACTTATACATTATGCCACAAAACTTGTACATTGCTCTCAGTGGTGAAGTCATAATTCTAGGTCTCTTAGCCAAACAGTTTACAAGATAGTAATAACAAATGTATAAAATAAACCAGTAACTTTAATTCGAGAGCGTATGAGATTCTAAGTGTATGTTTTGTTGGGTGGTCAATTAGCTTTGAACTACACTTATACATGAAACATAAAGGAAGTGAAGAAGATATCATGGGAAAGGCATCACTATGAAAGGATGAGCTTCTTGGAAAAGGGATTCACTTTTTATTTCTTGATCAATTAAAAAGTAAACTCTCTTTACATTTTCACCTTTTTAATTGCATCATAAGTACACACCAAAAAATGTAAAAATGATATCTTTATGCATCAAGAAACATAGCCACATAACTTAATCTAACCATGATGATAAAATAAACAGTTCAATATGAAAATGGAAAAAGGGGGAAATGTTTTTAGTTATAAAGTTGCTAAAATTAAAGATACACACCTGGCACTCCCAGCATAACAAGCTGAAGTTGCACCTATAAATTATCAAGAAACAACAATAAGGCCAAAGAGAAAACAAAAAATAAAAATCCAAAAGAACATATTCAATTATCCAATGGTGAAAATGACAGTAATGCAAGGTACAGCATTCATTGCATAGTGTACAAGTCCTATAGAGGTGATATCATTTTGATGTGTTTCATAAAATAACTTACCAGCAGGGGCTGTTTGGCTGACAGTACATGTGCCTGAGAAATCACAACTTCCTCCAAGTTGACTCTTTCTTTGATAATAGCTATTGACAGCATAATTGCAGTGATCTTTGACAGTGTTGGGGTTAAAACAAGCACCATTTTGAAGGATTTGAGCACAATCAGCACCATTTCCACATGCATAATCTATGTTCTTTTGAAGAACTGTGTCACTTAATGCAGAGTTACATACACAATAAGCTGCACCTGTTTGAATATAAACATAAACAAAAAGGTGTTAGCTTTAAGCTTAAAAAGCAAATCTAAGTCAAACCCATTTGAAAAAAACCAAGAAAACCAAAGACCCATGTCAGAAAAATCATAAAAAACAAAAACAAAAAAAGCCCATATGAAATTTAAATTTTATATATGAAAAAAGAGACCATGATCCAAAGAAAAAAGACTTACTTGAATAGCCAGCCATGGCCAAGAGAATCAGCAAGGTAATTGCAAAAGCAGTCATGGTTGTAGCCAGATGATGAGTGAGAAATAAGATTGCTTAATTATGACGGACTGTTTGGTTGGTGTTAAAAGTTGGTCCTTTTCAAGCTACAAATGAAGAGAGGGAGAGAGAGAAAGAGTGGCAAGTTTTAGACAAAAAACAGAGGGGGAGGGTGCATGGGTCTAGAGTGATGAGTGTATATATTTTTGTTGTATTGTATGTATGTATACCTCGTAAACTTAAAAATTATTAAATAGTAATTACTGCCATTCCAAGACAAAATACTCAACGGATCTATTTCATGGAGTTTGTATTTTGTTACATAAAACAAAATTACTCCCTCAAATTGATGTTTATCTTGATTCAAAATAAATTGAGTGATTAAGTTAGAGCAATCTTGACCCCTCAATTTATTTTCAGCTTGAGGGGATGTCTACTCATATTTTATTTTGAAAATATTAATCCTTTAACTCATCTTTTTTTTTTGAAGGTAAATTTCATTCAGGGTGGGGGAGTACCCCACCATCCCTCCCCGCCTTCAATAGGTACCTGTCCGCTCCCTAATGGCAGAGAATACCTCCCCACCCCTCCCCGCCCCTTCCCACCATTTTTATTTTATTTATTTTTATTCAAATAATAACTTAAACTTTTATTTAATAAATTAAAACTAATACAATATTAAACTAACACAACAAAATAAAACACGAAACTACAATCTAAAACGAAACGACAACACAATACATAAATAAACTAGCGATCGATGCCCGGGACGATTCTCCCAAGCCACCAGACAATTCTCCCAAGCCCAGTGTGTACAATCAAGACTCCCTATATATACATTTATTAACCGAAACTATTAACTATGTAATATATATATATATATATATATATATATATTATATATATATATCCGAATTAAATAATTATATATATAACCGAAATTTATAAGTAAATATATACCTAACATGCCGGGGAAACCATGATAAGACGCATGATGATCAAATATAATTTGCACGTCATTACGCGTTGGCCTACGCAAATATTCATGCCGGTATAACTTAATGACTCCATCACAAAAAGTATAAAGGGTGTCACGTGACGTTCTTCCCGCCATGTTTAAGTAATCATCTAAGCTGTCGGGATTAGTACCGTATCCTAACTGGCGAATGACGGATGTGCATTTCTGTAAAGCCGAGAACCCCATCCTCCCACGACCATCGATCCTCCTTTGAAAATTATTCAAAGTTGTTTTCCATATCTCTAGCTATCTTCACAAACAACCGTCTGCTCATCCGAAACCGTGTTCTAAAAAAGTCAGCATCAAATTTCGGTTCTTCAGCGAAATAATCTCGAAAAAGACGGTCGTGCGACTCAATACGATCGTCTCTGTTTGTATACCGTCTTGAAGAGGATGCAGTATCGCGGACCTCTTGATCAATCGCATGATGCGCGATTGTGAAAATGTTAGCTAGTCGTTCCCCCTCATCGGAATAACTCGAGTCCGATGGCAAATTTGGGGGTGTTGGGCCGGATCCGAAAAATAAAGGGTTGTTGAATAAAGGGTTCATGATTGTTGTGAATATATATGTATATATTGAAAGAATATATGGTTGTTGTGATGTTGTTGTTGTGCTACTAGTTGAAGAAAAAAAAAATGGCAGAACCTATATAGAAGAAGAAAGGAAGAAGAAAGAAGATAAGGAGAAAAGCAAAGAAATTGAACGATGCATGTGGGCCCATTCGCTTTTTATTTTTTTATTTTTATTTTTGTAACTGTCAAATCCTTCGGCAAGGAAACCGGCACCAGGGTCCCCAAATCCCTCCCCACCCTACCGGTAGGATGGATTGGTGTTCAATCCGGTCCCGGGGGACTCCGTCCGCCCTCACAAGGTATCCACCAAATTGGTGATACTATAAGTTACATTATACATACAACATTTACAGAAAGTTGAAACTACACTAGCTAGACCAACTAATGCTTTCATTTTTCTTCCTATTTCTAAACCAAAAGAAGGATAAAAACCTAATATTTTGCACCATCTTATCAATCTTGATAATGGAACTCGTGAATCTTCTCTCATTCATTGCTTTCCAAATACACCAACAACCTACCATGATAATACCTTTAAGAGTCTTCCTTTCCTTCTTTCCAAGTCCCACGTTCTCATGTATCTCAACTAAATCCTTGACCGTGAAAATGAAAAATGGGTTCGCCTTGCACCAACTACTAACAAAGTTCCAAACCATATTCGCGACTTCACAACCACAAAACAAATGATCTACTGTCTCAATAATCCTTTAACTCATCTCCTTAAAGATCCAAAATGAGATTAAAAGATAAATTTAATAGATTACTTTTAGGAAAGGAAGGCATTAGGAAAAATATCAAAAAGGATGAGTTAAAAATACCCTTTTTTATTTTATAAAAGAGATACATATGTTTTATTTTTTAAATTCTCTAAAAGAATTTATATATGAACCTAACAAACTTTCGACTAACTAGAATGTAACCCCTTTTTTGCTTCCTTTTTGATTCGGCCAGAAAGAAATCCAAAGAAAAAAAAAAATCCTTGTTTATGAGAAGTGATATTCGTACCATCAATTTTGATAAATGTACTATAATGTATAATTAATATAACTGACTGTATAAGCTGATAATGCATAATTATGGTACGTCTATCAAAAGAAATAATACGAATATCATTTCCCCTTATTTATTAGCCAAATACTGTCTTTTTTTAAAAAAAATTATGAGATCTACAACTCTCTCTCCTTTTTTTTGGTAAATATCTATAACTTCTATGCCTAGTCTAAACATAACTTATGGAATTAGGATAGATCCATAGCACAAATTTTTCTCACTAGTCTCGTATCTATGTAAAGTAACAACTTTTAGATTATTACGATTTTTAGCATTTCAAAGGTGTTTGTCTATTTTTGACGGATTTTAAGAGTTTTTATCACTTTTGGTCGTATTCTTTTCATACTTAATTGCACAAATAAATTTTTATAGGTTATATTCATAAGAAAACCTTTTTGAAAGTTTGAAGTTAGTTACATTGACCAGTATCGCATATTTTTTTATTCGTAGCACATATATAAAATAAATCATTTTTCAAAAAAAACTATACTATTAAAGTTTAACATACCCGTAGCCTGGGCTACCCTTCTTTAATATGGATTTCCATCAATGGTAACTTACATTAAATAATATTCTCTCTGTTCCATTAAATGTGTCTTATTTTGAATTTTCAAAGTCTTTATTTATAAACTTTGACCTTAAATATTTTAATTTGTGTTATATAATATTTGATGAAAGTTATATGAATTGATTGAGTTTTAAATATATTTTTTATTGATATAATTTTCATCAAATATTATATAACACGAATCAATATATTAAAGGTCAAAATTTATAAAGAAAATTTTTGAAAATTCAATATGACACATTTAGTGGGACGGGGAGTAGGTGTTTAGAATTACATTTCAAAAATTAAAATTTGCATTCGTTTTTCCCGTTAAGAAAACATATAACCAAACATTTTTTTATTATTCATATTGCGTAATTGCGACAATCAAATAATGCATTCAAAATGCATATCCAAACACAAAGTAATTGCTATCCCGTCTTATGTATTTCACTACTACTATTTTGATACAAAGAGATCGTCGCTATATCATCTGTTTCTAGCTAAAATGACAAAGCACCGAGTAAGACATACACTATTTTTAACTCGCTTGCTTTTTCGATTAATTGAACCTAAAATTTTATATTTCATTATCTTTAGATAAATATTTTAGAGTTAATTGCAAGATTGGTCCCCGTGGTTCATACATTTTAGCAATGGGGGTCCCTTTTCAAGTATCGTTGCAATGGGGGTCCATTTTCAATATCGTTGCAATGGGGGTCCCTTTTCAGTATTTGCAATGGGGGTCCCTTTTCAAGTATCGTTGCAATGGGGGTCCCTTTTCAAGTATCGTTGCAATGGGGGTCCCTTTTCAAGTATCTTGCAATGGGGGTCCATTTTCAGTTTTGCAATGGGGGTCCCTTTTCAAGTATCGTTGCAATGGGGGTCCCTTTTCAATATCGTTGCAATGGGGGTCCCTTTTCAAGTATTTGCAATGGGGGTCCCTTTTCAAGTATCGTTGCAATGGGGGTCCCTTTTCAGTATTTGCAATGGGGGTCCCTTTTCAAGTATCGTTGCAATGGGGGTCCCTTTTCAATATTTGCAATGGGGGTCCCTTTTCAAGTATCGTTGCAATGGGGGTCCCTTTTCAAGTATCGTTGCAATGGGGGTCCCTTTTCAAGTATCGTTGCAATGGGGGTCCATTTTTTTTTGCAAGATTGGTCCCGTGTTTACATTTTAGCAATGGGGGTCCCTTTTCAAGTATCGTTGCAATGGGGGTCCATTTTTTTGCAATATTGGTCCCTTTTTAACATAATCGTTAGCGGGTGACATTAAGTTTACACGTGGCAATTACGTGTAGGGACAATATCGTCTTTTCACACAACATTGAAGGGACCTTTATTGCTAATGAACTCGAAAAGGGACCCCCATTGCTAAAGTGTGTAAACCACAGGGACCAATCTTGCAATTAACTTTTGATAATATATATCATTTTATATTTATCTTTTTTTTTCTTTATACATATTAAAATACTACTGATTTAACCATTTATTAACCAACTAAAAAACTTAATTAACCGCTAATGTTGTAGAACATGGACAAAAAAAAATTAATATTACTAATAATAATTGTAAAAACGGCCTTATTAATTTAGATTTTTTTATAATCCATCACTAAATTATACTTTTTAGTTTTTTTATTAAAGAATAAACTTTACTAAATACTTAATTAGTTATTAATACTTTTTTGTTTTTCATAATTATTAATAATTAAATTACTAAAAATATAGTTCCACGTACTATAAAAAGTATATTACTCGATATATCTAAAATATATCAAAAAATCTGTTACATTTATATTAAAATAAACTTTCACGTATATTTATTAATTAATATTTATAAATCAACCAACTGCATAAATGTTTAATAGTTACATAGAGAACTAAAATACCATATATGACATTTATATTATTCAGACAAGTTTGTTTTTTAATAAATATCTAATTCTTAACGTAGAATATCTTAGTTCTTAACCTTAAATTATAATAAAAATTTATATATCAATTAGTTTTCAATAGAAAAATTAAAATTTTATATTGCATTCTTTTATTTATTTAAAAAAGTTCTCAATGTGTTAATTGCAAGATTGGTCCCTGTGGTTTTTCTATTTTAGCAATGGGGGTCCCTTTTTCGAGTTTATTAGCAATAGGGGTCCCTTATGTGTTGTATGAAAAGACAATATTGCCCCTGCACGTGATGACCACGTGAAGACTTGACGACACCCGTTAAAGGTTCCGTTAAAAACGGACCAATCTTGCAAAAAATTCTCAAAGCAGGGACCCCCATTGCAACGATACTCAAAAAGGAACCCCATTGCTAAAGTGTGTAAACCACAGGGACCAATCTTACAATTAACTCAATATTTTATATTGACAATAATATAATAATCATGAAATATTTCAATTCTTCTCACTTGTCTTTAGCTTTCAACATCTATTATTTGATGTCATTTGTATGTGGATGCTCTCTATTTTGGTTTCACATGCTCCCTTTCCGACTTTCTGTCTTGATTTTATCTGTTTCTTATACGGAGTATTTATACTATGTTTCTTTTTTTTTTTGGCAATATTAGGCTAAACAAGCAATATAAACAAAGTACCTAGTTTTAAACATAGATAAAAAAATATATATAAATAATCGTTAATGAAGTCTTAAAGTACTTTTTAAGATGGAAAAATTTTAACTTAAAAGATATTGACTTAATCTAATTCATTCATATGTCTTTGCACTAAGTTAGAAAAATGGTTTTAATTAGCCCTTCCCTTATACTTCCAAAACTTTAATTTGTGAAGCCGTTCCAACTTTGAAATAAACAAATTGATTAAGAATCAAACAACTTGAAATGGACTCATTAATTAATAAAATGTTTAAAACGTTTATTTTTCTTTTGAAAATAGTGACAACATGCAAAACAAACGACCATTTAAAGTAGTCAAAGAGAAATAGAGAGTATACATTAAAAACAAAGAAGGGTATAAGTAAGATTAAATAATAATATATACACAAGTTGGTAGTATTCTTTTCATAAATATGTCAATTTTTAGGTGGCTTTTACATCACTTTACTTTATATAAAAATGATGAGGCGCATGAACGAAAGACGGTGTTCATTGAGGTTTGAAATTTTTAATCGTCTCATGTTAGGCTTGGGAATCTTGCAAGACTATCACCAGAAAGGAAATTTATCGAATATAATTGTTGGGTGTAGATACACCCATTTTATAAAGGGAAGGGCCAAAATATAACCACAATCTACAGAGATATATAAAAGATACATCTATAGTATATTATAAAAAAAAGAGTTGAGTACTTTTTTCGTCCCTGTGGTTTATCGTTTTATCACTTTTCGTCATCGCCGTTAACTTTTGGCTAAAATCATCCTCGTGGTTTGCATTTCGTCCCTGCCGTTATAACTTTGCCGTTAACCCCCTCACATGCAAGTCACGTGAGGGGCATTTTCGTCTTTTCACCAATTTAAGTGCAAAAATCATCTCTGTGGTTTGTCGTTTTTGCATTTTTCATCCTCGCCGTTAACGTTGTTGACCAAATCTTCATATGTTCTTCATAGCTGCTTCCACTCATACTCATATATTCATATTTTCTTCTCTCTCATCATCATAAAACCCAGAAACAAAAAAAAAACAAAAAATATATCTTTAAGATTAAAAAAAACCCATCCATATCTACATCTATATCAATGATTAAATCCTTAAAAATTAAAAAATCTTATCTTGCATATGTACATTAGAGCACCCCCAATGGGTGAACCCAATACTATCCAATACAGTGCCACATCAGCGCCACATCAGAAAAACCTCTTTCCAATACATTTTCCTAATTCACACCAAATACCCAATATATCTAATATACTCCAACATATTTATTTTCAAACTTTTAATTAATATTTATTTTTTACACTCTAAAAATAATAATAATAATAATAATAATAATAATAACTTTTAAATAGTTTTCAAATATATATATGGAACTATAAGGTTAAAAATTGTAATATATAAAAGTATAGGGTACAAAATAAAAATTAATAAAAACATATATAGATATACCCATCTTCAACCTCCCGATCCCCAATTCACACAGTTATACAAATCGGAAAAAACAAAACTCGCCGGATTCCGACATACACACACAAAAACACACACTCACAAACACACACACACATATATATATCTATATATATACATATTTCAGAGAATAAATATAAAAAAAACAAATTCACTTGCCTCCTCCGTATTAGCCACCACGGTTTGACCCAATACGCTCGGAATACGCCGGAATACGGCCCACACCCAATGGTGTGGACCGTATTCAATGTCGAATACGGAGGAATACTAGGGACATTGGGGGTGCTCTTACAATATGTATTTTCACATCAATCCATACAGCACCACTAAGCTGCCCAAGAGATCGTACGACCACCATCATTATTATTCCCTCACTATTTCAATATCATATATATACGCATATATATGTATCTTATATATATAAGATCATTACCTTTTTTAGGTTTTTTGAAAGAAGATATATACATCTAGAAGATGAACTGTGTGTACGGATATAGGCCGGAAAAGTGGTCGGCTGCCCAAGGGAGAAATAAGCAGGTCACGCCACTTATTCGATTGTTGTTTGTCTGTTGGTTTTGTGTGTGTAGTGTGTTTGTTGTTGTTCATCTTCTTCTTCTTCTTAATCATCTGCCGCTAATTGTACGGATTACGAGGCACCCGTTTTGTATTATGTTTGTTGATTTTAGATCTAATCGGAATTAATATTGTTGATAAAATTTTAGATCTAATCTGAAGTTGTGTGTGTGACTGATTGCGTGTGTTGATTGTGTATATATTGATTTGTGTTAATGGAGGAGGCGGTGGTTGTATATGGAAGTGGTGGTTGTTATTAGACCGGATTCTGGGTTTATATGAAGATGAGATACAGAATCTGGGTTGCTATGAAGAACAGTTGAAGATTTGGTCAACCATGTACAAGGATGAAAAATGCAAAAACGACAAACCATAAGGATGAATTTTGCACTTAACCATGGGTGAAAAGACATAAATGCCCCTCACGTGCCTTGCACGTGAGGGGGTTAACGGATCCAGGGACGAAAAGTAAACCACAGGGATGATTTTAGCCAAAAGTTAACGGCGAGGACGAAAAATGAACAAACGATAAACCACAGGGACGAAAAAAGTACTTAACTCTAAAAAAAATAACTCAATGTTAAAAGTTATATGAGGGAAAATGTCTAAAATACCCTTAATATTTAAATTACACTATCAGTCATTTTATCTTTTAAAATATATACATTAACTCTTTACGTCAGTTGCTTTTACATCAATTATCTACACCACTCAACGCCGTCTCCACCATCAACAGTCGTTTCTCACCACAACACCGTCGCATCGCGCGGGTAACGTGCTAGTAGTTTCCGATTAATGTGGAATCCTTATATGTGACGGACATCATATGACATGTGCACAAAGAAAAAATAATTCTTACTTCTCAAATTTCAATAGCTAAACTATAATAAAATCAAAATAATATAACATACTTTCAAGATTAGAGTATTCGTAATGGAGTGGAAGATCCTGATGTCGAGGGCCAACCATCCCGGCATCCTTGTGTCTACCGTTGGGTGCTCGGTGCCATGGTAGGGTGGAAGAACCAAAGTGGATGTGTCACCATTGAAATATGATTGAAATATGATGGTATCATTGGATATTAGATGTGATTTTTTCTCTTTTGATTGATTATTATTGAAATTATGGAGTTTAATTCTTGAGTGCTGTGGAATCTAGTTTTATAGGATGTTTGCTATGAAAACAGTGTGGTTATGACGTGATGCAGTGACTCAGTAATATGAGACACCACATTTGTATGTTGATATGACCATTTGTAATACTCTTATAGCAACGTAAGATTATCCACAATTCCACATATTCAAAAGGGCTATTTCATTGATATGTAAGTTTGCTTGCTTCGATCAACATAGTTATTTTATGAGAGATGATTAATCCTCTTAAATAAATGGTCTAAAAATCCTCCTAACTATTGGATGAGGACATGTGACAAAATCAGGGGGCAAGATTAGGAAAGAGAATTAGTGGATAACACATGTCACTTTCTTATAGTGTTAGGAGAATTTTTAAGCTAATATTTAGAAGAATTTATCATTTTCCTTATTTTATTGTAAGTAAGTTATTATAGATTTATAGTCATTTTGGTTAAATTTCACACGAGTTCACCCTTAACGGGGAATAAAATTTGTATACATGTATTTTATGGTTAAGATTAATCATTTTTATTTTCATTTGATTTTAAATGTCCTAGTTCGTTTTTTAAAGTCTTTTTCATTTAACTTTAATGGTAACATTTATGTATATATTATATATTAGTCGATACAAGTTATAACAATAAAAAGTACAATTAAAACTTATTCGATTCATATATTTTATATCAAGTATTATATGAATAAATAAATTTTTTTATGGTTTGAGATAAAAAGATTTCAAATGTCATACTATGATAGTTAAAATAAGACACATGAAGTATTTTATATGTTTTAATATATGGCTACATCTTAGTTTCTAAACTTTAAATTGATGTGTATACTATTTGTTAAAATAGGGGTAAAGTTTGGGAGAAGGAAATTGCCTGTTATATGTTGGGAGTTTGAATTTTTAGGTCTTACCCGAATCAATCTTTTTTTTAAAAATTTATTTCTCATTATCATATTGACGTTATATTATTTTAAAAAATATTATTAATAATCATACCCTTTTTTCTATCTGTTCTAGTTGAAAATAAATTTTCATGCTAACGCCATTCTCTAGAACAAGCTTTGAGAAAACGCCTACAACACGATGGTTGAGAGAGACCTAAGTACAAGCCCAAATAATATAGTACTAAATTGGAATATTATAAAGAGTAAATTTCTATTTTGTGTAATGCATGACGGTACATAATTTCAAAATCTCGGGTAAGAGATTTAGCTAGAAGTGGTGGTAGCGGGTTTTTGTAATTAGATTATGGTTGATTGGTTGACGATGATGGTGGTGTAACAGACTCTTTTAGTTTTTTTAGGATTTTTTAAGTAAATTTTTTATTTTTTAAGTAATTTAATTAATTTTTACTTCTTTCTATTTTTGCATTAATGATGTTAGGCTATCTCCAATGCTAAGGATGCCCTTAAACATCATTCAGCTGCCACATCATATCCTTACAAATCCTTAAAATCCTTACAAATCCTTAAAATCCTTTAATTTTACCTCCAACCATACAAACATCCAAAACCATATCCTTGGTGAAGGATATATAGGCTAAAAAGATGTTGCATAGGCTATGGACATCCAAAACCATATCCTTGGTGAAGGATATATAGGTTATGGACAAGCAAGGACGAACGTGCTTCAATACTATGGACAAGAAAGGATCTCGACAAACTTCTCCATTGGAGATAGTCTTAAAAGTGTAAGATTCGCAAATAGTAGTAACGTCTACTTTAGTTTTTAAAAATCAAGAAAAAATATGGATACAAATCATAAAATAAAGGTAGTGATATTGGTAGACTGGTAGTATACATTTCTATACATCTATGGATTATTTATTATACATATAGTGATTATTGTCCAAGTCACTACTGCATAGATATGATAAATGTATACGGAAATGTGATATCTATATCAGTATATCACTTCTCATAAAATAAAAAGTAATAATGCATATGATTAATTGTTTGTCGCAAGAACATGTCTAAAATTAATGGTTAAGATTTAATTTTTTTTTTATTTTTAAAGTCACTGTTTTTCTTTTATTTAACATTTTATTTATTAGAATAAGTCCTAAAAAAATTTCCTTACATGGAAAAGCCCATTTGATTGGCCGCTTTTGTCATTGTGCAATGCAGAGGTGCAAGAAGCGGTTAACCGATTTCAGTTATTAATTTTAATAATCGATTTCGGTTATTTTTTGAAACAGTAATAACCGGTTACGGTTAACTTGTACCGGTTAATAACCGGTTTCTAGGTTTAAAACTGGAACCTATCTAACCGATTTCGATTAATAATAACCGGTTAACCGATATCGGTTAACCTATTCGGGTTTTTTTAACCGCCCATTATAATATTGAGAAAGTGGTGAACAATGGGGAAAACAATCATTTCCGACAAGTCTGAGCGACGAACCCATATTCCAAATAAACATCATTTTCTAAACACAAAACAAAATTCATCATCCCAAATCTCAAAAACCACCAAAAATTGATGTTGGATCTGATGAAAGAAGCATTAATCTATATATAGTATAGATATATTGAAAGCTTACGAAATCATCTGATGGTGCGATCTTTCCGATTATATATCAGTGTATGTATATAATATGATTGATATTGATATATATATAATATATATATAATATGTGATTAACCGGTTAACCGGTTATTATTTGGAATAATTAACCGGTTATAGGTTAACCGGTTAATAATCGGTTTTTGTTTTGAAAAGAGTAATCGGTTAGTAACCTACGGTTTTTGGTAACCTATAATCGGTTTTTACTATTTCGGTTATTAACCGGTTTCGGTTACCGGTTACAATCGAGTCGGTTCGGTTAATCGGTTTTTTCTTGCACCTCTAGTGCAATGTGCATTATGCTACTTGAGAGTTGAGAAGCCTCGTATGTGATTCACTGTCCACTGATTTGGTGGTGAAAACCCAAAACTTAAGCCCGTTTGCAAAAAAAAACGTGAATAAAAACTGGACCCAAAACAAATACCCAAAGCCCAAAGGTATGCAAAATTCGGTAACGATTATACAAACCGGGAGCTATTATGGTTAACTTTGTTATATCGAGAAATTTTGTTAAATAGAACTCTAGTTATGTTCTGTACGTTTCAACACATCTAATTTTTTAAGGGTTTTATAAGGGATAAAAAAATTCAATATTTTGAAAAATGAAAAAGAAAGTTAGACAAAAATAATTTTTTTAAAAAAACCAAACTCATCGAAAATGTTCTTTAGTTTTTAAAAGGAAAGAAAGGAAAGGAATATAAAACATTTCAAAACAAATTGTGTTCTTGAGTTTTTTTTAAGAAGGGAAAAGAAATGAAATGAATGGAATTATTAGTTGATTTTGTACAACAAATCTTCCTCTCAAAAATGGGATGATTTGAAATGATGAAAACTATACCCCTTCTCTTTTATTCTCTTCTCTTCCGATCTTTATATTTCCTTTAAAATAAAACTAGAGAACACTATAAAACATTCTCATACCATACTTCAACTTCAAAAACATTCTCAAAACCACCCTTCAACTTCAAAAGAATATCAAAAATCACCCTTCAACTTATATGTATTCCCCAAACTACATAAATTTCCAAAATGTTTCAAAACCACCCCTCAATGTTCTCCCAACCGCACCATTTCCACCCTCTCTTTACACAAACAAAATGAACACAAAACCCTAAAAACAAACCCACATCACTCAACACTACTCTTATCACACACACACACAAAAAAAACATTGCAAAAATGGCATCAATGGCGATCTTAACACGCAAAATCAAACCACTATCCAAAACCCTAAACCCCAAATTCATAACCACCTATTCTTTCCTTTCACAACAACCCCAGCTCTCGGATCACCCACCACCACCACCGCCGTCGCTGTCTCCGTTACCACCAAGTCCGGCCACCGGAAGTCCACTTTACAACGAAAACTGGCGAAACCCACATCCAAACATACTCAATTCACAATCTTTAATCCCATTAGGGTTTTCCCAGATAAGCCCATCATCAAAGTTTGAAGCTTTATCGAAAACCCTTGATCGTGACGCAATGTCGAATGTGTTTGCTGATTGGATGACGTCACACAAATGGGGTGATATAAAAATGTTGTTTGAGAATTGGATTAGGTGTTTGGATTATAATGGGAAGCCTAATAAACCTGATGTTGGTTTGTTTAATCATTATTTAAGAGCTAATTTAATGATGGGGGTTTCAGCTGGTGATTTGTTGGGTTTGGTTTCGAAAATGGATGATTATAATATTGTACCGAATACGGCGTCGTTTAACTTGGTGCTTAAGGCTATGTACCAGGCCAAAGAGTCTGAAGCTTCTGTTAAGTTGATTGATCGGTTAGTTTTTTTTTTTCTCGTTTTACTTGCATTTCGGCATTTCGTATGTTTTATTTTTGTAATTTTGGATTTTTAGTATTTTTATATGAAGTTAGTGTGTAATATATGCAAAATGATAGATATACCTATAAGGTTGTGTAAAAGTACGCCTTGGGTGAAATTGTGGAATCCGTGTCATAACATTTTATGCGTTAGGCGTTTAATAAGTGTGTATTTTATTTGACTTAGATAAAGGCTAGAAATTTGATTGTGAAATGAGGGATTTGTCTTTAATGAGTAGCTTGGCTGGCTATGAAGATGGGCCTTTTGGAAGTTTCCTGGCTTCAATCTCAAATATGAGGAACCTGATTTAACGGAAGTTCATTGGTGACGCTGGGTTAATTGGTCGGGCCACAATATGAGAGGGCGATGTGGAAATGAGGGACTTTGTTAACATATGAATGGAATGAACATATATATAACTGGATGTATAAGTTGCACCATTAAGATTTCATGACATGCATATAATTTTTATTTTTATTTCTAGAAATGTGGTGTAGCATTTCTTGTTTATTGTAATGTGCATGAGGTACGTGTGGAAAAAGCAAATAGTTTTGAGGAAAAGTGAATAGGTACATTAAAAGGTACTATAAGCATTGTAAGTGGGAAACGAAGTGATGTTAAACCCATAGAAACATAGTAATAATAGTTACATCGTTGGATGAAAATTTGACTATAAGATTTAACTTGGGACAGATATTATAGAATGGACAACTTTTTTAGATACTTAAATTTTTGTGCTGAAGTGGCTTGGATATCAGAAAGCTGCTATGAGAGCTTATGTTGATATATCAATAGGTCTAAGTTTTGATGGAAACCATAAATACATTAAAGTGATTATGCTTTGAAATAATAGTTTATCTTTTTGTTGCTATTCGGTGTTCTGTTCAAAATCTGAGAGGTAAACAAGTTAATACATTTTCAGTTATTAAGTGAGATTTTAGGTGGTGTTTATCGAGACTTCCTGGCATTCCTGCACTACACAGAAAGACTGATAGATTTTCTTCAAACCCATGACTACATGATAAATGGTTCTATATTCTGTGTATTAGGATGATCCAGACTGGAAAGGAATCAAAGGGTGCCTTGCCTGATGACGAGTCTTATCACTTGGTTGTGCGGATGTTGCTAGAGCAAAATCAGGTTGATGCGGCATTGAAGTACATTGACTTGACCTTGAACTCAGGCTATATGTTGTCGGCAGAAGTATTCTCTGAGTGTGTGAGGAGCTGTGGTAGGCAGGGAAGACTGGATACACTATTATCCATAATAGAGAGATGCAAGGTATATTGGGTTCTTCTTCCTTTTTATTTTTATTGTATTGTTGAGACGTCAATGTTGAGCCATTTACTTTGGAATGGGTTGATTCATATTATTTTCTCTCTCTAATGGGACAAGCACGTGAATTTTTTTTGCATAAAAGGAAATGTGCCAAACGGGTGAAGATTAACCCAACTTTTAATTTTAGCGCATAAAACCTTCTACATCATTTCTATAAAAATAACACAATTATATATATATATATATCTCAGCATGTACAAAAATTGTCTTTTTGACCCGTTACCCAGAAGCTTCATTTTTCATCTTTACCATGTTGTAGACATTGATTAATCAATTTAAGCTTCTTATATTGCCTATGCCTGTCAGAAAATGGATCAAAACAAAGCCTTATGTCCACCCTGGAACTTATGCAATGACATCGTTGATGTTGCAATTCAATCAGATAATAGTGAATTAGCATTTTATGGTCTTGAGTTCATTGCAAAATGGATTGCTCGTGGAGAAATTGCAAGACCACCCGTGTTGCTTTCTGTAGATGAAGGGCTAGTAGTTAATGCACTAACAACTGCTGGTAGAAACTACAACTCTAAACTTTTGGATGGCGCGTGGGCAGTCCTTAAACGATCTTTACGCCAAAAGAAAGTCCCGAGTCCAGAACCTTATATTGCAAAAATATTTGCCTATTCATCATTTGGGAATTTACAGAAGGCTTTCAGTACTTTGCATGAATTTGAGACTGCGTATAAAGGTTCGCCTAAAGAAGTTGAAGAGGATATGTTCTCTCCGTTTACCACATTACAACCGTTGGTTGTGGCATGCTCGAAGAACGGATTCACAACTTTAGATTCAGTATGTATTTCATTTAATTTTGGTATTTTTTTTACTTTAGTTTTGTTCGAGCCATGTTAATTGCTATTAAGGTAACCTACTCATCTAGAATCATCTTATTTTATTATATTTATATATTGTTTCTTCGCGTGACATTGAAAAACCGTTACTTGTTTTCAAATTCAAGCTCTACTCAATCAGTTTATCTATGGAGTGGACATAGTTGGTCTCCCAAAAAAATAAGTTGGATCAATGTTGGTTACATTTTTATGCTATTTGTTCATAATATTTAAACGATTTGTTACTGAGTTGATGTTCTTAATTTTATCCAGGTTTATTACCAACTGGAGAATTTGAGTCGTGCCGATCCTCCATACAAGTCTGTTGCTGCGGTTAACTGTGTTATTTTAGGTTGTGCAAATATTTGGGATGTTGATCGAGCCTATCAAACATTCAGCGCCATGGAGTCAAGCTTTGGGTTGACTCCTGATGTCCATTCATATAACGCTCTCTTGTGTGCGTTTGGGAAGCTCCATAAGGTTACTATTATGCATTTTGTGCAAATATCAATTTGTTGCTCGCTGATATTTTTCTCTTTTTGAGTGTATTTCTAATGCAAAATCATTTATTCAAATGTTAAATTTTTTCTGAAATCATATTAATTTTCGCACTAGTTATCAAGCGAGTAAATGATGTTCTGTTTTTTCAGAGAGATGAAGCAGTTAAAGTGTTTGAGCATATGGTAAGCTTGGATGTGAAGCCTAATACAAATACTTATGCTCTTTTAGTCGATGCTCATCTCATCAAACGAGATACAAAAGGCGCATTGTCTTCAATCAACGACATGGTAATGGCATGTCAACATAAATATGGCCATCCTTTATGATTGATTGATGATTTATGCAAATCAATTTGTGGTCTAATGTTATAATTTTTGTACTGGATGCAGGTGGTTTCAGGATTTCGACCAACAAAGGAGATACTGAAAAAGGTTCGCAGACGTTGTGTACGGGAGATGGATTATGAAACTAATGACAAAGTGGGATTATTGGCAAAAGAATTTAATATTCGATTGGGTTCAGAGAATCGCCGAGAGATTTTATTCAACCTAGAGTTCAGTACCGAGTATGCATAAGAGGTGTTTTTGCACAAGAGAGGCCCCATTACATCTATGTGCTGAAATGTAAGGTGCCCACTTTTTGTTCTGTAGAAGTATAATGTGATTTGTAGAGAGGCAAAACATTTGTGCTTTGTTTGTTGGGTTGGGCCGGAAGACGTTTGTCCACATTTTCTTAACTTTCTTCAAAATAGGCATGTGTCTAATATGATTACATAAAGTCATGAACTACAGTAATTCGATAATAATCATTTTATTTTATCTTTGAAAAAGATGTCAGAGTTGTTATCATTTAAGAATACCCCAAGTTTGACTTTTGGCCGAAGGTGTCCCTTGTTAAGAAAATTTTCAAGTTACTTTTGAGACCTTTTAGAGATAAAACACAACACGATTTGACCCATTAATTATTACTTGTAATACTATCCAACTTGCCACCTCTTGTATCTTAGCAAATGCTTGCTAGTCATAGTTTCTGAAAGGTGTCTATATTTCTTAACTTGATCGTTTTTCTGTTCTGTTTTCTTCTCTTTTTCTTATAGCAAATCTATTAATACTTGTCAGATTAACTTGTCAGATTATTATCAAACTTGCTACAATTTCCACTTTAGAAAAGACATGTGTTCTCTCCATTATAAGGGGGTGTTTGGATTTGTGTTCTGTAACTAATCAGTATATTATTGCCACAATAATTGGTTCTTAATGGAAGTTAAATAACGTTGCTTATATATCCTTGGCTTTAGTTGCGATACATTTCTTCCATTTCACTAGCAGTCTCTACTTTTTAAACAACCAGCAGTTGCTAAATGCCAAAACATCTCGTTATCTGATTTTATTTAAACAACCAAAGCACATTCGTAAGCTATTTCAATAATTTATTTGATCACGTCTTATTATGGGCTATGGGGAGGTTATTTATCTTCAGGTTGGGTTGGTGGTGGTTTTATGTATACATATAGCCATAAGCTTCAATAATGGCTCTCATCCTTCTGCAGTTTGGTTACTTGTTTATCGTACCATGACCCTAATTAGTTCCTTTCAACTTTTCAAGATAAGATGCAACAAGGTCTTCTGATTTTTCGTGTTAGCAAGTCGTTAGTACAATAAAAAAGTAAACATTAGGTATTTGGTAATTCTGTTTGTCTTTCTTTCACATGTTTGATATAAAGTGCACGATCTTCTATACAATCATTTGACTGTAATAGGTTTGTGAAAAATGTGGTGCAGATATGGTATGATGGGGTTTGGCGTCTGTTGCATTTTGGCACCATGACACTTGCGAAATATATGTTTTGCAGTTTGCAGAGTTCCCTAATCTGCACTTCTATAGGCCGGCTGGTGAGACCTTCAAACCAGTGTAAATTACTTGGTTTTTTGCTCGACTTTTTTGGTAGTATTGACTCTAATCAAGATTGTAGATTTTTCTTCCCCTAGTTTCTTGTATATCCTCGTGCTTATCAAGTGGCACCATGAGGTTGATTGGAGTTATGCAAAATAATCGTAGGGTGATAGAAATCTGATTTAATAGGAAGGTGCAAGATGTTTCTGATGTCTGTCATTGCTACGGATCATTGATGTTGCTTGTGCTTCACAGTAATTTCTTTTCAGTAATTCAGTTTGAAGGGTATTTTAGCTGTTATTCTTTAGTACATGGCAGGTATTTTGGAAATAAAATGTTAGGGGTATGTTAATGATGAAATCGAATCAGAATTGTAGTTTATAATTTCTTAGGGAGGTTTTTTTTTTCTCTTCCATCTCGCAATAATGTGCGAAATTTATATACAAAATCACATGCCAATCGGATGGGTATCTATGTTTACGAATAATCTATAACAACTCCGTTGAACAAGACTTGAAGTAACCAAGTTAAATGTACAAATCACAACCAAATGATTCATGTGACACAACTTTAAAAAAATGTTTATTTGAACCAATTTCACAAATATTGTTTACTTCTAACGTCTTCTGTTTATTGGTGAAAACAGTCTTGCCGGTAGTTGTTTGGTTTTATAACCTTTAACCGAAAAATGATTTGGGTCAACCTCTATATAAAATCTGTTCTGAATAGTAAATCCACAAACACAATAACTAGATTTTTAGTTCTGCTGGAAGCGATAAGCATATTATTAGGTATTTCTTACATGAAAAATGAGAGAACAGATGATCAATTACAAACTTAATACATAAAACATGAGTCGTTAAATATGTTGCTGAGTTATCACCCATTTTATTCGAATTTGAACGAAAACAGCAGCGACACGTTAGATTTGTTAGCCTTTATCGTTATGGTTAGCAAATATCCATTACAAAATTGGCTATGTTTATTAATAAGTAATTAGCTTTGATAGATTTAATGATTGAAATAATCATATTTAAATAAGCGATCTGAGCAATTGCATATGTAGTACTTGCAGTTCTATTTTCTGATAAATCTATTGTTCAGTATCAATAAAATATAACATTAACCGGCTCGTTTTAATCTAAAGAAATATTTTTTTTGACAGAGTTGTTAAAAGCATCAACCTAAAGATATAAATTAGGAAGAGTAAAACCAATCCTCAATAGATGGATTGGTATATGGTGGAGCCTGAAACTGAGAGGTCTTGGTTTCAAATCCTGGTGTGAGCAAAGCTCCCAGGAATGGAGACAGGGGTTTTCCCATAATGGGTTTCCTCTGGAATTGGAGTTGGGTATATGAAGAGGCATGCCGCTGAGCCCAAATTTGCCGTTCAAAAAAATAATAATTAGGAAGAGTAAAATATGGGAGAAGATTCCCTCAAGTTGGCTAACATAATCTTGGCCCTTGGATTAAAATCAAGGGTCAAGATTCAAAGTCCATATTTAAATCTTGACCCTTGATCAATCAAGTTGGAAACAACTTGAGGGAATCCCTTCCCGTAAAGTATAGCAAGAATTAGCTAAATATAGATATAGATATAAGTACTTAAAAACACAGGCAACATGGCTTTCTTAGTCCAAAATGACCACATATCTCTAGATCAACATCAAATGGCTAAAGCTCTTATGAGATCAACAAAAAGAAACGCAAACAAGATCCAAAGACCAGGCAGCAATATGGATAAAAAATGTTTATATTGTAGAAGCTTTGATGACCCAAAACAAGATAATAGTTTGTTTCCTTTTGTTTAAAAAGATGCTAAGTTTTTCCAGCAAGAATGCTTTGTAAACAAGCTAGTAAAAGCACTATGGCTACTGCCTGCCGTTGGCTTGATATTTATCTCCCATTACTGCTGCTTCTCCTGCAAAACAGTTGGTTTTAGGTGAACTGATTGAGGTGACAAATCTCGACCCACTTACTTTTGAAAGAATTGCTTAATGTTATGTTTGATATCTAATCCATCAAATAGGTAGAATAAAAATGTTTAGTTTAAAAATAACTGCTCAAATGGTTCAGAATTTCAGATGGGTCAAAAGTGTCTGAACATGTATTTTCAATGTGTAAAACATCCTTACTCTTTTGATTCAAAAACCAGATGATTATTCAAATAATGTAACTTTTCTAATCATATTTGGCACTAAGTATATTCTAAAATTCATAGATTGTGGGCAAAATGTATATCTAGTCAACCTGACCCATTTCAATCCATAATAACTTTACCCCTTTTCACCTGGTACTTGGCTAACACCCATTTTGTATCTATCATACTCATAATTAGTTGTCTAGACAAACAAACAAACTAAAGTGTTGTGCAGACCTCGGGTTCAGCTGATTTGGATTCTTCGCCTTTGGGCTGGCTATCGTCACCTGAATATACACGTAATTGATTTTTTTTAGTATTATTGTTTACGCATGATAAAGTACATGTACAAATAAGTGACACAGTGTACTAATTTGAATCTGAAACTAGAAGGTTAGTTTTAGATATGATTAATTCAGGCTACTTATTCGCAATTCTTCCAACCATGCATCTCTTCATTATTACGCGCATATTTTTGAAAAAGTTGTACCAAGCCTACTAAGGCACATTAAGGTAGTTCATTGTTAGCTGATTTTTATGCATCCCAAATCAAATTTGCACTTTTCCTTCAAATAATTCGGTAATCTTTAATGAAACAGTAAATGAGCAGAATAGATTATATAATATAACTAAAATATCGGAGGGGAGAATGAAGTACCTCCATCCTCAGGTAAATCAGAGGTCCACAAAGTGAGGTTATCTCTCAAGAGCTGCATGATCAAAGTGCTGTCCTTGTAAGATTCTTCACTTAAGGAGTCCAACTCGGCAATTGCCTCATCAAAAGCTTGTTTAGCCAAATGGCAGGCTCTGGAATGATACTCAAAACATTTGTGAGTCAACTTCATGGACTGTTATTGACTTATTTCATAAGGAAGAACATGTTAAATAAAGTGATTATAGAGATCACCTCTCAGGAGAATTCATAATTTCATAGTAGAACACTGAGAAATTGAGAGCTAGGCCAAGACGAATTGGGTGGGTTGAAGGAAGCTCTGTATTTGCAGCAGCAGAAGCAGCCTACAGCAGGATAACAATATACATAAATGTCGAATAAAGGGGTCTTTTCTTTTTTTTGATCTATAAAAATAACTAATGCAGTATATATCACTGAAAAAGCTATATTCATTCATTATAACAAGAATCTAATTCCATTTAACAGACCATTTATGAGGTTCAATGCACTTTGAAAACACTTTGGCTGATTTACAACCCATCCGACCCATTCAACCCATTTGACTGTTAACGGTTTTCTTACGACCAGTTTACCCATAAATACGATGAAATTGCTACATCTAAAGATTACTTAATTTGTTCATCATAATTAAGATATAAACTGCATCCGTTTTGGATAAGAAAAAAAAAACATACCTCATAGCCCTTCAGTGACTGTTCAGCAGCATCCTTCCTTTCCTGGTCGGTCTTGAACTCAGCCAAGTAACGGAAGTAGTCACCTTTCCTGGATCCACATGAATCAAAACATGATAAAAACAAAGTAGAACATGAAATCAAATAGCTAGATGGATGACTATCATCAAACACTTCATATACAATAGTCTGATAAGTCAACATGCATGACTCACATCTTGTAGTAGAAAACAGTGGCTTCCCCCGAGCCAGAAGAGGGTATCAAATGCTTATCTATGATATCGAGAATGTCACTGCAAATCTTGGCAAGCTCATCCTCAACCTTTTTGCGATAGCCCTTGATGAGGTTGACATTGCTCTCGTTTGCTTTTGATTCCTCCTTCTGTTCAATTGATGACATTATACGCCAAGATGCCCTCCTTGCACCAATGACATTCTTGTATCCGACTGAAAGCAGGTTGCGCTCTTCAACTGTAAGTTCCACATCTAGTTTTGCAACACTTTTCATACTTTCAACCATCTCTGCAACAATGAATCCAACACAGATTACGCTTCATCTTAATACTTCAAAAGACTCGAAAGTTCAACGTACATTGAAAAACTAAAATTAAACCAATGTTTCATCTTGGACTTGACATCTATATATGTTAATAGCCATTCATAAAGATTGGGATATTGCACCCGCGCGCATAAAATCTTTTTTTTTAAAGAAACCCTTTGTCGTTTATTTCATCAAGCCAAATTCATCATATATATACATATACACACGACATACGTAAAGTAATATGTATCAACGCAAAATTAATTGATCTAATGGAAAGAATTGAAGATCCATCTCGTACGATCACATCACATACTGCATGCACTTAAAGCACGTACACAAGATTTTTAATTTGATATCATCGATCACTACGATATATGAAGCATGCTCACACATACGCACAAAAATTACGTTTAGATACTAATTTTACTTGTAAATATTTTCTGGTTTACGTCCTCCTGATCTTATATTAATCTTAAGTATAACATCCATACATTCAAAACAATTACAACGATTAATATACACAAGATTTACGTTGAAACACACATATATCTTTACACATCATCATAATAATAAACATCTATAAACGAAAATTGATATATATATATATATATATATACCTTCATAACGCTCGGCTTGTTCGGCGAGCTTAGCCATGTAAACATGGTTTTCTCTTTCTTTTTCGTTGGACATTGTTGTTATTTTTCTTGATGGCCTTCACGTACGTACGTATACTCTGCCTACAAACTAAAATTTGTTAAAATTTGATTGATATTTAGATTTACAGCAAATATTAAGATTAAGATAGGTTATTTGGGTAGGAGAAGGGTAGGTGTAATCTGGACCGTCGGATTGGGTTCGAAGAATTTAAGGAGAATATCTTGCAAATCTTGTGGTCGTTTTTGGAACTACGGATGCCATTCTGTCGGGACCCTTCGTACCTTTTTTGTTTTCTTTTCAATTTATTTTAGTTTAAAAGAACAAAATTATTTTGTAAAATCTATTATATAATAGGGAAATGATATTCTCTTAATCAAAGCCTAAAAATCCTTCTAACAATAGATGATAACTTGGAAAGATAAGGATAAGATTAAGAAAGAGAACCTAAAAATTCTTCTACGTGTCATATCCTTGTGATTTTAGAAGGATTGTTAGGCTAATCTATAGGATGATTTATCATTTTCTTATATAATATCATACTCTCACTTTCATTCAAAACGATGAATGTTATCCGTGCATTGCCACGAGAGCCTTTATCCCAGGTCTTAAAGTAGTTGATCAGTCTTGCACTCTTGCTATACGTCGTATAACATCAAACGAATATTGTAGCATGAGATTACTTAACCCTCATACACTTATTTGAAACCGAAATTTATCGAATTACATGACAGATCAACAAAGAGAGAAAGTTCAATTGTCACTTTGAGACTTTGAGTTACTTTAACTGTGCTTCGTATCAAAAGGTCCAATGTAACACTCTGATGTCGGAACATGACTTGACTTGTCGTGCGTATTCACTCAAATAATGATGTTTGATACAAAATGTAATTCGTGTTACAAAATTGATCAAGAAAAAGAGATGGAATAAGACAAACAAATTGGGATGAATGAATTGCTACAATTCCTTTTTAAAAGACGATAAAAAGCACTCAAAGACTGGCAGCAAAACTTTCTCTGATCTACAGCTTGCTTTCAATCTCAGGCTTCTTTTTTATCTACGATATGGCAAGCCAACAAAATTGTGTGCGGAGCTTCTCACCTGGCTTGTCCCTGATACAGAATGTGAGGAATCATGTATCATAACAGGTGAATAAATTATAGGGGACATAATGGGAAAACTTCTTAGTCGATTCCTTTTTATATGTATGTTTGTCTTGGTTATGATGTTTCTACATTTTGATGTTGTTCAATATGTTCAATATGGTTGCTATTGTATATGTATTGTCGAACTTGTGCTAAGGTATTGTTAGGTCGCATGCTTGCTACTCTTCACTACTCTCAAGGTAGCCGGACTCAGCAGACAGGTATATACTCTTATGATGTATCGGCCGACAGGTATGGTATCTAAACACTTTACACTTTCCGACTTTTACTTCTTGGTGGCCGGAGGTCCTTATGGAAGCAGTCTCTCTACCTTTGGGTAGAGGTATTGACTGTCTACAGCTCACCTCCCCCTTACCCCGCGCAGGGATTGGGCCCTGTTGTTGTTGTTGTTGTTGTTGTTGTAATGGGCAGGGCAGGCTGGATAAAAGGTCACAAGAGGTCAGGTCAGAACTGGTAGTTTGACATAGTTTGGGTTTGTTTGGAGACTTGAAACACTTTTGCCCAAAGTTTTACAAATCTTTATAAAATATATAGTTTCAAATATGATTACAAGAAAATATTATTACAATAATAAAATGATTTTAAGAGGTTTTGTTTCCCTTTTAGGCAGTCCTGATTTTACGATTTGACCCGTTGGAGATAAAACGTAACCCAAATAAATTCATTCATATGTAAATGGGTCGAAATTGCAACCTCTATGAGTCTATCTTTATATCTAGGAAAGTATGTTATGCAAGCTAAGTACTAACCAGAGTTGTATAACATGGAAAGATTCCATAAATGTTGGATCATGACTCACTGCAGGATTCATTTTCTTACAAACGGCTTTTGGCACACGAGTATTCTCTGGTCACTTCCATTTTCAAGATCAATGACCCTTGCTTCCCATCGAATTTGTGTAGCAATCATGCGTGCCTTTTCTATTGATCCTACTTCATCTGAAAGAACAACCCATCCCTGGAAGAAACGGCATTTTAAGTTCCAGTATCCAAAGTGCAAGAGGAAGCAGCATTAATATGAAATACCACAATCATGCTTGGACAAGTTATACAAAAGAACATGTCAAGGCTATTGTATTTTTCAGCTACAAACCATCAACGAATGACCAAGTCAAGATCATGAACGAAATCCCAAAGTAAGAAACAAAAACTATAAAATAAACATGGATTGGTGGCAAAATGGGAGACTTGAGTAAAGTATTAATTTTTCATTAGGGTTGGAGAGGGTTGGAATGATGCGAAACACTTTTGTCAAATTTATTAGGTTTTCTATAAACAATAAGAGTCAAACACGAATATGAAGTAAAGAGCATGTATTTATTTAAATTATAGTGATTTAGGAAGCTTTAACTTTATTACTAATATATACTCTGGGCGACTTTCAAAGCATTTGAACAGTTTCCTTTGTAGCTATTCTATATTTACCTGCTTGATCTGCTATAGTTAAAACTTGAAACATACCCCGAGTCGACCTATTAATAAGTAAATGGGTCAAATTCCCACCTCTAAATTAAATCATTATCTCCATGTCTATGTTTTTATTTTCTAGCATGATTAACTCTACAAAACAAAATATGTTTTTAATCTCTGGGCCCTATCTTAATTATCTAGAAAAACAGGCCCACAGATGTCTCTTTCTTTTTAATCACACACCATTCAAGACAAAACGATGGCGTTGAATAAAAAATGGCCTAATTGACCAAGTGTACCTCAGGGCGTAGAATACGATCCATCTCCAAAAGTAAGTTTGTGATGCTGCATCGCTCAGATACAAGGTATGAAAGGAGCCCATTTGCATGAAGCATGTCATATGTCCGTGGATACGTGGGAAATGGTTCACACCTACACTTGAATACAGTGCACAAAAGCAAATTGAACATCATCCATTATACACTATACTTAGAAAGCAATTATGGATTTGTTACCATGAATATTTGAAAATTTTAGATCACATGGAATCCTCAAAACATTTTTACACTATATATACAGATCATCAGAAGATGGAAAGCCATCTAGAATGATTCTAGTGGTGCCTTACCATTTAAATCATTCCTTAAACAAATTGACACATGTATAATAGGAAATGCTTTGATCCTCAATATTGTCTCGATTCAAATACATTTGATTGTAAGAGTTATGGCTTCAATTATGTTTCATAAACTTACAGTGAGATGCACAAACTCATACGACATATGTTGACAAAATCTTTGTAGAAAATTCTCACCTCATATATACCTCCCAAATATCAAAATTTATGTTCAAAAGTAAAATCTTGAGAAAATAATGGATTTTTTTATGAGTAACTCACCACAAGTCTAAAAAAGATTACTGTTTTGTAACCATAACTAACACATTAATTGTATTTAAAATTGGCCAAACCAATGGTCACTGGTCAACCCGGCCAACCCTGTTTCAGCTTTAGCAGAAAAATTAGCCACTTTGACCCTTCACAAAACCATCATCACCCACTCATAATGAGACCTCTAAAGAAATGGCTCATTTGATTAGGGATGGACCCATGGAAACGATAACATGTAAAAAGGAATAAGAAACCAACTACTTACCAGTCATGCAAAACACCCGCAAAACCTTGATTGAGTATTATTGGGAGTGTATTATGAGCTCTAATAGGCACAACATTCATCACCCACACTGCTTTTCCTTCTTCCAGAAATGCAGCATTCAGACCACCATAACGTGCATTCATATCCATCACATTCCTTATCATATTATAAGGAGGTAATGGATCTTCATCGCCTGGCCTTTTAGGATGATCAGAAAAAATCAAGGGTGTAAGCAAAGACCAGTAGTTTCTTAAAGCTGATAATGAAGATTCGAAGTCTTCGTAGAAATCATCCTGCTGAATTCCTGCAATGACAGGTGTATATAAACTAGTTAAATATCTTGGGTGAAATTTGTTTGCTAGTGTGATGAAACTTGAAATAGATGAGTATGAGCAGAATAACAACTTACCATAAATTTCAAGCTCAGCAGTGGTAATGTGGAAACTAGAAGACCTATTTTGGATGGGAACCCAGCGTTTGCTGGTAGTCCCTCCCACACAAGACGCAAGTGGCTGATAATAGGACTGAATTTCCTCCCTTTCATCTCTACAAGGGGGAATAGCACCCTGCATGCTACAATTAAGAACAAACAAGATATTAGTTTTTTTATATTATTATTATTAATCTCTACCTAATTTAACAGAAGGGGAAAGGTACACTATAGACAACATACTGCAATAGTAGAAAGGATTAAAGTTCTAAGATGAACGGAGCATGTGGAATGGGTAATCAGTACGCGTAAATGTAGTTCTCGTCAAAAGAGGCTGGTTCAGTCTGTCCGGGGAACACTTTCTATCTCTTATTTTCTTGAATACCGTACATACTTGATGCTCTAACGATAATTAAAGAACCGCATAGGTACAATAATAAACTGACTTATGTAATAAACTATTTGAGAGGTTATATGCATTGTGAATACATATTTGGGAGATATTTGACCTGTTTGATAAGTTCTTATTTAAGTTAATATTCTAATCTTACCCATTTGACCTGTTTATACATAGATGAGTTTAAAGTGCCACCATTCTGGGACTTTATTGAAGATCCTGATAACATTGTTTAAGAAAACACCCTTCATGATAAAGTATGAGGAAAGTTACCAAACTACATATCCCACTAACAGCCTCACCTTGATGCATAACACTGGACATCAATGGTTTTCTGCCAGATGAAAGTTTCTTCTTGCTGGGCTATAAATGTCCAACAAATTTTCTGGGCAAATTCTTCAATAGGGCTGGCCATGCTTCCCTTCTTTGTACTTAATGAACTTCCATGTAAAACAAAGTAGCCTCCAGGCTTGAGTATTCGGTCAGCTTCAATAAGTAACAATCCATCTGTTTTGATAAAATCACTGTTAGAGAAAAGGAAATTATACTTTTACAAAAGTTGTACACTGAGTATGGATCTTTCTACTTTCTATATGTAATCACCTAATATGGAGGATTTGGAAAAAGAAACTTTGATATTAAGAATGGGAGGAACTGTGATAATCACTAAAATTAGTAAAAAAAAATCCTTGAGATAGAAGACAACTTTTACATCTACACCTATGCTGAAGCAAGAGGTCAATTTTCCAAATAACTAACATGTAAAAGGCCGGAAAATAGATAATGTAACAGAATATAGTACCTTTGTCATCCCATAGAATACCACACTCTGCACAGTGAATCATATCATATGATAATGATGGAAATGGAAGCTGCTTAGAATTGAAGTTGCCAATTATTGCTGGAAGACCTCTTTCAAGGGATATCTGAACTTGGCTACCAGTTAACTCATATGCCGCCATACAAACAGTCATAAGTTTCAGTGAGAGCAAATGAGCCCCAAAGCTACCAAACCCACAACCAACATCCAGTACTGTCCGCACCTGTTGACAAGATTAAATATGAATCATACGTGGACTCAGTACACAAATAACTAACTTTCTCACCCAAAAAAGGTTTAGCATACTGCTAATTAGTAATTACAAATGCACTTGTTATGAAGTCTACAAACAGAGGCTCCATTAAAATAATAAAGAAATCCGGTAGGAATCATAAGATCAGCCTCCACCGTTGAAGTCAAAATAACCACAGTCAAGAAAGGTTATACATTACAAGTCAACACTTACACCAGCTTGATGAAATTCCACGTCGCTCCCAAGTCCTATCATCTCCGCTACTTGGTGAGAATAATCTTTGACGCCATCAAACATCAATCCATCATCTGAGTGGAAAGAAATTTGGTTCTCTTCCATTAGCATTAACCTAGAAGAAGGATTGAGTGGGGAATGTCAAAAGGGCTATAACTAATTTTCAAAACATCTAATGCAAAGTGAGTTTTAGTCTACTTAACAGATTCAAGTGGCCACTTCCTTTTACATCCTTCGGGGTTCAAGCTCAAATGTTAAGAGAATTAATCTATATTTCAAACTAGCTTGTTTCTTACAGATTTTTAAGGCATATATTGCTTGTGGCATGAGTTCATGTGTTGTGACTGCAATATTGAAAAATTAACAAGATTTACTAGATGTCAGGCAAGCATTACTTGCCAACATGTCGAAATTAAGTATATGAAGTTGTATTCATAACGGATATATAACTAAAAATACCCTGGTTTTCATCCATCTTCACTTTAAAAAAGAAAGTACCTTTTCGTCATGCTCCCAGAAGAAAGGAACTGGTCTTTGGTAATCTTGACATTCTCATTCCATATCACATCTCTACCGACCGGCCAACTCAGGGGTGTTTTATAATCTTTTGGAGGACGAACCAAGCAATATGGTTCACCTTTCGATACTTGACAATGCCGATCAAACTCCTCACCGTTACTAAACCCAGCTAACATATTTGCAGAAACATTATAACAAGGAACATAATGCTCTCTTTCCTTTCCACAAACACTAAGCTCCTTCAAATTACTAACCCCTAACGACAAACTAGTCACATCCAAATAATCATTCACTGCCTGCTCTTTTAATCTCCGATAATTCGCATACATATCTACCTTGTCAGTCAATGGGACAGAGCTATACGTACTAGAACTAAACGATCTCGACAACACAATAAGTACAAATACGCTAACTCCGCATAGAATTAACCATATCCTTGGCAGCCTAGGCCCGAAAATCAAACAAAGTTTTTTTAACCACCGCCTTCTCATATCCAAATATTCAAATTCCTAAGTTTCAATTTCACCTCATATTTTCAACTAAAGTTTGTTCACTATATCATCAAATTCCAAACTCTAAGTCCTAAAATCGATATAATTATATACCGAAACGAAAACTAGTGAAGTATAATACTTTTTGCAGTTGAATAATGCAAGTAGAAATAATTTCAGATCAACCTACAGTTATTACCAGAAGTTAATATATTGATTAAAAATAAAAAAAAGTTAGTAAAAACCTAATAATAATCAAATTAAATATACCTAAAAATAGGAAGGAATTCTCGGTTTTTTATGGATCTGGATAATAAATGAAAGGGGGGTTAATGAGATACTAACAATTGTAAATGTAAATGTAATGATTATATAGGGTTTTAATTGAGAGGAAATAATGAATTAATTACCAGAGAGAGGGAGTGGTGAATATAGATATAGAGATAGATAGATACAGATGGAATGTATATGTATGTATATGTGACAATGCGTGGAAATTGTTAATAATGATAGTTATTATAGTAGTTGTTGTTGTGATTCACCATTGACAAAAAAAATATATATAAAAAAATAAAAAGAATTAGAGAAAGAGATGAGCGAGAGAGAAGGAAGTGCTGTAATTTCGGTTATTCGTTTTTTCAATTCCAATGTGAGTGAGTGTCATTCATTCATTCAAATGTCACTTTTCTTTTTCTTTTCTTTCTTTCTGTTTACGTACGTACAAATTACATTTTGTAACCCGGCCCCGTACAAACTATATCTATACCCGGTCGTTGACCAGGTTAGAAACAATATATATAGTTAAGAGTAGACGAAACATGTTAGAACTTTATTATAAACAATAACAAAAGTGCAAATATCTAACTTTTATTAGTGATGCGTAACAAAAAAGGTTAAAAACCCAAACATAAGATTCCTTGGGAAAAAAAAGTTCTAGATTTTCAAATATATATATTGACGGTGCAAGAAGTAGTTCATGGTAAAGATATAAGACTATGTACACAATAAATAAACAAAAACATTGAAATATAACAAAATAAGATGTTAACACATCAAACTTTAGGGCAATTGGCAATTCGAAGATTCAAACCTTTAAGAATATGGAGTAAAAGAGTACTGCGCTTTATTAAAAAACATCAAAAGATAATAGATTAATCTTCGTCTATTAGATGAAACCTATTGTTGTTCTTGAGTTTCACTTTATTCATGTTTTTACGTTTGATCAATGGGATGTCATCATGAACAATTTCTCATAACACAAGTACATAATTAGTATATAATTAAAAATAAAAATCTCGTGTTTTAGAATACATTTTCTCCCAATTCATCAATCAAAATCACCCTAGAAAACAAAATGTGAAAAATGTGAAAAAGAGAGTTAGATACTTTTTTAAATAAACATACTACAAAATAAAGTTTTACAATATTAGATGTATATAATGCTTCTAAATACATGCTTACTCATTTATCTTAGTAATGTCATTGTCTACCAACTTAACATCAACCAAAAGCCTATTACAATCCACCTTATCGTACAAATAAACAATGAGAAAAAAGGGTTTACATTTTTTTCAAGTCGATGTCGTCATTCAAGTCAAATGCAACTTCCTTTTTCTTGTTATTATTGGATTGGTGGCTTCAAATCCTATTAAAAAATATATAAAAAACACTTTTTGTTGAGATTACATAGTAATATAATTTAAAAGTACATACAAAGAGCAAATGCATTTATAAAATAAAATATATTGAGAAGTATTAATGTAAAAACACATTACCTTCATCATTATGTTGTTTGAAAATTGTGATGAATTGAAATGAGAAGAAAATAAATCTTCTTAATGTTTAATATGAACTCTGACTTACTGTTAAATGCGATTAAGTATAAGAATTATCTATGTATTAATTGAATTGAATGGTGTATTATGACGAAATATGATATGATTTACGGACTATAATTTAGACCCACAAACTAAATAAATGAAATTATAGATTACATTACTAAATTACCGATTTAAATGGCAAGTTAGTGTGTATTGCCTATTTAATCTGTGATGTTCAAGACAAAAAATATATAACTTTTTTTAGTTAAAGTTTGACTTTTTTAATTGCACTTTTAATTTCAAGGGTCAAGATTAATTTTCTTATTTATTAAATGCTAGATTGAAAGTTGAGTTTAATTTTTTTTTCTCTTTACTATAGTAGCAATATATATATATAATATATATATATATATATATATATAGGAGAGAGATCAAATGAGAAGGTGTGTTAAGGAGAGAAGGAGAGAAGGTTCTATGAACCAATCAGAACGTGACATGTGGCTTTTAAAAAAATTGCGCGGTGGCATTTTTGTAAATAATTTGACTTCAAACCCAAGCTGACCCAACCCACCCCAAGCTGACCCAACCCAAGCTGACCCATCCCAAGCTGACTCACCCCAAGCTGACCCATCCCAAGCTGACCCAACCCAAGCTGACCCATCCCAAGCTGACCCAATCCAAGCTGACCCATCCCAAGCTGACCCAACCCAAGCTGACCCAACCCAACCCCAAGCTGACCCAACCCAAAACCCAAGCTGACCCAAAACCCATAATCTACATTTGTGTAGATTAATCTACATTTGTGTAAATTATGTGTAGATTGTGTCAAGCTGACCCAACCCAAGCTAACCAAGCTGACCCAACCCAAGCTGACCCAACCCAGCTGACCCAACCCAAACTGACCCAACCCAAGCTGACCCAAAACCTATAATCTACATTTGTGTAGATTAATCTACATTTGTGTAGATTATGTGTAGATTGTGTCAGCTGACCCAACCCAAGCTGACCCAACCCAGCTGACCCAACCCAAACTGACCAAGCTGACCCAACCCAACCCCAAGCTGACCCAACCCAGCTGACCAAGCTGACCAAACTGACCAAGCTGACCCTACCCAAGCTGACCCAACCCAACCCCAAGCTGACCCAACCCAACCCCAAGCTGACCCAACCCAGCTGACCCAGCTGACCCAACCCAAGCTGCCTGACCCAACTCAACCCCAAGCTGACCCAACCCAAACTGACCCAACCCAAGCTGACCTGACCCAACTCAACCCCAAGCTGACCCAACCCAGCTGACCAAGCTGACCCTGTTGGTATGTGATCACGTTAAATAAACGCATGTCCGGAAATAATTTAAGCCTACGGGGTCACACGAAATGACACGGTAACTCTATATTATTAATTAGTATATTAAAGTAATATATTAATTTGATCACGAAATGATTAATTAAACTAAATTAAAGGGTTAATTGTATTTAATTAATTAAAGAGAAGGATTAAATGTGAAATTAGGAAATTAGTGTTGGACTCTAATTCCAAAGGGGGGGCCGGTTTTGAGAGGCCTTTTAAAGGCCTTGATTAACTTGGTCACCAAGTTATTAAACCCTAATAATATCCCTATATATAGAGGGCTTATTTCAAAGGGTTTTAATATTCATTCACATAAGAGATTCTTTTCTTTTCTCCTCCCTTGTAGATCGACCGAAACCCTCTAAGGGTTGTTCGGTTTTGTGACTTACGAAAACAACATATGGATCTTTTATATATTTAATGCTTGGCATTAAATTATAGGCTTGGTTTGTTAGTCGACAACAAAGGTTTATGATTCATGGGGTTTTCAATATTAGGGAGTTACACAACGGGATTGTGAGTTCGTGATCGGGTACTAGCATACGGTATAGGGGTGTCTAGTGTGCGATCGTAGAGGGGTTTTCTTTAAACCCTAAATAATAATAAATCTTATTATTAATAATATTATTGGAAGCTTTGCAAAAGGTACACGTTTCGATTCTCTCTTTGTTAATTAATATGATTACATATTCGATTCTTCCGTTGCGCGTACTCGTGAATTGTTATATGTTTATGTGCTCATATTCTAACAGTGGTATCACGAGCCACATATGTGATCTATTAATTACAAAAGATCAAAACTTGAAGGGGGGTTAAGGGTTGGTTTGTTTTTTTTAATTAATTGTTAAATAATTAAAGGGGTTTTCTTATTTTTTTTAATTAAAATCGAATTAATTAAATAAAAATTAGGGTTTTTTGTTTAATTAATTTAACCTAATTCAATGGAAGATTGAAACCCTCATGGCAAGTTTTGAGTTTGTGAATTGACATGATTTATTTGATATAAATTGCATGTTTGTGTATCTTGATTATTTAAGGTTGTTAAATAAAAGTAAAATCACAAGGAATTCATGCAAAATTACTTGTGATTATTACTGATATATAGAGATATATTTAGCAAAAGCATGATGATCCAATAATTAGGGTTAATTATTAGATAATTGTGTGACTATGTGAATTTTTCGTGTGATTTTTCTGATTTGCGACAGTTCACTAAAAAATTCATATCTTTTAATCTGTAATGAGTTAGAAGTTGTGCTTAACACATAGGGCTACAACTTTGTAGTTCTGGTCGAAGCTTGATTCTGACCAGAAACAGGGCTAAACAGGTCGTGAAGCTACTGGAAATTTCCAGTCAGCATGTTTATGTGAATTACTTGTTAATTAAGTTGTTTGAAGGCTTACGCAATCAAGGCAACTTGATGTATGTGGTCCTCTTCTTCGGAGGGGGGAGCCGACTTTAGACATATGCATGAACCATAGTGACCATGTTTAGGTGGCCCACCTTAACTTGTTGCATGATTAATTAGTTCGGAAATTAGTAAGTTTATTAATTTTTGCGTGTTTATAAAGAGGTATAAAGGTGATGCAAAAATTGTTTCGTTGGAAAATATAAACTTGACTAAGAACTATCGAAATAGAGATTTCTTAATAAAATTGGAGTCTTACAACCTTGAGATACACCGGCTCACCCATTTGAACAAACTCTAAGAGAGGTATAAGTCGGAGTGCGTTAGCCTCCTAAAAGGGTGGGTTTTTAATTGCGTTCATCGCAAACCTTTGCCCTTGCGCTTCTTTGTGCGTTCAAATGGAGCTACCGAGCTCTCTTGTGTTGCTAAGACTATAAAAATGATTTTATTAAATATTATGTTTATGAAGATTTGCATGAGTCTTCATACATAAACTTTTGATTCACATCAAATGCATTACCCATTTAAAGTTAAGTCATTGCCACCCACTTTGCTAAGAACACTTGCCAGTGCTTTTTGCTCCTACGTGAGACCGTAGGCGAATTGTATCTCTTCAAGGTAGATTACCACTCCACCGTGAGACCGGTGGTGGACTATTTACATGTTCTTAATTGGGCGACTTAAAGCGAGTTAAGAGGTGAGATCCTTGACCCGTGGCATAAGATGGGACAAAACATGTTTACAAAACACTTAATACCCCTTTAAAGTGTTGTTGTAAGTCCCATAACTCTAGGAATTGCATGAATGCAATTATTGATCGTCGATTACCTTTTGAGTACCGTCATTTCTAGCTGATCAACAGATGAAATGATTGTATGTCAATTGGATCCTAGCCTTAATGAAATTAATTGTTAAATGAATTTAACATGGGTAAATTATATTTCTTAAGGATTAATTATCGAAAATACCGATAATTGAACTTGAATCTGTTTTGTAAATGGCAACAAATCCTTCTCAAAACATACACCAATCGGCTTTCAGGTCGATGCTAGAAAGAGAAAAACTTTCTGGACCAAACTTCAATGACTGGTTTCGTCAGCTAAGAATAGTTCTAAGAGCCGAAAAGAAATACCAAGTTCTTGAAGAGCAGACACCCGTTGTTCCGGGAGCCAATTGTTGGGATTTTTGGGTTTTTATCAAAGTAATATTATCCTTATAATATTAAAACGCAGCGGAAAATTGAACCATTTCAATGTGATATATGTGGTTAAAAACCAAAGTTTAACCTTTTAAAAGAAAACCCAAACAATAAGGATCCATGTATATGAATAGCATACATACAAAACAACAACCATAGGGTGTTTTAGAAGACTACCTTCTTCCAAGCTTATGAGAAGGTGGATATGAAGGAGATGATGATCTTGAAGTGGCAAGTCTTCAACCTAGAAGAACCTCAAGCTTGTATACCCCAAGCTTCCAACAAACACCCTAAATGTGCTAGGAATTAAACTTGAAAACCCTTTCCTCTTTTCCCCTTTTGGCCGAAATTTCCAAGAACCAAAATAAGAAGAAAGCTAGTTGAGAATCTTGAGAGAGTTAGAGAGATAAGTCTTGTGTATGCTTGTAAGAGTTGATACACTCTATGTAGTGTCTTGTATGTCATGCAAGACTACAAGTGTTCACTTGCATGTATCACCACATGGGGGGGGGGCCCGGCCACATGGGGTGTGGTCACAAACATTTTTGTGTCCTATTTTATAACACACTTACTTGTTATATTTAATAGATAAATTTGCAACATAACTTGTTACATATCTTATGTAACATATTACATATTATACAACACACATAAATGTTTATTTTGCCAAATAAACATATTCATATTTCTCTCAAAATAAATCATCCATATAATTTATTTACATATCTCAAGTGCAATTATTTAGAAAACCACTTTCTAAATGTTTCAAGTATTGATATTTATTTAAAGATCAAATCGTATAAATAAATACCATAAGTGTTTGTCTAGCTTGTTATTGGGTATGACCCGACTTGGATCATCACGTACTAGCCACGTCAATTTAATATGTGTCTTGGGCAGACGAATTCCAACAATCTCCCACTTGCACAAGATTCATAGAAGATTGACGCAAGCAGCAAATACCGCCTAACAACGGTTTGCTACCCCTAATACGTATGACGAAGTGCCATTCAATAACATCATCCTCTTCAAGTCCCTTACTTGAAATGATTTAGGTGAATCGATCATTTATCCTTTTGTCACAGATGTCATGTTAAATCTTAGAGACACAGAGTGATCATTCTCTATTGATTTAACTTTGTAACAGGCCTTAGACATCTAACTCTCAACGAATAAGAGGGACAAATTCCATCTTGACTACATACGTCCTTCACAATCACCTTATATCATACCTGAGCTTAGTCTTATGTACTGCCATGTTTCAGAACAGCGAAGAGCTAAGTCAAAGTATAATATTCAGTGAATATCAAGACCCAATATGTATCTCAGGTCTGAGGATACAATGATATTCGCCTTTTAACTCAAGATTACTTATGATCAATCACATAGATTCCATGTAGTAATGCTTGATTGCAGGTCAGTCCAATATTTGTATCCCACAAATATCTATGAACCTTGGTAGCAACACTTTGCTCTATATTCAAAACCTTTTGAATATCTACCAATCCAAGTTCATAATAATCTTACATTCATATTTGTTCCCACAAATATGATCGACTACGGACATTTAGAATATTAACTTATTCATGGATTTAAACATGCAAAAATGGAACATAACACAATTTAAATGCATAATACCAATATTCATATAAATAGTGTTAATAAATACAAGTGTTCCGATATCCAAATACATAAAATAGATCAAATCCAATCACTAGAATATCGAAGTCCCATGGCACAAGTATGTCTCTCATGCTTGGGCCTTTCAAGGAGCTTCGTGAGTGGATCCGCAACATTTTGATCAGTGTGAACTTTGTGAATACATATCTTCCCTTTTCAACTTCATCCCTTATGTAGTTGAATCTCCGCTCAATGTGCCTAGTCTTTTGATGTGCACGAGGTTCCTTGATTTGAGCAATCGCGCCCTCGTTATCACAAAGAATTTCTAGGGGTTCTTGAATGGAAGGAACAACCCCTAGATCGGCAATGAATTTCTTCAACCATGCAGCTTCTTGTGCTGCTAAAGAAGCGGCGATGTATTCAGACTCTGTAGTGGACAATGCAACCACATCTTGCTTTGAGCTTTTCCAAGAAACAGCTCCTCCATTTAAAATGAAGATATACCCCGATTGTGATCGAGAATCATCTCGATCAGTTTGGAAACTCGCGTCCGTGTAACCCTTTACAACGAGTTCCTCCTCACCAGATCCATATATTAAGAACATATCTTTAGTGTTTCTAAGATATTTCAATATATATTTGACAGCCATCCAATGACTATCTCCTGGATTTTGCTGGTATCTACTTGTCATGCTTAAAGCGCATGACACGTCCGGTCTCGTGCATATCATAGCATACATGATGGATCCTATAGCAGATGCATATGGGATTCCACTCATTCTCTCTTGCTCAACTTTTGAGCTGGGAGATTGAGAAGTACTCAATATAGTTCCTCTTTGAATAGGCACCAAACCCTTTTTGGAGTTTTCCATCTTGAACCTTTTCAAGATCTTGTCTATGTATGCACTTTGATTCAAACCTATTAAGCGCCTTGATCTATCCCTATAGATCCTTATTCCCAAAATATAGGCGGCTTCACCAAGATCCTTAATGGAAAAGCAACTTCCAAGCCAGGCTTTTACACCTTCCAAGGTTGGAATGTCATTTCCAAATAGTAGAATGTCATCGACATATAATACTAGAAAAGTAATGATGCTCCCACTAGCCTTCTTATACACACAAGCTTCATCAGCGTTTTTGATGAAGCCAAATTTCTTGACTTCTTCATCAAAACGACGATTCCAGCTTCTTGATGCTTGTTTCAATCCATAGATTGATTTCTTTAACTTGCATACTTTATTAGGATGCTTAGGATCGACAAAACCTTCAGGCTGATCCATATAGACATCTTCCTCAAGATATCCATTTAGAAAAGCGGTTTTGACATCCATTTGCCATATCTCATAGTCATAATGTGCGGCTATGGCAAATAATATCCTAATAGACTTTAGCATTGCCACAGGCGAAAAAGTTTCATCATAATCGACCCCTCGAGTTTGAGTGAAACCTTTTGCTACAAGTCTAGCTTTATAAGTACTCAAGTTTCCATGCATATCGTGTTTCAATTTGAACACCCACTTACTTCCAACTACTTTGGAATTAGGAGGTTCAACAACCAATTCCCAAACTTGGTTGTCATACATGGATTGCATCTCAGCGTTCATGGCCTCTAGCCATTTGTCCGAATCTGATTTGGACATAGCATCATGGTAGGTGGTAGGTTCATCAGAAACTACCATGTAGCATTCATCCACGAGAAATCCATATCTCTCAGGTGGATAAGTAGCTCTACCAGATCTACGAACGATTTGTGTGTCTTGATCAACCCTTTGATCATCTTCAACATCCTTTTGTTGAATGCTAGTGTCACCCAAGTATGTATCTGTCGGTGGTTCTTGATCTTCTTCAAGTTCCACTGTTCTGGAACTAGTTCCTTCCATAAGGAATTTAGTTTCCAAGAACTCAGCCTTTCGAGCAACAAATACATTTTGCTCATTAGGATTGTAGAAATAATATCCCAAATCATCTTTAGGACATCCTACAAAGATACATTTAGTGGATCGGGGCTCTAATTTGTTTGAGGCATCATGTCTTACATAAGCCTCACAACCCCATACCTTTAAATATGATAAAGATGGAACTCTTCCATGCCATATTTCAAAAGGTGTTTTCTCCACTTTCTTGGTGGGAGCCATATTTAAAATTCGGGCAGCAGAGATTATGGCATAACCCCAAAATGATAGAGGTAGTGAGCTTTTACTCATCATGGAACGAACCATATCTAATAGAGTTCGATTCCTCCTTTCAGACACACCATTATGTTGTGGTGTTCCAGGTGGAGTTAGTTGTGAGATAATCCCACAACTTCTAAGATGATCTTGAAAAGCATCACTTAGGTATTCACCTCCTCTATCAGAACGAAGAATTTTTATTGACTTACTGAGTTGGTTTTCTACTTCATTCTTGAAAATTTTGAACATTTCAAAAGTTTCACTCTTATGTTTTAATAAGTATACATAACCGTAACGACTATAGTCATCGGTGAATGTAATGAAGTATCTTTCACCATTCCTAGTCATTGGCTTAAAAGGACCACATACATCCGAATGTATGATACCTAATAAATCTTTTGCCCTTTCATTAGTGCCTTTGAAAGGTGCTTTAGTCATCTTGCCTTGTAAACAAGATTCACATACATTAAATGAATCATTTGATTTTGTTTTCAAAAGACCATTCTTTTGAAGTGTTAGTATGCGATTCTTATTTATATGGCCAAGACGACAATGCCAAATATAGGTTTCACTTAAATCTAATTTAAGTTTCTTGGTGGTAGCTTGGTACATTGAGTTATCATATGTTTGGTTTTCATGAACTAATTCATAAATACCATTTAAAGGCATAGCTTTAAAATAAAATACATCATTCAAAGAAACATGGATATCATTGTTAACAAAATTAAAATCATATCCAATATGTCTTAAACGGGAAACAGAAATAATACTCCTAGTCAAACTAGGTGCATACAAAACATTGTTCAATACAAATTCCAAACCATTTGGAAGTTTCAAAAGATAGTCTCCTTGGGCTTCAACATGCACCAATGCACCATTGCCCATAAAGAGACTAATGTCTCCCTTCTTGATGTGCTTCTTTCTTATGAACCCCTGTAACATATTACAAATATGAGTTCCACATCCGGTATCCAATACCCATATGTAAGAAAAAACAGTATTAAGCTCAATATATATCATAAATATTGTACCTGAGGTTTGCCCTGCATCCCTCTTAGCTTTTAACTCTTTGAGATAGGTTGGACAATTACGTTTCCAATGTCCTACCTCCCCACACTCAAAGCATGGGTCATTGACAGCAACCTTTTGCTTCTTCGCTTTTGGGTATCCATTTTTCCCTTTCATTAGTGCCTTTGAAAGGTGCTTTAGTCATCTTGCCTTGTAAACAAGATTCACATACATTAAATGAATCATTTGATTTTGTTTTCAAAAGACCATTCTTTTGAAGTGTTAGTATGCGATTCTTATTTATATGGCCAAGACGACAATGCCAAATATAGGTTTCACTTAAATCTAATTTAAGTTTCTTGGTGGTAGCTTGGTACATTGAGTTATCATATGTTTGGTTTTCATGAACTAATTCATAAATACCATTTAAAGGCATAGCTTTAAAATAAAATACATCATTCAAAGAAACATGGATATCATTGTTAACAAAATTAAAATCATATCCAATATGTCTTAAACGGGAAACAGAAATAATACTCCTAGTCAAACTAGGTGCATACAAAACATTGTTCAATACAATTCCAAACCATTTGGAAGTTTCAAAAGATAGTCTCCTTGGGCTTCAACATGCACCAATGCACCATTGCCCATAAAGAGACTAATGTCTCCCTTCTTGATGTGCTTCTTTCTTATGAACCCCTGTAACATATTACAAATATGAGTTCCACATCCGGTATCCAATACCCATATGTAAGAAAAAACAGTATTAAGCTCAATATATATCATAAATATTGTACCTGAGGTTTGCCCTGCATCCCTCTTAGCTTTTAACTCTTTGAGATAGGTTGGACAATTACGTTTCCAATGTCCTACCTCCCCACACTCAAAGCATGGGTCATTGACAGCAACCTTTTGCTTCTTCGCTTTTGGGTATCCATTTTTCCCTTTCCTTTGCCTTTAAATTCCCTTTGTTGTTACCCTTTCCCTTAGCAACATTTGCCTTGGGTCCGGAGTAAGCCCTTTTCTTTCCGCCTTCATTGATCATGAGAACGGGTTGAACTTTTCCTCCCATACTAGCCTCGGCCGTTTTGAGCATCCCATGGAGCTCGGAAACGGTCTTGTCCCATCCGTTCATGTTATAATTTAACACGAAAGTTTCAAATCTCTTAGATAATGAGTTAAGGATCATATCCGTAGCTAACTCATTTGAGACGGGACAATTAAGCCTTTCGAGGCGATCAATGTAGCTTTTCATTTTAAGAACATATGTTGAGACGGGTTGTGAATCATCCATGCGACATGCATGAAGCGCTCGAACCGTTTCGAAGCGTTCAACCCTTGCCTTTTGTTGGAACATTTCCTTGAGTTGGGTAATCATGTCGTATGCCCCATGGTGCTCGAACTCCTTTTGGAGTTCGGGAGTCATACTCGCTAGCATTATGCAACTAACTTGCACGGAGTCCTCGACATATTTAGCCCAATCATTATAGGCTTCAACATCAGTTTCTTCGGGCTCATCAGGAATAGGATCGTCTAACACATAGGATTTCTTTTCGTGCCTAAGAACAATTCTTAAGTTACGAAACCAATCCACAAAGTTGTTTTGGTTTAGACGATCCTTTTCAAGGATGGATCTTAGTGAAAAATTATGGACGTTTTGGTTGGGGTTTATTGCATTGTTAGCGGCCATCTACAAGATTAACAAAGTTCTTTATTAGTATTTTCGATATCAAATATAAATTTTATTTGTTAATACCCTTTTATGTCCCATGGACAATTAATAATTAAAACCTAGAATCCAACGTTACATTTAAATGATGGTTAGGTGACCTTTATCCCATGATCTAAATTAACAAGGTAGTCAACGTTTGACGATTGCAACACTTTGCAATTTCTAGTGGTATGGGACCGGTTTAATATCTTATATTAAGTTGGCATGTTTAATCCCATCAACGCCTTTGGTTACCATGCTTCGGTGACCCTAATCACATGGCTCCCAAATCAAGTTGTCCTACTTACACACACATGTAAATTTATCTTATACTAGTGGTTAGGTGACCTTTATCCCATAAGTACAATAAATTTACCTTAACTTATAAGTTCCCTCAAAGTAGTTAGGTGACCTTTATCCTACAAAGAGTTCCCAAATAATTAAGTGTTGTGTAAAAGGATGGCGTTTAACTTGTTTTTAAAGGGTCGTTTGAGTTTTTATATTCTAGTTAAAAACTATGTACCATAATGAATTTTGAAATCCAAATTTCAAGGTTCTTTTATAAATCCATTTTTATAATTGTGACCATTAACTTTTAATAAAACCCATTTTATTTTACCAAGTTAATGTCAATATTAAAACCAATTTTAATCTTTATGTGTGTCTTTTAGTTTGTTGGTTTTTAAGCATCCACATGACAAAATAATAAACAACCAAACAAACATGACAAACATAATAATAAGTGCACAACATTAGCCAACTATTTTGACCACACTTGTTAGCCGAAACAAGTGGGTCAAAAGGTCTCAACCTAAGGGACAAAGTAACACAAATATTGTGTTAGTTGAGCTCCCACTTGATCTTGCATCCAAATGCTTCAAGTAACCTTTTGTGATGTGATTTGAACAATTTTCTTCATTTTGATAACCCACTGCGCCGCAGTGGGTAATCCACTGCGCCGCAGTGGGTCTAATACACTCCCACTGCGCCGCAGTGGGAACTCACTGGTCTTCGGCTGCATTATCCCCCACTGCGCCGCAGTGGGTTTGACATACTCCCACTGCGCCGCAGTGGGAAGTCACTGTCTTCGGCTGCATAAACCCCACTGCGCCGCAGTGGGTTTGACATATTCCCACTGCGCCGCAGTGGGAACTCACTGGTCTCTTCATTTGGCCTCCAACTTCAGCCCCAAACCTTTTGATGCTTCTTCTTGGAGATTACATTTACAAGAAAAATGCAACTAATCTACTTATTACATACCAAATGAAATAAATAGATTACATAACCAAATGAATGAAGAAAATCTTATTTAACTATTACAACCATTTAATAATTAAATAGAATACAAACACATCCACAAATCACAAACAATCACAAGGTCTCTTGGCTAAGTTGTGACACTAAAATACACAAGAAAAAGGAACCTCCTTTTTGTGTATTAGTTTCAGCCATAACCAAAATGGCCAAAACATTGGATTTTGTCCAAACAAAATATCAACTTTTGATGTATGTATCCATATAACCGGCTCTGATACCATTGTTGGGATTTTTGGGTTTTTATCAAAGTAATATTATCCTTATAATATTAAAACGCAGCGGAAAATTGAACCATTTCAATGTGATATATGTGGTTAAAACCAAAGTTTAACCTTTTAAAAGAAAACCCAAACAATAAGGATCCATGTATATGAATAGCATACATACAAAACAACAACCATAGGGTGTTTTAGAAGACTACCTTCTTCCAAGCTTATGAGAAGGTGGATATGAAGGAGATGATGATCTTGAAGTGGCAAGTCTTCAACCTAGAAGAACCTCAAGCTTGTATACCCCAAGCTTCCAACAAACACCCTAAATGTGCTAGGAATTAAACTTGAAAACCCTTTCCTCTTTTCCCCTTTTGGCCGAAATTTCCAAGAACCAAAATAAGAAGAAAGCTAGTTGAGAATCTTGAGAGAGTTAGAGAGATAAGTCTTGTGTATGCTTGTAAGAGTTGATACACTCTATGTAGTGTCTTGTATGTCATGCAAGACTACAAGTGTTCACTTGCATGTATCACCACATGGGGGGGGGGCCACATGGGGTGTGGTCACAAACATTTTTGTGTCCAATTTTATAACACACTTACTTGTTATATTTAATAGATAAATTTGCAACATAACTTGTTACATATCTTATGTAACATATTACATATTATACAACACACATAAATGTTTATTTTGCCAAATAAACATATTCATATTTCTCTCAAAATAAATCATCCATATAATTTATTTACATATCTCAAGTGCAATTATTTAGAAAACCACTTTCTAAATGTTTCAAGTATTGATATTTATTTAAAGATCAAATCGTATAAATAAATACCATAAGTGTTTGTCTAGCTTGTTATTGGGTATGACCCGACTTGGATCATCACGTACTAGCCACGTCAATTTAATATGTGTCTTGGGCAGACGAATTCCAACAATAATGACTGAAAAGTAGGCTAAATACAATACTCAATTTGATAGACATAATGAGGTTGTTTGTTTGATGTTGGGTAGCAAGACTCCCGAGCTTCAACAATCAATTCGGATTGCATAATCCGTGTGATATAATCAAAGAACTCAAGTCTATCTATAGAAAACAAGCTGAAGTGAAATTGTTTGAACTAAGTTGAAACACTTCATGACTTGAAAAACGAGTATGGAACACCGGTTAATCCTCATGTACTCAAGATGAAGAAGTACTTTGAGCAATGGAAAGGTTGAACTATGCTTATCCTCCGCCTATTACTATTGGCATGATCCTAAAGTCTTTCATGGGATTTTGAGGAGTTTGTGCGCAATTATAATATGCAAAGCATGAGTAAAACCATAGCTGAACTTCATGCCATGTTGATTGAGTGTGAGAAATAGCTTCCAAAGAAATCTGCTACACCCCAAGTTCTGATGATCAAGGGGGGAAAGGTTCAGAAAGCAAAACAACCATAAGCTAAGGGCAAGAACTTTGGTAAGGGAAAACAAGGTGTTTTAGTCTCAAAACCTATAAAAGACCCCTTCGGCAAAAAGAGCATACGGCTAAAGTCCAGTCTTGTCATCACTGTGTTAAAGTGAGACACTGGAAGAGGAATAGTCCTAAGTATCTAGCTGAGTTGAACAAGAAGAAGAAGCAAGCTGGTTTAACCAGTTCTTCAAGTATCTTCTCAATTGAATTATAAGAATTGATGAGATTCAAATGATAATTCAATAGCAAAAGAGTCAAGTCTAACTTAGACTCTACCTATCTTTGACATTGTCATCTTGTTTAATTTTTGTCAAGAAACGCATTGAAAGTCTTCAAAGTGGAGAGATCTTACAATCAAATGATGAATCATTTGATAAATGCGTGGTTTTGGCATTATCGTTAACAAGAAACGCATTAGAGATCTTACAATCAAATGATGAATCATTTGATAAATGCGTGTCTTTGGCATTATCATAAGCAAGAAAAGCATTTAAAGACTTCAAAGTGAAGGGATCTAACAAATGATGAATCATTTGACAAATGCATGTCTTGTGTTTACGGCAAGATGACAAGAATACCTTTTCCGCATAAAACCGGAGAGGGCTAATGAACTACTCGGACTAATACATACCGATGTATGTGGCCCATTTAGACATGTGTCAAGGAAAGGTGCTAGCTATTTCATTATTTTATGAATGATTTCAGTCATTATGGTTATGTTTACTTGTTTAAACATAAACATAAAGTCTTCAAAACATTCAAAGAGTTTAAAAATGAAATAGGAAATCAACTCGGTAAAACCATCAAGATTCTTCGTTCGGATCGAGGTGGAAAATGCTTAAGCCAAAAGTTTAAGGATTATCTAAAAGCTTGAGGATTTATCCAACAAGCTTACTCCTATATAATGGTATATTTGAGAGGAGAAATCGAACCTTGTTAAACATGGTTAGATTAAATGATGAACCTTAAGACTCTCCCATTTTCATTTTGGGATTATGCTCTAGAGATTGCTACATGCATTCTCAATATGGTTCCAACCAAGAAGGTTGACAAGACACCGCATGAATTGTGGCATGGGAGTGTTCCCAAATTGTCTTACTTAAAGGTCTGGGGATGTGAGGCACTCGTGAAATGAGATACGCCTGACAAACTTGAATCTAGATCTGTTAAGTGCATCTTTGTAGGATACCCAAAGGAAACAATGGGTTACTACTTCTACTTTCCTACCGAAAACACTGTTAAGGTATCTCGATTTGCTGAGTTCCTTGAAAGGAAACTCATATTTCAAGAAGACAGTGGGAGGATTGTTGAACTTGATGAGGCTCAAGAGGAAGATGTGTCAACTTCTGAAAATACTAGCAATCATCAACTTGGGGGGGGGGGGAATGTTCAAAGAGATGAATCTCAAGATGAACTACAAGTTGAAGATGAAGCGATTCCAATTCGTAGGTCCTCAAGGACAATACGTGCTCGTGAAAGATTAAATCTTATGGTTGAGTCTGAAGAACACGTATTAGGAGACTTAAATGAACCTCCTAATTTCAAAGCAGCATTATCAGATCCGGAATCTGAAAATGGCTTGAAGCTGCGAATGTGGAAATGAAATCTATGAAAGATAATCAAGTTTGGAGCTTGGTTGATCTTCCACCAAATGGTAGAACCGTTGGGTGTAAATGGATCTTCAAGAAGAAGACCGACATGGATGGAAATGTACACACCTATAAAGCTCGTCTTGTGGCGAAAGGCTATACTCAACTTTATGGAGTTGATTATGAGGAGACCTTTTCTCCCGTTGCGGACATTAGAGCTATTAGGATCATCTTAGCCATAGCAGCGTACTATGACTATGAGATATGGCAAATGATGTCAAAACCGCTTTCTTAAATGGTTTTCTAGAAGGAAGTCTATATGGTACAACCAGAAGGTTTTGTCGATCCAAAACATCCCAACAAGGTATGCAAACTTCAAAGGTCCATTTATGGATTGAAGCAAGCATCAAGAAGTTGGAATAAAAGGTTTGATGAGGAGATCAAAAGTTTGGTTTTGCTCAAAATCTTGATGAGCCATGTGTATATCGCAAAGCTAGTGGGAGTAATGTTACTTGGGTGAAGTAACATTCATTCTTGGAATCAAAATCTATAGAGATAGAAGTAAACGGTTGTTTAGATTAAGTCAAAGTATTGTATTGTATTTAATCTGTGATGTTCAAGACAAAAAATATATAGAACTTTTTTAGTTAAAGTTTGACTTTTTTAATTGCACTTTTAATTTCAAGGGTCAAGATTAATTTTCTTATTTATTAAATGCTAGATTGAAAGTTGAGTTTAATTTTTTTTTCTCTTTACTATAGTAGCAATATATATATATATATATAGGAGAGAGATCAAATGAGAAGGTGTGTTAAGGAGAGAAGGGAGAGAAGGTTCTATGAACCAATCAGAACGTGACATGTGGCTTTTAAAAAAAATTGTGCGGTGGCATTTTTGTAAATAATTTGACTTCAAACCCAAGCTGACCCAACCCCCCAAGCTGACCCAACCCAAGCTGACCCATCCCAAGCTGACTCACCCCAAGCTGACCCATCCCAAGCTGACCCACCCAAGCTGACCCATCCCAAGCTGACCCAACCCAAGCTGACCCATCCCAAGCTGACCCAACCCAAGCTGACCCAACCCCAAGCTGACCCAACCCAACCCAAGCTGACCCAAAACCTATAATCTACATTTGTGTAGATTAATCTACATTTGTGTAGATTATGTGTAGATTGTGTCAAGCTGACCCAACCCAAGCTAACCCAAGCTGACCCAACCCAGCTGACCCAACCCAAACTGACCAACTGACCCAACCCAAGCTGACCCAACCCAAGCTGACCCAAAACCTATAATCTACATTTGTGTAGATTAATCTACATTTGTGTAGATTATGTGTAGATTGTGTCAAGCTGACCCAACCCAAGCTGACCCAACCCAGCTGACCCAACCCAAACTGACAACCCAAGCTGACCCAACCCAACCCAAGCTGACCCAACCCAGCTGACCAAGCTGACCCAACCCAGCTGACCAAGCTGACCCAACCCAAGCTGACCCAACCCAGCTGACCAAGCTGACCCAACCCAAGCTGACCCAACCCAAGCTGACCCAACCCAAGCTGACCCAACCCAACCCCAACCTGACCGAACCCAACCCAAGCTGACCCAACCCAAGCTGACCTGACCCAACTCAACCCCAAGCTGACCCAACCAAACTGACCAAGCTGATCCTGTTGGTATGTGATCACGTTATAATAAACGCATGTCCGGAAATAATTTAAGCCTACGGGGTCACACGAAATGACACGGTAACTCTATATTATTAATTAGTATATTAAAGTAATATATTAATTAATATAAACGAAATAAATAATATAAATATATTTAATAGTTATATAATATATTTATATATATATATATATATATATATATATATATAGAATGATATATATATATAATTATTTTATGGAAATGAGAGATCACTCTCATATATATATATATAGGTCATGCTAAAAGCATGCAATTATCAAAGAAAGATATATAACCGAATTTATATTTCCAATTCTGCAACTTTTGAAATAAACGGAAGTACGAAACTCAGTTTATTTGAAGCCTTAAAAGGACGCTTTTAACAATTCATATTGCTCAATGTAGGAATTCTTTTCCCTTAAATATTTTTTAAAATAACATTTGATAACAAAAAGTGCTAAATTTCCCATATTTGTCATGCCTAATTCACTGAAATATTGAATTTAAATTTCCATACGGTGCTAATAATATAAATGATTTTCATTTTAAATCATGGAATAGATTGCATAAATGATTTTCATTTTAAATCATGGAATAGATTGCATTGAATTTTATTAATGATTAATAAATTGTATAATAACACAAATGAGTTACCAAATCTAAATAGTCAAAGTTGACTTTTATTTTCAAGGGTTAGGATTGTTTTGTGTATTATATATAAATACTAGATTATTGTCCCGCGTAATACGCGAGAGAACATATTTAATTAATGAATTAATGAACATATTTGACGACTTTTTAATTTTCGTTTTCTTTTTGATACTTACACATAACCTACACATGTGTAGGTTGAACGAAAATTGTGATTCGAAACGGGCTTCGCCCTTAAGGATATTCATAAAGGGTAGCTGGTGGGGGTGATAGGTCATTGAGGGTGATAGGTCATAGTGTGATAGGTCATAGTGTGATAGGTCATAGAGGGTGATAGGTCATAGGGGTGATCGGTGATGGGTGATCATAGTGTGATAGGTCATAGAGGGTGATAGGTCATAGTGTGATAGGTCATAGAGGTGATAGCTGGTGGGGGTGATAGGTCATTGAGAGTGATAGGTCATAGTGTGATAGGTCATAGGTGATAGGTCATAGTGTGATAGGTCATAGTGTGATAGGTCATAGTGTGATAGGTCATAGTGTGATAGGTCATAGTGTGATAGGTCATAGTGTGATAGGTCATAGTGTGATAGGTCATAGTGTGATAGGTCATAGTGTGATAGGTCATAGTGTGATAGGTCATAGTGTGATAGGTCATAGTGTGATAGGTCATAGTGTGATAGGTCATAGTGTGATAGGTCATAGTGTGATAGGTCATAGTGTGATAGGTCATAGTGTGATAGGTCATAGTGTGATAGGTCATAGTGTGATAGGTCATAGTGTGATAGGTCATAGTGTGATAGGTCATAGTGTGATAGGTCATAGTGTGATAGGTCATAGTGTGATAGGTCATAGTGTGATAGGTCATAGTGTGATAGGTCATAGTGTGATAGGTCATAGTGTGATAGGTCATAGTGTGATAGGTCATAGTGTGATAGGTCATAGTGTGATAGGTCATAGTGTGATAGGTCATAGTGTGATAGGTCATAGTGTGATAGGTCATAGTGTGATAGGTCATAGTGTGATAGGTCATATTATATTTTATTGGAAGCTTTGCATAAGGTACACGTTTCGATTCTCTCTTTGTTAATTAATATGATTACATATTCGATTCTTCCGTTGCGCGTACTCGTGAATTGTTATATGTTTATGTGCTCATATTCTAACAGACCCTACCCAAGCTGACCCAACCCAGCTGACCAAGCTGACTCAACCCAAGCTGACCCAGAACCTAAGCTGACCAAGCTTCACAAAAGTTTAATTTATTTACGATTATGCCACCGCGCAATTTTTTTATTTTGACACATGTCGCGTTTTGATTGGCCCATAGGACCTTCTCTCCCTTCTCTCCTTAAGACACCTTCTTTCAGGATCCTCACCCTATATATATATATATATATATATAATTATTTGTATGAAATAGAATTAACATATATATATAGGTCATGCTAAAAGCATGCAATTATCAAAGAAAGATATATAACCGAATTTATATTTCCAATTCTTCAACTTTGTTAAATAAACGGAAGTACGAAACTCAGTTTATTTGAAGCCTTAAAAGGACGCTTTTAACAATTCATATTGCTCAATGTAGGAATTCTTTTCCCTTTAATATTTCTTAAAATAACATTTGATCACAAAAAGTGCTAAATTTCCCATATTTGTCATGCCTAACTCAATGAAATATTGAACTCAAATTTCCATACGGTGCTAATAATATAAATGATTTTCATTTTAAATCATGGAATAGATTGCATTGAATTTTATTAAGATTAATAGATTGTATAAAAGATAACATAAATGAGTTACCAAATCTAAATAGTCAAAGTTGACTTTTATTTTCAAGGGTTAGGATTGTTTTGTGTATTATATATAAATACTAGATTATTGTCCCGCGTAATACGCGAGAGAACATATTTAATTAATGAATTAATGAACATATTTGACGACTTTTTAATTTTCGTTTTCTTTTTGATACTTACACATAACCTACACATGTGTAGGTTGAACGAAAATTATGATTCGGAACGGGCTTCGCCCTTAAGGATATTCATAAAGGGTAGCTGGTGGGGGTGATAGGTCATTGAGGGTGATAGGTCATAGTGTGATAGGTCATAGAGGGTGATAGATCATAGGGGGTGATCGGTGATGGGTGATCTACCTAACGGGCTCCGCCCTTAGCCGCTATGGCTCCGCCATGGACTGACGGGCTCCGCCCTTGGCCACCATGGCTCCGCCATGGATTGACGGGCTCCGCCCTTAACCTTCATTATTGTGTACAGATGGTTATTTACTAATTTACATGTGAAAACAAAGATCCTACACATGTGTAGGTACACAAGTACAAGGGGAAAAAAAACGAAATTAAAAATCGTCAAGTTTTAACAAATTTATATCCGTCTGATCAAAATGATTTTTAATCACAGCCTTTTAAGTTCGTCCATATAGAACGGTAAGGTAGTTACGGATAATATGAACGTGCATAAAATAAAATTATAAGCCAACAACTAAATTCCTATCTGATAACAGATATCTTTGACTTGCTCTCCCTACTTTCCCTCTCCCATTGAGTTCTCATATCTCTTACGGATATTTCTCTATGTTTGTTACGTAAAATCTACACTCTCTATATATTGTATATCTCATATCGCAGATTGTATTGAAAAATAATAATACACTCTTTATCTTCTACGTCAATTTCTCTTCTTCTCTATCAATATCATGAATCTACTTTAACAATACAATCTTATCAAAACCCCCTATTTTCAGCCTTAATAATCAGTGGCGGATTCAGGATTCCTCGAGAACGGGGGCCTAAATTTTTTTACCTTCTAAAAGTTTCCGAGTGAGTTTATTTTTGTCTTTTGGGTTTTTGTTGACTATTTTAAGCTGGGATTGTTAATGGATACAATCTATATCAAGTTAAACTCCGTATTTAAGTTGTGTTATATACTAATTTGGTGTGGTTAATATGGTTACTTAATCTGAGGTAAAACTTGAGATACTAAAAGAGTTTATGGCAGAAATATATGCGTACGTATTAAAGGAGTTATCATGGACAAACAGAAATAGAGGGACAAAAATATATCTTTGATTAGTTTGATCGATTTGATGTACATATATACAAGATAAGGGATGATCATGGACGACTTATTCATGTTATCATCTCCTTTCTTTAATAGATATATATTCATTTGGACTTCTGGTATCTTTATTAATTTTGGGTTGAGGGTGGGGTGGTGACCCCCCTAATCCTTTATTGCATCCGCCAATGGCCTTAATAATCCCTGATATTAACTTGAAGTGTCGATAATCTTCATCTCACTAATATGATGTTGGATATTTTAGTGTAATTGGGTTAATTGATAAATTTAGTCATAATAATACATCATATAAGTATGGTGGTGCGGAGTGCACGCTTATATGAATTTATTATGATCTTAGGGGCGAAGGGACGGGGGTCCGGGGGCAGCGCCCCCGGGAGCGGGGTCCAAGGGGCAGAGCCCCTGGCTGGGGTCGAGCTATGGCAAAAACGTCTCAGAAAATTAATTTTCGGAACTAGAGGGACTGATTTTGTCAATCTTGTAAACTTGGATTTTAACTGCTTTAAAGGCAGTTAAGGGCCCTGGATCCTTATTCTGTCATATACGAATTCTGATAGAATTCTCTCTGGTTCAATATACACTCTCAAACACAAATCATACAGAAAATTCTCGAATCTCTGATTGTATCCGATTGAATATTTTGGGGTGAACCACCAAATTGATTCAATCTGATAGTGTTACACGCCTTCGGAGATTGAATTATATATCCTGTTTTGTTCGTTACATTGTATATCCCCAACATATGATTAATTAGTTCACTAATGCACTACAGGTCTACAGCGATTAGGCCAGGTTGGGTGTGGAAGCGGGGTCAGCCTCGGGTAGAGTAAGCCCGAGAGGTTACATCGCCGTCCCCCACGGGTATATATATATATAAGCCGCACATGAATCCTCGCTCAAAACAGTCATGCGATTGTTGCTGTTGTCTATCAATATTTTCTTCCTTTGCACAACATGTCGATCGACTGTTTCTTTGGGAGATAATAATCAGCACCAAGCTCAACTTTCCACACCTTCATTATCTCTGAAAGATTCAAATTAATGATTTTATTTCTTCGAGAAACCGAGTCTTTTGTGATCAATTTGTTCTATTAATTTGTTTGATTATGACTTTGTACGTGTGTATATATGCATGTTATTGTAAGAATGACCCATGAAATATAGGTAAAATATGTATAGTTAAGTTCCCTATCAGAACTTAAGTTTAGCAAGTGCTGCCAAAATGCATGTAAGCCTGGTTTGGGACACACAATCCACCCGTGCTTTCAAAGGAACCATCACAATCACTGTTGATTATAATTTAAATTAAATGACACAAATTTAAACCATGCATACATATATGCTTGAAAAGACCAGAAGAGATAGACTTATATTATAATGTAACCACTATAATTTGTTCAGGTTAAACCAAGAATTTCAAATTATATAGCTCGATTCTTAGAATTATGTAAAAAGTGAAATGTTGTTTATAGTGTAAGAAGATTTGTGTTTAGTAAATATCTTTGGATAGTGATATAAATTCTCCTTTGTGGTTGCATTCTCTATACATGTAAACTATTTTGCTTTGTAGTTTCTCAATGTTTGGTATTGGTTGCATGTTATTACATGTGTAGTATTCAGCTATTTTGATTTGTAAGTAGTTTGTATATGGAATTTTTTGTTGGAATATTTCATAATATGATTTGCAAGTTGGAAAGATAATAATCCCGAGTAGTTTCGGAAAGTCGGATTGTGGATTAGTGGAAAGTGTCCTTTTGGAGCCCGGACTTCTCAAAGTCGGGTGATCGATAGCATAATGAAAATAGGCCCAAGTATCATAGACTGTTAAAGTTTAAATTTTCGTAGTTTGTTATTTTTTACTAGATGTGTCATATTTTTTTTTTCTTTGCTTGTAATCAAACTTGTATACATTAATGTATCAAATCGAAGTATAAATTAAAATTTAAATATCCATCATCCGAGTTTATTAACCTCGGGCCTTAATGACCCGAGATTGGGAATTCGGGTCCTCAAACTTCACCACCCGGGCCCAAACTCGAGATTATTATTTTTGCAATATTCTCCTTTTGATTCTCTACGTTTGCAAATCATTTTGTGAAATCTATTATTCCAACAAAAAATTCTTGTATATGTTTGATGTATTAGATGCATGCTATTACATGTGTTGCTTGTATTATTATATTACACATATTGTTTAGCGTCATTCTTTTTCTCTACGTGTAAATTGACTTATAAAGTTGTATAAAAAGGTACTTTTAGATGTCTTATATTTTTTATAAATATTTACTTCTTTAGGAGTAGTGTTACAAGTAATTAACAAGTTTGAATAAAACAATAAATGGACCTTTCAATAATAGAATGATATAATGTACTGTTTAGGCTTTAAAAAATGATGTTTTTATTTATTTATTATAAATTAATGATTTTTATTGGAAAAACAAATAGTAAGGATAAGAGGGTTCCACACCCACCAAAAATGGTGGAAGCCCTAGCAAAATGGTCGGGTCAAGATGGTCTGAGCGACCAGTCCAAGTAAATGTACGTCAAAAAAGTTCTTTCTTTTTTATTATATAAGAAGCGGGTCAGACAAATACGTATAAAAATGGGTTAGTATGAATTAAAGCCTAAAAAAAATTATAACAATAAATCCTGTTAACCTAATTAAATTAATGTAATAGATATGAATAATTAAAGCTTAAAAACAAAATCAGAATATGTATTGAGCCGTTTAAGTTATAAAAATGCTTTAATAAGTATAACCCGGACTACGTACGGGTATTGTTCTAATTAATTTAGACGGTCAAGATCAAAAGATAAAGCTATTTTTTTCTCTTGGCTATGGTAGCCATATATATAAAATGAAAACAAGATATTTAGTTAGTTAAAATCCACAAAAATATAAATATAATATTTTAACAAATATAACATGTGCTAAAAAGGAGTTTGATTTTTAGCTTTTTTTTTTCTCTTCATATTGACGTTTACTGTAGTTTGTTCAACAAACCTCAAACTAACATATTACATCAGGATTAAATAATTTGTGGATGTTAAATAGTTCTATTAGTATTTCGTTGTAACCTTGCAAAGGGGTATAGCGATAAATTACATAATTATATTAATTAATAAATTCGTTAACCGAGCATAAGTTATGAATAATTTATACTGTATTTTATGTATATTATCATAATTTATTAGAAAAAGTTCATGAAACCCGAAATTTAGTTAGCAAAATTATTATTATTATGTGTTTTAATTGAATGTTTGGTGGCAAGTGGCGGAGCCACTAAGGACATTGAGAGGGTCATGGTCCATCTAAAGATATTATCAATAATACATATTATACAATACCTAAGTAAATCTTGATTCAATTGAAACATTCGGCCCATCTTATATCACAATTTACAAAAACTTTATATATACCATTAAAGTAATTAATTCGTTGAGATAATTAAATTTTTCGAGCACTTTTTAATAGTTGGTGATTTGTTTTGGCCTTTCAAAGTGTAAATTTTGACATCCGCCATTTATTATAATTATGTAGTACTTAAAATTTAATTTTCTTAGACTGGTAGATAATTTAGTTGGCAAATTTATTAATAGATAATAATTTACTGATGAAAGTAGAGGTTATAAAGTAGAGGTTGTTGAACGGCTCTAACCTCTATCTGTTAAAAAGTATTAGATGCACATTATGTGTATTCATATTAATCATCTCCCATCTTAAATCTTAATCCACATCGACTTCGCCGAATACTTGATCGATTATAAATCTGGGTTTTTGTGAAAAACTTGGTAGTGCTCCAAAAGATTATAATTCATCAAGTAACAAAATTTTGTTACAATTATGTTACAACAACTCATCTATCTTGAAGAATAACTATAATGACCAATAAAATTTCCTCATTTTTTCCATCTAATTGTTCATCCAACGTTATATAATAGTACTATAATAATACAGTATTTATTCTTACCAAATAGTTCCCAATAGTTATTAAACAAATATCATACTCAGCTAGAACACACACAAATTAAGGCATGAATATTACCTACCAACACCTGTCTAATATAACCACCTCATCATCATCATCATCATCATAAGTATAAATGAATAACTTTTTCATTATTTTCTTTATTATGTTAAATTTCAGTTTTCTATCATCTCAACTGCCCCATAAAAGTGGCAAAATTACTGTTGCAATTATCTAATCTTAAAAAAAAACTCAAGGTTACAAACTGAATTCAATGACACTATAGTAGACATGTAAGCATTACAACAATTAACATCATGTTGAGGCACAAGCTCTAAGAGAGTCAAGAAGAATGTGTTCGTTTAGAGACCGACCTGCACAAATCATACAACATCTAAGAGCAATCCCATATATTTACTTGGCTGGACAATTTATGTATTCGTGCACACTAGAGGTGGCAAATAGGCAAATTAGACGAGTTAAATTATGAGTCGAAACTGATTTTAGGAAAGGGTCAAATTTGCTCAGAAAAGACCACCAACATCTAGTGTACATCTACAATCACCAATTGTCTCAAGCTAGACTTAAACCGTAACCTTTTGGTTGGAAGGTCACCCCAACCCGCTACTATTTTTATTCAGAAAAATAACAAAATTGATATGTTGGTGTAAAATGATCAGTTTTTCATAAAAAGTACAATTTAGAGGTTGTTTGCATTGGATATCTTAGTCAACTTTTGACCCTTTCATTTCCAAAGGTTGTAAGTTTTACACGTATACTAGAAAATGAACCTAATTATACTTAAATGGGTCAATATTGACATCTATGGTGACCCAATCAGTAGGTGGTTATAGATTTACCGATGAACACAACTTTATTTGTTCGATTTTCTCCAGTTTTCCACTTTCGTGCAGAAACTATCTCATATATCTCCCTCACAGCCTGCAAAGATTAAACAACCGACAAACATTTTTGGGTTCAACTAAAACACTAACATTAAACCATAAGTGTTCTTGAGCAGAAGTACTAATATGAAGAGTATAAAGTAGTGTAGCGACCCTTCTTAGAGCTAACTACTCTTTTTGTTTCAGTTTTTATTTATTTCTTTTTGCTAAAAGGTAACAGGACTATATGTTTTAGATTAAACTTACCTGTATGGTGTGAAGTTCATCCGAGTTCACAACACTCAAAATGCCTTTGCAGCGGTAGACATCCATATCATGCTTCTTATCCCATAGGATCTCCTCGAGCCATAAACGCACCTGTGGGAATAGAACACACTGTAATACAAAATCTATACCAGAAGCAGATATGAGATATTATATTATGTTCAACTGATTAGGGTTATGTTCTTTTTAATCTATAATGAGTCGAAACTGTATTTTTGGTGCATATTATATTACAACCTAAAACATTTTACTCAAAAATTTTTAAATTAGATCACTAAAAATTATATTTCAGTATTCAACACACTAGGAATACAAATTTGGACTAGAAAGTGTTATGGGCCTACCTGACCAGGTTCAAATCCTATATAAAAAACATAATCAGCCTGTACCATAATTACGTATTTTGGCGTGTTACCCACCCCGCCCGACCTACCGATTTGCCACCTTTTATGTAAAAGCAATAACTTAGATGACACTAAAGTTCACAAACTTGCAAGCATGCTTTATGAATTACCGTTCAAATTACCTTGTCAAGATCAACCTGCTGTGAATCAGAAATACACATAGTCCTGACACCACTATCATGAAGATCTTTAGTAGTTAATGACTTATTTTCTTCTAGTAACTGTTCCAGATGTGCAGCATGCTGAAATGCAAAAGAGATCGGAAGTAAGAACTATAGCCATCAATATACATCATAACTAAGTATATACAATTTAGAATGAGAAAAGAAGATAAGTCACTAACCGAAGCATCATATGCTCTGCAATTTAAGACTATAGATATATCAACTTGACACCTCACAGAACGAACGACATTGGCAAGTGAATTAATGCTATGTATTTCCTTCTCGAGTTCCTCTAGATCATCTGGAGAAACCAGATCAACCTTATTAAGAATAATAACATCCTACAACAAATGAGAAAAGCAAATGAGCCAACGAAATGTCTCAACTTTTTCAAATTTAACATTTAATAGGCTCAACATACAAACTGGTAAAAAACCAACTGGGTTGGATCAGTGGTTGGAGCCCTTGCCTCTGGAGACAGAGGTCATGGGTTCGATCCTCATGCCCAGCAAGGCTGGAGGTCCTTTTCTACCTTTGGTAGAACCTGGAAGCAGCCTCTCTACCTTTGGTAGGGGTAAGGCTGTCTACATTTCAACCTCCCCCATACACCGTCGAAGACGGTATTGGGACCCAAAACCCGTGGAAGACGGCATTGGGAGTTACTTTTCTAACATACAAACTGGTAAAAAACCAACTGGGTTGGATCAGTGGTTGGAGCCCTTGCCTCTGGAGACAGAGGTCATGGGTTCGATCCTCATGCCCAGCAAGGCTGGAGGTCCTTTTCTACCTTTGGTAGAACCTGGAAGCAGCCTCTCTACCTTTGGTAGGGGTAAGGCTGTCTACATTTCAACCTCCCCCATACACCGTCGAAGACGGTATTGGGACCCAAAACCCGTGGAAGACGGCATTGGGAGTTACTTTTCTAACATACAAACTGGTACATGTAGAAGATGGCAATTTCGAACTGCACTTAATTATATATTCTTATCTGAAAAGCTATAACTCCTGAATATATTTCACACCATAGCTAGTTACAAATATTTAGAAAAATTACTGGATACCCAACTGGCCGACAAAAAAGATGAAAAATTACGTCTTGACCCGATATCCAATTGGCCGACCCGACAACTCTAATAAACATCATCATGGCAGCTTGAGATTAACCAAAAAAAAAGTGAGCTAAATAAAATCAAACAAAGAGCAAAAAAAATGTGATTTACATGTTTAGCTGCTTTCTTAGGTTGCAATTGAGTTTAGTGATTTAGTCGAGTTTTCATGGGGAAAAAGAACTGCCCACGAAAGATGCCACCAGCCATGATCAGCATAACTCTGTACAAAACACCCCTAAAACTATGTATATAAATTATCACTTACTGCGAATGCTATTTGTAAGAAGGCTTCGGGAAATGTGGATGAATCTTCATGCTTTCTGAGCTGGAAACGGAGATTTTTGGCATCCACAACCTGCCCAAAGATAACGTCAGTAATATCAAGACGTTAGTCCAGTTCATTTAGCACTTTAGTCAATCTGATTTTTTAGCAAAAATTGAACATTTTAAGCTTACATTGGAACATGAAACTTACAGTAATAATCGAGTCGAGCTTGACTGCTGATTCCAATTGATCATCCAACCAAAGAACAGATGCAAGAGGAGCAGGGTTTGCCAACCCAGTAGTCTCTAGTAATATATGATCCAGTCTACATGCACAAAAAATTTGTAAACCCAAACTTCAATTTCAAGCAGATATAAACACTCATGAGCAATAGTGTCAACATTGCAGGACCCGCTAAAAAGTTAAAAATGATAATTAAGAAAGAACACAGATACACACATGAAATAGAAGGATAAACTAATTTTCTTTCACAAACATATTTAATATACACCTACATCCAATTTTTTGATATATTAATAATCACTAAATGGTGAGATGCAAACTTACAGAGTAACCTAAAAAATGAGAGTTAAACTGTCTAACTTATTATTAGATAGAACAATAACACAAACAAATAATCACTAAAAGGAGTTTTTTTTGTCAAGAATAAGAGCTTTACTTTTTCAACTGTCTCGGTTGGGGAAACTTCCTATTTTTGGGCTAGGGTGACATTAAAAGTTGGGATAAGCATTAGGTTAGAATTATATAGGCTCATCTGCTTACATGCCCATATCTTATGATAATGATGGTAAGATTTATGCTTTCATGTTTATTGATTTTCTCACCTTATTGTTATATTATCTAGGTACATATATGCACACGCACGCACACACATGCATACACTCTCACACACAGATACATATTGTCACACATTGTACACACACATATACCACACGTGCAAACATATATATCTTCACACCATTGCTGGAGGTCTTTTTGGAGGCGACCTCTACCCTCGGGTAGAGGTATGATTGTCTAATCTCAGCTCTCCCATAATTGGGTATAATTGTTGTTGTTGGTGGCGGTGATATTAATAGTTGGTTCTGATTAAACTTTTTCAATCAAATGCCCGTGATTAAAGCTCATGTCACAATATAATGCTGACTTTGTCATTTTTTGTTGAAAAGTACAAAATCTATAAAAGCGTGGTTTTAAGGCATCTCATTCATTTCGAGTTGAACATACATTCACACACTTCACAACATATGTATGAGCCATCAACAATATACGAGCTTTAATTACGATCATCCGGTAAAAACCCTTCCGACAACAAACAAGATATATGAATTTACTTATGTCAACTCAGTCATGCTTCAAACATGAAACATCAGATAAATATATAATAAATAGGGTAATACCTTTGCCTCATCTGCACAAGTTGTTCCAAGGCTTGAACAAGGCTATGTTTAACAGTACAACAGACACAGCCATTAGCAAGCTCAACCCATTCTTCAACAAGTGCGCCTCCGTCACCTTCGCCTTCATTAATCATTGCTCTTTCAACTCCAATCTCTTCCCCAAACTCATTTAATATAACAGCTATCTTTTTTCCATGTTTCCCATTTAATATATAATTTACCAGCTGGAATCAGACGAAAAAAACCCATTAATCCGTTACACAAATTATTTCACAGAAAGAAAATATCATCAAGCAATACCCGTTATATAAACATTCCCAAAATGGATAGTTGAGAAATAAATTGGTACAAAAAACAAAACTTGATATCATTATCTAACTAGATAAATAACACTATTTGGCTCATACGAGACATTAAAGTTAGTTGTAAACACATTTTGGAAACTTTTTATTTTTTCCGAACAAACGTACTTAAAGCTTATATTACCAAAGTGGTTCTAACTTGTTGAAAAATACAAAATATATGGAGTAAACAGATGTAAACCATGTCTTTTTAAGATGTCCCAACTAACTCGTTAATTCGTTATGATCCTAATTTATCATACGCCTTCATAAAGTATGTGTCGCGTCAAAAAATATGTAAATGTGTCCACTTTAGGCATCCCAGCTAAATCGTTTTGACCCTAATTTCTCATACTCCTAAACAAAGTATGTGTCACATTAAAAAATAAGAGGGTGTCACCATATGATAACCAAAAGTGTATCTGAAACCAACTTTTAATGCCTCTATCTAAACCAAATATTAGTAGTTAGAGTATGAGGGAGGTGGGAAGTAGACGGTGAAATCTCTACCAGAGGGAAGAGACTGCTATTTTAGGTAATTATGTACTATATATATACATATATTTTGTATATATATATATATATATATTTTGAAGAACTTGAGACTCTTACTTATTTTGAGAACCCATTTTTTTGTAAGAACCTTGAGAACTCTTAAATTATGTATTGAATCACATGTTTTTTTTGTTCATTCACATGTGAAACGTTATAAAAATATATGTTGCAGAAGAAAGTTTTTTTCAAAACCTTATATATACCCGTTTGATCACATGTGAACGAAAACGTGAACATATTCATTCACAAGTTCACAAAAGGCTATTTTAAAGGTTTTTTAAAAAAATTTCTTCTACAACATACTTTTTATATCATTTCACATGTGAATGAAAAAAAAAAACATGTGATCCAATACATAATTTGAGAGTTCTCATGGTTCTTGCAAAAAAAATGTTCTCAAAATAAGGAAAGTCTATGTATATATTATATATATATGGAAAGGTGAATCGAGCTGACTGGGTTACAAGAGCATGGAGAGTTGTCAGACCACAAGGATCGAACACATCACCTTAATTTATGGACAGGGAAAAATTGTTCCGCCTTTTAACCAGATTGGCTTAATACAGTAATAATAATAATAATAATGATCGTAAATAATATAAAGGAATTAAGAGAAATGAATACAGTGGATTTTCCGGCACCGAGATAACCGGTGATGACGGTGACGCCGACCGGTGGAAGATCGTCGACGTTATGAAGAGATTGGGTATGGTTGATTTCGACGGCGAGTGGCGGTGGGTCTTCGTCTTCTTCCTCCCTTTTTGATGTGTTCATCTTGAGAAATTCAGAGTCAGTCAAAACTCAAAACCCTTTTGTGGGGTTTTATGTTTACACCTAGACAAGCTATTTTCATCCGTGTTTCGGGACCATAAAAAGCACAGGGTAACATTTTTTATTTTTTTATTTTTTTATTTATTTTATTTTTTTATTTTTTATTTTTTTATTTTTTTTATTTTTTATTTTATTTTTTTCTGTTTTTCAATTCTTTTATTCTCTTTTTTTTTGTGAGCTACTTTTACTCTGACTAATTGGTATTCTTTTTATTTTTTTATTTTTTTATTTTTTTATTTTTTTATTTTTTTATTTTTTTATTTTTTTATTTTTTTATTTTTTTATTTTTTTATTTTTTTATTTTTTTATTTTTTTATTTTTTTCAATTCTTTTATTCTCTTTTATTTTTTTATTTTTTTATTTTTTTATTTTTTTATTTTTTTATTTTTTTATTTTTTATTATTATTTTTTTATTTTTTTATTTTTTTAATTTTTTTATTTTTTTATTTTTTTATTTTTTTATTTTTTTATTTTTTTATTTTTTTATTTTTTAATATTTTTTTTTTTTGTAAAGTTAGTTTCGATTCAGACGTGCTGGAGGCAATTTTAACCAGCGATTTGCTGGACTTCCAACCCCCTCCTCATGGAAAATACCTTGAGATGAGAAACCCAAGACTCAAACCCGAGACCTTGGGAAAAACTCACATCCGGGTTCCACATAGTGGATTTAGAATATACCGCTAGCCAAATAATATTTCTACCCTACAGCTAAATTCATAATTGATATTTACTTTTTATATTTAATTAAACTTTTCATTTTCTACAACTAATTTATTTAATCTATTGTAATATATATTTTTAATTTTAAACATAATAAAAATCACAAATATGTCTTACACAACATAAACTTAATTATATTTTAACAACGGATTAATGACGGTTTTGTTCACGGCATATATTTATATATTTTAACAACGGATTAATGACGGTTTTGTTCACGGCATATATTTATATATTTTAACAACAAGATTGAAACGGTATTTTCACGAGATATATCAAGGCCAGTTATATATTTTTAATTTTAAACATAATAAAAATCACAAATATGTCTTACACAACATAAACTTAATTATATTTTAACAACGTGATTAATGACGGTTTTGTTCACGGCATATATTTATATATTTTAACAAGAAGATTGACAACGGTATTTTCACGAGATATATCAAGGCCAGTTATATATTTTTAATTTTAAACATAATAAAAATCACAAATATGTCTTACACAACATAAACTTAATTATATTTTAACAACGTGATTAATGACGGTTTTGTTCACGGCATATATTTATATATTTTTAATTTTAAACATAATAAAAATCACAAATATGTCTTACACAACATAAACTTAATTATATTTTAACAACGTGATTAATGACGGTTTTGTTCACGGCATATATTTATATATTTTAACAAGAAGATTGACAACGGTATTTTCACGAGATATATCAAGGCCAGTTATATATTTTTAATTTTAAACATAATAAAAATCACAAATATGTCTTACACAACATAAACTTAATTATATTTTAACAACGTGATTAATGACGGTTTTGTTCACGGCATATATTTATATATTTTTAATTTTAAACATAATAAAAATCACAAATATGTCTTACACAACATAAACTTAATTATATTTTAACAACGGATTAATGACGGTTTTGTTCACTATTTTATATATTTTTAATTTTAAACATAATAAAAATCACAAATATGTCTTACACAACATAAACTTAATTATATTTTAACAACGTGATTAATGACGGTTTTGTTCACGGCATATATTTATATATTTTAACAACGGATTAATGACGGTTTTGTTCACGGCATATATTTATATATTTTAACAACGAAGATTAATGACGGTTTTGTTCAGGGATTTATATATATGTGTGATTAATTTGTATATATTTATGCCTATGATTTTTGAGTTTTGAGTTTGAGTTTGGGTTTTGAGTTTTAGAGAGGTTCATAAATCATGAAAGTATTTATAAAGATATATTTCCAATCTGGAAAAGATGAGGGTGAGGGTATTTTAGAGAAGAATATAGATAAAAGTACGAAAATGCCCTCATGTGCATTGCACATGAGGGGCTTAACGGAGTGTCACTAACGTCCGTTAGGGTGAGGGGTGTTTAATGAAGCAAAAAGTCACCACAGGGTGATGTAATAATAATAAAAAAAATACGGGGGCGAAATTGATAAAATGGCAAACCACAGGGTGATTTAATGAAATTTTCTCTTTTTTTTGTAAAGTTAGTTTCGATTCAGACGTGCTGGAGGCAATTTTAACCAGCGATTTGCTGGACTTCCAACCCCCTCCTCATGGAAAATACCTTGAGATGAGAAACCCAAGACTCAAACCCGAGACCTTGGGAAAAACTCACATCCGGGGCCCACATAGTGGATTTAGAATATACCGCTAGCCAAATAATATTTCTACCCTACAGCTAAATTCATAATTGATATTTACTTTTTATATTTAATTAAACTTTTCATTTTCTACAACTAATTTATTTAATCTATTGTAATATATATTTTTAATTTTAAACATAATAAAAATCACAAATATGTCTTACACAACATAAACTTAATTATATTTTAACAACGTGATTAATGACGGTTTTGTTCACGGCATATATTTATATATTTTAACAAGAAGATTGACAACGGGTATTTTCACGAGATAATCAAGACCAGATTGAGATTCCCTAAAGTTGATCCAACTTTATAGGTAAAGTTGGATCAACTTTAACCATTGGATTAAATCCAATGGTCAAGATTTAAATATCATATTTTAATCTTGACCATTGGATTTAATCCAATGGCTAAAGTTGATCCAACTTTACCTATAAAGTTGGATCAACTTTAGGGAATCCTAATCCATCAAGGCCGCCATATTGTACGGCTTTACCCCATTAATTTAAAATTAAGACACACCTTAACAACTTATTAGTCGGGCTAACGGACTCATTATCGTTAGTGATTGTGGACCTTTGTCATTTTTTAGGGTAAAAGTTGTTTTTAATGTCGGCATTAAAGGGTAGAAGTTTTTGTATTGTTATGTAAAGTTTTTAATGCATATTATGCATTGATGGAGACATGGAGTGTTAAGAGTATCTGATGCTTCATTTATACTTTTTATTTTTATGTTATATTAGATGAATGCTTGTACGATGCGTTAGAGATAGTGGTGGTCGCCTATCGGTGGTGGTGACAACGGGTGTTGATAGTGGCAACGGCCGCGAGTAGTATAGAATATAGATTATTGATGTAAAAGCGAGTGATGTAGTTATCTTAGTAGTTGGGGATAGATTTTGTAAAGTAATTCATTAAGTGTATTTTTGGTATACCATGTTTATAAGTTGTTAGATGTGTTGATTATATAGGGATATAATTGGTTTTTGCGGATGTTTTTAGCTTGAAAAAAGTAGGTAAGATGCTTTATCTAGCATTACTAGAAGGGAATCCACGTAAAACGGTGGCGGCGACTTGCAGTAATAAGTAGTGTAGATTATTGATGTAAAAGTAATTGATGTCCAAAGAAGTAATGTATTATCTTAGGAGTTGATGAGTAAATTATATAATTTATTTCATTAATGGTATTTCTCGTATATCATTTAAGGAGGTGAACAGAGTAGTTTCATTTTGTGTTACCTGGTCTTAAAATGAAAAGTTGATATGCATCATATAGGAGTAAAGATAAAAATCAGACTCATTATCGTTAGTGATTTGTAGGACCTTTGTCATTTTTTAGGTTAAATTTGTTTGTTGATGTAGTCATTCAAGTGTAGAAGTTTTTGTATTTTCAATATGAGGTTTTTAATGTTTGCATATGAAGATGCTTCATTTTTACTTCTCATCTTTATGTTATATTGGTGTCATGTCTCTTTTGTAAAAGAAAATTAAAGTAGCAGCACATTTGAAGTTATTAGTTAAATATAAAAACAAAAAGTTAACTAAATTAATGTTAAATAAATAATGTAACATTTGTGAATTTTGACTTAAATTGACCCGTTAATTTTGTGTACGATCTAATTTAAATAATTTGGTTGATAATATATGATCGAGTTAAATGTGACTTAATTGGTGTTCGTGGTGTTTGTTGTGATCGATTGATCGTTTAAGTTAGTGTTCGAAGCTAGTCGAGGTTTAATTAAACTAGAAATGTGAATTTGGGTAGTCCATGGGTCAACTCAAACCCATGACCCATACCCATTAACCCAACCCTATCCCATCCATTCTTCCACTCATTTCCTCCATACATTCATTTCTCTCAACCTCTCTCCCTCTCACTAACTAAATGCTAGACTATATATCTCTCTCTCTAAATTCTTGAATCATTTATTACATATCAACCTAGATTTGTGCAAGAATAACCATTAATATCATCATCTCTACAACATACCAAAAATTAGAGTTTTAAAGTGCAAGGAATCCTTTTATCTAGCCTATTTTTGGATTTGAGCCTTTGGTGGAAGATTGGTGAGTTAAATTCATCTCAAATTATCATTTTATGTTTATAAACTTGTTTCATAGTCAAATCTTCTGAATTCTTGGTCAAATTCGGGTCAAAAACCATTATGGGTCAAAATTAGGGTTCATGGTGAATAAAGTGGGTCAAAAACCGGATTTGAAATTAAAAAAGGGTTATGAGTCAAGAATATGTAGTGGGTTATGTTGGTTTATGCATATTATGTCCAACAAAGTGTAAATGTGGGTTTCTAGCAACCTAAATCAATTTCTTGGCAAATTAGGGTTTTATATATATATCTAGAAATTTTGGTCAAAGTGAAATTGGATCTTGTTAGATGTCGTGAATCGAATGTAATGAATGAGTTATAGTTAAAAACGTGTTTTCTATGTTCCAACTTGAGTTCCCAGCCTGCCCTAGTCGTCTTGGTGCTCAATTAAGGGTTTTGGGTTAGAATTGGCTTGAATTAGGGTTCTTGACCTGCTGGTGCACGACCTAATTTGTACCCACCGTCTGTTACGCTCGTGATTGGCGTCTCAGACGTTGATGGCTGATGTGTGGCGTCTCTTACGGTCCAATGACCGTAAGAGACGGTGGTCTCCTTGTGTCATTTTACCTTTATGCCACCCAGACGCCGAAATCTCCTGACCTACGATGAGTTTCAAGCCACCAGACGCTGAAAATGGAAGATCTAAGGCACCGTATAAGACGGTGGTGCCCACCGTCTGGGACGCTGGGCCACGTTTGGCTGACCGCCTCCTACGCCATATGCACCGTCCTTTACGCTAGTCAAGACCACCACCACCGTACCAGACGTCACTCTTGGCGTGGCTTACGGTGGTCTCCATGGTCCCATTTCTATTTTATATTTCTAGCTTCCTTTATAACCTTCTTGGATCGGCTAAAGCTTTTATGTAAATCATTCCTTGATTTCTATAATGATGTACACTGGCCTAGAGAGTCATTCAAAGTTGGAAACACTTCTAGGGACGGTGTATCGACTTAACTTATAAATATTACATGTATATTGATAGGTGGTGGACTCGAGGCGAACATTGGACCTACTTAACCTAGCTTAATAACTTTGTTTTAGCTGAACCAAGGTGAGTTCGTAGCCCCTTACATTATATGATTTTTGGGGTGAAAAGTGTACTTTGTGTTGAATTGCTTGTATGATCGTTATATGTTCGTTTATCTATCGAGGTTATATGTTCGGTTATTTATTGAATCGAGGTTTTATGATCGCTTATTTATTGAATCGAGGTTTTGTGATCATTTATTGATCAAATCGAGGTTATACGATCATTTATTGATCAAACCGAGGTTATACGATCATTTATTGATCAAATCAAGGTTATATGATCGTTTTACGATCGAATCGAGGTTATATGTTCGTTTTATGTTCGAATCAAGGTTATATGATATTGATGTGATGAAATCAAGGTTAAACGGTTGATATCCCGACACTTGTTTCTTATTGTCAAAACCTACGAACTCACCAACTTTATGTTGACGCATTTTAGTACACTTTTCAGGTAATCAAGTAAACCAAAGACGTGATGGATGATTGCATGGCATGTGATAGGATTTGGGCTTGGACTTTTGTGGATCCGTGATTCATTGCTCCCGTTTATGGGTTATGCCTAAGATCGTTAGCCATCATTTGATCTATTTTTGTAAACTATTGATGGTGTTGTGCTCCTTGTGCATTATTTGATCCGATACTTGTATTTGAACTTGAATTATGTATGGATTGCCCTAATCCTTGAATGCATTTAGTTGTCTCTACTTAATTTTCATGTCACGCTGAGCTTTTCTTATAATGTCTCATATTTCCACCTTGTTGGGGTGTTACAAATAATTTATTATATATAATTACGTTTAGTATACATACGAGAAACTTTGTTGATTCAATAATGTTCAATATTTTTTATTCTTTATTGTTTTTATGTAAGTTGTCACAAGAGTTTAGAAATTTTGACTTTTGTAGTTGGTTTTTTTAAGGCATATATACTACACACATGCATACATAATAATCAGCATAATATAATTATAATAAGAAATAGTAGAACAATAACAAACTAGACATATAAGAGAATAAAGATTGGGAGAGTTCTTTCATTGATCTCTTTCATATGATACAATGACCATTATTTATAGGCACTAGTAACTTGACAAACATAAATGAGAATGTAAGTTTTGGTAAATGGATAGTCACATTATAATTAAACTACATTTATAACACTCCCCCTTGACTATTCATTTGAACGCATGATGCTGCCTCGTTAAAAACCTTGCAAGTAAAACCCAGTGGGACAAAACCTTGCTAAGGAAAAAAGAGTGCAGCGCGTATTTTCTCTCTTTGATGACAGTTAAGCTCCTTGAGTTGACGCATCGCTATCCCATAAACCACCTTCTTGGATGTACATGTCTAAATTGATTTGGTAAATAGGTCTTCCAAATTTTCGTTGTGATGTATCCATAAATCGAGTGATACGAGTTGCATTATCTTCATACAGATTTGTTGGAGCTTCGTTCTTTCATCATTAGCTGGAGTTATTGCATGGTTAGGAGAAATGGCTTCGATTGTCTATTTTAATGGACGCCATAATTCTGCTGTACGCCGCTTGTAGATATAGATCATTGCAGGGATCAAGCAGATATTCAGGTCTTGTATGACTAAAATAAATATCATTATTTTGATACTTCTGGATCAAGAATCTCTTCGTAGTGTTAAAAAGATATGAACATCCATTTCATATAATATTCATAACATTCCCCTTTTGATGTTCATTCGAAACATTATGCCTCGTTAAAACCTTATTAGATAAAACCAAATGGGACAAAAATCTAATGAAGGAAAAAGAGTACATAATTCATTTGATACGCTCGGGGATGTTGCCTCATTAAAAACCAGGAAAACCCATTGGGACAAAGCCGTGGTTAAGGGAAAAAGAGTGCAACACGTATCTACTCCCCCTCATGATCACATCACTTAAACTTGCTAGTTGGCACAAACTAATACCATGACCAACTTTTTGATCTCATTTTAGCAAATCTCTAGATTCAATAAATATGTTTGATTATCACATGAACAAATTTGCGATATGTTGTTTCTCTGCATGTGGTTCACATATTTAGTTTAAGAATTAAACATAAATCTCAAGTACATACTCGTACTTCATAAGTTAAACTTTACCAAGAACTTCAATTTAAATGATGTATATCTTATCCATAACCAACGAAAAAGTTAATACTTTAAAGACCCTTTTAAATAACATTGGTATCATTATCGAGGGGTCCTTTCAATATTATGTGACTTCATAGCCATGTGCGTCAATTATCCACAAAAAGTATATTTAACAACTTTCTCTTTTAGCTTTTACGATGCACATAGATATCATCCTTAAGATATTCGATTCGTAAGCCAAGACAAACTTGTCTTTTATATTACATTCGTTTTTTATATATTCAATGAACATTAAACACTCCCTCTGAGATCCGTTTATATTCAAATCATCAAACTACATGAAACTTACATCAATTTCAACTTCGGATTTCTTTATAAGTTTCGAACATTTTCATTAAATATATATCATGGCAATTGCAACACATATGCCAGATTTAATCATATAATAATCTCGAGAACTTTCACATATGTTTTAAGTTAACAATGGGTTTTTTCGTGTTGTTAAAGAGTTGAACAATGAAAATAGATGGCGAGTGCCCGATCGAATTGATCTGACCCAGAAATGATACATTGGATTTTTCGAATTACGAGACATGCTTCTTGCATTTTATATCCTTCTTGTAATCTCAACATCAAATGAACTCTATTCATTTCTTTAGACGCGAATTAAGTATCCAATTATACCAGACTTTCAATAAATCAATAGTTGCTTCCACCATATGACATTTCTTGTCCATACTCAATGCAAGATCTATTCAATAATCTATGTGCCATATTTCATTTTCGCATTCAATATTTGAACCCAAACCGGTTTACATCATATAATATTAACTTTCAAGTGCATGGACTTCAAGTCCTAAACTACTAGCATCTTTCTAGTTTTGGCCAAATATCCATATCTTATTTGCATGCATACATTCAAGATCTTCACCATTATTCATAATACATAGCGCTATATTATATACAATCATTCTCGACGTCATTTTTATTTCCTTTTGATTCCACAAATCTCTAGACATGTCACATTTCATTGAGATCTCATTATTTCCAGGTACCCGGGGTTTCTCGAAAACCTTTCATGTCTAGTTTCTCATTATCAATCTCTTATTGGAGTCTTTATACCTCTACTTCGACCATCGTAAATTCATGCTCCTTTTTTTCCGAGGAATTTATTTGGAATCGACTCATGTACATGCTTTAATCATATGTATACTAATTACCAAATGGAGCATTAGCAGCTGGTATATGTGATTTTATCACATTCTTATTGGTCAGTTAACATGGCTGGCAAGTACTAAATTTTGTGAATGAATTATCCCACAAGTTTTAAGTTGATAGTGATTGGTGTGAGGATCTTTGATAATTCATTCTTACTCGGTTCAATTTAAAGCTGCTTTCCATTTTTTCCTAATGTTGGGAACATCTCCCCCTAATGTTGGGAAAACTAAATCATATCAACGAGAAATGTAAGCCATAAACAAATATTACAATGATGGCTTTATTGAATACGTACACCTCTTTCATGTTTTAACTCATACCCAAAGCAGCCATACTAATGTCTCTTTTAACCAGACAGTTTCGAACTGAATCAGAGCTTATACACTTCCAAGACACATCTATTTTTCCAACATCATTTCCAACATTCTTTGAAGTCTCATCTTTGTGCATTGTGGTAGAGCAATTGAATCATATATTGCATATTCAAAACTCTTATGAGGAGGAAACACAAATTCTTGGCATGATGTGAATTCAAGTTATTGCATGTTAAATAATAACATGGCCCCAATCTATAGTCATTCATTTGCTCTCAATAATCATTATTGCCAATACAAAAAGGAACATGCTCATAATCTTACAAGACGAGCAATTAATTACGCAAACTTAATGTTGCGACTTTGGTGACTCATTTAGACGATGCATCGATTTAAAACACTAAATGGTCTTTTGGACGATGTATAGGCCTATTTACATCTCCTTTGTATTTGTTCCATAAAACTAAGAGATTAAATCTCTATTTTAGTTGGCAAAATATACTTTCGTATAGAGCAAATGAATACAATCCAAATAATCAATTTGAAGAATCTCGTTGTTCTTCTACATATTTTCGCATCATTATTGATTCGGATGGTCAAACCGGTCATGCCAATGAAATAATCAACGTTTAATTTGTTTCTCATGATAAATTTATAATAGCTCCTTAGTGCCTTGCAATAATTTGACATACTTTAATATGATGTTGCAGTCGCCTATAGTTTATATAAGTGAGCATACAATTTAAATTACACATAATTATAATTGGTTAATTTTCAAAATATAAACAAATAAACCACGTCTAAGCCATGTTCATTACATCGACGATAATTTGCATAAATATTAATTGTGATTTGCTCAACCATAATCTAATATCAGTTCACAAGAAATCACATTATCATGCATAGATAATCATGAGATCGATTACAAAGTACTCCGTAGTTTTGTAACTTAATCTCATTCATCAATTAATTTTTTTTTTTAACAACCTTTAATGAGTAAATCACATCTTTTACATTATCCAAGTAATTACCGACTTTACCCTTTGTTGGTCTAGGATATAGTATTTGCTTTTGTTTAATGACCATGATCCTTTTATATGCTTTAACTATCTATATCATGATGCGTTTAGCTCTTTAGATCAAACTATTCTACATTCAAGATTAGAATTATAGTATCATATAAGTATAGTATGCAAATCATATATGACCATATTATAAGGTTTTTACACATAGATACTTGGCAAATAGTATAATGGTAGCTTAACTTTACGTAGATAGTTTATGCTAAAACTTAAATCATCTAGCTAATCTTTAAGATATTATTATTGATCTTCAATTTCGGTGACAAAATCTTCAAAATAATGAACCGAATGTGAGCTACCAAAACCTAACCTTAAGATTTTGAAATGGTTGTAAACATGCGACCTTAAATGTAAATCAATTCAAATGAGTATTTAGTATATTCAAATAAAATTGAACCATAATTATATTTGGTGCACACTACATAGTATATTAAACAAAATTTATGAGAGGTAAATGACTTAACAAAATTTTCATCCGATTCATTACTAAAATTATTAAAATTTGGAACTCAAAAACTTTTCTTTCAAAAATTAGAAATGGGGAAAAAACTTTAAACATTCACCAAGCAAGCCAACATCATCAATTAATCTCAAAACTTAGTACAATGTAATATTAAACCCCACAGACTTAAGGCGACTTATCATGTCTCGAAAGTATTTATCCTTATAATGTAATATATAATATAATGCAATGCAATTAGAGAGTGTGCGCATGAAATCCACGTCATTATCACAATTAACACAAGTAAGACCTATAGTATGACATGACAATAAAGAAATAGCGTTTAAAGAAATAACAATTCGTTCAAGTAGTCCAAACCACAAGATCAAATGATACATGATTCCAAATAACATATAAGGTATAAGACAACTTATATAAATTTTAGAATGGTGACATATGCAACATTGGCATATATCATAATCAAGCCTTTTCTTTGATATGTCAAATACTTGTCATATTTTCAAACGTAAGAAAAATAACCAATAGTATGTATCATAAACATTTAGATTGACATCTAATAAATTTAGTCGAAGCTAAGATTAATATATAAAGGATACATAGCTTGAATGATAGTTTAAAACAATTTTATAAAATCAATCTGAAGAATATCAACAGTTATACACTTTCTGAAATCAATGTGGTTATTGAAATTAATCTAATTAGTACAAATCGAAAACAATAAATAATAAAAGCTTTATGTCATGGTTCAACAATGAAACATAGTTGTTTGTATTAAAACATTAAACATAAATTTATGATCAAGGTTATATAGAAAACATCACTACCTTTTTTTTCTTCGAACGGTAAGGCTACAGATATGGGCCTTTTATCATCTTTTATCATATTTAATTAGTAAACTATCAGATTATATATTTTGTAGTTTTAACAAGACTTTTATGTCATATATTATACTTTTATAATATGAATTCCAAAATAAATACACATTATTGATTCAGAAAGCCATAAATACGTTTTCAAAATATAAACAAATAAACCACGTCTAAGCCATGTTCATTACATCGACGATAATTTGCATAAATATTAATTGTGATTTGCTCAACCATAATCTAATATCAGTCACAAGAAATCACATTATCAAATGATACATGATTCCAAATAACATATAAGGTATAAGACAACTTATATAAATTTTAGAATGGTGACATATGCAACATTGGCATATATCATAATCAAGCCTTTTCTTTGATATGTCAAATACTTGTCATATTTTCAAACGTAAGAAAAATAACCAATAGTATGTATCATAAACATTTAGATTGACATCTAATAAATTTAGTCGAAGCTAAGATTAATATATAAAGGATACATAGCTTGAATGATAGTTTAAAACAATTTTATAAAATCAATCTGAAGAATATCAACAGTTATACACTTTCTGAAATCAATGTGGTTATTGAAATTAATCTAATTAGTACAAATCGAAAACAATAAATAATAAAAGCTTTATGTCATGGTTCAACAATGAAACATAGTTGTTTGTATTAAAACATTAAACATAAATTTATGATCAAGGTTATATAGAAAACATCACTACCTTTTTTTTCTTCGAACGGTAAGGCTACAGATATGGGCCTTTTATCATCTTTTATCATATTTAATTAGTAAACTATCAGATTATATATTTTGTAGTTTTAACAAGACTTTTATGTCATATATTATACTTGTATAATATGAATTCCAAAATAAATACACATTATTGATTCAGAAATCCATAAATACGCTGTTTGTCATATAAACATAAAATCAAAGTTAAGAAATATTTGTTTGGAGCAATTAACTATGTCACAAAACAATTGATACATCATTAATTAAAAATAATTCTAAATTCATCTAGACTCATTAGATAAGGATGACTACTACAACAAATTGCTAGTTACATAAGCTACATGACTACATGTTTAAGTCGGTGTAATCAAATTATAAAATTCACCATAAGGAAATAACAAGAATAAGAAAATATAGAGACGGATATTCATGGCTGGACAAAACCAAACTAAATATCATGTAACCAAAGCTTAAGAGTTGTACCTTAATCAGCAAGCGGCAACAATAGATCCTAGTTTTACTGTCATACTGATATTGTCACATGTGTTTCATTATGACAAACCTTTTTTCTTCTCATAATCAGGTGTTCGAAACCACTAACTCAAAATTAGTGAATCAATAATCAAAATCGTTGATAATAACAATGACCACTAAGTAAATGACTAGATCATCGTGCTGATAACGTGTTGTAAAACAACGACCTAATAGCATAATATAATTATAATAAGAAATAGTAGAACAATAACAAACTAGACATATAAGAGAATAAAGATTGGGAGAGTTCTTTCATTGATCTCTTTCATATGATACAATGACCATTATTTATAGGCACTAGTAACTTGACAAACATAAATGAGAATGTAAGTTTTGGTAAATGGATAGTCACATTATAATTAAACTACATTTATAACACAAGTTTATTTTTATCTATTATATGAGATTTGGACGACAACTTTATACATACCACCAGATCTAAAAGTCTAGTTGATTGGTTTAGGTTTTAGTAACTGTTACATTGTCTTTTATACATACCACAAGCACTATTAAAAGTCTAGTTGATTGTTTTTAGGTCTTAGTAACTGTTACATTGTCTTTTATCTAATGAAAGTTAATTTTACTTTTAGAAAAGATGTCAACAAATCACTCTATTTCTAATTTTCGTTTCATCGAACAAATGATTTGCAATGTCATCAATCACTTTATCCAAAAGTCACAATAATATATTTTCACATATGTATTCAACGATAGTGAATCACGACAATTATAAAACACTTTTGTTTACATGTGTAAGTTGTATATAACTTACACATACAACTTACACATGTGTAAGTCGTGGTGGCGGTGGTCGCCGTCGCCGGAGGATCATGGTGGTGGTCGGAGATGATCATGGTGGTGGTCGGAAATGATGATGATGATGTGTAAGTTACAATTTACACATGGTCCTAATGGTTCTAAAATAAGGAGTGGTCCTAAAATAACTTCCCCTACCACCAGATCTAAAAGTCTAGTTGATTGTTTTTAGGTCTTAGTAACTGTTACATTGTCTTTTATCTAATGAAAGTTAATTTTACTTCGAAAAAGATGTCAACAAATCACTCTATTTCTAATTTTCGTTTCATCGAACAAATGATTTGCAATGTCATCAATCACTTTATCCAAAAGTCACAATAATATATTTTCACATATGTATTCAACGATAGTGAATCACGACAATTATAAAACACTTTCGTTTTGCGCAATTGTCTTGCAAAATATATTACATTTATTTAAAGCAAGCAAGATGTGAAGTGTGAGCATTCTAAAGGTTATCACCACACTAGGCCCATATGATGTCAAAGTCGTTCCTTTCTCTTTCTTTAAGTTTGTTATTTTTATGGATAAATCTACAAAATAGATTTTAGCCATGATATTAACTGATTTCTAAAATAGGGGTCAATTCAAGTGTGATTTTTCCTTTCTCTAGAGGAGTCAAAAGTGACCTTAAATGCACCATGAAAGATGTATACTTATAATATGTTCAATATCAACTATTCTCAATATTGGTATGAACAAAGTGTGAAAGATGCAAGATGTAGATTAATATTATCATGGTGACGTGATACACATTTGGTATTTGTTTTCAAAGAGATTTCAGCCAAAACAAACCGATTGGAGTATCAGTGAATGTTTTTACTACGTGTGAACTTAATATAATAGTTGCTTATGTGCAGAGGTGGTATCAGAAAAAAATTTGAGAGTGTGCAAAATTAAAAAAATTCATGAAAAAAAATTCTAAAAGCGGACAAAATGTTAAAAACCTATAATAAAATTTAAAAATATATGAAAAATTTAAAAATAAATGACAAAATTTAAATTTTAGGAGGAGCATTGACCCCCTTTGCCCCCCTTTTAGTACTGCCACTGCTTATGTGGTGTAAGAAACGAAAGATACATAGTTAAAATATTTCGGTCTTCAATTTATAATGTTCATTTGTAATTTTAGTTGACTTTATTTCTTTTTGGTTTGTCAAACCCCTTATTACATCTTGTAACATGGGGTACTCATTTAAGTGTGACTAATTGAGACGGAACATTGTACAAGTTTATTTTGGTAATATATGTTGTCTGCATTTTCCAAAAAATTAATTGTACATGTCATTTTATGTAGTCGTGAATAACAAAATCTTGTCACAAGATTCAATATTTTGGTTAAATTGTCCCGTGTTGTGTTAGTGAACTTTATTATAAAACCTCAATGTCATTTTCTAGCCTCGTTGTCATAACATTGTAATAAAATTTTATTAACAAAATGATACCGTATATATCATTCTAAATGATCCGTACACTCATCTATCCGTTCGGCTAATACGGTAATACCATAACTATGTCACAAACAAGCAATGACGATAAACTAGATGCATGGTTAGGTACTTAGGGATATAATCAAGCAACACATTGTCGAAAAGCAATAAGAATATAATATTGAACTTTAAGATTTTTGTCTTTGGATATTATTAACAATGAAAGCCCTTGTTATTAATTCGTTGGAAATTACGTGAGTATCGTTGGATTTATCTTTTAAGTTTCTTATCCAAGAATAAAATTGTTTACATGTCATCTTCGAATTTTCATTACAAGCAATACAATACAGTGGTCGGTATAATACAGAGTGGGAGCAAATCATTGCAATATCGATCAAAGATTGACTAATATCCTGATTTACTTCACCCTGTCCTTATCGGTCCATCTTTTTTACTATTTTTTTCATTCTATTTTATAGATAAGTAGTTAACAAGTTGTTAACAACATCATGGTAAATGATATATCCCCTAATTACTTTATAGATATGTTAATACGCATATTATCATCATTATAGATATGATTGTGGTGTAGATTGTAGAACTTTGGGGGGATAAATGGATAATTAACAACTTCTTATCCATTTCAAAACACATACAACATTTTCGTTTAGTGGATTGTTAAGGAAGTGTATAGTAGCATTATCTTATTAGCGATTAGTGATGTAGCTTTAGTTTTGTCTTTGTGTTTATTGAAACATTATAGGGCATATTGTGGGAAAAATAGGCAATTAATTTTTTAAATAAGACAATAATTAACTTTAACTAATCTAAATTAGAGGGTACACCCAATGTGATGACAGTGACGGCGGTCGGTGCCGGGAAACGGGTTGCGATGGCGGTTGTAGTGGCGGCGGTGGTTACGGTATAGGTGTGATTATTATTAATGTAAATATAATTGATATAAAATGGGATAATGTAGTTATTGTAAAGGTTGATGGATGTATGTCATAATTAATTTATTTTAAAATGTTATATGTATATTATGTGGAGACGTTTAAATTAATGAATAAAAAAATGAAGAATTTGGAGATATAAACACTATAGTATATATCTTATAATATAATATAAATAAGACTGGATAAACAAAACTGTAATACTCTGATAACATAAACATAACAACATATATATGATTTTATCATATATGTATAAAATAATATTAATTATATTAATGTCACTCGATCACATGGTATGGAAAGGAATGGTATAGTATATTTGAAAAAATGTTCAAAAAAAAAAAGTATTGAAAAAAGGGTGTGAAAATAAGACTTGATAGTGTTCCAACATATACACACATACATACATACATTCCATCCAGCCAGGCAGACACAGCACCTCTATTGGTTTGGACGTTTGGTATAAAAACCCCCCCACACAAAAAAAAAACTTCAGTGGAAAACACACAACACAAACAAATAACATTACAAAAAAAAAAAAAAAAAAAAAAAAAAACAAACTTTTATTACTTAATACGGAGTATATGATAGATTTTGCTATTCATTAACACGCACTAAATGTTACACAACAGTCATTAAAATTCCGAGTGATTAAGTTTCAACCGACATATGCAAACTTTATTCATAGTGGGTCATGTTCGTTTTATGTTTGAACTTTGAAATGGTAAAATACTACACATTTTAAGATTACACTTTTCCAGTTTCCTTGCATTTCAAACTTTACTGGAAAATTAATAACCTTTTATCTATACTTCTATAATACTCATTTATAAAAATTATCACACCCCCCATTTTTAATAATTAACACTTTAAGTCCTTATTTTCTAAAAATCTCTACTATCACAATTATATCAACCTACACCACTTAACACCGCCACCACCACCAATAGTACCATCACCGAGACCACGAGACCGCCTTCCCCGCCACCGCATTGCGCGGGTACCATGATCGTATGCATAAAAATATACTGTATATTAAAAATCACTCCTCCTGAATTTTCTTACAACAAAATACGAATTTTAATGACCGTCGAATTAATACTTAGGGTAGGGGGAGCGCCTCGCCACCCCTCCCCCCCCCTCCCCTCCCCTAATGCTAGGAATGCCTCACCACCCCTCCCCTCCCCTCCCCTCCCCACCCTCCCCTCCCCTCCCCTCCCCTCCCCTCCCCTCCCCTCCCCTCCCCTCCCCTCCCCTCCCCTCCCCTCCCCTCCCCTCCCCTCCCCTCCCCTCCCCTCCCCTCCCCTCCCCTCCCCTCCCCTCCCCTCCCCTCCCCTCCCCTCCCCTCCCCTCCCCTCCCCTCCCCTCCCCTCCCCTCCCCTCCCCTCCCCTCCCCTCCCCTCCCCTCCCCTCCCCTCCCCTCCCCTCCCCTCCCCTCCCCTCCCCTCCCCTCCCCTCCCCTCCCCTCCCCTCCCCTCCCCTCCCCTCCCCTCCCCTCCCCTCCCCTCCCCTCCCCTCCCCTCCCCTCCCCTCCCCTCCCCTCCCCTCCCCTCCCCTCCCCTCCCCTCCCCTCCCCTCCCCTCCCCTCCCCTCCCCTCCCCTCCCCTCCCCTCCCCTCCCCTCCCCTCCCCTCCCCTCCCCTCCCCTCCCCTCCCCTCCCCTCCCCTCCCCTCCCCTCCCCTCCCCTCCCCTCCCCTCCCCTCCCCTCCCCTCCCCTCCCCTCCCCTCCCCTCCCCTCCCCTCCCCTCCCCTCCCCTCCCCTCCCCTCCCCTCCCCTCCCCTCCCCTCCCCTCCCCTCCCCTCCCCTCCCCTCCCCTCCCCTCCCCTCCCCTCCCCTCCCCTCCCCTCCCCTCCCCTCCCCTCCCCTCCCCTCCCCGATTTTGCTTCTCCTCCCCTCCCCTCCCCTGCTTCCCTCCCCTCCCCTCCCCTCCCCTCCCCTCCCCACCCCTCCCCTCCCCTCTCCACCCTTTTCAATTTAATTTATTTTCTATTTATTTTTAATAACTAAAATTTTTATTTAATAAATTAAAACTAATACAATATTAAATAAAACAACAAAATAAAACACCAAACTACAATCTTAAACAAAATAAAACACAATACATAAATAAACTAGCGATCGATGCCCGGGATGAATGTGCGATGAATATGGTCAATGAGATCCATCATCTTCGTGAACGTTTGAGTCCTGTATCTCTGCTAGTCGAGCATCTGATGACTGTGGCGCAACCGGGGGATCTGAAATATAATCAGGACATAATGCGTGGTCCTCGTCTTTTAAAATCATGTTGTGAAGAATATAACACGCATACATGATCTTACGGATGGGGAGTTCATCCATTTGTCGTGCCGGTTCTCTAAGTATTTTAATTTTTTTTTTGATAATACCAAAAGCTCGCTCCACATCTTTCCTTGCAGCCTCCTGTGCCTTAGCAAATCGAATCCTTTTCTCACCGGTTGGATGAGGAATCGTTTTCACAAACATCGCATATCTTGGGTAGATCCCATCCACGAGAAAATACGGGTATTTATATTCGGTTCCATTTACAGTGAAAGGAACCACCGGTGCTGTGCCGTCTTCAAAGCCATTGAACAAAGGAGATTGGTTCAACACATTAATGTCGTTGTTTGAACCGGCAACACCAAAGTATGCGTGCCAAATCCAACAATCCTGTGACGCCACTGCTTCAAGCGATATCGTCGGCCCGTGATGGTCACCTCGCGTGTACTGGCCACGCCAAGCCACTGGACAATTATCCCAAGCCCAGTGTGTACAATCAAGACTCCCTATATACACATTTATTAAACCGAAAGTATTAACTAAACTACGTAATATATATATACACATTATTAAACCGAAAGTATACATAACCGTATATAAGTAAATATATACCTAACATGCCGGGAAAACCATGATAAGACGCATGATGATCAAAAATGCGTTAGCATATCATTACGCGTTGGCCTATGCAAATATTCATGCCGGTATAACCTAATGACTCCATCACAAAAAGCATTAAGGGTGTCACGTGACGATCTTTCCGACATATTTAAGTAATCATCTAAACTGTCGGAATTACTACTGTATGCTAACTGGCGAACGACAGATGTGCATCTCTGTAAAGCCGAGAACCCCATTTTCCCACGACCGTCGACCCTCCTTTGAAAATATTCAAAATTGCTTTCCAAATCTGTAGCTATCTTCACAAACAACCGTCTACTCATCCGAAACCGTGTTCTAAAAAAAACCTCATCAAATTTCGGTTCCTCGGCAAAGTAATCTCTAACAAGACGGTCGTGCGACTCAATACGATTGTCTCTGTTTGTATACTTTCTTGAAGAGGAGGCAGTATCGCGGACATCTTGTTCAATCGCATAATGCGCCATTGTGAAGAGATTAATATATCGTTCCGTCTCGTCCGATGAACTCGAGTCCGATTGCATATTTGGGGGTGTTGGGCCGTTTTCCGAAAATATAGGATTGTTGAAGAAAGGGTTCATGATTGTTGTTTGATAAAATATATGTGTATATATGATAATATATGTGTGTGTATTGTGCTGTGTTTGAAGGGAAAAAAAAGAAGCACAGAATGTGCGAACAAAGAAGAAAAGAGAAAGAAGAAAGAAAAGAGAAGGAGCCGTTGCATGTGGGTCCTGTGATTTCATTTTATTTTTTTTTATTTCCCAACGGTCGAATCAATAGGCAGTGAAATCGGCACGGTGGTCACCAAAACGCTCCCCACCCTACCGGTACCGGGGGGTCGGCGCGGTGTTCCAACCGGTACCGGATAGGTACCCCTCCCCTCCCCAGGGCGCTCGGTCCACTCTTACTAACAACCCTTAGGTTATCATTAACATCAACCAACTTCAAATATCCGTATGTAATATAATACATATTTTGTTATTTATATTCCCTAAGTTGGTTACATTACTTAAATTATATTTTGTATTTATATAATTAACTCATTGAGTGTATTATAAAAAAGTACTTAACTCTTTTTTAAAATATAATTATGAAAATCCTAAAAATGTCTTAAAAAAACAAATAGACTTTTTCATAATTTAAAATGCCCATAAATAATTTTTTAATTGATTTTTCTTTTTATTTGTAAAAAGATTAATGTAACAAAGTACGTTATATTTTTAACTATTAAACCACCTACACGAACGACCATAAAAAGTCATCGGATACCACTAATATAAAAATTTTTCCTTTGCACAGGCACTATGCTACTTAACCAAAAATCCATATATGTAAGTATTAATTGTTTGGTTTTCTTAAAAAAAAAAAAAGGGTAATGGAGGGAACCTTAGCCCCGGTACCACAATTGGATACCCATCGACTCACCCCGTATGAGCCATATGATGTCGGTAAAATACCTCCATCCTAATCCCCACATGATCTGAGCACCCCGAAGGATCGAACCCGCGTATTTAAACTTTACATGTGGGTCTAGGCTTCATTGGTAACTGGCATATAGGTTTTCTTAACTATACACGAGTATATAGCTATTATGACCGTGATTAAGCTAAATAGATATGAATAAATGAACATTAGTTAAACCCTGATATTATAGTTTTTCGATACTTAATTTCTATATTATGATGAAGAATTAATAGAGATGTAATCTTACTACCACTTGTTCAATATTCAGATATTCAAACTAGCAAGTTTAACTCTATCTTCTTAAAGCTAGGCTACGGTTAGTAAACTACACTATTACGTAATATTGTAATAAAAGTTTTTGTAATACAGATTAACTAAAGAAAAATATTAAATACAGATCGAAGGACGGCAATTAACGTGCATAAAAAAACTATATCTTCCATGTCAAAAGCTCACCCGAGAATTTTATGGTAAATGTACAACAATTTTATGCAAGATCTTTAATTAAATAAAGAAATGTAAGGAAAGTATTCCACATTCCAGGATTACTAATATCACAATGATTGAATTGGATATACCTGTAAAAAAATATGGATAAAATTGGCTATGATATAATTTTCTTTTGTAAAAAGTGAGATTAATTAATACTAATTTTATAATTAATTATCACTTTTATAATGTAGTGTATATCTATATTGTTTGTGTCACGTAAGGTTCATGTTAAAAACATTCACATATGAACATAAGTAAAATTAGTTATAACTTGATATGTTCAATTCATATGTGCACGAATTAGTTCACATATACTATTCCCATATGAAAATCAAATTATAACTTAAAGGTTCTCATGTTCTTTCAATTCAAATGGCTCTCATATGAATCTTTTGTTGTTTATGTCTATATAAGAATAGTAATTAAGTTTATCTGTTTAGCATTAAGCATGGTTCTCAAAACCTATTTATAAAGGATTTTGTCAACTATGATCCTTAATGGTTGTCTTTAATATAAAAATGTTGTACATGAAAATAATCATATATCAAAAAGTAATGATCAACCTCCATATACAATTTACAGTAGTATTTTTCTGTGTGTCGACAATAACAGATATTTGTCAAAAAAACATGATGTAGTATTTTGCCATTGCGGTTATCCAATATGACGAAGAGGGCCCATGCGTTTCTGTTTTCTTGTTACATGTTTTCTAACTACCTAAAAATGGACATTTGTACATACATATATATCATCATCTAGCATACCAAAATCGTTTGTCAGTCTGTGACTTTAACTATCGATAAAGGCTAACCATTAAATTTGTTTATTAAAAAGTGGCCATCGATTACTACCATTTAATCCAAAAATTTTTCCATTCTGAAATGTCTATAAAAAAAGTATGTTTTTTGTTACCACTCCTACTGGTTGCCCAATTGGAAAATAACGCCAAATCAAAGTGTTTTAATATCTTAATCCATCAATGATTAAATGTTTATCTCCATTTATTTAGTACTTTTAAACTTACTCTAATTAATCTTAATTAATTATCATTAGGGTTGCCAAATGTTGCCCTTAGGATGTCGTTAAGATACATAATATAGTTGTATACTTACCATAAAATTTAAGGGTGAGCTTTTGATATGGAAAAGACAATTTTTTTATGCCCTTAGGAATTGAACATTTTCTTATTATTATATATTTTTTTAATGGTAAACTATCTTATTCCGACTCGTACACTAGCCACTCTGGAATTAACAACCCTTTCACCCACCCCCACAAAACTCTTAGGATTTATATATGGATGGACAAACTAACAACTATCTAAGTGATGTGAAAATTTATAGAATTTAGGAAGAGAAGAAATTGGGAGAGTAATTTGTTATTTCATTGATTAATTGAAAAATGATTACAAATACACATTATATATACAAGGAATCGGAAATCTGTATCTATACTATATCTAATCATTTAACCGCTTAAATATAAATTTGAATAATAACTAATTTCCTAACAACCTCTTAATATTTACACTTCTGGTCCCTCTAGTTTCTAATCTTTATAAATCACTACTTAACTTCTATACACCCCCCTCAAGTTGGAACCTCTTGAAGACCCAACTTGTTGCTCAAAAACGAATGATGTGAAGACCCCAAAGCTTTAGTCATGATGTCTGCCAACTGCAAATGTGTGGGAATATATGCAGTTTGCAGAAAACCCTCTTGTACCTTGTCTCTTGTAAAATGACAATCAATGTCTAAATGCTTAGTTCTGTCATGGTAGCATGGATTGGCAGCTATTTGTTGAGCTGCTTTATTATCACAAAACAGAGTCAAAGGAACCTTAACTGGAATGTGTAAATCCTTCAACAAGTAAGTGAGCCACACCAATTCACAAGTAGTGGCTGCCATACTCCTATACTCTGCTTCTGTGGATGATCTTGAAACAGTTGCTTGTTTCTTGGTCTTCCAAGAGACTAATGCATGTCCTAAGAAAATGCAATAGCCAGTGAGTGATCTTCTTGTCATCAAACAAGAAGCCCAGTCTGCATCACTAAATCCTGTGACCTTTAATTACTGCTGTACAAGGTAGAATAAACCCTTTGAAATGGTTCCTTTCAAATACCTCAACAAGTGAATAGCAGCCTGCATATGAGGTTCTCTTGGTGCAGATACAAATTGACTCAAATGTTGTACAGCATATGATATATCTGGTCTAGTCATTGATAGATATAACAATCTTCCAATCAACCTCCTATAAGAATCTGGTTCTGACAATAATTGGCCTTTATCAAGAGACAATTTGCCATATGTGGGCAAAGGAAAACCAACTGGTTTAGCAGCAGTTAAACCTGCATCCTTAAGAAGGTCTAAGGTATACTTTCTTTGATTAAGATAAGTCCCTGATCCATCTCTGCACAATTCTATGCCAAGAAAGTACCTTGCCAAACCAAGATCCTTGATAGTGAATTTTCTATCCAAAGCTAATTTGACCTTTTTAATTTCACTATCATCATTTCCTGTGACAATTATGTCATCAACATATACCAAAATAGAAGTAAACAAGTCCCCCTTGGCTTTGACAAACAAAGAATAATCATGCTTGGACTGTTCAAAGCCTAATGAAGTAAGAAATTTAGTCAGCTCAATATTCCATTGCCTAGAAGCCTGTTTCAGGCCATACAAGGACTTATTTAATTTGCAGACTTGATTTGGCAATGCTTTATGATAACCTTCAGGTGGCAACATATAAATTTCCTCATCAACAAATCCATGAAGGAAAGCATTATTTACATCAAGTTGATGTAAAGGCCATTCTTTAGCAGTAGCAATGGCTATCAATACTCTCACAGTAGCTGCCTTTGCAACAGGAGAAAAGGTGTGTTTGTAATATGTTCCTGCTTGTTGGTTAAAACCTTTAATAACCAACCTTGCCTTAAGCCTTTCAACTGTACCATCTGGTAAGTATTTTGTCTTATAAACCCATTTTGAAGAAATTGCCTTATGATTAGGAGGCAAAGTAGTCAAACTCCAAGTATTGTTTTGTTCCAAAGCTAATAATTCTTTGTCCATGGCCTCCACCCAACCTTTATCCTGAACAGCCTGAGCATAAGTTGAAGGCTCAAAGGTGCTTAGAACATTTGCTAATGAGGCCACATAATCTGGGGGATACTGCTCAAATTCCTCATTCTTGAATATTGGATAAACAGGGGAAGCTTTAGAAGACTCATGAATTACCATAGAAGCAATAGAATTTTTGCCCTTAGGAACAACAAAATCTTGCAGCCATTTTGGTGGAGCTGCATTTCTAGTAGACTTTCTAACAAAACTATGGGTATTTGAAGTAGATGGTGCAGAATTAGAGTCATTTCTATCAGGAACAGATTGACCTATATTAGGTAAAACCTCACCAGAATCATTATTATGAGTTGGAATCTCACTTGGAATTTCATTAGTGGGCAGCCTATTTTCTTCATCCTCCAAAATGACAGGACCATTGGGGAAAAGAGATTTTTGTTGAACAGTTGTATGTGAAGAATTTTCCTTAAAAGGGAATTGTGTTTCCTTAAAAATCACATCCCTACTGTGAAAGAGTTCCTTTGTAGAAAGATTATATAGAATATACCCTTTCTGTCCAGGTGGATATCTTAAAAATACACACTTAATTCCTCTTGGCTCAAATTTGTCTTTATAAGGCTTTGTCACAGCAGCATAACATAAACATCCAAAAACCCTCAAATTATCATAAGTAGGTAGACACTTATGAAGAATCTCATAAGGTGTCTTCCAGTTCAGAATTTTCATAGGCATCTTATTAATTAGGTAAGTAGCAGTTAAAACACAATGCCCCCAAAATTGTTTAGGCAAGCCTGCAGTCAACCTTAAAGCCCTAGCAGTGTCAAGTAGGTGCCTATGCTTTCTTTCAACCACTGCATTCTGTTGAGGTGTGTAAACCATGGATTTTTGATGTAAAATCCCTTGAGACCTCAAATAGACCATACACTCATTATTAACTATTTCAGAACCATTATCAGACCTTATATATTTGGGTTTGGTTTTGAAATGATTTTGAACATAAGAAATGAAACTCTGAAGAACAGATGAGACTTGGTCTTTGGTATGCAAGAGATAGGTCCAAGTACTTCTAGTGAAATCATCAACAATGGTTAAGAAGTAATGAGCTCCATTTAGAGCAGAAATCTTGTATGGACCCCATAGATCAACATGAATGAGTTCAAAAGGATTATTAGTCCTAGAATGACTAACAGGAAAAGGCAGTCTATGTTGTTTGGATAAAACACAGGTTTCACAGAAAAAATTGGAGATATTAACATTTTTGTATTCATCAATATGAATCAATTTGGATACAGATGTATGACCAAGTCTATGATGAAACAAAGAAGCATCAATATGCTTACAAGTATTATTCAAGACTTTATTTACAAAAGAAGCAACAACAACTGAAAAGGAAGCAAGAGCAGAAGGAGATTGCCCTTTGCAAACATAGAGATTTTTGGTGCCTCTTCCAACAGCTACAACCTTTTTAGTTGTAAGGTCCTGAAAAGCAAACCAGGACCCACCAAAAATAGCAATAAGGGGTCTGGAATTTAAGAGTCTACCAATAGACAACAAATTGATTTGGAAATCAGGAACATAGAGAACATTAGTCAAGGTCAGGAAGGAATTGATTTTGACCTTGCCAATTTTAGTAACAAGCTTATAAGAACCATCAGGCAGTTTAACTTTTATGGGAAATTTAAGGTCAATAATGTCATGAAATAGTTCTAAATGAGGTGACATATGGTCTGTGGCACCAGTATCATTAACCCAATCCTTCTTAAAATCAATCTCTACAATAGAAACCAATGCTTGTAATCTGGCATGAAAGGACATACCTGCATGTGGTTGACCAATTTTACCACAATCAGCATTCTGTCCCATAAGCACATGATTTCCTTTCAACATCTTCATCATTTCATTACACACAGCAGCCACCAATTTTTGATCAAGTTCAGACTTATGATCACTATTAATCTCATTTTCATAATCCATGTCAAAAGGAGAATCCCTCTGAATAATTTCACCAAGATTGGTGCTAATCTGAGCAGCCATTCTTCCTCCCTTTTTTTTATACCTTTTTTCCCTTATACCAATCAGGATATCCCAATCTCTCAAAGCATTGTTCATACACATGACCAGTTTGTTTGCAATGAGTACAATAAGGTTTTTCTCCCCTATTATCATTAGACACATATTTCTTGAAATTCTGATTTTCTCTGTTTGTATTATTGGCAAAAAATGCAGTGTGATCAGGGGTGCTATGAGTAACCTGTTTTTGTTTCTCTACTTGTTGGACTATGTAGTATGCCTTATTGATGGTTGGGAGTGGATCCATAGACAAGATTTGATTCCTAACAGACTCATAGTCATCATTAAGCTTCATAAGGAATTGCATCAACCTAGACCTACTCTCAATTTCAGCATACTTATCCATTATCTTACAAGTACACTCTCCCATTTTTCCACAAGTACAAATAGGAATCCCATTCAAGCTATGCAACTCATCCCAAAATTTCTTCATTTTGTTATAGTAAGCAGCAATAGACATATTACCTTGGGTAACTCTGCTCAATTCTCTTTCAGTTTGAAATATGAGAGGTCCATTACTTTGACCATATCTCTCTGCAATTTCTTTCCACAACTCCTTAGCAGATTGAGCATATAGAAATGCTTCAGATAATTCTGCTGTCATAGAGTTCAGCAACCAACATGTAACCATGTAATCACATCTAGTCCATCTTCCATAGTCTGCATGAGTAGCATCTGGTTTGGTTACAGTTCCATCAATGAACCCTATCTTCAATTTGGCTCCAAGAGCCATTTTCACTGTGCGACTCCATCCAAGAAAATTGGTTCCATTAAAAGGAGTGTTGGTGAGAACCATTCCTGGATGATCAGAATTAGCAAGATGCAGCGGATCATTGACTAAGACATCAGCAGTAGCAGCCATGAATGATTTGTGAATTTTTTTTTGAATATTATGAATATAAAAGTAATTTTGTTCGAATTGAAACCCTAGATTCAATTCAAGAACAAGGAATGGAATAAAATTGGGGAAAACCGCCTAAAGATCGGAAGAAAGACGAATCGATCAAGCTATGAACTTCAATTCATACGAATAACGAAATCAAGTAGCTTATCGTGATGATGATGATCAAGATCCGCCATTAATAACCTTTAAAGCTCTGATACCATATAGAATTTAGGAAGAGAAGAAATTGGGAGAGTAATTTGTTATTTCATTGATTAATTGAAAAATGATTACAAATACACATTATATATACAAGGAATCGGAAATCTGTATCTATACTATATCTAATCATTTAACCGCTTAAATATAAATTTGAATAATAACTAATTTCCTAACAACCTCTTAATATTTACACTTCTGGTCCCTCTAGTTTCTAATCTTTATAAATCACTACTTAACTTCTATAAAATTGATATTCATGTTGTTGAAATGGGGATTGTTATAATATTTTTCTACCACTAAAATCATGTGTAATGCTTGTTGACATGGTCTAATATGTTTTCTTTTTTTTTTCTTTTAAATTCTTACTTATAGTATGAAGGAGCTGTGAAGGATGATGGAAGGGGTCCGGCTATTTGGGACAAGTTTGCTCATACATTTGGTAATGTTTTATACGAAAGATGTTGGATTCATAATGGTTATTGGGTATTGGGTAGTGTCTGTATAAATTGATAAGGGAATGAATCATGAGTGAGGTTCTGTTGTTCAAAAAGAAAAAAAAGAAATGAGTGAGGGCAATATAGTCTTTTAAAATTCAGTTTCCGTAAAAGAATAACTTTATTCGGTGTAAAAATCACTACCCATCCATAAAAAGAAATCACTAGCTATGACGTTAATCTGTATATAGTAAGGTGGTGTAACGAGATTAGACTGTTTGCATTTGACTCTCATCGTATTGATAGATTATATGGTGGACCTGGGTCGGTCTGTAATAGTAGAATGCATTTCTGTTATGCTTACATGATAGAAGAATAAATATGGTTCTTTGTAGAGGAAAATAAACTATAATGGAGTTATACGCAATTCGCTTGATATACAGTCCTTATTTTGAAACTCAATGTAAACTTTTGACCTTGTAATAATGCAGGTAAAGTGACTGATTTCAGTAATGCTGATGTTGCTGTTGATCAATACCATTTATACGAGGCAAGTAATCTATCAAGCTCTATGGGTTTTTAAAATGAATATTCACACACCACACAATTATTCACACATTTGTATTGAACCTGCAATCTTTTGGTTGTTCAGTCACCTCAGCTCGAATATAGCTAGACCAAAGGTATTTGCAAAAATTTTAGTTTGTGACGTGACAATATCTCCAATTAACGTAATTTCCAGTATGGCCTTCGTTACCAATCATAATGTTAGCTTGGTTAACACACTTGTCACGTCACACGACTTAAATAGTTAAATGTCGCCCAACAGAAAACAAAACATACCATGAAAGTTGTCAGGTTATTTTTGGCAAGGCTTTCTTCTAAAGTAGAAATGGTCAGCCCCACAATGATTGACAATTGTTATTGCACAAGTTAGAAGTTATTATAACATTATTGATATGATTTTAATACTGTAATAATTTTTTTCTTTTGTTTGTATAAGGGGTTTACTTAATTTGAAGGTTAAAATGCAGGATGACATAAAATTGATGAAGGATATGGGCATGGATGCTTATAGGTTTTCTATCTCATGGACAAGAATTTTCCCGAGTAACGAAATTTTGAACTTGTTATATACTTATATCAAATATTACAAAGAGGATCAATAGTGACAATGGTGTAACTCTAAACTAATAATTACGAGTAAGATTTTATAACTATGAGATTGTTGACGATCAATAGTCACAACGACACAGGATTAAACTTATAAAGATATGTATAATTATCGATACCAAGGGTACACTGCACATATGATAAGTTTAGTAACTTACATCTGTTGAACGCAGATGGTACAGGTTATATCAACCAGGCTGGAGTTGATCACTACAACGCCCTTATCAATTCGTTATTAGCCTATGGTATGATTTTTGGTAAAAACTTGTAGTATTATTCTTTGGTTCAAAAGTCATGAGTACACAAATAAGTTTAACATTCTTTTAAAAAAAAATAGATATCTTTATACATTCTTTTGGAAATTAAACTACAGGGATCGAACCATACGTGACCCTATACCATTGGGACCTTCCTCAAGCACTGGCTGACAGATACAATGGATGGCTTGACACCCGAATCATGTAAACATATATAATCTTTGTTCTTATTATTTTTTTTTTAGTATTTTTTTTAAGTATTCATTATGTTATGTGGTTTTTTTATTTTACTATGAAACAGAAATGATTTTGCGACATATGCTGACACATGTTTTGAGAAATTTGGTGATCGGGTGAAAAACTGGATGACATTTAACGAACCACATACTTTTACTGTACAAGGATATGATGTTGGGCTTCAAGCACCTGGGCGTTGCTCAATACTCCTTAAATTGTTTTGTAGAGCCGGTAACTCGGCTACTGAACCTTACATTGTTGGTCATAACGTTCTTCTTTCACACGCAGCCGCTGTTGATGTCTACAAAAGAAAATACAAGGTAATGTACGACCACATTTGGCATTAAATGGTTAACTAGTTTGACAAATACTTATGTTTACTGGGCTATGATATTATTATCAATACTATGGTCGTCTGTTGATGATTAACCTTTTTTTGTTATCAACATAGGCAAAACAACATGGGCAAATAGGGGTTGCATTTGATGTCATATGGTATGTGCCTGGTACAAACAAAACCGAGGATATTGAAGCAACTCAACGAGCACAAGATTTTCAATTGGGATGGTAGATCTCTGAATGGAAGTTAGTTTTTTTTTTTTGACTTCATATGGTATCATTGATCATAATAAATAATTTATTTACATGGCAAAATATTACAGGTTTCTTGATCCTATCATGTTTGGAGATTACCCAAGCTCAATGAGGACAAGAGTAGGAGACAGGTTACCAAAATTTTCTAAAGTTCAGTCAGCCCTTCTCAAAGGGTCGATTGATTTTGTTGGAATAAATCACTACACTACGTGGTATGCTTGGCATAACTCGACTAGCATCATTGGAGTTTTGCTGAATGACTCTGTAGCGGATTCTGGTTCCATTACACTTCGTATGTCATCTAAAAACATCTCTTTTGGTTTATCCAAGTCTTATATTAAAGAGCCTGACTTCCTATTGAGATTTCAAGTCTGAGTTCTTTATTATGATAATTTGTCACTGATACAAGCAACCAAATAGCCTAATGAAAATAATTTTTCTTACGTTTTTTCAGCATTTAAAGACGGAAAAGCCATTGGTGATCGGGTACGTAATATTTTTTACATGGTCTTTACCAATTTGTGAAGAACTTCAGGCTTTCTTATCTTGACTGCTGTCGCGACATTAATGATTTTACAATACGAACATTATTGCTACTTACTAATTATATTTTGCAGGCAAATTCCATATGGTTATACATAGTGCCAGGAGGGTTTAGAAGTTTACTGAATTATGTCAAGAACAGATATGGGAATCCTCTAGTGATTATCACTGAAAATGGTAATTTGTACCATATGGGAACCTGTATCTATAATGTAGTACCATGTATGCAAAGAGGAGAAGATTTTACTGATGTTTATCTATATGCTTTGTTTAACAGGGATGGATGACCCAAACAACCTGTTTATCTCTCGTAAAGATGCACTAAAGGATACGAAGAGGGTCAAGTACTATAATGACTATCTCACGAACGTGCAAGCTGCCATAAAGTAAGCCCATTTAGACCTCTACTTTGAAAATGATTCAAATGTTTCTACGGTGCTACTATCAATGTATTAATATCTGATTTGGTGGGATTCTGAGCAGAGAGGACAGGTGCAATGTGAAGGGATATTTTGCATGGTCGTTGTTGGATAATTGGGAATGGGCTGCAGGATACAGCTCAAGATTCGGGTTGTATTTTGTTGATTACAATGACAAGCTTAAAAGATACGCGAAGGACTCTGCTGTTTGGTTCAAGAATTTCTTGACCACGAGATAGAAGATTAAGATTCTTCTGCTGTTTGGTTCAAGAATTTCTTGACCACGAGATAGAAGATTAAGATTCTTTTTAATCATTTTCTGGTATCGTTTTCATATATGTAGATGTGACCAGAAAATGAAAAGGAAAAGACGACGTAATTAATTATTTTTTCTTCGTTGTATACAAGTTGGAAAAGCAAACATATACCCATTTTCTACATATTGTGATTGATTGAAGAAGTGCATTGGTTGTAAAAGTTGAATACTTTGTTGATCTGTTGTTTCATGTGGACTTTGTTTCACAACATCCATGATCCATCACTATAAGGCGCATCAAAATGAACTAGGTTTGGAGTATGTATGTATTTGTATACTACTGAAAACATGTAGATCAATACTCTCTAGTCATTCTGTAAATCAATACTTCAAACAGCTAAAAACAGGTAAACGGACGGTAATCCCTCTTCAGGCTATTGGGAGAAAGGTAAGTCTTTACTCTTTAGGTATGATGGATGGCCTAACAGGTAAGTCTGTAGGAGAATCTGGTTGACGAAAGCCGTGAAGTCCCTAAGACTTGCGATATACTCATGACATTATATACTCGTATTAGCTAATATACTTTAATTAAAAGGAGAAAAATCACATAATCCTGTTAAAACAATATGTTGGATCCAACGATGCTACTTGATTGTGTTTTATTAATAAACTATATTTTATATGTATGGCCCGTGAGTTTACCCGAACCCATGGATATCCACAAATGATGGATACGGGTGTAAAATGAGACCGATAGATGTAAAAAACACCCATGAGTGCAGGTGATGGGTTTCAGACTTTCAGTGTCTGCCACCAACTGCTGTCATCCCTATCTTTTTCTCTAGTGATCTCAAGCCAAGTTATAAATCAACTTGATAAATCAATTTGTGATTTTTGTAATGCGAAAATATATATGGGGTCTATTTATTAGTTTTTACTGTCTCACAAAATCACAACTTGATCTATCAAGTTGATTTATAACCTGAGAGGATCTCCATCCTATCGCAAGTTGCTTACCTAATAACACTAAAACTCCCTGAGCTTTTACCTCATGAAATACTGTAAATGATTGATGGCAGGACATAAGTCTCGCTTAGATGCCTGAAACATGATATCACAGACAATATGTAGTTCACAGTTCACAAAAAACAATATTTGACTAAGTAAAAGCTTTGTGGATACAAGAGCTTAAAAAATATCAAACTACCGTACACAAAATGTCAGAGATAATAAGCTTGACAGAGTAAACATTTGGGTGTATTAATCGAAGTCGAAATTGAAGTTGTACAGAGGCAATACAAAAAAAGCCTTGGCTTTATTCTTGCTTGAAAAGAAATAATAACCGTCTTTAACCATACAAAAGGACATCTTAGGCAAGCATATGCCTCGTGCTCTAAGAGATTGATGGTAAAAATTGAAGACCACATATAAATAAAACAAAACAAAACAAGGGTCTAATAACGGAGCTTGTAGGTACGGCGGCGGAACCAATTGTAATCTGGCAATAGCTTCACGGGGCCAGATGCGGCAATTGCTATATCCTGCAATCCCAAAAAAAAGCTTATACAATATATATTCTTCGATCTGTCCATGATTCTCTAGTTTTACTAATGCAATAACCAAACTATCCTACAGAGCAAATACTTTTGGCTATTTCGGTATATGAGAATTCTGGTACTCTAACTCAGATAAAGGGAAAATATATATTGTTGCAATAATTATAAGCTATAAAGAAAAATAGATTACCTGGTCAAATATGAATCTGTTAGCTACACGTTTGATGGTGGCAGCATCAACAGCTTCGATTCTGGCAAATAATTCAGCACACGGGATTCTACGTCCATATGTAATCAGCTGTAAAATGAATAAAAAAAATAAGTATGTAATGGTAAGTAGAATCCAACAAAGCTGGCTACAATTTAAGCATGATCCACAATTACTGCCAAGCATAGAAGCCAAAGTATAAGAAGAATAAAATTCTAGTATAAACCCTATTGGTCTATTAACCAGAGATTATTAGAAAGAATGGGTGCATTATTGTAAATTGTATCTGGTGTACCTGTCGTCCAATGTCTTCAGCAACGGGGCTGGTTCCATCAATGTGGAGAAGCAATGAAGATTTAAGCTGCAAACAGTTACAAATAGTTATTCCATAAAGCTCAAAAGATATTGTATCTAAAAAAGGAGAAAATATAGTCGGGCAGCTTTGTAACTGAAATCATTGCACTTTATCTTGGCATAAAATGATAAAGACCAAGGTTAATATCATTGGTCATAACCATCAAGCACTACACACGTGATCTGACAGGGATAATACGGTCATAAGTAAAATGCACTACTCTAGAGTCTTAGGTAAGGGCAGGAACTCAGCCAACTCAAGTAACGGATGAAAAATGGTTCTTTCATAGTATGAGCAACACGAAACAAAGCTGATTGGCCGACGTGCAAATAAGTTTTTCAGATTAATATAAAATTTATTTATTAGTAATTATTATGATAAAAGTTGTATTGTGACGATATAAATCCACATTCAACAAAAAGCTTAATGATGTTCTATGCACTGGAGCACAACTTTAATGACTTTTGGCCCTATTTGACCCGCTCAACACATATGACATGCTTCAAGTTAATCATTAGCTTAACTCATCTGACTCGTATGCGATATTATATGAAAAGTCAACTCATTTGTAAGTGAATTGGTCGCAACAGTCACTTCTACTCTACTGGATGGATAGTGGTGAGCATTTATATTGAACCATCAACCTAGTCAATAATTTTAAAAATGACGCAGCACAAAGATGGTGTTTTACGTACTATCTGTGAGTCTAAGTAGTAAGCATATTGCAAAATAAGTTAAGACCTTTATGCTTTAAAAAACCGGGTAGCAACTCAATACTTGCTTTGTAACACTCTTTTAATTTTCATTGGATTACAACACAAATAACACAACAAAAAAAATATATTATACGTTCACACATCAAATAAAATCATGAAATATTCTACTGGATGGATAGTGGGGAGCATTTATAATGAACCATCAACCTAGTCAATAATTTTAAAAATGACGCAGCACAAAGATGGTGTTTTACGTACTATCCGTGAGTCTAAGTAGTAAGCATATTGCAAAATAAGTTAAGACCTTTATGCTTTAAAAAACCGGGTAGCAAATCACTGGTTGCAATTCCACACAATATTGGGCACTCAGAATGTGAAAACAACAAAAATAACATGAAACTTTGAATAAATACTCCGTATATTTAAGGAATATATTAAAGTAAAAATGTAAAGGCTATAATATAAAATAAAGCAGAGATCACCCAGCTTACCATATTTTGAGCACGAACAACATCATCCTCTGTGACGTTGTAACACAGTTTGCTGATCTGTTGCATTATGGCAAAAGCCAAATCATCCAAGCAATCCGGCTACAAGGGAAGAGAAGCAAGTAAGATGGCAAGCATAAATTAAAAATTCAATATCAATGAGTCATAAAAACGCCAATGTGGGGTTAGCCCACTTGTTTGAGCCTCGTGCCTCTTGGGGTGAAGTCCACGATTCTATCCCTAGCATCGGTGATTTTGGATAATTTTGGGTAGTTTAGAAATGATAATTTTGGGTAGTTTAGAAATTAAGGGAGAATTGCTGTTAAAAAAAAGTCATAAAAACAGCAAATAAAAGCTTAACTATATAGTATGCAAGCAATCAAAATTCATATACATAGGCAATCAATGATAAATGTTGTCCATCATGAACTTCAGTAGCGGTCCATAAAAACTTGTGCTACATTATAGAAGTAGCTTTTTTATTTTGTACATTAAAAAAATGAAAAAACCAAAAGCAGCTAGCAGACTGTTATTACATCAAATGAAAACGATATTTAATATTATCATTATTATTATAATGTAAAATGATACATATAGAGAACACAATTATAAATAACTAGTCCACAACCCACATGAACTTAGAATTCTAGTTTAATCAAAGATCTAGACATCAAAACGCCAAATACTTGAATATGCCAGATAATCTTAAGTTACTATTTTGATAACATTGACTAAAAGGATGTAAAGATCTTCAAGGGAAAGTAACAAATTGAAGCAGTAAACAACACACACAGGGTGACATGTATATCTAAGCAAAGAACTAAGCAAATATATTCCAAGCTTCATGTATATGGAATGATTATGTTATATATAGCAACATAAGCATACACATTTCATTATACATAAATATCTTATTGGAACTAAGATATTTAATGAATAACTAAGAAGCAGACACCAAACACAGGCAAACGGCCTTTACGTATTACCAATTGACACTTCACATAAGAGAACACTTTATTCAACAAGTCTTCCCCTTCACATGGAATCATCAATGAGTCAATGACTGTGCTTTTTAAAAAGAGATTTTAAACACACCTTGGCAACAGCATAAACACCAAAGAGGCCAGTGTCTTTATAGTTGGTGTTGAAAGCCATCATGCTCTCAGCAAGTTCACTAATCGCCACCATCTGAGCGAGCTGTGAGCTGTTCATAGTTTTCAAAGAATCAAAGATTTCATTTAAGCAAGGTCAGGCTGAATTATCAAAAGAGAAGCATACGTAGTTACAAGACATGCGAATTTATAACAAAAAAGTAGTTCATATAAAAAAGATCAAAGACGAGAACACCAACCCCATATGTTTGCCAGATCCTGCCGTTTTGTTGTATGCTCCAAGCATAGCTTGCATGACCATCAAAGCAATAGAATCTGGATCTGTCCATGATGCTCCATTGAAAGCAACAGCAAATTGAGTAAGAGGTGCGTCATCATCCCTCATACGAACCTGATCATTTCAGATTCAAATAACATTAAAATTAAAAATATTAATAAGAGAAGAGCATAACTTGTTCAAATGTTAGATATATACGACAGCCAAAAACGATAACACACCTCTGATCCAGTGAATATTGCTGGCTCCTTTTCTACCAGCTGCGTTGTAGTCGTGGGATTGGTAGATAGTTTGGTGAACATCTTCTTCACCTGCTCTACAATATCCTCGTGCTTAACAGCCCCGGAAGCTGAAATAACCTGTAATAGGTGCACACATATGAAATTAATGCTGTTACCAATAAACTATGTTTACAACATGGAGATGGCAGGGGAAAATGAAAATCTGATAAGAAATTGCAACCAAGAAAGCTTCAAGTCATCTACAAAAAATGTTTTTACACATTCGTAATCAAGTTTTACCATTCTGTGTGCGGAATAGTGGGTTGAAATGTAATCTTGAATATCCTGCTTTGTTATCTTCTGAATGTTTTCAGCAGGTCCAAGAATGGTCCTACCAAGAGGAGTGTATTGAAAAGCAGTGGCATGCAAATGATCAAATATTACTTCCTCATTTTGTGCCCCCACCTGAAACCAACATTGCAAAAGTATACAAACATATTCAGTAAACAGCTTCTATAAGATGACTGGATTAACTAAGAAAACCTATAAAGTAATCACCCTGATTTCTTAAAACACATACAAGGCCAATAGGTTAATATTACACTTTAGGCCAAATACGCACGCCTTCTGGCATTTCACCTACTCTTTCAAGAATTAACCGGGCAGAGATGCCAACATGTGTTTCAAGCAGACCAAAAAGAACGAACCAAATAAAGTGTAGGAATTTCTTTCAAGAGCTAGTTCAAATAAACCATAGATACAAAAACATTAAATGACTAGTGTATTTCGAGTTCATAACCTAGATTAAACATCCTCAACCTTTACACCTTACAAACCATATAATTAGTTTAAAAACCAATAAACAATAAACCTATGATAACATCAGAAAATACACACTACAAACTATATATATATATATATATATATATATATATAGCAGTAAAGCTAACACTTTTATAATAAAAACAGAAAGAACACATCATATTCACTCATATAGTCTCCAAAATCACTAGACTCACATTCATGTATCTCACCTATGTCAAAAAAAAAAAAATGAAAATGTTCACTTCTAAAAATCACAGCTTTCATATGCAAAGCACAGAAATGTTTATAATTTCTAATTTGGAACCTAATAACTTTATCATCATGCATACATATACATATAATATATTATATATAATATATCCTAATTCAGCTCAATCCTACAAACAAAACAGAGCAAGCTACCTCTTCCATCTCCCTCAGAATAACACCGCGTTCGCGGTTAATCAAGCGTTCATCAAACGTCGAATTCTGCAAAATATCAGACAAAATATCCAAAGCCTTATTAACATCACCACTCATAACTTTCGCATAATAAGTCGTCTGTTCTCGACTCGTATACGCATTCAAATGCCCTCCCATATTCTCTATCTCTTCTTCCAATTCCCGAACCGACCTTTTCCCCGTCCCTTTAAATATCATATGTTCCAAAAAATGCGCCACTCCGTTATTCTCTTCCGTCTCAAATCTCGAACCGGCGTCGATCCAAACACCGACCGTTGCGGTTTTTGCCGCCAGGTTCGACTCGGTCGCGACTCGGAGACCGTTTGGGAGCGTCGTGACACGTGTCTCTGGAAAAGTTAAGATTGGTGTGTGGGTTGTTTGAGACGGGATTGGTGAGTTGTGTTTTAGGAAATTAGGGTTAGGGTTTGATAATATTTTTAGCTTTGCGTTGACTTGTGATGAGATTTGGTCGTAGATCATTTGGGTTGGGTGTGGTGGTGATGGTGGCTGTGTAGATCTGGGGGTGGCTGATACCGCCGCGGCTGCGGTGGAGAGCTGGCGGTGAGATCGACGGGTCAGCTTTAAAAGGTGGCGCGTCGCCATGGTGTGTGTGTGTTTTTTTAGGGGGTGTTTTTTTTTTGTTGTGATTCTGTGATGTGAAAGTGAGATTAGGGTAAATAAAGGGTGGCGTGAAATGGAGACGAAGATGATGATGATGATGTAATATATGTTTTTTGATGTAAAAATTCTATATATGTTATATATATATTTTTGACTTATTTTAATGTAACAATATGTTAAACTAGATCGAACATGGTTTGTGTTTCTGTTTTTTTTTACGGTACATATGGTTTTTTTTTAAACAGCCATATATATATAATAATAATAATATCAAAAAAGAAACCTTCGGCAAGACCCCGAAAGATTACAACATTTTTGTTTCTTTTTTTAACATATGTTTGAACTTCTAAATAGAAAGTCGCATCTAAACTTAGAAGCTTAAAAAAACATTTGTAAATCTTTTTTTCATATTAAACAACTTAAAACAACATGAATACATTTTACTTCGCCTATATCAAAATAACATAACAATAAATATGTTTAAATTTTATGTAGTTTGTCACACTGTCACAGTATGTGTTCAAACCATTTTAAAATAGAGTAAATTACAATTTTCGTCCCTGTGGTTTGTACCCGCTTTCACGTTTCATCCCTAGGTTCACGAAATTACGTTTTTCATCCTTAGGTTTGGAACTCCGTTAACAACTTTGGTCCACGACCCAAACGGACGTTAAGTTGGTGGTCACGTGACATGCACACTATGGACATTTTAGTCCTGTCCACTTTTCAGGGATCAAAAGTGTAACTAATTCCAACTTAATCAGACTCTCTCTCAGTCTCTCTCCCTCTCTTTCCCTCTCTTCCTTATCCCTTTTATTCATCTGCTTATTGAGTTTTTTTTCTCACTTTATTCATCTTTCAAATAAAAATCCAAACAAAAAAAATCAAAGACTTCCAACAAATACATACCAACCCAAATCTCTAAATCTATATTTCAGTCAAATCGAAAACCATATACATACAAACACATACAAATCCAACACTTGTATCAACCTACCTGTTCGATCTAGATCTGGCCGGAGTTAAACCATCGTCGCCGATCACAACTTCACAAACACCACGGTTAACCTCACCAAACCGGAGTAAAAATGAAGGTCCGGCAAGTGGTAACAGGTGAAGATGGAGCTCCGGCAGGTGGTAGCGGCAACCAAGATCCGGCTACCTATCATGTTATTCGACAACCACCGCCATCCACCACTATCTCTACAACCATCGAGAGAAAATATCCATCTTGTTGACAAGATCTGAAGGTTTTTGTGAATACTAATGAGTATGTATATAGAGAGAAAATTTGTATAAATAAACACAAAATGAATAGGTATAAATGTATAGATAGAAATATATTATATAGGAGTATATAAGTTTATCAATATGATTATGACGGTGGCTCGCGTTTGTTTGTTTGATATGGGTTACCAAATTGTCTTTCTTTTATATTATATATGTATGGATAAAAGTTTACCAATGGTATGAAACTATGAATCAACTTTTATAGATATATAATTCTATATAAATTATGTATATATATATATGTCTGTGCTCTTTTTTAAAAAAAAAACAAAAATGTGTTTGAGATTATATATATAATCAAGAGGATATGTATATCTTTTAAAGATAAACATGAAATCTGGAAATGGATTTAATTTGATGAAGATGATGATTTAGATATATATATATATATATATATATATATATATATATATATATATATATATATATATATATATATATATATATATATATATATATATATATATATATATATATATATATATATATATATATATATATATATATATATATATATATATATATATATATATATATATATATATATATATATATATATATATATATATATATATATATATATATATATATATATATATATATATATATATATATATATATATATATATATATATATATATATATATATATATATATATATATATATATATATATATATATATATATATATATATATATATATATATATATATATATATATATATATATATATATATATATATATATATATATATATATATATATATATATATATATATATATATATATATATATATATATATATATATATATATATATATATATATATATATATATATATATATATATATATATATATATATATATATATATATATATATATATATATATATATATATATATATATATATATATATATATATATATATATATATATATATATATAGATATTTATTCGAGTAGGGTCTAATATTTTATCTTATCGCTTTGGATCTTTGTTTGATAACTTTAACTGTGAAAGTATACAATAATGTAAAAAAAAAATCCGGTAGATATTATATTTTAACTCTAATTTATTTGTTTGAGAAGTAGCTTGAAATAAACAATTAATTAACTAAATCATAATAATCAACTGATGCTCAAGAATCGTAAAGTATCTAAATTAAGAAGAGTTTGTGCAATGTTGAAAATATCGAATACTTGTTTGTTATTTATGTTCAATGTTCAATCTAGTGAATATGGTATCATTGTTTAACGTGATTTTCTAACATGTGGCCAGAAGACACATGTTACGAGTGTTAAATGAACTAAAAAAATTTCATTAGATAAAGATAAATACATTTATTGGACATTAATGAAATGTAGAACTTACCGATTAAAACTATAATATTTTAGGAAATATCGGTTTCATTTAATGTTGTTAAACACTTGTCTTGTGAGCACATGTTAAAAAAAGTCTTTAACATTAAACAAAAATGGTTTTTTTTTTTCTTCTCAAAATTTAATTACAAATATATGTGACTTTAAATGTTAAGTTAGGTTGGGAGACACGCAAATATGCAATTGTCCCCTTAATAACATATTAGCCATTTTATGTTCTATCGTGTTCTTATATATTTTTTGTCAAATATTATTAGATACCATTATAAAATTTAAAATATATTAAAACTATTTATTCTTGTTATCTTGCACAAACATTATAGTAGTAATTTTAGATATGTAAATGTTTATTATAAATTTGTTGTGATAAGTTCAGTGGCACATGATCCACAATGTTGCAGTGTGGATTTTAACCTTGTGAAATTTAAGATGTTCTCAATGAGGGTTGTTCTTCAACTGTTCTACCACATCCTTACTGTCTTTAATGGCAGCGGTCAAATTCTCGCATCGTTGTCAATAACAAATACCCCCAAGATGAGTTAACGTGAGGGAGCAAGATCCGAGTGAGTTTACATGTATAGTGTGTATGAATTGTGTTTAAATAATAAAATATTTGATTATTCGGAAAACAATGGTGGTGCTACGTTATTAATGTGGCAATGAAAATTTATTTTTTAATCGGCGTGACAATGAAAATTTGATGAAAATGGTGAAATTATTGTGAAATCTTTTATATATATTTTTTTATTAATTTTTTTCTTGTCCAGGTAAAAAGAATTAAGGTGCACGTGCTACACAGGCTATTTCGCCCGCGGGTAATGCCCGTTTTTTCCCCCTTCCTAGTCACCGAACCCGGTTTATATACCCGTTTTTGTACTAACTTTATCATCATCAAATTGACAGAAACCGAATCTCATATCATTTTCCCCCCAATTTATCCATCTCCCAGATCAACCTTCAATTCCTCTCTGTTAATTTAATTAAATATAGGCTCCTCATTTCAATTCCATTCAATTCATGTTTTATTCTTTCAATTTCAATTATAAAACTTAAATTCACTGAAAAATTAGGGTTAGGGTTTGTTCTTTGATGTTTACCCTATGAATCCCTGATCCTAATTTTATTCAATTCCTATCAATTTATAGTAATTATTTTTTTTTATTGTGTCTAATTTGATAATCTAGTGTTTCGTAGGTGCTGGTTGTTGCGAGAAGCTCTTATTTGGTAAGTCTATTCTTTAGTTATGATTTGATAAGCTCTTATTTTGTTGTGAGAAACTTATATATACATATATTTATATATATATATTCGTTGGTCCATTAGTTATTATTGCAATTGCTAATCTGTTAATTGAATCTCAATGTTGTAAGGTCTGTCGATGGAAGTGGCTTTTTCTAATTTTTCCCTCAGTAAAATTTGAAACTCTGAATTGCAGTTCTGCTATTGTCTTATAAGTAGATTTAGTTTCATATGTTTCTTATTTTAATGTATCCAACAAATATCTTTTTTTATATAAGGTCAAGTATCCACACCCGCGAACACTTATTTAAAATTTGCTTACAACGGGAATAGATAACCCACAAGTCCACAACAGCCATGTCGAATACCAGCAGGACCAAGTCCTTTTAGTCAACATATCACATTTTGCTATAGTATGTATACAACATTAGAACTTGCTTTTGTATGTATCAAACCTCCATTTTTTAACCTTTTGATGTATCTGGCCTTTTATAATTAATAAACGCATGGCAGATGATGGGACATCTTATATGGCTGTCACATTTTCAAAAAAAAAATACCGTTTATCTGATGAAGAGGTTACTAGATATATACAATAGTATCAAATTGGAAGTTTGGTATATGTAAGAAGCTTTGAAAGTATGATAGCAAGACTTGACAAGTTGGATGCATTTAAAACACGAATTATAATGTATTAATTTTTAAGTATGATACAAAAAACATATCAAAATATGACAAGTTGGATATATTTGGGGATTTTGTTTCCTTGCAAATTTATCTACTTCATGGGAATTTTGTGATACGAGGTTTATATTACTTGCCTATTAATCAAAGACCTGGGTTCATGGTCTGCACATGATTAATTGCATTGTACAATACTCATGTGAAGAAGTTCATAATTTGGATTTATGGGAATCTTACGTCAGGACATGTCTGAATATTATTCATTGTGCATATGTGTGTGTCGAATTAAGTGTTACTGGTTGCTTATCTAGTCAGAGATCATTTACTTTTCTGCCCTTCAATATTATTCATTGTGCATATGTTGCAGGTTGTAATGGGAACCAAACGACCTTTTGATGAGGATTGGCAGGAATTTTTTAAGCATCCAAAGCATCTTGAAAGTGAAAATAAGCCTGATTCGTTTGGAGAAGATAAATCCTCTTTTGAAGCAGCTCAAAATGTTGAGGTTGCAGGTGAGTAGAGAATTATAATTATAATACCTTACATGTGTATTCTTTGATCTACTGATCTAATTGCCATCCTTTTATTTGTTATGCTCAGTAGAGTTTTGAACTGTGCTCATGCTGTGTATTTACAGTCAATATGCAGAATATACAACAGAAAAAGCTATAGCAGGAGGACCATTATGAGATATTTCGTAGTGGACTACATATAGTATTCAACTTTAACAAACTGTAAATAAAAGAGAGGGTAGTATTTAGTGAAGTGTTTATGGAAGTCCTTTATCTGTTAGTCAAGTTATTAAGATATACACATTAGACATTATTTGATCAAAGTTTTGGATAACAAAATATTATGAAGAAATATAAAATGTTCATTTGACTAATGGAGTGCCTAGAAGGAGTACTTTTAGTCAACTAAAAGCCAAGTACATGTCTTGTTTTTCACATTTAATTTTTTGCTTCCTTTAATCTTTTAGTTTGTCCATTTTTGCTTGCTGTTCAAAACAGTGTTTTTGCGCTAGTTTCACAAAACGATGGTTAGTTTACTGTGAAAATTCAAGCTTGAGGGCTCAAAAAGTTGTCGACTTTTCGACAAGTACCTCTTTTTTTGTGTGAATAATATTACTATAGTGATTAATGATCTCATAGGTTGTGACGTGGATGCACATCAAAATAATCGAACGTTTTCATACCCTATCACTAGCATCAGTTTTGGAAATAAGACGGAAGGATATTTAAACTATGTTTAGTCACATCATGTTAGTTTTTTTCTTTCAACAAAAATGTTGTGAAACCTGGAAATTCCAAGTGAGATACACCTTTTTTTTTTTCTTTTTAAATTTAACATGATTCTCCCATGTGTAAAGCTAATCACACCAATTCATATGTGTATGCTTTCAGAATCTGCTCCTTTGTGTACTAATCTGTTGTATGCTCAATTTTCTAGTGTTGGAATCCACCAATGTCCCCTGTTCTTGCCTCATTGTTAAGCTTCTGTTAGATAACCACGAGCCTGATTTTGACTTTTCAAAAAATTTCAAGATTATATTTGTTGGTAAAGATATTATTGAATTTTGGATTATTTTGCACTCTTTTCATAGTGATCATGATGAATGAGAAGTTTATTTGGCATACGGAAGGTTTAGCAAATGGAAAGCTCTCTTGTGATTGCAAGCATCATAGTAGAAAATAATCCTGGATAGAGGCAGCATTATATTTAAATTAAGTGCTGTGTGTAAATACTTGGTCTATTCTCACTGTTTGATGTGTTTCCTGTATGTATTTGATTATAACCATTTGATGACCTGTTTGAAAGAATAGAATACACAACCTAAATCTACATATTTATTAGGAGATTGGGCCAGAACTACCACCTTTATCATCAACTAACTCGACCACAATTTTTCTTCCATGATATAGGTGAAGGTGTGGTTAACTGCTTCCACGAAGGCGACCACGAGGAGGTCAATGCTCTCCCAGATTCTGACAAGACGTATGAAACCAATGCTTCCTTACCAATGTTCACTGGCATCAGTTGTCATGAAGATGTCCCTGGACCCGGGGTCACATTTTGTTCAAATCTTTTTCCTGAATTATTTGAATTTAACTTGCCAAGGCGACAAGTAGTTCATTATGATGATACATATGCATCTTTATTAAATTGCTCGCCTAGGAAAGAGGTTCCTCTTGGACCAGAACATCAAGCTGACATATCTGAATTTGATTCTGATTCAGATAGAAATTACAATTCTGATCCTGATAAAGTGGATAGTTTGATGGGAATTTGTGTCATTCCCAACCAAGAGGGTGAAATCTTTATTTATCAAACAGATTGTAAATGCTTAGATGGTGGCTCCATCAGATGTGTGCAACAACACGCCAATGAAGCGCGGTTAAATTTAAAAGAATCTTTGGGGCTTGAGAAATTTGTTAATTTGGGGTTTAATAACATAGGCGAGGAGGTAGCTTGTAACTGGACTGAAGAAGAAGAAAAACTTTTTCAAGATGTTGTTTACTCTAATCCTGTCTCTCATGGTAAACGATTCTGGGATGAACTTTCAATCGCATTCCGGTCAAGAACAAAGAAAGAATTGGTTAGTTATTATTTCAATGTTTTTATTCTCCGGAGACGTGCTGTTCAAAACAGATCAAAATTGTTGGCGATTGACAGTGATGATGATGAATGGTGGGGAAGCAAAAGAGGGCCTTCTGAAGTCATAATAGAAGATCAAGATTTTCATGTAGTGGGACCTTTGGTTGACCACATAGATCATGATTTTCAATCTGAAGACGGTGATCACGATGACAATGTTGGTGCTGATGGTGATATTGTTATTGGTCTTAAAGATGGCCAAAGTCAACTCAATGAATGCTCACTAAGCAATATACATGATGCAAAAGCTACAAGTAATCAAGAGCAAGAAAAACACTTAAATGTTTATAAAGGACACAATGGTGGGTTGAGATCGGAATCATATTTGCATTGGGATCCGCCCTACTCAACGATGGGCTCAGCAAAAGGTGTTGACCTGTTGCCTACATGCAGCATGATCGAAGAAATCTTTGGATCTTCCAAAACTGGCAAAAGCAGTTGAACTGCACTTGATGAGGTATAACTTATTTCAAATGCATTACTCCTAGCCCCAAAAGAGAGAGAACATAAAAAACCACACTGTAACTTATTGTACATTAGTTTTGTGAAATGGTTGTCCATATAGGGGTTCTGTTAACATATGAAATCGTCTACACACAATAATTTGTGTTCGTTGTTGTCTTCTGGATTGCAGTTAGAATATTTATATAGCCTTCTTAGTTTTGTAATATTGATTGTGTTCATAAATGTGTTGAAAGGGAAGAGTTTACTTAAGAGAAAGCAAGTCAGGATTCAGCAAATACCCTTTTTTCCATCCTCTTTTCTTTGAATTGCATCGAGTAATGTAAAATTTGCAGGTTATCCTCCCTGGATGTTTTCTGGTGCATCATTTTTAGCTTGGTATCTTTCTTAGCAAACGATGGCATGGCCTTGCAAGTTTTGAAACTGTGAATGTACATGGCCTTGCAAGTTTTGAAAAGTTAGTGAGAAATTTTCATTTTTAAAGATTACTAGTATGTATGTTCTGATGAAAGTTGAATGGTTTTGATGACTATTTGGAAAGTCCAATGGGACCAATTAAAAGTTAAAATGCAAATGTGTTGCTAAGTTGATATTGAATATTGGCTGCCTTTTGATACTGCTTTTGTGATATGGTCAACGTTGACTTTAATAAAAGAGATTTTATTATTGGACATGTTTTTAAAATAAATAAAACACAGAAGAAATGTTTCTCTGACACAACAATTTGAAAGAATGTAAATATTGGTGAGAATGATGGTCAAAGTTTTGTCAAAGTCAAAAGTCATGTAATTCCAACTTCAAGGTGGTGGGTCCTGTATTTCTCAACAGTTTTTGCTAAAAGTACGGTTTTGTAAAGAATAAATATATATATGCACAAAAGTAAGATAAATTAGTTGAAATATTGCGTTTGATGAAAGTGAACAAATTTTATGGAAGTATCGTCTAATAAAGGTCCTTCCGAGAATAAGCGGATTTACGCCAACGATAAAGGTCCTTCCAATACATGTTCTAAGAAGAATTATTAGAAGCATTAATGAATAATCATTTCATTCTTTGTCGATGAGTATTGTTTTTGAGAACATCGTATGTTTTAATTTAGTATTCATTTTAATATCATTATGTGATAATCACTTTTGTGGGGTGTAGCTGAGCCAATTCGAGTTGATAAACCGCCATTCTCGCGCTCAATTGAACCAAACTCAAAGCTTAAAATTCAACACGAGTTTAAGCAAATCGTGTAACTAATCAAAGCTTAATCAATACTAGAACAAGTATTATATACTTAAAAGTTAATACCAATAAACTCAGATTATTTAGTTTGGTTTTACTCAACTTCGACATTTTTTTAAAAAAAAAAACTTAATTATGTTCAAATACATAACACATATAGTGTAAAGTTGTTGAATTAGTCAAGCTCGATAAGGCTCGTGAGCTTAACAACGTGGCTATCTTGATACTTGAACTCGATTTAAATGCCTACTTTAGGAGACCGAGCTTGACTCAATTTAGGCATAGTCAATTTCGGGTAGTTAGCAACCTAGCTTGACTTGATTACACCTTTATTCTGCATATCGCCACATATTCGTGTATATAATTTGAAAATATATGTTGCAAAGGACCATAATATTACGCATCAAATAGATAAAACTATGTTATGTACAAGTGTAATTTGTACACCTTTAACATGTCTATAACTAGTTATTTTATATACTAAATCAATTGTAACAAAATTCATAAGACTATACATCCAATGTAACAATATTTGTCTAGAACTCTAATGGAGTGAATATGATTACTCTCTTCCAATAAATTAAAAATGTTTATATGGTCTAGGCGTTTAGCTATTGGTCTCTCAACTTTGTTAAACCAACTATTTATGGAAACTTCAAAGATATGATATTATTCTTCATATAATGGTCCATGACACCCATATTACGTGGACCCAAAGGCAAAGCAAGATGGAATGTATAGCAAATTAACTTGGTCGAAAGAACCAGTTAAAGGTTTGGTCTACTTTAGTTGTAAGTACCTAAAAAGTATCGAATTTTGCATTGACGATTGATAGTAAATAAAAACGTTTCTGTTTATTTTTGAGTTGAACAGATAATATGCAAAAAAGTTACAAAATGTAACAATGTATTTTAGTATTATAGTTGCGAAATGCTATACATCAACACGTATTTTGAAGGTGAAACTTAATTAATGTGGCTGTAATTCGCTTATAGCTTGTACATTAACATCTAAGTTGCAATAAAATTCAAATTAATTAGATGCGAAACTGATTATGGTAAACCTTTTTTACTAAACTAGAGAGAAACCCATACAATGCTAATATGGTGCTGGTGGCGACCGGTGACGGTTGACAGTGTAAAGTAAGGCAATTGATATAAAAGGAGACAGTGTAAGTATTCTAGCAGATAAAAGATATACGATGTCGAATAGAGTAGGTAACTTATATATCCACGCGTGTTAGACAATCCAAAGTGATCGACTGACGACAAAAGTCGCTGCCGGCCACCATCACCCATGTATTGATCAAAGTTTACTAATACTTATTTTAAATTCAATTTAGATTGACAATTAACAACTCATAAACCACTACAAATTATGCTAGTTTACATTTGGTTTTAATTTTTAAAAAGTAATAAGTTAATTAATACTATATCAATATTTGTCAGAAAAAAATAAAATAAAGTTGTTTCATATTACATAAAAGTATAAAACATGCAAACAAACATAAATAAGTAAATGCATGCCACCATCTTAAAGTATACTTCATCTCTAGTAATAACCATTTTTGGTATGTTACTAAAAGAATTAATTACACAAATCTTGAATATCTTTGGTGTGAATTCATACGCATCTTTTTCTAACGAGTCTCAATCTTCTCATATATGTAAACAGCACAATTCCATTTTTACCCTTACAAAAAGAAAACTAGAATTTTAATAATAGTCGTAATGCATTGTTTAAAATATCAAAACTTGAGGAATTAGATGTACGCAATGTTAATTGGTAGTAACACAGTCTCAAATATTTATTACCATCGGTAACTTTTTTGGTATAGTCAAAGCAATGATGCTTCATTTTGTAGCTCAAGCAATTCAAGTAACTTTTTGTAAAAACTTCAGTAAATTCATAAATTCATCAAGTTTTTAACAAATGTTGACACATGCCAGTTAGTAGGTCATTAGTATGTCGTTTTCCCAAATATAGACAATACGGAAAGTCTAAAATTTATTAATAGCATCTTGACATGCTCAAAGAAAAAACAATAACCAGAAGTCCAAAATAAAGAAAAATATACTGTATTGATTATCAATTACAATTCATTTATTATTGTTACGTAGTATTATTTAATTTCTCCATCCAAATTTAAGTATTCATAATTTAATAATAACAAAATTTAAGCTGCTGATCAAGTAATCACTTGCTTTTTACACCCCCAACATAGAGTAACAAATTGTACCTCATGTCCTGGTGTGAATACTAATATTCACCTAAAAAAATACATTTTCTAACACATTGTCCACAATGTGCCTTCTCTTTAAAAGAAAGTTACAAGTACAATTAATTTTGTTATATTGATAATTGCTGCGATTTCGTGATTTTAAGTGAATTATGTTATAGATACAACCGGCCCTTTTGAGATCTTTTATTTGTTATTTGCTGTTATTATTATAATTTTTTTTAATTATTAGTATATTTGTTAGGCAAAGATCCAATTGTAAATAAGTATTAAGGACTTGGGTGTAAAATTAAATAAAAATTTCCTTTTATTATCACACTATAAAAATAATTTTATGGTGACAAATTTGTAACATGATAAGGATTACAATTTCTCTTTTATTTAGATTAGGTTTGTAGGAAAAAAAAATCTGAAATATCTTATTTTTGAAATATATTGAATTGATATATTCAAATCCAAGTAAGATATACAAAGTCAGAAGCTAACTTTATAAACCGATTTTAACAAAATAAAATTTATTAAACTTTTATAGAAATTGTATTAAGGTACTAATCCCCTGTTTTTTTTTAATTAATATTAATTAATATTATATATATATACACACCCAACAAAGAGGAACAAATTGTTGTTAATTTCCACATCACAAACTCATAACAAATCATGCCTTCTTCTCTCTGGTAGTTTCTTTCAATTGTTTCTGTAACTCTCTATTGAGATCCCCTGAATTCGATCTATCCACAATTATTGACCGTCAGATCAGCTTGCTTCTCTCTCTTGATTACACGTGTCATTCGCTCTCCTTCTTATTAGTACTCCGACTTTACTTCCATGCATGAAATTCTCCTTAGACTATACACATAATATAACTCACCATATATACATATATACATATATATATATATATATTTTTCCAGAGAGAGAAAAACAAAAAACACTAAAAACAAACACACACTAATTACAACACACACTCTCATATGAAACAGTCTTTCTTTCATGGAGTCTGTTTTCAATTTCACATCTCATTGTTCTTTTTTTATACAAAGTTTTGATTTTTATATATGGGGTTTGTTTACTTTATGCAAATCTTTAGAGTTACTTTAGAATTTTGTTAGTTTTTTTTTTTTTTTTTTGGTTTTTAAGTAGTTGATTTTTTCAAGATTTGTAATCTTGAACTTCCCCCAAATTGAAATAAACAAAAGGGCTTGTTTTGATTTTATTTTATTTTTAATAAAAATTTTTGTTTGCTTTGAGAAGTTAAAAAAAAAAGGAAAATATCCCTGAATTTGATGAGCTTTTTGAAGTACTATTGATCCACTTTTTAATTGGGATTTGAGCCATAAAAGATGTTTGTTGAAATTTCAGCAAATGTACTAGTAAGCTAATTAAAAACTGATTATTTTTTTTGTGGGGTGTTTTATTTTATGGTTATTTGAATTGGGTATTCATCAAAATTTGATTTTGATAACAAAAAATTTCAAGATGGAAGAAGAGCATGATGAATTGAGATATGTGTGTAAGTTGTGTGATAAAAGGTACCCAAGTGGGAAATCATTAGGTGGACATATGAGGTCTCATGTAATTGCTGCTGCTGTTAATTTAGCAGAATCAGATGATAAATTTGAGCAAGTTAAAAAGATTTCAACTATGATTATAAATGGTAATGAAAATGCGAATTCGAATTCGTATGGATTAAGAGAGAATCCTAAAAAGAGTTGGAGAGCAGTTGGTTCATCATCATCAACTTTACCTTTCCCAAATGAGAAAGTTTGTAAACAATGTGGTAAAGGATTTCAATCTTTAAAAGCTTTATGTGGTCATATGGCTTTCCATTCTGACAAAGATAGAGGTTTGAAGGATTATGATCATTCTTGGACTGTTACAAGTGAGAATCTGGATAATGATCAAGATAAATTGTTGATTGAAGACAGTCATTCGGATACCGAAGAAAACGAGCTTGGACAAGATGATAATGATGATGATGATGAGGAGGAGGATGATCCTATTTGTGTTACAAGGTCCAAAACAAAAAGGTACAAGAAACTTGTGGTGAAACCATCTTGTTATTCTTTGAATTATGCTAATTGTGCTAGTAATAATAGTAATTACAATAATGGGTCATCTTCTGTTTCTGAAATTGATGAACTTGAACAAGAAGAACTAGCAATTTGTTTGATGATGTTATCTAAGGATTCTACTAATTGGGGTGGTGTTAATTCTGTTGTGGAATCCTCTGACAATAATTCAGTTGTAGAGACTAAATTGTCTTCAATGGAGTTAAAGAACTGTAGAAAGGAATGGAGTATGGCTAAGAATGAGACTGAGAGTTACCCGTTTGAGAATTCGAATTCTGAGTATTGTAAGAATGGAACCAAGAAAGTGGAATCTGATATTTCGGTTGAGGAGCAACTTAGGAATGGTGATCAACAGAAGAATGCATCAAAAGAGGATATTGGTTTTGACTACAAAAATTTAACATATGCAGAAAAGCAAGAAATTAGAAGGAATTTGTTTAGGGAGTTTGGTTATGATGAGTTTTTAGAGAAAAGGATTCGAGATAGTGATGATTCGTATTATCCAGACAGGGAAGGACCATATAAGAAGAAAAACAAGTATGAATGTATGAACTGCAACAAAGTGTTTAGCTCTTTTCAAGGGCTTGGAGGACATAGGCCCTGCCACAAAAAGAACAATGCTTTTGGTTCGGGTGGAAACAGTTCAGATGTCGAATTTGCCCGTAGTCAAAAGGCCAAGTATGAAAAGAAAATCAAGCCAAAAAAGAACAAAGGACATGAGTGCCCGATCTGTTTTAGGATGTTTAAATCAGGGCAAGCTTTAGGGGGTCACAAAAGGTCTCATTTCCTCAATGGCACTGCAGATAGGATGGATTATATGGCACCAATCGGATATGAGGAACCAGTATATAATGATATGATCGATCTTAATCTTCCAGCTCCAGAAGAGGATTAGGCTCAGAAACCCTGCAGTTCGGGCTGGTTTTTGCTTGTTTATCAAAGGACATTGGTGAGGTGAGAGTTCAATCTTTCATCTTACTCTTTAGACTGTTTTTTTCTTTTATAACTTTTGCACATTTTCTCCAATTCATTCCCAAAAGAGCATTTTAAGTTGAATTCCCAGTTTTGTTTTATAAGTTGTTTCAAGATACTGTGATGCTTCTTATTCATCCAACTCTTGAATTTATGCCTAATTTTTCAAGGAAGTTTAAAGTTAACTTCTCATTTATGTTTTAGTTGTTTCAACATCTTATCATGCTTCTTCACTGTTGCTATACTTTTGATATTTCCCCATTTCATCATAATCTTGACTTTATGCCTTAACTGCAAGAAAATGCTAAGTTGACCTTTTAAGAGCTCGACTCTGCTCATCACGGAATTGAGTATCATTGACATTAACACATTCAAGAGTCTGCCCTTGACGGGGTTGGATATCGTTGATATTGGGAGGTGCTTGTTCCTTTTAGAATTTGATGGCATATGTTTTAGTGGGAGGTACTATGAATAATGGGGATTTGCTTTTTGAAAGTTCACTATGATTCCATGATTTTTATTTTTTATGTACATCCTAATATCATATGTCTTTATATGGTGGTTTTATATCTGCTAGACTATGTGTGTTTGTGGTAGGCAGCCAAAGAAAGGCCTTTCTTGAAGTTGCTTTGGAACATTGAAACCAAATGGGGACCTACAAATATGCTTTTACTTCCAGAACTAGAAAAATGGTCGGTTACAATGTTAAAAACTTTGGTCATTTGTTTAAATGCCCTCTAAAATAGAGGATTAGTATGCAGTTTAACTAGTTGATCCGTCTTAGCTCGGAGTACATAGTTCAAAGAGTGATCAATGTTAACCTGACCCTACATCTTTTTAGGGGTTGTTAGTACTTGTTTTGTATAGTGTTATGAGATGTTAAGTTTAAATCTTACACTTTATATATATAAGTTGTTTGGAACGTAGAAACCAAACGGGGCCAACGGATTTTTTTTACTTCCAAAACTAGAAAATGGCCAGCAGTAATGTGAAATCTATTCAGTGTGCTTTGGTTTGTAATACCTCTAAATTAATGATTCACAAAAGGTTTTAGTCATTTGAGCTCGCTACTATGCAAAAAAGTTACCTTGTATCCGAGGGGTAAAAAAGGATCGCTGGTACCTCAATGAGCACGTCTTTAGGGGTTAGTACTTGTTAGTATATGATAAAGTATTTAGGTTGATTTTCAGGTTGATATATCATTACTCATTTTCTAACATCAAAAGGACTTAAAGGGTCAACTCACTCTCATGAACATGGGCGAATGCCCCTGAAGAATTTACTTATTAGTTACAAGAACAATAGTCTCTTTGTAAAATTAAAATCCATAAGCTTCAAAACTTTAGTTAAGATAGTTACAGTTTTGTATATTAGTGTTTTTTTTTTTTTTTTGAAAGGTGAATTTCGCTGGAAACTTCGTGTCGCGATTCGACAGCAGGAGGTCTAGCATACGTTGTCTTAACCGGGTCCGCGCTAGAGAGCTCCTTCGAAGTAGAAATGCCTATTTCAAATACCCGATGGGGGAAAACCCCCTACTAATCCGCCCGAAGGCACGACGATTAATAGGGGTAAACCCTGCCCCCTCAGACTTGAACATGGGTATACCCAAGCCAAGCCCTCATAAAGGGACTTAATTCCTATGTCCTCCCCAAGGCTTGAACACAAGACCTCATGTAAGGGGGATGATCTTTCAACCATTGAGCTAAAGCTCAAGGCTTGAACACAAGATCTCATGTAAGGGGATGGTCTTTCAACCATTGAGTTAAAGCTCAAGGCTTGAACACAAGACCTCATGTAAGGGGATGGTCTTTCAACCATAGTTAAGTAATTAGGTTGATTATTAGATTGATTTTTAGGTTGATATATCATTACATATTTTCTAATATTAAAAGGCCTTAAAAGGGTCAACTCACTCTCATGGCCATGGGCTAATGCCCCTGAAGAATTTACTTATTAGTTACAAGAACAATAGTCTCTTTGTAAAATTAAAATCCATAAGCTTCAAAACTTTAGTTAAGATAGTTACAGTTTTGTTTATAATTTTTTTGGAAAGTTATTATCATACACTAATGATAGGGAAATGATAAATGTACCACTATTTTTGATTTATCTACCACAATATACAAGTCAGTAATGCATACTTGTGGTAGATAAATCAAGTTTTGTGGTACAGATATCACATTCCCTAATGATACCAGGAAAGGGTGATGTTGAGCTACCCTAACCAAAAAAGTCATCATTTCTATTGGTTGTTTGCAAAATGTACTAATACTCATGCATGAAATACAAATTAGAGATGCTAAGAGTGTGGTCCATAAAGGGGTCCTTGGACTCTGACTTTCGAACCTTTAGCTTTTCTTGCATTACAATAGAAGTTTGTGAGGGGTTAAGAAATGTTAACAATATACAATTTTACAAACAAAATGATTACTAATAAAGAATTTGTACACAAGAACTTGAATGCACTTTTGATCCTTCTTGCTCACCCACCATATCTTTAGTTTTGTGCTTTTGTACTCAAACTTTTTGTCGACCCCATCTTTTTGCTAAATCGACTTCTAGTCTTGTCATACTAGTATTCGTTTTATTCATGAAACATTTTATACCGACAAATATTGAATAATATCGATCCATTTATGTTGAAACAAGTCAAATAAAGACCCATTTTATGACAATGAAATATGATCAAGTCTCTGGCCGACAAGCTAGACATGGAAAATGTATTTTGGTTTGGCATAGACTCATTGTTATAGTACATTCTCTCAATTTGAATGACTAAAAAAGTAAGTTGTTATTTCATGCATAAAAATGTACTTTTGAATAGAATTTTTGTTAGTTATTAAATTAGTTGTCGAGATTACATATGAAATGTGGGATGAAGATTTGAGTTGAAAATTTTTTTAGTCTAAATAACAGTACTCATACCTCATATGATAAAATAGGTAATGCAAAAGTTATTCCAATCTTGAAATTTGGGGGAAAAAAGTTGAAACAGGAACTCTAGATCATTTTGATATTAAATAATTATATAAACCAATGTCGGTTAAAGGTTTTTTGCGGCTTTAAACGAGATCAACATTTGGGCCGAGTTTATTAACATACTAATTAAAGTAAATAAAAAAATACCGCAACTCGTGTGGTTAAACTACTGATAAAAAAAGTGTAGAGGTTGATGCAAAAAATAATAAGAGCGTTATTGCAATGAAAGTTATATAATAATACTTCGTCTCATTTTCAATTTCTAAGCCTATTATACAAAATATTGAAGCCTTAAAATTTTGTAAGCCCAAAACGATTGCTTAGCCCCTAATAGCTATAGAGCCGACTATGATAAAAACACACACACACATTCACTCTGGTTTTCTCAATGTTGCGGTCTATCACACCAGCAATACACATTGATGATCGTGTTAAAATCAGATTTGAAATTTAGTGTGGTAGGGCCGTAGGGGGCATCACGATGTGAAAAAGCCTAGTGCTCTTGGTTCTTTTTGGGCTGGTTGGACATATATTTTTTTGACAAATGAATTTTACCTCAGACGCGTATGATGTGTGCTAATCGCACAACGAAAGGGTCCCGCACTAAGCGGATCTTAAATAGCCTTTCTCACCATACCACTTCCTTAATTGGAAAATACCGTCGAGGAGAACCTACCAAGGCTCGAACTCGAGACCTTGGAGTAAACTCCCCCGGGGCCCCGCATAACAGGTTTAGTGAAACACCCCTGGCCACTGGGTTTAACCCAGTGGTTGGTTGGACATATATAGTTTAGCCTATTTGAACTAGGACTTTACGAGCCTATATGATTTAAGTTAAGTGAACTTTTTATTAACTACCCATTTTATGAATGCATTTGTTGCCTACAAATTCTGGTTGCAAGCTACGGACCTTTTATTAATTAAGTACCCATAGTTAAGGGGATCAATTAATTTAAATCAAGTATTCGATCACCGTTTAACCATTCCTAATTAATGAGATAACCGGTTTGGGCACGAAAAGTTCTTAGCATATATATATAGTTGTGCGAAAGCATGAAAAGAATGATAAACCTACTTTTTACTGCTTAGTTTTCCTCTTTGTTGCCTTTGATTTTAGTTTTTGATGTACATAACGTAAATACTTTGTGTACATTAAAGTGTAAAAAGTAATTACTATAAAATTTTAATAAATAGATGTATACTTGTTACCCTTCCTAGTTTTACAACCTAACTTTTTCTACTAGAACTTCACATACAGTTAATACGGTACCAAGGACTAGGGGTGTTGATGGGTCGGGTAATTTGGGTTTCGGGTTATTCGGTTTGGGTTATTCGGGTTTTGAATAAATATAAGTTAACCCGTAATCCAAACCGAATAAGATTTGGGTTATTCGGGTTTGGGTTGTTCGGGTTCGGGTTTTTTGGTTCGGGTTTTGAGTGACCCAAATAAAACGTGATTGATGAATATGCGTGCAACTTAAAAAGTTTTGTTAGTTCGAAAAAATTGCAACAATATACTTTCAATTTCAAAAACTTGAATAATAGTGATATTTATGAATATTAACAAACTTTTGATATCAAAGTGTTAAAACACTTTTGATATACATTTTTTTGAAATCTTGAATTAAAAGATGGTTGTATTATCAGAAGAAATATAAAGATTACTAATACTAAATAAACAAATTTTGACAATATATAACTTTTCATATATTTACATTTTTATCTTTTGATACATTTGTATATTTTTAGACATCCATTATTAATTAACTGTGCACGCTTTCGATTTTGTTTATATATGAAAATTACATATTCAAGAATATATACTTTAAATAAATTTGATGTGTTATATTAGTATATATATAAAAAAATAAACATATTATTCTGGGTTAACCCAAACTATAAAATTTTCACCCGTAACCCAAACCGATCAAGCTTTGAGTTATTCGGGTTAACCCAAATGACAACCCATAAACCGAATAACCTAACCCGCTTCACCCAAATCCATTCGGGTTGGGTCGGGTTATTTGGGTTTGGTTATTTTCAACACCCCGCCAAGGACCATCTATGTAAAACCATGCATGTGTCAAATCCGTCATTAATTTTGATCTAATATTTTTATTTTGAAGATATCATTGCTAAAACCAAATATAAATCATTCACCTTTTTATAATCTCAAGTACCTTTAACAAAGCATGGCAGTTATAGACAAGAAGACAACAAACTTAATTGTTTTGCTTCATTCTTCTGCTAATCCAATTTGATTCCTACTTGCAACCTTAAGGTTTGTAGCAGAGGAACAAAAAGGATGTTATCAAGATTTAGATCTTGAGAATTTATGATCCTGATTAACAGAAACGATCGAGGCTCGTTTAGGTTGTATAGTCTCGATGCTGATTACAAGATTTTTGGATCTCATTCTGGATCGATCTTGTTTAACTTAAAAAAATAATCAGATTTTCACCAATGAACTAAATTTGTTGTAAAATTGCTAGTAACATAACCATAACCAATTGACTTTTAAGAATAGATCGAGTTTATCAAAAAAAATAATATATATATATATATTTTAGTTCGAATGTTAAACACTTTCAAATCTAAACCAATAAAATCAAATTTAATGAGCCATTGAAGTTATCTTTTTGTTGTTGGTAATACACTATTGTTTTGACGTATATATTATACATATTTCAAAAATTTGTCACATTCTTATTATTGACATAAATAAATAACAAAATACGTATATGGATATGAACATGTAGATAAGATCTTATAATATTTGATCTGATCTCACAATTTAAATTTTGCAGAGACATAAAACGATAAGTTGATCAAAATTAAAAAAAAAAATGTAATTAGAACTTTACATTTGTGTAGACTTATGATTTCTATCTTAAATTAAAACTTATTTACAAAAAATGGAATGATGAATGCACCTACTATTAGTTGTGTCACTAGTTCTATTGCAATTCCAATCATGCCACTTTATTCCGAAATATATGTGAGTAATGATAGTGTACATCCTACACAGTCTTATTATCTGAAATATAAAGATTATGACATATAATCAAATTAAAAAATGTAACAAGGATAGAGAGTACAATATACCACATATGTGTGGTTTTTGGGGATTATCAAAGTGACAAATCATTTTTCTATCTCTAAAGTGAGAGCATGCGTCTAATTACTAGTCTGCCTTGGATTAAACCTATTTGTCATTAGTATTTGTTAATTGTTGCAGAATGCAGAGTAACTAGAAGATGTGACATACACATTATTGTTTGTATCTAGTAACCTCTCTAATTAGAAAGAAATGTACGATGAACATGATGGTGATGAAAGTAATGATTTGTCAAGATCAAAACTAAGATTATTTTTCACGTTCTTTAAATAATATGGGTAGGCATGTTCCGATAAGGTGTTTTTTTAAGCTTAAGAAGATCAGTGACATTTGATTTTCGTAAGTAAATGACTGGTGGTCTGGTGCAGTATCATAGTTTTGAAATGGTCGAAAGTGTGGGCTTGTAAAAAGTGGGCCAGAATGTATATTTGTGTCATTATGTGGTTTAAATAACTTGAAATCGTTTTGGGCCTAATAGTCATTGGTGATTCACAGTAGCATGCCCAATCGGCCAATCCAGAAGGCGACATTGTTCGACAATTCGACAAGGTAATTAATATCTCAAAGTTGACAAGATAGGCGTCTAGCTTTTTGTTTTTGTTTTTGATTTTCTTTTTCTTTTTATGAAAAATAAATTAGTTCGTAATTTTTTTATAACATAGTTTAGTTTTGGGTAATAAAGTCAACTTTTTTGATAAATTTTGCAAACAGATAAAGTAGTTGACAATTTATACACACAACAACTTACTTCACATATCTTGTGTAGAATGGGCCAATGTCCATTTATAGTTTTACACACTAAATAAAAAGACATAATGTGTAAAACTATTATTTTTCTTGAAAAACTTATTATCATACTCTTAAATTATACTAAACCCAGATATATCTAAAGGTATGTAATGTGTTTTTCACCTGTCAAACGGTTTGACAACATTGGAGGTACTTTTCAAAAGTGTTATTATAATCCTTTTGATGAGCAAAAAAGTGTTAATACTGTTAGAATTATTTTAGTGTTTGATTTGTTAGTTTTGATGTAATTGTACATATGACAAAGTGAAGGGGTCTAGATGTAATATGTTTCCTAGACTAGTATAAATACCCCCTCCCATGTCTTATTTTGTAACCTTTGTCACATTTAATACCAAACACCCCTTCATCCATTCTCTCTCTAAAACACACACATATATACAAAGGTTCACATATATACAGGGGTTGGATATTGTAAAACAATTATTAAAGTAAAACAAAAAGGACAAGATCTTGACCCTTAGATCATGATTAAATTGATGCACGAAGATACACGAAACAATTGATACACGATGATTTTCATGAAGCACGGTGATTTTCAGTGAAGAGAAACCTATTGTTTTATTTGTTTTACTTTAATAGTTGTTTTATTTTACCTAAAACCCATATATACATATATTAATCCTTATATCTACATATCGATCATGAATTTCATTGTTTTACAATTGGTATCAGAGCATAATCAGATTACCTGAGCAATCCATGGCTGATTGTGTCTCGTTTTTGGTGAAATTCATGATTTTTGATCGGTTTTAGAGAATTGCGGATCGATTCGCGTTTCTTTACTGTTCATCTCATAAAATCAATTAACCACCTTATTTCCTTGTTTTTGTTCTTCATTTCCTAGTTTAATTTGTTTATTTCATCTTCTAGTTACTTTATCTTGCCTATTTTATACAAAAATCATCAAATATACCACTTTAATTTCCTTTTTCCTTTTATTCTTGAGTTTTGCGGATCGTAGTCTTGATTTGCGGATCTACTTGTGATTTGCGGATCGAGCTACAAGACAAAAAGTTTGTTAGGGGATAAGGGGACAAGGTCGTACACAGTACATTCACGTTAAATATTCTCTGAATTCCTTGGATCATGGGTCTGCCACCTAATATTCCTTTGTCTTTTTCCTCTATTTTGTCATTTTCCACTTTTGTCTTTATTACCTTTTCTTCCTAAATTAGTATCCAATTTTATTTAAGTCTTCGATCCGAGTTTGTCAATTCTCGGATCCTTTGTTCTTCAAGTGTTACTTCATAGTAGTGATTTGCATTTCTCGATCCGAGTTTCACATTCTCGGATCCTATTTTCTCTTATATCATCTCTTTGAAAGGTCATATTGCACGTGCTAAGTTATTGATCCGAAATTCTCATTTGTGGATCGACTGTGGTAATTGTTAAGTTGTGTGGGTGTTAAGTACTTGATCCGCAATTCACATTTGCGGATCCATTTTTCCTTTATACCTTTTTAAGGAAAGGCTATTTTGAACCTGTTAAGTCTTTGATCCGAGTTTCTCATTCTCGGATCATTGTTTGATACTTGTTTGTGGTGCTAAGTTCTTGATCCGCAATTCACATTTACGGATCCTTATTTCCTTGTACCATTTTAAGGAAATGAGACTTTGATCCTACTAAGTACACGATCCGAGTTTCTCATTCTCGGATCCTTTGGAAAAGTTTGTTTATTTTGGTTAAGTACTTGATCCGCATTTCTCATTAACGGATCCTTCTTTCTCATTCCTTAATACAGAATGGGAACCTCTGCACACACTAAGTACTCGATCCGAGTTTATTTCGGATCCTTTGTTCTTCAAGTGTTACTTCATAGTAGTGATCTGCATTTCTCGATCCGAGTTTCTCATTCTCGGATCCTTTGTTCTTAAGTGTTACTTCATAGTAGTGATCTGCATTTCTCGATCCGAGTTTCTAAATTCTCGGATCCTTTGTTCTTCAAGTGTTACTTCATAGTAGTGATCTGCATTTCTCGATCCGAGTTTCAATTCTCGGATCCTTTGTTCTTCAAGTGTTACTTCATAGTAGTGATTTGCATTTCTCGATCCGAGTTTCAATTCTCGGATCCTTTGTTCTTCAAGTGTTACTTCATAGTAGTGATTTGCATTTCTCGATCCGAGTTTCACATTCTCGGATCCTTTGGAAAAGTTTGTTGATTGTGGTGCTAAGTTCTTGATCCGCAATTCACATTTACGGATCCTTATTTCCTTGTACCATTTTAAGGAAATGAGACTTTGATCCTACTAAGTACACGATCCGAGTTTCTCATTCTCGGATCCTTTTTCTCTTATATCATCTCTTTGAAAGGTCATACTTCTACAAGCTCTTCCAGATGACATTTTTTCCAATGTCGACTCCTTCAAAACCGGGAAAGCCATTTGGGATGAACTCACCAAGCAAATGGAAGGCTAAAAAATGGCTTCAAAATAAAGAGTAAAGAATGTATTGAACCAATATGAGAATTTCAAACAGAGAGAAGATGAATCACTATCTGAAGTCTATACCAGATTCTGCAATATCATCAATGAGCTTCGAAAGAACAACATCAATCGTGCAAACAATGAATTGAACATCAAATTTCTCAACAATCTTGAAGTATACTGGCATAAGTATGGTAAATTGATATCTCATCTTCAAGATATCGATGACATGTCAATTCATACTTTGGTTGAAACCTTGCAAGGTTATGAGCAAGATGTCATCAGAAAAAGAGAAAAGAAGAAAGGCATCTCCTCTACATCTTCTGATCCACTTGCCTTTGTTGCCGAAAAGAAGAGCTCAAAGAACAAAGCAGTCCATGTGTATGTCCCTGGTTCTGATGAAGAAGACATTATCGATGTTGACCCAGACATCGAAGAGAAAGATAAAGAAATGCTTCAGGCCATCACTCTACTTACAAGAACCATTAAGAAGAGATTCTACAAGAACAAGCCAACAAACAACAATCAGAGAACTTCATCCACCTCAGCTTACCAGCAGAAGCAAAATCCACGACCTTTCAAAGATTTCAAGCAAGCTGAACCTCACAAAGTTGAAAACAAGTTCAATGGTCAAGAGAAAGGAGAAGTAAAATGCTACAACTGTGGAGGGAAAGGCCACTTTGCTAAAGACTGCAGAAAGCCAAGAGTTAGAAACTCAGAGTACTACAAGAATAAGCTAATGTTGGCATTACAAGAAGAGAATGGTATGGCTTTACTTGCAGAGGATGATCACTGGCTTCATGTGACTGACGATGAATCAGAAGATCTAAGTGCTAACCTGTGCTTCATGACTACTATCAAGAAGACCAAGAGTCTTGAAGGTTCAGATTCAGAAGAAGAAGCTGAGGAAGAGGTAACTTCCATCCCTAACTCGACCATTTTTGAGTGGCAATCTCAGATTGCATCACTAACTGCACAAAAAGGTTCTTTGACACGAGAAATAAAGAAAATCCAAAACACTTTACTTGAAAAAGAGTCTAAAATTTTGGAACTTTCTAAAATTAATGATGATCTTTCCTTAAAGTGTGATTCTCTGACTAAAGAAATAGAATCCTTAAAAACAAATTGTGCTAGTGATTGCGATCTTTTCCAAGAACCCAACACACCCTCATTGAATGAATGCAAGCTTCAAGCTTTGAATGATGATCTCTATAGCCAAATTAGAGATCTCAAAAGAACTGTCACACAATTGACCGATGAAAAGACATGGGAAGTGTTGAGAGCAGAATCCTTACATGAGGAAGTTTACATTTTAAAAGAAAAACTTTCTAAATCGAAACCAAATTTTAAAGAACATGAGGACAAAATTGCTGACTTAAATCATGCTTGTTTTTTATAAGATTGTCAAAATGCAACACTTGAGAAAAAAATTGATGATATCAAAGAGAACATCAAGTTTTATCATGACAAACTTTATAAAAAAGGGCACACCAGACAAACTGTCTTTTTGAATACTCCTCAGTGGTTTGGTAATGAATTTAAACTTGGTTTGGGATTTGAAAATCCTCATTATCTGCTCAAAGCACAAGAAGCCATTGCCCCCTTGTATGATGATGATTATATGAGACTTGGAATGCTCAAACAATATGTTCACTCATGGGATTATGTTTGTGAATTTGAGGGCGTTTCAAGACCTTGTCCAACTTTCTTTATTGACTCCGATGATTTAAATGCATCTTATCGTTTGAATAAAAGAAGAAAATATGAATCAGTTTTAAGTATTGAGGCTCCTAGTCCTCAAATTCAAGAAGTCAGTAATGAAATTGTTTCAATGGAAAAAGCAAGTTCTCCAAAAACTTTTCAGCTTAAGCCTTACATTCCATCTTCCATTTTGGAAAAACAAATTGTTGTTTTAAAAGGTACTTTGGAACAAAAACAAAAGGTCATTGATCACCTCAAAAGTAATAGTCAAAATCCCAAGAGTGACCAGAAACCAACTTGTAAGTGCACGTCTATGTCAATAGCAGTCTAGATTGTTTGGGCTTATATTGTTATATGTCTTTGTAATGTGATTGTCATTAATGAACTTAGTATTATGCATAGAATACTAGATTAAGTTGAAGTATTGAATGTATAGTAAATCTGCTAAGTGTGAATTGCGAGTTCGCAATTCACAATAGGTAATACGACCCCGTATTTGCAGGGTCAAATACGAGGCCAATCACAGAATGCGACCTCGCATTAGTGACGGGCTGGGATGGGTTTGCGAGGCCGACTCGCTGAAGCCCATGTCGGGTGTTACCTATATAAACCGAACCCTAACAGAGTTTAGGATTGAACATTTGTCAAAATATCAAGGAGGTATTGCAGGTTATAGTCGTCAAAGGTTGTTCCGCTAGCCCGAAGAAGATCTGTGAGGCCGCAGATGATCTAGGGCCTTTTTGTTGATCACCAAGTTATTGAGAGGGATTCCGCACCTCAAGATAACTGGAGCAAGCTATTGACGATCCGTACCAGGGGACTTACAATTGGTATTAGAGCCTCTTGGTTTAATACCGGAAGGTTATAGCTTGTTGGTGATAGACAATATTGATTTAGGGTCGTTTAGACGTGATTCTTTCACGAGTTTACGACCAAAAATCTTGTTGGTGACCTCGATTTGTGTTTGCAGCAGTCGAAGGTGTTATTGTTGGTGTTTAGGGTTTTGAATTCAAGAGATCTAAGGATTCCAGCATTGTTTGCGACCTCGTGGGCTCGTATTACCTCATCCAGCTCGTATTGCGACCTGGGTAGCTAATTACGACCTCGCCAGTTCAATTGCGACCTCGTGTTTCGTTTGCGACCTCGTGAGCTCTTTAAGACCTCGCCAGTTCAATTACGACCTCGAGTAGTTAATTGCGACCTCGTTTTTCTTCACGACCTCGTGAACTTTTATGACCTCGTTTTTATAAACAGTTCGTGAATTTTGCTAGCTCGAAGAAAATGACGTCTCAATTACCCGCAAATTATCAATCTTTGCTGAATCAACTAATTTTGATGGATCACGAAACCGGAAAGGCCAACTCACCGCCCAAGTTAATAAGCCTTGATAGATATTTCAGTTGGAAGGGCAAATTCGAGTCATATTGCAGGTTAATGGATGTGAGGATGTGGATATGTATTGTTAATGGTTATGTTCATCCCACTGTGCAAAATGACAAAGAACCTACTGGTTCGGGTGGTGGAAAAGCGGCTTCGTATGAGCAAATGACTGTCGATCAAAAGAAAGATTACGAAGCAGAAAGTAAAGCTTTAGGATCACTCCGAATGGCTCTTCAAGGGGAATTCTTGCACTTGTTTGAAATGTATGATAGTGCAAAAGGCTTATGGGATGCACTCAAAGAGCATTGTGAAGGTGATGATGATCTCAAGAAGAGAAGGAAGGATTTGCTAAAGAAGCAGTATTATGTCTTTACTAGCTTCAAAGATGAACCTCTTGATGAGATCTTGATTCGTTACAGTCATTTGCTGGTTGAGCTTGCATACTTTGGGTACAAACCTGATCCAGAAGATGTCATCGAGAAGTTGTTGGAAGCTCTTCCAGTTAAGTGGGAAGGGTTTGTCACTTCAATCCAACAAAATCCCGAATTTAGCACATGGACTCTGGATCAGATCATTCGAAAGCTGAGAGGTCAAGATATGAAACGAAAGTCGAAGGAAGCAGGTAGCAGTGATTTTGTTCAGCGTCCTGAACTCTATCATAGCAAATCAAGCGTTCCTTCTGCAAAATCTTCAAGTGGAGGGATTACTGCCTTCTATAGTGGAGATGATGACAAGATGAAGATGTCAACGGATTCTGATAGCAACTTGATGTATGTAACTTCTCCAGAATCGGCCATGATAGTGCATAATGGGGTTCAGAATAGTAGTTCTCCAAGCTCGGGTTACACAGGGATGCCGATGAGCACAAGATCTGCTGAGGGACAATTGGGCATGCTCGCTTCATTTGTGTCTGCTCATGAAAAGTTAATTGGAGGAAAACTAACTGATCCTGATTTGGTTAGGGAGGATTACAAGCAAGTTGATCCAGATGACTTGGAAGAAATGGATCTGAACTGGCAATTAGCTATGTTAACATTGAGAGTTCAGCGTTTCACAGATAGAACCGGAAGAAAGGTTGTGAATGGCAAAGTAGGGTTTGACAAGACCAAGGTGAAGTGTTATAACTGTGATGGTTTTGGACATTTTGCAAGAGAATGTCAGAGGCCAAGACGGGACAACAATTCAGCTACAGGCCGTCAGAACTTCAATCAGAGTGGTTCTATAGTGAGTCAGAATTCCGGACATCAGTATGCTAATACTGGGAACCGAAGCTCAGGAGAAGCGGACAACTCAAGAGCCTTAGTTGTTCAATTTGATGGTACATATAATTGGGGTTCCACTAGTACCGATGACCAGAATCATGCATTCTTGGCAGAAATTCACGACTTTGATGGAGGAATGAATGATCTTGTTGATAATTCATTCGACTATACACTATATGCCAGCACGGATGATCATGATAGTTTTCATCAGAAGGTAGAAGAGGAATCTGAACCGTCAGAACCAGTAAGAGCTGAGAATGAAGAGGTTTTCACTGAAGCCATTGAAATTGTGAAAACTGAGAAAAAGGATAAGGATGTAAAGATTGAGATACCTGATGATCTGAGTACAGAAGGGCTCGTGAATTTCGTGGCCAATCTTGAGGCACCAGAACAACAGGTAAGTCTTTCTCTACATTCACTTATTTCTGTTTGTAAAAGTAGCATAGGTTTGTCTAGCGAAGTAACTGTCCTTAGAAAGGAACTCGATTCTACCAAGACTCTTTTAAATGATGCCACTAGTGATAGAAGTAAGTTATCTACTGATGTTATGGTATTTAAAGGTCATGCCAAAGAATATCTTAATCGGATTAAATCTGAAGAAGATAGATTTGAGTCACTTAGGGTAGAATATGCTCAGTTACAAGGCAAAAAACAAATGCTAGAAGAGGATTTAGAAAGGGTAGTGAAAGAAAGTGCTAAAAAGGACAAAGAATTAGCAGATTCTAGGGTAAAGATTGTTGAACTAAGTGGCAAACTAAAAAAATGAGAGACATAGGAACTATGATGGGTCACCTTAGAGATGCAAAAGTTAAAGGTGAACAACCTAGTTTTGTCCTGAAATATAATGCCGTTCCGCCACCTTTTAGTCACAATTATGACAGCTTTCAGAAACTTACTTTAGAAGAATCTGAAAAATCAAGTTCTGAAAATGTACCCAAGACTACCCCTTCACAGACCAAAACTAGTGATGTTCTTATCCCTGAGATATCTAAGTCAGAGGGATCTTGGAACAAGACTAGTGAATCTTTGGCTCACTCAGACCCAAGTGATGCCAAACGGACAATGGATAATAAATTAAAAGAAGTTGAAATGGAAACAATTGTCTACTTTACTTTGAAAGGTAATGATGAAGTGTTTTCAGCAAAGGAGTCAGATTTAAATGGTAAATATCCTGAAAATATTGATCAAATCTGGAGTCTTGATGAACCCGTAAAATCTGAACATTTGCCAAAACCTGTAAGAAGCAAGAACTTGAAAGATACAGTTGTCAAGAAAGGTTTTGTTCAAACTTCTACAATTAATGCAGAAGGTTCGAGTGTTCAATCTGAAATACCTGAACAATTTGCTGAAAGGAAAATTAAAGAAATGTTATCCATTGATCCAAAGATTCAAACTGTGAAAAGGACTGCATCTCCTATACAAGCACCGACTTATTGGGAAGAGGCTTATACAGCTCTTGAATATATAGATGAATTAAGAGGTCATGGGGTTTAAGTACCTGAGATTATTCATGGTGATTTATCAAAGAAGGCTTCTAAAAGGTCATGTTTTAAGTGTCGTGAGGTAGGCCACGTATCAAGTTGTTGTCCTTATAAGAAGAATAAATCTAGGATGTCACCTGATAAGTCTAAGGATAGTGTTGGTTCTTCTGAAAGTAATGGGAAAGGCAAATTAGTTGATCAAGTTAGTTCACCACATTTCATGAGTGCTTATAGAAATAAATATTATGAGGATTATGCAAAATGAAATCCAGATGATGTGAATGCACATAATTATGTGAAACTAATTAGATCAAGAATTGTCAATGGACATCGAAAACCATCTCAAACTTTGAGGAACACATCACCTCAATCTAGAAGTATTTCACCTAAAGACAGATCTGAGAAGTCTAGAAGTGTCTCACCTAGAGATAAGTCTGTACAATCTAGAAGTGTCTCACCTAGAGATAAGTCTGTACAATCTAGAAGTGTCTTACAAAGGGAGATTGAGAATAGAACCCAGACAAGTGGTAGTAAACCTAGAAGTGTTTCATCTCGAGAAGGTTCTAGTAGTTCGAGTCAGTCCAGTAAATTAAGAGATAAACCCAACAGTGCTTACTATGAAAGATTAATGGCTGAAGCTAAGTTGAATTCTAGTTCTTTATTTCAGTGACATAGTCCTAGGAGAATGTCTTCATCATCTCCTGAGAAAATGTCAAGATTTCAAAAGAATTCTAAGGGTTTTAACCAAAGGCTACCTACTGAAAGGAGGTCTAGTGGTTACCCCAGTCGTAGGCTTAGTGCTGGAAGAAATTCACGAATTTCACCTAGCAGAAGGCCTGTTGACAGCTCAACTGTTAAACCAACTAAGGTTTGGGTGCCTACTGGTGAATCTTGGGCTGACATAGTTTCGGATGAAGAGAATGATAGACCCAAAGCCAACAGGGCTAGGGGTCCTTTGAAAAACTAATTGTTTTTGAATGTGCAGGAGCTGCTAAGGAAGACCGCAGGTTTATGGTTTGTCAATAGCGGATGCTCCAGACACATTATGGAGGACAAGGGATTATTAAACAGAGTTTACTTCTGTTAAAGGATCCTATGTCTGTTTTGTAAATTTATTTTGTAATAAAACAATGTACTATGGAAGATCATGTTTAGATGATTATCTATAGTACACATTCTCATATTTTATGATTTGTTATTTTTATTGTTGGTTATGTTATATGTCAGTTCCAAAAGTGCACTAGTTTAATCATAGGGATGAAGAAATTGGTGTTCTTGAGGAAGTAGACATCAGTGGATGTTTGTCTTAGGGGAGAGATCGAATTACATAACAGCAAGTGAATACTCATTCACCGGCTCGGGCTATCACGGTTAGGTTTTCCTTTGTACTCTCATAAAGACAGATTGTAATTCCACCATATCCATAACCAATAATCCTGTTAAGCACAGTAGGACTAAGCGCATAGACATAAGGTTTCATTTTATTCGTGATTGTGCTGAAAAGAAACTAATAGTCCTAGAAAAAGTGTCGAGTGACTTTAATTTAGCTGATCTGTTCACTAAGGCTTTCGACCGAGCTCGTTTTGAGTTGTTAGTCCAATTGATTGGAATGAGAAATCTATAGTGACAGTGTCTCTCAAAAGGAACTATGTAAAATGAGTCAGTGTTTGTGTCGTAATGTATGTGTGTCATATAGTGTCAGAAAAACAAAATAAAAATCAGAAAAATCAGAAAAGAAAAAGAAAATAATAAAAGGAGTAAGGTCACTGCATCAAGACGATTAGACGTGACGATACTTTAGCTTTTAAGCCTACTAATTGTACTTTAAAATGCTCAGTTCAGTGATACCATTATATGATGTATCGATAGGCACAAAGTACCAAAGTTTCCTTATAATCAGAACTTAAATGTATACAATGTTCTTATGGGAAACGTATTCAGATATATGGCTGAGAATGCTTGCTCTTAAGATAGACAAGTCCTTTAAATCTTATGAAAGATCTTGCATTGTAATTAGGTATATTTGGTCTTATATAGAAGGTCTCGGGTACATATATGTGTATGTATTGCTTTTTTGGATGTATATTTGTGACAAGATATGCAAATATCTAATAAATCTGTTGAAAATATGAAGCTAATGTGGCCTTTGAGATTCGAACAAGTAAGTCCTTGGGGTGTCTTTATATACCTAGCCTACCTAAAGCTTCCAACTTGGATAGGTTGTCAGAAAGTTCGCTACACGGGTCTCATCGAAAGTCACGGGTTTTCATAAGTGCTTAAAATAATGTCACAAATATGTAAGTACTTAGCATTATGCAATGTTGAGTATATTTCCGTACGTGAGTCAAGTTAAGTCGCTTTGCGCGTGAGGAATCACCGACTTGTCACCGCTGACTTGATTCTTAAAGACTTTCTCACTTTACTCACCAAATGTCTTAATTTTAGTGCTTGTGTCGATTATGAGAGTGTATCTGAATATGGGGCACATAAGTTCGAAAACGTGATTAAGTGACATATTAGGCTACTCGGGTTGCATGGTGACTGTCCTTGGCCAGGGTATGTCGAAAGTGTCACAAACCAAAAGGAGACTGGAAGTACCGAGTGTTTAAAGGACAAACATATTGGTAATCGTTTTTGGATCACTGTTCATAACTAATAATAAGAGAATTATTTCTCGCTAGTAGGCTTATGTAACATGCTAAGCTGATCTAATCAAGTAGTAACTTTAGCTCTTATATATGTGTGATTCGTTTATGTTTAGTGTATGTGTGTGTGTGTGTTATGTTTTTCGTGAAATGTTTAAATTTTTATCTGTATTGTATTGTTTAAATAAAAGTTCCTATTGCACGAGAGACAGAGTCAGAATAGAATCTAGTTTCCAAGAGGACTCAACTACGTTCTTATGGAACAATGAATAAACGAGTAGGGTAGTTAAGCGATAGTGTTGTGATCAAAAGCTAAAAGAAAGTATGTCACATTAACAGAATATGGGTTTAAGGAAAAGAACACAGAGTTGTTCATAGTTTTGAATTTTATCTTTAAAAGAATCATTTTATATCTTAGAAAGAAGATTTTCTTAAGAATGAACACAGAGATGTTCATAGTTTTGAATTTTATCTTTAAAAGAATCATTTTATATCTTAGAAAGAAGATTTTCTTAAGAATGAACACAGAGATGTTCATAGTTTTGAATTTTATCTTTAAAAGAATCATTTTATATCTTAGAAAGAAGATTTTCTTAAGAATGAACACAGAGATGTTCATAGTTTTGAATTTTATCTTTAAAAGAATCATTTTATATCTTAGAAAGAAGATTTTCTTAAGAATGAACACAGAGATGTTCATAGTTTTGAATTTTATCTTTAAAAGAATCATTTTATATCTTAGAAAGAAGATTTTCTTAAGAATGAACACAGAGATGTTCATAGTTTTGAATTTGATCTTTGAAAGATTTTTGAATCAAAAAGATTTGGAACAGAGTTTCTAAATAATTTTGATAAACTATGTGCATAATTTGAAAGTGCTTGCAGTGAATTATTAGCCTAAATTACTCTAATAATAGATTGCTAAGTATATTCATTTTATCTTGTAAATGTTATTCAATTCTTCAGATTGTATGTTATTACTTTGAGAAGATTTGATGCTTTTTGTTGAGATGTGCAGATTAACAGGACAATGAACAGATAAGTTTTCTGTAGGTTGTGAAGTTAAAGTGCAAGAAAGACAAATACACAGAGATGGTATAGGTCACTCAATGAGAAACCAAGATGTATACTAGTATGATGAGGGAATCATAGAAGTATTACATTTGGTATAAATTTTCTTATGCAAACTTATATAGATAGATCTCTTATGCAAAAGTATAGACGATTTGGTTTCAGTTAGATGTCTTTGCTGAGTTAAAGACAAGTGACTTTGGAAACTGAATCTATAAGTTTGAATAATGAAGGATTTTGCGTTGGAAGACCTTAGTTTAGGTTATCCATAGAATGATAAGACCGAGATCTTAAGATTCTTTATTTTTGATAAGTATTTGTAGAATGATAAGACAGGGTTCTTAAGATTCTAGATAAATATCCGTAGAATGATAAGACAGGGTTCTTAAGATTCTAGAATTTTTCTGATAAGTTGACGGATAAACAAGGAGTTTATAGGTCAATGATTTTGAACAATAAGACAGAGATCTTACGGTTTAGATTTTTGAACAATAAGAAGTTCAAGTTCTTGAAGATTTGTAGTTCTAGACTAAGATAATGTCATATGTTTATGACTTATGATAGTGAAGAATAACAAATTTGGAGAAGAAAATGAAAAATGTAGTTCTAGATTAAGTCGTTACTATCGTATATAATAGTAATGAAATAATGAAGAATAACATTTTTATTTTAATCTCGTTTATGTGTTTTGTTAACAGCTTCTTGTGCAGGGAATACATGTCAGTAAGAATACATGTCAGTAAGCTGTATTTTACATGTTTTGTCTGAAGACTTTGCAAGTAATCAGAAGAAACATTCACAGTTGTGAATTTACAGAGACATGAGGAATATTGCTTTTGAAACAGGATCCATGTTCCTGAAGTTTGTGATTCAAGTTTCAAAGTTTCTGGTTTTCATGGGAGTCAACTAGTTCAGGATTGATTGTTGGAAATTCTACCTTTCTATTACATGCCGGTTATGCAAGGCGAGCAGGGACTCGAGCAATGCTTAATTCATAGGGATTTATCGTTGAGGGGGAGAACTACAACAAGCTATGGTGCATTAGTTGATTATTATGACGATACAGAGAGTTTGAAGTTTGTCTTTCAAATCTGAAGTTTCGGAAGATCGAGTTTCTGGTATAGCAATTAATATTTTGTTGTCTCGAAAATTCTTTTTCAGTGTATTTGCAGAGAAGTCAATCCAAAGGAAGGGTTTCTAAGCAAAAGACTGAAGTATTCAAGACAATGCTAAGAACATCAGGTTTTTATAATATATTATTTATATAGTAATTACAGATGTTGATAGCAAGGTCATTATTAGTTGAAGATCTTAGATATAGAAATAATTTTATTTTAATATGAAAGATTATCAACTAGGTTATGTGAAACCTTAGACATAGACATTAAGTGAATGTAGAAGATTATTAAAATCTTAGACATAGACATAATGTGAATGTAGAAGGTTAAATAAATCCTTAGATATAGACTTAATGTGAATGAAGAAGATTAAGAAAATCTTAGTCATAGACGTTAAGTGAATATGAAGGTTATTGACTATATTATGCCTTAGACATAGAAATGTCATGTTTGAATGTGAAAGGCTACATAGTTAATATTTTATGCCTTAGACATAGATATATTGTTTGAATATGAAAGGTCTTTGCTACCTTAGATATAGAAACATATATGAATGTAAAAGGTTTAAGCATTGATTATTTAGATCATATAGTTATGAAAACATGTCATAAATTGAGGAGAGTACCTAGTCAATTGTGTTTTCATAAGAATATGAAGTATTTAATCAATATTTTGTTCTATCATAGTTATGTATCCCAGTCATAACTTGAGGGGGAGTACATAAGAATGATGGTTGTTATAATGATTAGTCATTGTTATACTTCCTAGTCATAAAATTGAGGGGGAGGTATAAGAATGAAGAATCAATTTTATAACTGGTTAGAAATATGGATTGTTGCAAGTGGTACAGATTCGGGAAAGCTAAATTCGAGAAAGTTTTGGAAAGATTGATCGTTGAAAAGTTAAAGAATTTTGTGTAAGTTTATTAACTTTCAGGTTAAGACGAAGATCGAGGAAAAGATGAAAATTTGATGCTTACAGGTTTGATCTTTTAAATTTTCATATTTCCAGGAAGTTCGAGGTAATCGTTGATCAATTAATCAGAAACTTTGACGAAATTTTGATTTTAAAGTGTGCAGGAGGTAATTACGACCTCGTAATTGCAAGAAGCAGAATACGACCTCGTAATTGGTCTAATTGGGCTTTAGGCAAATACGACCTCGTAATTGGGCCGGGTTGACCCAGATCCATTCGGGTCAAGTGGGTATATAAACCCATTTTAGCCAAACACGACCTCACATTTTATTTTATCAAAATTGAGCTTTACGACCCCGAAAATACTACTTTGCTACCCCGATTTTGATTTGATAGATACAATTAGATCGAGAGTTTTTGATTGATATTTTTGTGTTCATCTCGAAATTCTGAATCTAGGTATACTATCTAATCGTAATATAGTTATCCATGCAACAAGAAAATCAAGAAAAAGGGTTTCGAAATTTTCAAATTGGTTTTCCAGATTTTCTTTGATTTTGATGTTTTCTGGGTAAAAATAAGGGTTGGGGTATCTTTATCGTTTGAATACGAGTATAAAGAAACAATTTTTACCAGTTTTGGTTGGGTAAATCGCGAAATCGCGTTGGGGAAGACGAACAGTGCGACGGACTCGCATTTGGGGATTTGCTAGCCCGGATTTGCGACCTCGTAAATGTCAATTAATTTTGACTCGGTTTGACTTTCGGAATACGATGCCGATTTACGACCTGACTAATACGTAGCCAAATATTTTAGAGTTTGGTTGAACGTATTTTGACCTTGAAATACGACCTCGTACAGGGATACGACCTCGTATTTTTGACTTAACAGATTTTCAAAAGTTTATTCTTATAAATATTTGAAAATGAGTTAATTTATCTTTAACTTAATTACAGGGATAATTTAAGTTAATTTAACAGATTTTCAAAAGTTTATTCTTATAAATATTTGAAAATGAGTTAATTTATCTTTAACTAAATTACAGGGATAATTTATGTTAAACTATCTATAACTAAATTACCGAGATAATTTATGTTGTGTTAACTTTATTACAGGGATAATCAAAGTTAATTGTATGATTGCATATGAATTTTTATGTCTATTTGAGTAATTAATTATTTGTTATTGATTACAGAAATGGCAAGAGATTTCATAGCAGGTCATAATTATGTGATGAACTTCGATGATAATCAGGAGGGAACTGCGTATTATCATGAGATATTCGCTTTCTTCAGAAGATCAAGGATTCATCATGTTCTTACTCATTCTCCAATCATATATTTAGATTATCTCAGAGATTTCTGGAATAATGCTAACTGTGTGAAGGCATGAGATGTGTATATATTTCATACCATAGTTGCTGGGCAGCAGATACAGTTCACAACTGCTGACCTCGTTAACATTCTTAATCTGGGCACAGTTGAACAAGAAGGTGGTGCTACAGGTCTCACCAAGTTCAGACATGAAGTCATTCAAGTTGCTTTCAGAAGAATGGGGTTTGCTGCAGACATGTTAAGTAAAACTCTATTCAAGAAGGGTTTTTATGGCATGTGGAGGTATCTTGCGCATGTGTTGCTGGTTAGTTTAAGCAACAAGAAGTCTGGTTATGATACATTGAACCAGGAAGCCCAAGCACAAATGGTGGGCTTGGTATTTAACAAGCCGTATAGTTTCTCGAAATTCTTCTTCGATGAGATGAAGAAACAGATCACAGCCACAGGAAAGAGGAGATTTTTGATGTATCCTCGGTTCGTGATGATGATAATCAATGCTCGACTTCCAAATCTACCTGTTGTAGGAGAAGTGAAGCAAGTGAGCTCGATCATCCGACGTGGTTATGATGAGTTTGTGTCTCGATACCATAATGATCCAAATGCACAAGATGTTGCATTGTTCGGTGCCATCATCAACGCCAACTACATAGCACCTACTGATGGGGTCATATCAGCTTATGAAGGGCCTCAGCCAGAGGGTGGTGAAGCTGCTGAGAATGTTGAGCAGTTACATGATGTAGTAGTTCAGGAAGATGCACCAGAAGAGCCTGAAGTTGTTGTACAGGTTGCAGATGATGTGATAAACCAACCTGGAGCTAATCCTGAGATTGTAGATGATTTATTGGAAGAGATGGCTGATCCAGATGGTGATATTGCTCAAGTGCAAAGGTACAATGCCAATGTTGATGACCTAGTAGATGTGGACCTTGATCGGGACATAGATGATTATGTAGCTGGAGCTGCAGTTGGTTCTGAAACAGCTAGAGCTAGTGGGTCAGGTACTGAAGAAGCTAGTGGGTCAGGAGCGGGTCAGGCTAATGGATCTGGTGTGAATGCTGAAGGTAGAGGAAAGGCTGTTGCTGATGTTCAAACAGACAGAGAGCCTTCTATCCATTCTGATGATGATTCTAGCAGTGATGGTGATGAAGATCCTTATAGATCTCATGCATTCATCAGAGTTGGATCTAAGATGGTTCCTAAACCTACTGAGGCAGCTCAAGGAAGAAAAATGAGAGAAACGGATGAAGATTGGGTGCCAGAGCAGCCTATACCTAAAAGAAGAACACTTGTCAGGGAACAAGAGACTTCTGCTGCTACTGGTGGTTCACAAAGTGTGCCAGTTGTTACTGTTCTTGAGACTACACAGCCACAACCACAGCGACAAACAAGTGAAGAAACTAATCTTGGTGATCTACAGAGACAGATGAATGAGATGAGAGGTTTGATCACTCGTTTAGCTGGTGAGTTTAAGGTTGTTAGTGACAAGAATAAGTTTTTGGAAGATAAGCTGGGCAAGGCTGAGGTGGTAGTGTCCAGTATGTATAAGAAATACTTGGCTCTAGATGAGAAGGTTATCAGGATGGAAGATGCATTGAAGAAGGGAGTCAAGATCTCCGAAGAAAAACTGCATGATCTCATCGATAACTATCTCAAGGTTAGAGCTGAGAGAGACAGCTTAGGTTGCAGAGGTGATGAGCTGGCTAAGGCAAGGCATGATGATGATCACAATGAAGATCCAGATGCTGCTAGAGCTACTCAGGAGCTAGGAGAAGGTTCTAGTTTGAGAACAGAGACTCAAGGGGAGTCTAGCCAGGCTGGTGTTGCTGGCAAGGCAGTTTCTGAAGCTCCACAGACTCAAGAACTGGTTGTCACAAAGTTGAAGATGGTAGTTGAGTCTGATGCACCTCAAACCAAACTCCTTACAGAAGATGTTGACGTTGATCGATTAGACAAGGGTAAGGATTTGGTAGGGCAATCTGATGCTATTGCTCTTGATGCTGATAATGCTAGTGCTCAGGATAGTGAGTCTACCAAGACCGACTCTACCAATAATACTTCTATCGAGTCAGATTTGCATCCAATTATTGTGCATAGACTGGAGAAGAGGTTGGGATATGATCCACAAGCTCATATGAGAGCTAGGGCAGAGATTGCGGATTATTATTATGATCCAGGGTCTTTGAGGGATCAAGAGAAAGAACGGTTAGGGTTAACTCATACTCCTTCAGAGTCAGAGTCAGATTCTGATTTTGAGACTGAGACTGAGACTGAGAAGGAGCAGAGCAGGAGCAAGAAGTAAAAGCAGAGGAAGTAGATTAATGACAAAGACAAGACAAAGACATAGGTATGTTAACGTCTAGAAGCTATTGCCAAGGGGGAGTCTGTAAGTGCACGTCTATGTCAATAGCAGTCTAGATTGTTTGGGCTTATATTGTTATATGTCTTTGTAATGTAATTGTCATTAATGAACTTAGTATTATGCATAGAATACTAGATTAAGTTGAAGTATTGAATGTATAGTAAATCTGCTAAGTGTGAATTGCGAGTTCGCAATTCACAATAGGTAATACGACCCCGTATTTGCAGGGTCAAATACGAGGCCAATCACAGAATGCGACCTCGCATTAGTGACGGGCTGGGCTGGGTTTGCGAGGCCGACTCGCTGAAGCCCATGTCGGGTGTTACTGTAAAGTATAGAATTCGAGCTTTAGTGTGTGTTTAGTGTGTGTTAATGGAGGTTTTAGTGAGAGAGAGTAGAGAGAGAAAGTAGAGATGGCAGGGAAAGGTTGGTTTGCATTAATGGGTTCAAAGGTTCAAAAAGGTTACATTTTGCATTATGGAGGGGGTTTATATACATATGAACAATTTACACTATGCCCCCTTCCATATTAACTACATTACAATATAAGTACAATATACATAAAGATAAACAAATCAACTACTACAATTATATTTCTAACAATCTCCCCCTTAGTAGTGATTTGTCAAAAATATCCAATCTTTGAAAGTCTTCAAGCTCTTGTATTAGGTCTGTCTTTGTTTGGATGCCAGAACCAGTTTTCCTTCAGGTCTATCATCTGGAACAATCATGTTTGCTTCAAAGTTCTTTGGTGGAATATTTTGTGGTCCTGGAAGATGACTAGGCTCGTACTTGATCCAACAACCTCCTCTTCGACGTACAACGTACTTTGACTTCTTAACATTCTTTGCCCCCTCATCATTCTGATGCTGTCTCTGTACTCAAGTCTTTGATTAATCTTGGAGATTGCTTTATCAAATACTTCCCTTTTCTTTTCATCTTGATCATCTTCTTTCAAGCATAACAAAACATTCTTGCAAAACTCTAACGTTCCATCAGAATAAGAAGCAAGTTCATCCATGCGAATGAAAATCTTCTTCTTTCAGCTATTCAAAAAGACAACCCCAAAGGATGGTTCTTCAATGACATGACCAATACTGAGCTGTTCGATGTCTGCGGTGTAAAGACTTTGATCTGGATATGGAACATTGATCTTCCTCTTGACAACTTCAAAACCTATCTGAAAATCTTCCAGTGAAGCATATTGAATGCAGCTTGACATGTATCTTTTTACAGCATCAAAGGCAACAACATCTTCACGGTATCTTTGCATTGCATTCAGGAAATGGTTGTAGAGGAAAGTTATATCGTCAACTGGCAAAAGCTTGAACTGTGCTTCAGTGAATCTGTACATTTTGTTGTTATCTCTTTTCACATGAAAGCATGGGACAGAGATAGAAACTCTTTTTATTAGAATTACTCTGACCAGCACCAATATTTTGTGATTTCTTTGTTCTTCGAGTAACTTGGGATTGTACTGCTTTGTGAGTTTAAGAAGCTCTTTGTACTCTTCAACTTGCCTTGCTTCCTTAAACTTGTACATAGAAGTAATCTCTGGTCTTTCAGTTTTGGCAATTTTGGTAGCTCCACAGAATATTGGATATGCTCTTTCTTCCAGATATCTTGACTTCTTTGCTGCTTCCTTTGGCTTAACACCGAGAGCAACCATTCTTTCTTTATCCCTCAAGAAGTATCCTCGATCAATAAACCTTCTTTTTTCTTCAGTCAATTCAGATGGAAAGTAACCAGGAAGAACTTCTTCGGATATGATTGCCTCTTTTAACACTTGTTTATATGTAGACTTATTAAAATTCTGAGAAGCAGTTTCAGGAGTCTTTCTTAAATCATCAAAACTGTTAAAGTCTTCAAAAGTGTAATGCTGTGGAGTTGTGCTAGCAGGAATAGATGATTCTCCAACTTCAATTCTGCTTGAAGAACCTGTTTCAAAATAATCAAGATCTTGAAACACTTCAAACATAGGTTCCTCAACAGCTTCTACGTTTACTGAAGTTTCAACTATTTCCGGCTCATCCAAGATTACATTATCTTTTACAGCCTCAATTTCTGCTTCGCCTTCATCATATTCAACAATTTCATTCTCAATAACAAATCCTTCTTCTTCATTTACTTCAACATTCTCATTTTCTTCTTCTTCTTCATCACCACTATCAGCTCCAAAAACTTCATTAAATTTTCTTTTAATTTCTGCAATTCTTTCAATCTCCTCAGGGTCATTATCATTATTTCTTTCGTTAAATCTTTCAGTAAAATCTCTAACCATTTTATCAACTTCTACTTGAGTTTCACCTTGAGCTATATCAGCAAGCTCTTTCCACATTCTATCAGATCTAGCTCTAATAGCAGCTAATCTTTCAATCTCAGCTTGATCTTCTTCAATTATATCTTGATTTCCACCCTCAGATCTTTCTCTCATCACCACATCCTCAACATTTACTTCAACTCTTGCCGAAGTGTTCAATATTCGTTTGACCCTCTCCTTGGTTCTCCCCCTCGGGGGTGATCATCGGAATCAGGATCATCCCGTCTAGAAGCAACCGAGGCCGGTCGACAAGATTCTAAAGCTAACAAACGTAACTCAAAAGCAGCAAGCTTAGCATCATATTCTGCTTTTTGAGATTGAACTTGATCTTGTAAGGCCTTGACTCTTCTTTCATTTGCAAGTTCTCTTTCCCTTACCTCCAAAGCATTCAACACCCCTCTTTCAGTCATTGTCAATAAATCACCTTCAGACCTTAAAATATCCAACAAATGATCACATGCTTTGTCTTTTTCTTGTTGTTTTGTTGTTGGTGATATTTGAGATGGTGTTTGTGTTCTTTGTGTTGGTGTTTGTGATGGAAATGGAGTACCCAACCCGGAGGTTGTTTGCACACTTGTGGTGTGACCTAAATTCAGCGTGGCTGATTCAGGATTTCCTGCAGATCCTCGGGTTAAACCCTCACCAGCAGTTTCAGATTCAGTGGCTTTGCAACCAGAATCAGGTTGTGTCCTAGACTGTGATAAATCACTGTCCGGGACTTGTTGTTGGGTAACACCTCTAACAACACTGGGGTCACTGAGAATGCCCGTTAATACAGTCTCAGTCCAGGATTTGCACACTTAAATTAGTTTTAACAAGACAATAAAGTAAAGAACAGAAAGTAAAGAACAAGAATAAGTTCAAGTGTAAATGTCTAAGCAAGTCTAGTCATATGTCTCATTGATTAAACGATGAATACATGGTCGAGATTACAACTTGTCTTACAAGACTACAAATGAACAATGTAATTGCTAAGTCTAGAAAGAAGGAAACTTAAACAATTACAAATAAAGTGAAACACTTTGTGGTGACAAAACACCATTAAAAGATGCGACTGTGTTCCTTTATATAGAAGAGGAACTAGGGCAACACACCTTTAATGCTAAAAGTATTTTTAACAAAGAAATGACTTTGTATTTATAGGCAAACAAATTCACCAGTGAATTTGTGCCGTACAAATATGGTTGCATGCATTTAATGAACCGTCAAGGTCATTAAATGCATTGGTTAAGGTACAAGGATAAAGTCACATCAATATGCCTTTATTCTTTTAACCAACCACCTTTACACACGTAAGTACTTTAATAAAGAACAAGTGGAATGTTCTTTGAAAAGTGTGTAAAGGCAAAAAGTCAATTCCTCGTAATCAGTGTTCAGACTTGTAAGGTCTAGAACACTGACAAACCTCCAGT
>CM067167.1:182318907-182381407 GCA_034093135.1 Erigeron breviscapus
GAACTAAAATTGGACATTGCTGAAGTTCTTAATTCTGATTTAATTTATGTTGAAACTGTTAGATCTGAAATGACAAACTGTTTTGAAACAGACTTTTCTGAAATATCTATTTTGCAATCAAAATTAAAAGAACTCCAGGATATTGAACTGGCTTTTAAAGCACAAGTTTTGGTCACTGAACAACTGGTACAAGAAAAACATGACCTTGAAATAATTTTGGAAAAGAAAAACATGTCATAAATCATGGCTAGTAACAAGAAAGCCATATGATGCTGGAATTAATCAATTTCCATCCCAAAAACGTGCCTATCTGGATGGAAATACCCATGCTGCTGCATTAATTCCAGTTATTGACCGTTTACCAGAAGTGGTCAGACCCAGTACCATTTATGATGAACCAATGACCCCCAAAGCTAGTGTTATACCACCAGTTCAACTTTTCGAGGTTAAGACTGGAGCATCACAGATGACTGCTCCAGTTAAAAAGGTTAAGCAGAATAAACCTTTGCCTCAGTCGACTTCTAAAGAACCCAGGTTCAAAAGAAGAAGACCAGTTCCCTTCCTAAGCCTAGAGTCCAGTCAACTGGAAAGGCTCAGGTGTCATCTGAAGAAAGTATTTTGTTAAGGTTAGAGAGCCAGTTTCAACTACTGACTCGTCAATCACAAAGTTTTAATGCAAGATTAAACTTTCTTGAGGGTACTTCATCTGGCCCTAGACAAAATAAAAAACCTTTTTCAAAGAAAGACAAATTTATTTCTCCAGTTGAGAAAAATGAAAAGGTTTTAACTATCAACTCCAGTAGTGTTTTCAACAAAAACTACTGTTGAAGAAAGTGAACTCAACCAGATACCCCCAGGGATCCATAAGGGAGGATCCAATGAACCCATCAGTCGATGGGTTCCCAAATCTAACTAATCATATCTGGTGGATGTGCAGGGCGATCGTAAGAAACATACCTGGTATCTTGACAGTGCAGCTGGCAGGACAATGGCCGGACGTAAGACTCTGTTGGAGGAGTTCATAATTTCTGATGGACCCTCCATTACTTTTGGAAATGATGGTTGTGGAAAAACTGAGGGGTATGGTGTTCTGAACAATGGACAGGTCAAATTCAGACGAGTTGCATATGTGAATGGTTTGAAATATACCTGATCAGTGTTAGTCAACTGTGTGATGATGGCTATCAAGTTTTGTTCAATATTGTTCATGGCATCGTATTCAACAAAGACTGGAAGGTAGTATTGATTGCTCCCAGAAAAGGGAATGTGTATGTGATGGATATGGAAAGCTCTCCTTCAGAGCAGTGTTTCTATACTCAAGCTGATGAAGACACAAACTGGTTATGGCAAAAAGGTTATCCCATTTAAATTTCAAAAATATTAATAAGTTGTCTAGAAAACATCTGGCAGATGGGATACCTTCAGTTTCCTTCAAAAAGGAAAGGCCATGTCCAGGATGTGAGATGGGAAAGCAGAAACGTGCCAGTTTCAAGACCAAGCAGAATTTGGCATATCTGAACCACTTCATATGCTTCATATGGATCTTTTGGTCCAGTGAATGTTCAGACTCGTGCTGGTAAAAGATACACCCTGGTGATCGTAGATGAATTCTCCAGATATTGTTGGGTTATCTTTCTCAGGTCTAAAATGAAGCTGCTGCTGAAATCATCACTCTTATCAAGCAGATTGAACTCAAGTATAAGCGAAAAGTGTGTCAGTTAAGAAGTGACAATGGAACAGAATTCCAGAATGCAACTCTGGAGAAATTTTGTACTGACACTGGCATCTCTCAGAACTTCTCTCAGCACGACTCTCAGACAGAATGGAGTGGTGGAAAGGAAGAATCGAACGCTGATAGAAGCTGCCAGGAGTATGCTTGCTGAATCTGGTCTTTCCACCAGTTTCTGGGCTGAAGCAATTACAACTGCTTGCCACACCCAGAACAGGTCTGTTTATATAAAAAGACACAAGAAGACAGCCTATGAAGTATTAAGAAATAGAAAACCAAATATTGGTTATTTTCACGTTTTTGGATGTCCAGTTTACATCCTGAACGACTCCAGTCAGCTTGGCAAATTTGATGCCAAAGCTGATGAAGGGTATTTCTTAGGCTATTCAGTCATTCGCAAGGCTTCAGAGTCTATAACAAGAGACTGGAGAAGGTCCATGAGTCAATTCATGTAACATTTGATGAAAAATGCAATCAATAAAAAGCCAGTCCTTGATTCTCCCCCAGAAAATCCGATTATTTTCTGTGAATCTGATCCTATCAACTACAATAAAGATTCATCTGAAAATGTTTCCAGTCATTCAGACTTGGAACCAGCTCAAAAAAAGAAAACCCCCAGTAGTACACCTTTCTATCCTTCAATAAGTTTCAAACTACCCTCTGAACTTGTTATTGGATCAGATGTTCGTGCTACTTCTCCAGTATCAGTATCAGTTGAAATCATACCAGAAATGTCTTCATATGAAGAATTTCAAACTGAACCAGTACTTCAAGAAATGCCTTCAAATGAAGAATTTCATGATGCAAATCGTGATCTTAATGATTCAGATGAAGAAGTTGAAGTAGTCTGGGAAGATCCTCCTCCTGAAACAACACCAGAGGAGACTCAACTGAATTCTTGCACTGATATTGTTGTCAGTAACAATCCTGGTCAGTACTCCAGATGGACAAAAGCTCCCTATTGATCAGATCATAGGTGACTCCAGTAGAGGGGTTCAGACCAGAAGAGCCTCCAGTGATCAATGCTTATATGTCAGTTTCTTATCATTTGAACCAAAGAAGATTGACGAGGCTATGGAAGATCCAGACTGGGTGACTAGCTATGCAAGAAGAGCTTCACCAGTTTGAAAGGAACAAGGTTTGGTACCTGGTTCCTTTCCCAGTTGGAAAAAAGAACCAATTGGAACAAGATGGGTCTTCAGGAATAAGGTAGATGAAGATGGCCATGTTATCAGAAACAAGGCCAGACTGGTAGCACAAGGCTACTGCCAGTCAGATGTCGATTTGATGAATCATTTGCTCCAGTGGCTAGACTTGAAGCGATCAGAATTTCTTAGCATTCACTGCTTATCATCAGTTCAAGGTCTACCAGATGGATGTAAAGAGTGCTTTTTGAATGGAAAATGAGAAGAAGTTTATGTCAGACAACCACCAGGTCGTTGATGAAAAGCATCCACACTGGGTATATCGTCTGGACAAAGCGCTTTATGGTCTCAGACAAGCCCCACGTGCCTGGTATGATACTCTGACTAAACACTTGTTGAAAAATGGTTTTAAAAGAAGTGCAATTGACAATACCTTATTTATTTTTCGTGGAAAAGGTAATATTCTGTTGGTACAAATTTATGTTGATGATATCATTTTTGGGTCTATTTCGAAAACATGTGCAAGAAATTTTATCAGTGTTTTTATTTAAGTTGACTTTTATTTGTCCAGTTCCAAAATTGGTGTTTGATGAAACACATACAAGGTATTTAATGAAATTAATTGGTGTTTTGCTTTACTTATAAATTCATGTTTCGACTTTGATTTTTTCATTTGATTAGTGTTATAAGTTGTAGATTCATGATTAAATAATGAACATAACATGGTTGTTTTCATTTCTATTTAACTAGCATGGTACCCGCGCGTTGCGGCGGATACAATTGACACCACAAAATAATCCCATATACACCTGTATCAATTTCTCTAAATTTACTAACATAATACCCCTGCCTTACTAACTTTCAATGAAACATAAAGTTTTTACTAAGTCGAGTAAAGATAAATGAGTTATCAATGAGCTAAGTAACACAAATACTATTGATTTTATACTCACAAATGGGTTCACAAATGGGTTTTAAGAAAGTCTGCCCATGACGCACCAATGTATACTAATCAGAGAAATTCGGTTAGCTGTGTCTACCTAAATAACAAATCATGAACAAATACAATACTTAATTTACAAACTAAGCAGGTTGCCTTGGAGCACTTCAAGGGTGCCATATCCGCGTGCATTTCGTCGTCCAAATTATAGATGTTATAGTCTAATAGATAAGTAATATGTTAGACTTCAAAAGTATTATGTGTTAGCTGTATAACACAATTCACATCGAACTTGTATTGAGTATAATATAATCAAAACCACCATCACTTAGGAGGATGATACGCTAATAAGTTTAACTTGGATTTTTCATCACTGCACTAATGGGCTAATGGGTTTTCCAGAGGGTCACAGGCACAGTTTCAAATAAGCTAATCCAAACAGCCCCTAAGTAGAAATGATCACTTCCAAAAAAAAATTCTTAAGTTGCAGTTATATGTGTTGGGGGTAACCATGCATATAATACCTGCTGGAACACTCGAAATGATTGTTCATAGTTGGCCCCTGATTTTGAAGCTTCCCGGCTTGTGCTAATGACGAAGTAACGAATTCAGAAGCCTGCACATATGGTGATCTAGAATAAGCTATATGTGCGTTTTATTTCAAACAATATTAGTATCAATCAGAGCCAACCTCCACATAGCCCTTTGAGATACGCAATGCATAATCAACAACAGCGTGTTGGCCAGGGCATAAGTATTAGGTCCAGAACTGTTATTGCCCTTGTAAACTCTAACTGCCTTGCTGCCTAAATTTGTAACATGATGAGAACTCAATTGGGGGCTGTGGAACTAACGAATTTTAAAAGGACTTACCAAAAGATGATCTGTAGGCAAGAAGTAGAGTTAATTAAACAAAAGATGATCAATGTTGAGAAGAGTAATAGCTTGTTGTACACACATGGAATATATATACAGCTATAAAACATACCTCACACTACTTGGCAATAACAAATCTCAGAACACCATAGAAAGCCCTAAAACAGATAGATAGGGAACAAAGGCAGTCATATTGAATTAAAAAGACATATTGTAGATTTGCAGTTATATTCATAATGTGAGAATCTTACTTAAACGTACAACTTGCTTAAAGTATTCTGATTTCTTGCAGTTGAAAACACACCTGAAAAACAAACAAAAAAATCAATACGAAATTAAAGATGATGATTATTAAAATAATACTCCGTATTTTTTTTAAAAAAAGGATGAAATAAATGAACCTTTATCTATCCCTAATGCTATGTTCTTGAACAAAATCCCTCACATTTCTCAAATCTGGAAGTCAAATATTATGATAAACACACAAAAAAAAATTAAGAAAATCAAGAGGATAAAAGCAAACCTACCAAATAATATCATATCTCATACAGTATTATATACACTATTAGCCTAAAAAAACATCATCCTCGAAGTTTTGCATGGCTATTTTCAAAGGGTTGCAAAAATAAACTTTTTATAAGAAAATCATAGGAGAAATCAGATATGAAGAGAAATATGAGAAGAATAGGAATAACAAACCCATTCTCTATATATATTTAAAACCCGTGCGTGAGTTTGCGTGCTAACTCACAACACACGTTTTTATATATATATTTTTTTGTCGTTTATGTTGCACGTTTCTCCCCCTTGCAGACCCCTTTTTTATTTATTTACTTTCACCACTTTCTTTTTCTTTGTTTATTTTTTAAGATCTCATTGTATAGATATAGATATACATATACATATAGACAACATGACACACACACAGGAACCACCAAAGCCTTTCGATAGCCAACGACAAGGATCACCTCCTGAAAAACAACCACAGGGACTAACCACCGTCGATAACCAACTGCGGTTTTCTTTCAGCGCAATTGATATTCACGGAGAAAAACCGCTTCCGGTACAGTCAACAGGAACAAACACCGGCCTCCTTTCACCGCCTGAAACATACATCTCCGGTAACAACTAACGGCGTAATATCCTCCATTAACCGCCATTTGCTGCTGCATCATCTGCAGATACGGTGGCGGCATCGAATCCGACCAACCAACTCCTCTGACTGTTTGGAGTCCTCCAATTGAACACTTTCCGTTTGATTAAAGGCCACCTACCACGACCATCAACATCGCCGGCCATAAACTTTGCAAAAGAGTGTTGATGAGGTTTAAAGAGTACTGATGATGTTTTAGGGAGTGATGTTTACACTTTTTAGCTGACCGTTATTTTTTTTTCGTAAAAAAGGTTTTTTTTTATCGGACAGGAAGAAGTGCTAATAAAACACAAGGGTCGTATATACTGCATAAATATTCATCCATCTCTATATCCATGGTGTTGTTTTTTCTATATTTGGTAGTAAAATTTGGAATATAGCTGCCTAATGGACACGTATCATTTTTTTAGAACGGCATGGACACGTATCATATATATGTACTGTATAATTTTTTTTAACAGCAAACGTATCATATTACTGGCTTTAGACTTTTGCTGTCAAAACTCAAAAGAGTGACACACTAAAAAGTAGTAAAGGACACCCACAGGTTCAAAAACCCATCTACGATAGTTTATGACACTATTATTATTATTACTTCTTTTCTAACTCTCAATTCATTAACATTTTAACATGTAACTAATTAATAAGATCGTATTAATTAATATTAATATATAATATAACTAACAAACTTACAATTATAAAAAACTAATAAATTTGCAAATCTCATTAAACAAAGTAGTAACATATGTTACTTCAAATTATTTAACATTTAATATCATTTTTAATACAAACGTGTAATACCAGAACAAATCGAGAAGTCTTTTTGAAAGAGGTGGTTAACCCCGACGCAACGCGCGGAGCCAAATACTAGTTTGAATTTGAATTGAAGAGAGCTAATAAAGCAGAGACCACATTGTTTGTTGGAGTTTGTGCATATAGTCCGGCTTGATATTCAAATTGATGAGAACTTGTGTAAGTTTGATGCATTAAAACGTTTGTACATGTACTCGTTTTGTTTGTACGCATCTTTAAAACAGCAAAATACCAAAACTGCCCCAAAGGTATGCTTATGTAAGTAAGAAATAAGGGCAATTTAGTACATTCCCAACTAACTATTTTCTAACAATTTCCAAAAATGGGGAGGGGATAATAATTATTATAAATGAGTAGAGATAGACATATTTTACTTTAGGGTTAAAATTTTATTGTACATTAAAAAAATTGATATTCGATGTGGTTTTGAAGTTGTTGATCTAAATATTGTCGGTTCAATTTGTTTGAAATCAAGTATTATGGGTTCAAAACTTCAACCGATAGTGTTCATTTTCGTTCGCTAGACGTGTGTGTTTATTCTTGCAATAGAGCCAAAGACTCTACTAATAATTATCGCGTTCTATATATATTATATATATATATATATATATATATATATATATATATATATATATATAATATATAGATATAAAAAAGAAATTTAATTTTTTAAGCCATTCTCAATAAGATCTTTTTCTTCACACTATCACATCGTCTTTTTATTCTCCTAGACACGCCCAAAAACACCTAATTTGAATAACGTTTGTTTCTCACTTCTTCCTCTACTCACACATATAAAAAAATATACATTACACTACACACATAAAATCACGTCTAACCTTTTTCCTGAAATGGACGAGCCACGGAGAATAGGGTGAAAAAGAGCATGCTAGAAGTAGAGGAAGAGATGGAAGTGGGGGGAGAAGAGCTCAGGAAGAGCTTACTACGACCGACCTTATAAAATTTGCCTAATTTTTCTTTTAGTAGTCAGTCAGTATTCGACATCAGAGACACCTCATCATATAATGATGAAGTTCTACACATACTATAGGCTAAGAGATGTAAACCATGAGCCTATTGAATAATTCAGTAAAAATACCTATAGGCTTATCATTTCAGAGAGTCAAACTCACACGTGTGAGAAAAACCCAATTATATTTAGCCATTTGATCATTTGATAACGTATTCAAAAATGAAGCATGTCTTAACAAAATTTGACTTTTGGTTTGTAATTTTTCTTCAGCTTTTTAATTCGACATTAACTATGTAATAATTAAGTATAATTGGGTTTAATGACTCATATGTTATTGCTTCGATTTGGCTTGTTTTTATGTCAACTCAGTTTAAGGTTATGCTTTAAACACATAATAAAAAACGAAACAACAGACAAGCTAATTTGGTTGGGCAACTTAAAGCTATTAAAATTTTAATATATTAATTTACTAATGTACCTTTATGACATGATTATTATTTATTATTAATTTGAACGGCAAAATAGTATTCTTTGGTTGATCTTCAAGTTCGTTCAAATGCCAAAATACAATCAATTATCTAGATGTACTCCGTAATTAAAACTCACACATAAAGCAAAAATGTGATGGGCTTTTTGGCCACGAATCCCATAGAAAGGACATCATGACCCCCGTTTAAATAATAACGTCGCTGCCTTGTTTTTGTTTTCCTAAAGCATCCACTAGCAGATGAAGATGATACTCTGTACATATGATATACGTGTACTCCCTGACACAATGAGTAGATTTTAACCAATCATTTATCTAGTCGGGTTCACAATTAGGAATCTCGAATTACATCCACCTTGATAACTTTTCACGAGTGCCCTTCACAATCTTGCAAAAACAAAAGGAATGGCTAGACATGATAATTACTTTAGAGTTTATTTAAACGTTTAGTTAAACTTCCTCATTTATATAACTATCTATACTACTATATAAAAATTACAAGCCCATGTTGAAAGTTTACAAAAATGGGACATGCGAATTGACCAAAATACCCTTAATGAATTAAATCACCATCAACCTTTAATATTAAATTACACCATTAGTCCATTATATTATAAAATATCTCTACTAACCCTTTAAATCAAATACATTTACCTACACCAACTAATGCCACCACTACCATCACCATCCGTCGCCGCCATCACACCACCGTCATCGCCGGCTCGCCGCTGCATTGTGCGGGTACAATGCTCGTTTTATTTAATTACTTTGTATCCTCTTTCCTTTCTCCCAAAAAAATTACACAACTCTTCATCCTTTCCTTACATCTCTATATCAACAATTTTGTTTTTATAAACACATGAAGATCAATTACTCATGCCAATTTTGGATTCAACTGTAAAAAGTAAAGTTATTGACCTTTTGGCTCCTTCAATCAACTTTTAGGCTTTTAGCATTTCCATTTTCAATAAAGGGTTTGTAATATCATTATTACTAACTATGTAGTAATATGTACTGGACAAAGTAGTTGTCAATCACAATTTAAAATATATAAATAAAAAACATCGGAAACTTCAAACTACAAGAGGAAAATCGATGGTGTTTGTTGAAGGTTGGGTTGGTGGTGGTGGTGGGTGGTGCCGTGGCGATGACGGTGGTTCTAATTAAAGTTTGATTGGAGTTCAATCATGTTATATGGCAAATCGATTCATAAATTACGATAGATCACAACCTATACATAAATTACAATGCGAATTATTCACGACGAGAAGTTTTTATCAACGAATTTATTATATTCAAGTCTAATATAAATATATATAGTAAGATTGACTCGTTTGAAGTATCATATTTAACACTAACAAAATGAATACAAGGGACAAGAGAGTAGTGCCGTTTTAGGATTCTTTGCATTTGTAGCACATTTTTAAGCCAATCAGTACACCATAATCCCCTTATCAAAATTTGCAAAAAAGTGTCAATTCGTGAGAAGTAAAGAACCAAAGTGCCAAAACTTGTTAAAAGTTGCAAAAAAAAACACACACACACACAAAAGGGCGTATATGTTTTTTCTTTTGTTTTTAATGCTACCAACGTTCATTCCAATCGACCAAAGGAAACCGATACTTGCCAAAAATTCTCATGTCAAAAAATGCCAATAGATAGAGTGTAATTGACACATTGAACCAAAAAATGTCAACTCCATTTCCGGTGCAATCAATTCTGTTGAACTCCGATATACATTAGTTATAGAAAAACTGCATCAACAGACTCCCCCTTAACTAATGATATCGGGTCTTCTGTGTTGAGACTCGATCTTCTGGCACTGTACTCTGATCTTCAAACTGCAAAATCTATGTATCTTTATGACAACTAACTAATCCAACACATCTCATCGTAGTTCTCCCTCCCAGCTGTTAGCCACCTCCGAATTAAGCATATGCAATCTTCCACTCTTGGATATTGCCCGAGAAATTAATCACGTCTTGCTTAACCGACATATAATAGAGAAGTTGAATTTCCAACAATCAGCATCAAATCAATCAGCTCCCACAAAAATAAGAAACTCTGTAGTCCAAATCACAAAATGTAGTACCATAAACCCTGTCTCAACCAGCAGTGTTTGACTATGTCTTGTGTGCTTCAATGGATATGAAAGTGTATGCACACAGCTTGGAACCTCTTTACTCGATCTGTTTCTTGTTATCTTCCATAAATGAAAATATAATCTTGTGATGATGCAAGCACGGGGGACAAACCTCTATGTGATAACATAAGCACGAACTTATAACAAGAAAATAGACATCTTCGTGATGATGTAAGCACGGGGGACAAACCTCTACGTGATAAAATGAGCACGAACTAGTTTCAGATCGATATAGCATCTTCAGCATGACGTCAACGCGAAGTCGTGAATACTTAGGCATGACGTAAGCACGAACTTGATAGGAAATATGTTATTATCTTCGTGGTGATGTCACGTCATCACGGCCTTGATGACGTCTTCTCTTCATCACAATCATAACTGAAAAAACTATGATCTTCATTTTTACTCGAACATACTATGCATTAAGCACACCATCATCTATATTCAGATCTTGGTATGTCTCTCGAGTTAGAAGGAGTTTTGCTTAGAAATCTGAAAGTTTTATCCCCCTCTTTGAAAGAATATATGATAAAAACAGGAGATATAAAACAAAGAATTCCTTTATCATTAGTCGAATGATTACAAGAATAAATCCGTTAAAATACATCTCAATGATTCCGGATTACAATCAATCGAGACGACTCTTGATAATGAATTACATGGTGGATATGTGATATAGATCTCTATCACAACCCGTGAATGACTCTCTGTCTAGACTAAAATCATTAAACTGAAACCCTAGACCTATAACACATATATATACTACATGAATGGGCTTGGGCTTAAGGTCGTATACTACATGTCACGTATACTTCAATAATGTCTTATAGGCATTGTAGTATAGACATTGTAGTATAGACATTATAGTATAGACAATGTAGTATAGATAACATCTCATACAACTAATGTCACGTATATATCAGCCTCTTAAAGCATCATCTTATAGACATCATCTCATAGAGATTATCATCATATACGCACAATGTAGTATACATAATGTAGTATACACATTGTAGCATAGACATTGTAGTATAATCACGTAAAATAATGCTAAAATGAATGTTTTTATCAAGATAAGACTGTAAAAGTAAAGATCTACTTTTAAAACTTAACAAATGAATAAATAGAATGTCAAAATCTTGAATAAACAACGTTAAAACGTGATAATACTTAAGAATTCGTTAAGAAACAATATAAAAGCATAAAATATGATTAATTAAAGTACTTGAACGTAAATAAAAAGATTACTTTGTAAAATAAGCAAAATGTAAAGATATGAGCGATAATCGTAAGAAAAACGATATATAAAATAAATAAAGTAAAATGCATAAAGGAATAAGAACACCGTGATTTGTTGACGAGGAAAAGCCCTTAATCCTTCTGGATTGCCGGCATAAAAACCCCGGGAGGAAGCAATCGTCCCTCCGTGCTACTTTTATTATTATAAATCGAAGTTAATTACAATTCGAGAGCCCAAGTGATTGATTTAAGTATTACAATAATGAAAAGTGTTTAGTGTAATGTGTTTACAGAAGAAAATAGAGAGAAAGAAGTGTTTTTCCAGAGATAAAACGAAGTGTGTAAGCCTAGCAATCACTTGCCCCTTTTATAGAGAAAATATTCAACTAACTATCCTAAAAATCTGGGATCTTGAGCTGGAAAATCAGGGATCTTGAGCAGATTTTGTTTGACTTGAGGTAAATGGACGTTATGGAGCCATTTCACACGTTTTCAACCATAAATTCCGACTTTGGGGGCAAGTCTTCCGTTTTACCTGTTCCTGTACTACTAAGTCAAAGTCATTACGGTCAGATATCTTAGAGCCCCAAGATTTGGACCTAAAGATCTTAGAGCCTAAGATCTTAGACCTCAAGATCTTGGAGGTGAAAATTTCAAGCATAACACCGTTAAATTAAAATTTTAATAAAACATGAACATCCTAATTAGTTACGATTAATTAATTAAGCAAGTAAATTAATCTAGTTTAATTCACTTATGCAATAATTAATTAACCTAACTAATTATATATGCGGAATAAGTTAATAAAACAATTAACTAATTAATTCCCTAAAACGATCTATCATGCATTCAATATAACCAACTAATAAATAAATAAAAAGACAAAGAAAGAAACCTAACCTCTTTGTAGAAACCCGAAGATGAGAAGTCCGTCACGTACTAGAGCCCAAGTGTAGGAACTCCTCTAAAGACTCGTACACAGGAACGGATCTTCGGCACTTAGCTAAGTGCTAGCTATAACTTCACGTTATAACAAAACCCACCATATATAAAAATTAACTAGAAAAGCTTAGTCGAAAACCCTTTCCAAAGGGAAAGGATCCCTTGAGGTTTTTCTAATCTTTCAATGTGGGACGGAAAAACAATTCCTAAAATAGTTTTTCCCTTCCCCTTTTTCCTTGTGCGTGACCGACCTTGGTCTTCTCCATGGGCCAATCTTGTTTGGCCCATGGTCAAATGGATTGGCACATGGTGCTTAGGTGCCACTACAAAAAAAACATGCTTTCAGAGACTGAAAAATCAGTCTTTGATACACCATGATCAGTTACTAATAGTGTATCAGGGACTGATTTTGCTAGTTGCTAGCCAGTTACAACAGTTTAGTCCCAGAAAGTGGGTTATCAACTGAAAACCAGTCCTTGTTGTATGAAACCAACAATGAGTGAAAATCAGTCTCCATATTAGAAGATTCAGTCCTTATTTCTATGGGTTGGTATTATGTTATTTCAGTCCCTAATGTTTTTATCGGTAACTGAAAGTCAGTCGCAAATACTATGCTAGTTCAGTTACTAATATATATTTAGGGACTAAAAATTAGTCCATACACATTACTTACAGTCCTTAATACCTTTCATTGTCTTATAGTTTAACATACCAAATCAGTCTCTGATAAGAGGCTTTAAAGACTGATTAATAGTCTCAGAATCCAGACAATTTTAGTCCTTAATTTGCTGTTGTTATAGACTGAAAAAAAAAACAGATCAGTCTCCGATGAAAGGCTTTAAAGACTGATTAATAGTCCAAGAATCCAAGCGATTTCAGTCCTTATTGCTACTTTTGGAAACTGAAAATTAGTTTCAAATCACCATCAAATCAGTCTATGATAAACGGATTTAATAACTGATAATTAGTCCCAAAAACTAGTCACTTTCGGTCTTTAATTTGCTTCTTTTAAAGACTGAAAATTAGTTTCATACCAGTCTCCGATATAATGTCTTGATTCCATTATAATTATATTACACACTAAAAATTAGTATCAAATACAATCTAATACCAATTTCATTAAAACAATAATAACCAAAATGACACTAGTTAATAACTATAACTATAATAATAGAAAAATTGGCAAAACTTTATGTATTCAATTTCAATCATAGTTTCAACCTTAAAGCAATTTTAGCATTCTTTATCTTTTCTTTTATTTTCTTGTCTGCAACTTTTAGTCTTTGATTTCCTTTAGTGGTATCAGAGCCAATCACACCTCTTCTTCCTAAAACAAACAAAAAAAAAAACCTGTGAGAAAATCCACTTACTCAACAAAAAAAATCATGACTGACTCCACAAATGCACTGCAAACCCAACCTACACCCATACCCATTTTTAAAGGAGAAGGGTATGAGTTTTGGAGCATTAGAATGACGACGATTTTGCGCTCACGTGATCTGTGGGATCTGGTTGAAACCGGGTTCAATGCTGAAGACACAGATCAAAACAGGTTGAAGGCAGCAAAGAAGAAAGATGCTCACGCTATGGCAATTATCCAACAGGCTGTTCACGATCAGTTGTTCTCCCGAATTGCTGCTGCGGAGACAGCTAAAGAAACATGGGAGGTTTTGAAGCTTGAATACCAAGGTGATGACCAAGTGAAAGCCGTCAAGTTGCAGGGGCTAAGACGAGATTTCGAGAATCTCGTGATGAAAGATGGAGAACAAATTGGCGATTATTTCTCAAGGGTGATGGGTATAGTTAGCCAAAAACGATCATATGGAGAAGAGGTAGCTGACCAAACAATTGTTGAGAAGATCCTAAGAAGCCTCTCACCACGGTTCGACTATATTGTGCCGTCGCTTGAGGTGTCTCTGGACCTAACAAAACTTACCCCGATGAAACTTATGGGGTCTTTGCAGTCGCAGGAAGCCCGACTAAATTCTCGATCAACGGAGAAATCTGATGAGCAAGCTTTGCAAGTAGTTCAAGAAAACAATAGAGGGAATCAATATTTACCCTCTAGAGGTCGTGGTCGTGGAACCATGCGTGGGAGAGGACGAGGTCGTAACACGGAGAGGGGCTGCGGGGCTCAATGCTATGTTTGTGGTCGTGCTGGACACCTAAAAAAGGATTGTTGGTACAACAACGATGATTCACATGTCAACCTTACTGCTGATTCTGAAGTTCAAGAAGAGTACACAGAAGAACAACACTTATTTTTGGCCGAAACGAAGTCTAATGATGATCTTGAAAGTGAGCCCTTCATGTTGATGGCTCATTCAGCGTGCAACAAATAATCAGCATGCTTGTGGTTTGTGGATTCCGGGTGCTCGAACCACATGACCGGTAGAAAAGAGAGTTTCACTCACTTGGATGAAACATTCAAACTAAATGTTCGTTTGGGTGACAGGAAGGCGTTAAAGGTTGAAGGGAAAGGAACCGTGAAGATCAATTTGGATGACTCCCAATACAAGTTATTGGATGATGTGTACTATGCACCAAACTTAGAATACAATCTTCTAAGTGTTGGGCAGTTGATGAAGAAGGGTTACTCGTTGATTTTGTGAAGAGAATGGGATTAAAAGGGAACTCACTGTTCCTCATACTCCTGAACATAATGTCGTCGTAGAGAGAAAAAACAGAACGGTGATGGAGATGGAGATGGCTCGAAGTATGTTGAAGGAGAAAAAGCTTCCTAACGATTTTTGGGCGGAGGCAACAGCTACAGCAGTCTATCTGATTAATAGAGCTCCCACCAAAGCGGTTATTGGTCAGACTCCTTTAGAAGCATGGGAAAATTGTAAACCTAAGGTCCACCACCTGAAGGTTTTTGGGAGCATTGCATATGGAATCACTCATGCACAAGGTAGGCAAAAATTGGATGATAGAGCAGAAAAAAATATCTTTATTGGATACTCTTCACAAAACGAAGGGTACACAAGTGATGGGTATAGACTCTATAATCCAATAACCAAAACGTTTAAGGTAAGGAGGGATGCAGCTGTACTAGAAGATCAAGCTTGGAATTGGGAGGATAAAGGTAACTCTAGTACCTATGTTTTTATTGATCCTTTTCCTGTTCTTCCTACTATAAATCCTCATAATAATATCAATGACCCATCCTCATCTAATACCCAACATGTAATTCAAAGTTCCACTACACAAGTACAACAGACTACTCCCACTAGCCTTACACAAATCATGCCTAGTCCTAATCAATCACATGAAACCTCACCCACTCAACCTTTAAATCATAACACTAGTAAGAGAGTAACCAAAACCCCTACTTGGCTTCAAGATTACCAATCTGGAGAAGGGCTTTCTGATGAAGACAGTGAATTGGCCACATGTCAGTTTGCTTTGAATGTTGAAGACCCTGTTGTGTATTCTGAGGCAATGAAATATAAGGAGTGGCGTGATGCTATGAAAGATGAGATTAGAGCCATTGAAAAAAATCAAACTTGGGAGTTGGTCAGCTTACCACCCAATAAAAATGTGGTAGGACTAAAATGGCTATTCAAGACAAAAGTGGGGTCACACGGTGAGATTATCAAGCACAAGGCTCGTTTGGTTGCTAAAGGATATTCTCAACAAAAAGGTGTTGATTTTGAGGAGACCTTTGCACCAGTTGCTCGTTTTGAAACTATCCGACTAATCTTGGCAGTTGCTGCACACTACGGGTGGAAGGTACATCATTTGGACATGAAATCTGCTTTTTTGAATGGTGACTTAATGGAAGAAATATATGTTGAGCAGCCCGAGGGATTTGAGATTGAAAGTATGAGCAGCAAGGTGTATCGACTTAGGAAAGCATTATACGGGTTGAAGCAGGCACCGCGTGCCTGGTACTCAAAGATTGATGGGTACTTCACCAAGCATGGTTATCTTCGAAGCCTGAATGAGCCAACTCTGTATATCAAAAGAGAAGGTAATGGAAATATTATCTATGTATGTCTTTATGTAGATGATATTATCTGTACTTCATCTTGTTCCAAACTTATTTCTGAATTTAAGCAAGGCATGAAAGATGGTTTCGAGATGACCGACATGGGGCTTCTCAAGTATTTTCTGGGTCTTGAGGTGAAACAAGTTAAAGAAGGTATTTTTCTGCATCAAGAAAAGTACTCAAGACAGTTGATAGATCGCTTTGGTATGACTGGTTGTAAGTTGGAAGTCACTCCAATGAACATGAATGAAAAGCTCCACCTCAATGATGGGTCAGGTATGGCTAATGCTCAAGTTTATCGCAGTCTTGTTGGTGGGCTTATCTATCTGACCCACACACGACCTGACTTGGCCTATGCTGTTGGTTATGTCTCTCGATTCATGCAACAGCCTACTAAGAATCAGTTTGGAGCTGCACGTAGAATCTTGAGATATATTGCTGGGACCAATACCCTTAATAAATTAAATCACCATCAACCCTTAATATTAAATTACACCATTAGTCCATTATATTATAAAATATCTCTACTAACCCCTTTAAATCAAATACATTTACCTACACCAATTAATGCCACCACACCATCCATCCGTGCCGCCATCACACCACCGTCATCGCCGGCTCGCCGCTGCATTGTGCGGGTACAATGCTCGTTTTATTTAATTACTTTGTATCCTCTTTCCTTTCTCCCAAAAAAATTACACAACTCTTCATCCTTTCCTTACATCTCTATATCAACAATTTTGTTTTTATAAACACATGAAGATCAATTACTCATGCCAATTTTGGATTCAACTGTAAAAAGTAAAGTTATTGACCTTTTGGCTCCTTCAATCAACTTTTAGGCTTTTAGCATTTCCATTTTCAATAAAGGGTTTGTAATATCATTATTACTAACTATGTAGTAATATGTACTGGACAAAGTAGTTGTCAATCACAATTTAAAATATATAAATAAAAAACATCGGAAACTTCAAACTACAAGAGGAAAATCGATGGTGTTTGTTGAAGGTTGGGTTGGTGGTGGTGGTGGGTGGTGCCGTGGCGATGACGGTGGTTCTAATTAAAGTTTGATTGGAGTTCAATCATGTTATATGGCAAATCGATTCATAAATTACGATAGATCACAACCTATACATAAATTACAATGCGAATTATTCACGACGAGAAGTTTTTATCAACGAATTTATTATATTCAAGTCTAATATAAATATATATAGTAAGATTGACTCGTTTGAAGTATCATATTTAACACTAACAAAATGAATACAAGGGACAAGAGAGTAGTGCCGTTTTAGGATTCTTTGCATTTGTAGCACATTTTTAAGCCAATCAGTACACCATAATCCCCTTATCAAAATTTGCAAAAAAGTGTCAATTCGTGAGAAGTAAAGAACCAAAGTGCCAAAACTTGTTAAAAGTTGCAAAAAAAAACACACACACACACAAAAGGGCGTATATGTTTTTTCTTTTGTTTTTAATGCTACCAACGTTCATTCCAATCGACCAAAGGAAACCGATACTTGCCAGGGAGGGAAAGCGAAAGAAAGGGGAAGGCAAGAGTACGAAAAAGAGGATCAGTGAGAGAAAGGGAGTGGGAGGGGTTCATTCCAATCGACCAAAGGAAACCGATACTTGCCAAAAATTCTCATGTCAAAAAATGCCAATAGATAGAGTGTAATTGACACATTGAACCAAAAAATGTCAACTCCATTTGTCGATTGAATTTGTCGACTACACCCTGAACCTTAAAGTGGTTAGTGGTAAAGATGAAATACATAAAAGTTCACATGTAAATACTGGAATAAAAAAACTTAATTATTATTTTAGTTTATTGCAATTATTTTAGTTAACCGTTAAAATATATATATATATATATATCCCTGGGTAACGACTAAGGTCTGAGCTATGGTTCCATTAAAATTTCCATTAAAGCCTTAAAGGAGTAAATAGAAAAAGTTGCACTAAACTTTGAACTAGTGAAGTGTGCGACTAACAAAAAAACTGTTTGAAATTCCAAATATACACCTCACCATTTGATAAAACACAAAACTGAAAAAAGGGCAACTTGGTAAATACCTAATCCAACCTGCGTCTTTATTTCCTTCTTCTTCCCGTATTTAAACGTTCTGATCAACTCACTTGTTTCTCTGCAAATTCTTCGACAATGTCTTCCGCCACCGCAACAACCATCAACATCCTCGAAATCTACAACGAAACCATCCAAATCTTAAACACAAACCCCTTCCACTTCATCACCCTCTCCCTTCTCTTCCTCCCTCTCATTATCTCCACCGTCGCCGCCACTCTCTTCTTCACCACCACCACCACACTCCTAATTACAATTATCTCCACATTCTTCCTCGCCATCCTCCCAACCGTCATCGCCACAGCACTAATCACCTACAGCACATCCCTCACCATCAACAACAACAATACGTCATCATCCGTCATCACCTTCAAATCCACTCTCGATTCCCTCCGTCATTCTTTCCTCCCTCTTCTCTCCACTTTCCTCGCCGCTGCATTTCAACTCACCATCATCTATCTCTTCTTCACTAATTTCATTAACGCATTACCAGTACTTGTCATCATCATCAAAACGATGTCGTTTCATGATCATCATCATCCAACAACCATCTCAAACACAATAACCACACTCTATTCATTCCTTTCAAAGCTCATAATCCTCTACTTGGTATCCGTATGGGGTTCATCCGCTTCGATTTCAGTACTCGAGTCAAAATCCGGATTCGATTCATTACGTGAGAGCCAGAGCAGGTGGACGAACAACACGTCGTTTTCGTTTCGGGTCAGTTCATTTGTAGCGGTTTCGGTTACGGGGATTATGATTCGTTCGGTGATGTATTTTTGTGTGGCGGTGGTTAGGGATGTGAAGTTGGAAACGAAACGGCATTTGTATGTGCAAGCCTGTGCGGATATTTTGGTCCTGTGTTTGGTTCTGTTGCAGTATGTTGTTTTGAACACGCTTTTGTACTTCCAATGTAACGTGGAGGCCGGGGATCGAGGTCCGAGAATGGATGATTCCGGCTGGGAGTCGAGTGGTTTTTCTCGTTTCTTTTTATTCCTTGCCATGATTGGGTTTGTTCGTGTCTGCATTGGCTTTTTTGTTAACTAATACACACTAGGCTCGACTCTAGCTTATATCTTTTGTACATTTTAAGGTGAATTACTCCTCCTATTATGGATAGTGCTATGGAAGTTGTCACTAGAATCGCGATTTCGTGTTACACTGTTACATAATATATTAACTTAATTAATACTTTAAGTGAAATCATATTTTTCTTTTTACGTATTTAATAAACAAAAATAATCGTCAATTATAAATACATTATCTATTTATTTAGCCTTAATGACTAAAAAAATAGGGTATATAATTTAACTGTAAAGAATGAGCTGGTCGAACAGGGCTTACATGTAGGGGTCAGGAAATAAAGTCCAAGCTCTCAGATGTCCTAAAATTTCGGATCGGACCCGGACGAGCTTATCGGATTTTGTGGCCGATAACGGGGATTATCCTTGGATCTTTATGTTTCGTCCATTGTTCTGAGAAAACACTCTAGACAATCTTTGTTTAAGTCCTTTTACTTCATTCCGTTGCACATTGGGAGCTCGATCAGTCATGGAATGAGATCAAAGTCGACTGGTTTAAGTTTTTAAATATTTTTTCACACAAAAAATCGGGTCGGGTTTCAGGTATGTAATGGGTATCGGGCCACATTCGGGTATGGTGCTACACGCCACGAACTTGCCACATTTCCATTCCTACCTACATGGGTGATTAGTTGATGCTATAAATGGTTCGGTATACTCTGATTTTGTTGCCGGTGCCAAGGAATTTTTGGGTGGACTAATGAAGTAATGAAAATTATTTTTGATGAAATTGCAAAACAAAGGGAGTCAAAACCATTAATTTTTTGTTATTTTATGGTCTCATTTTTTGCAGAGGGCCTCTAAACCTTGACGAATCTCAGCTTCTCATATGGTAATCATGTCTATTCACATAGCATAACATATCTGAGACACTAGTTTATAGATTATTCCATGATGAATAAATATGAAATGAAGTATACTATTATAATGTACGAAGTAACAAGAACAAACATTCATCATATTATCAAATCTTTTAAAAATTAACACATATTCATCATATCCTGCAAAATCTAAGTATATATTAATCATATCTTTTTAATTTGGAATATTGTGTCTTCTACTTTTCAAGTTGGAGATATAAGAAAATGTTGCATTTTGTTTTGAAGGAAATGATTCTAGTAAATCTTTGTTATAATCATACAAATATATGTCAAATCTCTAGCTGACAAGGAAAATATATCAATTTTCATAGTACAAACAAAAAATATACATATATACAAAACCGTTTAAACTTTAAACCCAAGATTTTGCTTCCAAAATTAACCTACTTATGGTTATCTATATATACTAACACATCCTTTTTGAGCAATTTATCAAATCTTTGCTCGATCCAATGGCACCCAAAAAGAAAGACTCTGGCTCTGCATTCACTGTAGGTTCTTACTTCCTAACAAAACACTTAACTTTGTTCATCTTTTGTGAATTGAAATCATATATTTGTGTTTTTATTGCAGAATTTTACCATCAAGGTGAACGTCGACCGCGGCTGGGAAAAGACGGTGGAAAAATTTTTGAGAAGTGTTAAAGGTATATGCACGGTTTTCTATCTATTGATCTATATATCTTTTGTACAAATCTTTCTCTACATTATGCTTTGTAATAATTGCTAAAAACTTTAGTCAAGTTATAGTCATATACATATTAGCATATAGATCATGAATATATACGAGTAATAAATTTGCTGTTATAAGATCTGTAATGTAATATATATTTTTAGTTTATCTCCCAACACTTACATAACTTATTTGTTTTTTTTTTTTTTTTTGGGTCAAATGAAGTAAGTCAATTCCGAATGGAAAATGATGGAAGGGTCAATATTCGGGGTTCCATAAATCCAAATGTACTTCTGGAGTGTTTCCGGAAAGCAGGAAAAGATGCACAGATTGTGCATTGGCAATATGGTGAATCTTCAAGCAACTTGTATGATAAGACAGGGCCCTCGAACTACTATGGACACGGATCAAGCAACTATTATTATGGAGATGGCTATGGCTATGGCTATAGTTATAACAACAATGGATATCATAACAGTGGTTACTATGCAAATGGTTACCCTGGATATTTAAGTAATGATGCTTACGACAGCTACACAGAAAAGCAAAGAAGTTCAATGGGACATGATACAGGCTGCAGTATAATGTGATAGAATTTTATTATAAACTTAAGAATGGGTACAAGAATTCAAGTACTCATTTTAGCAGTTATTATACATATGAATGGTGGACTGGGGTTATATTTTTTTTGTTTTCCCACATTTTCATTAATGAAAAATAAAATCACATGATTGTGGTATACTTAATGTATTTGGTTGAGTTATAAGTTGTTTATGCCCTTACAATGTTTTATCAGATGAAAACCATGATTTCGTGTGGCAAAATATATAGTTACTAATTCTAGTAATGGAACATCATATAAATAGTAATATTGTACAGAGGTGATTGCACAAACTATGCTTGTTTTAAAAATAATAAAGTTAAACCAAATTATAAATAAGAAACACATCATGTAAATAAAACCTCCATTAGCATCCCCAATTGCCAGTTCATGGGAAATCTGATCGTCTTTTTCATTCACAAACACCCTGACATACTCGTTTGAAACGTCTTTGCCACGTGTTACCTTGCATTGGACATACAAGACAGTATTGGCCACTACATAGTACAAAATCATCAATGAAGACTGCAAATAAATGGCACAAACTTGCAAAATCAAGATCCAGTTTGTTGTCGATTCATTAATGTTTTGGGCAATGGCAGAATATGACAACGATGGGAGGATTACAAATCCCATGTGAAATAGTGAGAAATACGAGTGGGATTTGAACTCCTTTAACTGTTTTGCACTTTGTTGTAAAGGCTCGAATCTTGATTTTGACTCCAAAACTGCAATGGCTTCTGATATTCCCCATGTCACCATGAAATAAAGTATCGCGATTACTAGAGCATATGAAGCCATTGTGTTTATGATGATTGATAATATGAATGAACCGAAATGGAACCCAAACGCTTTCATAGCTTTGGTGATGGCAATGGGGGGAAGCGTAAGTAATAGAAAAATGAGAATTAGTTTCATCAAACCAGCTATGATTGTGGAAAGAAGAGGGATGTATGATTGTGAGAGTGATTTGAAAGTGGACGAGAAGGTGCTCGGTCTACCTTGGATGGCTTGATTTGTACTATAGGTGATCAAAGCTACTCCGGCCACAGTTGGTGTAAGTATATGATCACGTAGAAATGAACGTATGTCCAGAAATGATTTAAGCCTACGGGGTCACACGTCTCGACACAAATGTATTTAATATTAATTAATATATTGAATGTATTTAATTAATATGATCACGATTTCAATTAACGAATGGTCGTTAAAAACTAACGGTTACTAGCTAACGGCGTTAGTTAAGAAGGACTTAATTGTAATTTGATAATTAAATTAAGTATTCTAGATTATTCTAGATTAGGGGGCCGGTTTTATTAATGGATTTTAATCCATTGATTTAACTTGTTTTTTAAATAATACTAATCCTAGTTTATATCAAATACGAAAAGGGTTTTAGAGGTATTATAAAAAGGAAAAACCAAAAGCCCTCTCCAACTCTTCTCCTCTTCTTCTCCTCCCTTCTTACTTGACTTCGGACGAGCTCCATAAAAAAGATTCGGTTTTAGTTGTTTGACAAATCAAGGAGAGAAAGCAAAGTGTTTTCGGTTCGTGATCAAGTACTAGCATACGTACATCCGCGTGTCGTGTGTGCAAACGTAGAGGGATTTATTTCAAATCCTCATAAAGTTTCTTACTTTATTTTTCTTCAAATCAAAGGTACATGTTTCTATTCTTGGTTAATTAATTAATTACATAGATTAATTTTCCGCTGCGTGCTTTGTGATTTAATTTGATAATTGTTATATAACCCAACAGTGGTATCACGAGCCTACTATGTGATGATTAATTACCAAAAAGATCAAAATTTGAGGGGGGTTAGGGTTTTATATTTTTTTAGAATTTTATGTAATTCTTATTGATTATTTTATTAATTAATTTGATTAATTGTAATAAAATAATGAAAAAAAATAATAAATAAATTTTTTTATTATTATCCTCGAAATCAGATCTGACCAAAAATATAAAAAAATAAAAAGTTTTTTTAAAACCCTAATTCCAAGTTTTGATCTTTAAGCATTATTATGTGATAATTGCATGCGTTTATGATGTACCTTTTAATTATTTAATTGTTAAAAAGAAGTAAAAATCATGAATTTTTCATGCAAATTATTCATGATTATTACTTAGATATATTGATATGAAATCTTGATCATTAGGGTTAATTATGCTAGATAATTGAATAATTAATTGTGTGACAATGTGATTATGTTTTGTGAAAGTTCCTGTTTGACACCAGTTCACTAAAAAAATCATAACTAATCAACCGTAAGGAGTTAGAAGTTGAAATCTTTACAGTAGATGCTTGACTCATAGGGCTACAACTTTTATGTTTTGTGCTAAGCCCAGTTCGGCCTTCTTCAGGGCCAGATTTGGTCGTGAAGCTGCTGGATTTTCCAGATCAGCATCTTCTATTTATGGTAGATAAATTTGTTATAGATATTTTGGCTTACGCAATCAAGGCAACTTGATGTATGTGGTCCTCTTTCCATATGAAAGAGGAGCCAATCTTATACCATAGTGACCAAATTAGGTTGATTACCTTAATTGTTAAGTTGTAAATTTAGTAAGTTTAATTTTGCCTTTTTATGAAAATTGTGTGCAAAATTGTTTTTGGAAAAATAAACTTGACTAAATCATATCGAAATAAGATTTTGTTTATAAAATTGGTGCCCTAAAATCAAAAGATACACCGGCTCACCCATTTGAACAAACTCTAAGAGAGGTATAAGTCGGAGTGCGCTAGCCTCCTAAAAGGGCGGGTTTTTAAATCGCTTATCGCATACCTTTGCCCTTGCGCTTCTTTGTGCGTTCAAATGGAGCTACCGAGCTCTTTTGTATTTAAAGGCAATAAAATGAGTTTTATAAACACATTATGTTTAGAAGATATGCATGAATCTTCAAACATAACTTTTTGATCACACATCAAATTGATTGACCCAATAAACTTAAGTCATTTGCCATCCAACTTGTAAAGGACACTTGTGGCTGTTGTTTTACTCACTGGTACACAGTGGTGAAATGGCAGTTGCATGGAAAATCCCACTCACTGGTACACAGTGGTGGACAAATTTGCGCGTTCTTGGTTGGACGACTTAAAGCGAGTTAAGCGGTGAGACCTTGACCCGTGGCAAAAGATGGGACAAAACATGACTACAAATCGCTTGATGAATCAAGTGTCATTTGTAGGTCCCATTCTTACTAGGAATTGCACATGAAATGCAATTACTGCTCGTCACTTACCTTTTGAGTGCAATCATTTCTAGCAGATCAACTGATGAAATGATTGTATGTCAATTGGATCCTAGCCTTAATGAAATTAATTGTTTATTTGATAAACATTGGGTAATTGATTTCTTAAGGATTTATTATCGAAAATACTGATTTTTGAACTTAATCTGTTTTGTAGATGGCAATGAATCCTTCCACAAACACCAATGCTTTTCGGCAAATGTTTGAAAGAGAAAAGCTTAATGGATCAAATTTCAATTACTGGTATCGTCAACTGAGAATTGTTCTAAGAGTTGAGGAACGCATGGATGTCATTGAAAGGCAATGGCCAACCGAACCAAGTGCTGAATCAACAGCAGCTGAAAAAGCTGAATATAGGATTCAGTACACTAGATTCAATGAAGTTTGTTGTTTGATGCTTGCGAGCATGTCTCCCGAGCTTCAAAAACAATTCGAGCTCTACACTCCATATGATATGATCACAGAACTTAAATCCTTATATGAAAAACAAGCTGGAGTGGAACTGTTCGACTTAGTCGTGGAACTCCATGACATGAAACTTGAATCTGGAAAATCGGTTAGCAGTCATGTGCTCAAGATGAAGAGCATTTTTGACAAATTGGATTCGATGGAGTACGCTTATCATAAAGAGGTAAAAGTTGGCATGATTCTCAAATCCCTTACGAAGGAATATGAGGGTTTTGTGCAAAACTATACCATGCACTCTATGAAAAAAAGCGTCACTGAACTTCATGCTATGCTCATTGAATATGAGAAGACGATTCCAAAGAAGGCCAATGACCCAAATGTCCTTATGATAAAGGGGGGTCGGATCCAGAAAGCTAAGAAATCGCACCAAGCTAAAGGCAAGTTTGATGGTAAAGGCAAGGGTAAGCAAGCTGCTAATCCCCCTAAACCAAAGAAAACCCCTCCGGCTAAGAAAGAACATCCGGCTAAAGACCAGACCTGTCATCATTGTAATGAAGTCGGGCACTGGAAGAGGAACTGTCCCAAGTATCTTGCCGAGTTGAATGTGAAAAAGAAGCAATCAAGCGTTGCTAGTACTTCAGGTATCTTCACTATTGAATTATTTTCCTTTACTAAGCGTAAATCATGGGTTTATGACACTGGCTGTGGAACTCATATCTGTAATGAATTACAGGCACTCAAGTGGGAGCTGTAAGTATATGATCACGTAGAAATGAACGTATGTCCAGAAATGATTTAAGCCTACGGGGTCACACGTCTCGACACAAATGTATTTAATATTAATTAATATATTGAATGTATTTAATTAATATGATCACGATTTCAATTAACGAATGGTCGTTAAAAACTAACGGTTACTAGCTAACGGCGTTAGTTAAGAAGGACTTAATTGTAATTTGATAATTAAATTAAGTATTCTAGATTATTCTAGAATTAGGGGGCCGGTTTTATTAATGGATTTTAATCCATTGATTTAACTTGTTTTTTAAATAATACTAATCCTAGTTTGTATCAAATACGAAAAGGGTTTTAGAGGTATTATAAAAAGGAAAAACCAAAAGCCCTCTCCAACTCTTCTCCTCCCTTCTTACTTGACTTCGGACGAGCTCCATAAAAGAAAAGAGTTTCGGTTTTGGTGTTTGACAAATCAAGGAGAGAAAGCAAAGTGTTTGCGGTTCGTGATCAAGTACTAGCATACGTACATCCGCGTGTCGTGTGTGCAAACGTAGAGGGATTTATTTCAAATCCTTATAAAGTTTCTTACTTTATTTTTCTTCAAATCAAAGGTACATGTTTCTATTATTGGTTAATTAATTAATTACATAGATTAATTTTCCGCTGCGTGCTTTGTGATTTAATTTGATAATTGTTATATAACCCAACAGTTGGGAGTATTACAAAAAAGATGAAGGTAAGGAGCGTGATTAAAGATATGAGAATGTGTTGGTTTTGATAGTTGGTGATTATTGTCTTGAGTAGGAGGAGGTTGAATGGCTCAATGTAGGGGTCGACATCAAATTCAGGGGCGGAGAAGTAGAATTGAACGATGATATGGGCCGAGAAGATGAATGGGAGAAAGAAAAGAGAGATCGGGATGAAATGAAGAGAATTGGCATTTAGGATTCCGATCGTTTGAGAGTTGAGCGTTCTTTCGGTTGTGAGGAACGATACCTTCAAGGTCATACACCTCCGGCTAACAACCAAATTAGACCACAACTCATACCTCAGCTGCTTATGTCAAACATATCTTTGTTTTCATTTGTTTTCATATAACAGTAGCAAAATAGATGTTATATATATAAAGCTTAGATTGACAATGTAATCGATAGTTACCACATCTTCTTACATAAAATAATCAAATTAGTCAAGTCAAAGGTTGACTAAGCTTGCATGATAAATTTATCTCTCTTGCGTGTTCTGTTTAACGTCTTAAAACTTGTTCAACCCTCAAATTATTTTGATCAATCGCTTTTAATCTAGTTTTAACCAATACTACTTTAATAGGATCTATATATAGATTGAGATTCTCTCGAATTCAAAATAAACATAACAATTCATGCTGTAATTTTTGTGAGAATAAAGTTAAATGCATTATTCATGATGGATCCATATGTTTATTTGATTAATTTTTCTACGCTTACAAAATTTTAAAAATAATCTATTGTAGTTTGTATGAGTCAAAATGTGATAGTGGCTCGTAGTTGACTGTCGGTTTTAAATTGTTTAGTACAGAGATATATAAAAATATGTATACGTCATATCTAATTAGAAGTATCAGTGCTGGATGTTTTTTAAAAATATTTAAATTGTAGTTTGTATGAGTCAAAATGTGATAGTGGCTCGTAGTTGACTGTCGGTTTTAAATTGTTTAGTACAGAGATATATAAAAATATGTATACGTCATATCTAATTAGAAGTATCAGTGCTGGATGTTTTTTAAAAATATTTAAATTGTAGTTTGTATGAGTCAAAATGTGATAGTGGCTCGTAGTTGACTGTCGGTTTTAAATTGTTTAAGAATCTTAAAGATTATTAACATATGTATACGTCATATCTAATTAGAAGTATCAGTGCTGGATGTTTTTTAAAAATATTTAAATTGTAGTTTGTATGAGTCAAAATGTGATAGTGGCTCGTAGTTGACTGTCGGTTTTAAATTGTTTAGTACAGAGATATATAAAAATATGTATACGTCATATCTAATTAGAAGTATCAGTGCTGGATGTTTTTTAAAAATATTTAAATTGTAGTTTGTATGAGTCAAAATGTGATAGTGGCTCGTAGTTGACTGTCGGTTTTAAATTGTTTAGTACAGAGATATATAAAAATATGTATACGTCATATCTAATTAGAAGTATCAGTGCTGGATGTTTTTTAAAAATATTTAAATTGTAGTTTGTATGAGTCAAAATGTGATAGTGGCTCGTAGTTGACTGTCGGTTTTAAATTGTTTAGTACAGAGATATATAAAAATATGTATACGTCATATCTAATTAGAAGTATCAGTGCTGGATGTTTTTTAAAAATATTTAAATTGTAGTTTGTATGAGTCAAAATGTGATAGTGGCTCGTAGTTGACTGTCGGTTTTAAATTGTTTAAGAATCTTAAAGATTATTAACATATGTATACGTCATATCTAATTAGAAGTATCAGTGCTGGATGTTTTTTAAAAATATTTAAATTGTAGTTTGTATGAGTCAAAATGTGATAGTGGCTCGTAGTTGACTGTCGGTTTTAAATTGTTTAGTACAGAGATATATAAAAATATGTATACGTCATATCTAATTAGAAGTATCAGTGCTGGATGTTTTTTAAAAATATTTAAATTGTAGTTTGTATGAGTCAAAATGTGATAGTGGCTCGTAGTTGACTGTCGGTTTTAAATTGTTTAGTACAGAGATATATAAAAATATGTATACGAGTATATTATAATTGGTAGAATATTTAGAAATGAAAATGATTATGTAATAAATATTAAATACGAGTACTTAATATCGTCCAATTTTTGGTTGGTAGCTCAGCGATGGCAATTAAGTTATTGATGTTTTAAGGTCTTTGATGACTTAAGAATCTTAAAGATTATTAACATATGTATACGTCATATCTAATTAGAAGTATCAGTGCTGGATGTTTTTTAAAAATATTTAAATTGTAGTTTGTATGAGTCAAAATGTGATAGTGGCTCGTAGTTGACTGTCGGTTTTAAATTGTTTAGTACAGAGATATATAAAAATATGTATACGAGTATATTATAATTGGTAGAATATTTAGAAATGAAAATGATTATGTAATATAATATGGAAATAACAATTTAATATAAACATAAATGGTAAAATAAAAATAGAAATACTTAAATTTTTTAAGAATTAAGATACATCTAAATGAATTATAAGGTACCATATATTTTAATTTATTGACCACAAATAATAAAATTGTAATTTTATTGAACATCTTATCATCTAAAAATAAGGTTACGTAAATTTTACTTTTCTCATAAGTTTCAAGAGACACACATATATGCAATACTAGTTTTCAGGCCCGTCCGATGTACGGGTAGCTTCAAAATATATGTCCTACAAATTTTGTTTCAAATATTAAAACACTAAAACTGAAACAATAACATAAAAACAATAAAACATTTTCAAAACGTTAAAATTCAAACATAATTGAAACAAATAACAATCTAAAAAAGTAAAATTTGAAATGACATAAACATAAAACACTAATCACTAATGCTTAGGAGACCGCTTATCGTACATATCAAAGTCATATCCACTACTATCAGATGCATCATCATCAGACATAAGGTCGTATTCAGAGTCGGTTGAATACCCCGATCCACTGACTTCATTGGATTCAGAATCATCGAACATATCATCATCGATGTCCGTAAACTCACTCTCTTCATCATCGGGATTGTAATTGCTCTTGCCATTCCTTATTATAAGCTACCGCAACTTTTAGACATCAAATTGACAATGAATGTTAGTAATAGCAGTCCAAATTTGAAGCCTTGTTGACTGCCATTTGTAATACATACAACCAATGGTACTTGACGGGACAATACTAAATGCACTAATCAACCATTTAAACATGGAACACTATTTGATGAAAAATCGACTGAAAACTTATGATATGCAAATTAATAATTACCAATTGTTAATTATTACGTACGAAGTATGATCCACGGGCCGTTTTAATATTATGTCGGACTATTGAATACAAAACGACCACTCATCACTTTGTACATATTTAACATGTTTAAATGAATTGCATACATGCATTTCAATCATAATAGAGAACCAAACACCCCGTTTGTCAAGGATAAAACCCTCTTTTGATTTGAAGCTTTTAAACCTAACCCTATATTTTAAAGATTTTGGCCAATACATCAAAAGATCTAGTATCGAAAACATACAATAGCATAAATTAAGTATTTAGAGAGTAAAGACACTTACCAAAAATTCTTTGAAGCAAAGATCCGAATTTGAAGCAATATGGAAGAGATGAACACTTGAAGTGAAATAAAACCTTGAACTTTCGATGATGATTATTATTATAAAACAAATATTAGTAAATTTCACTTACCCATATCTTGATAGATCCGAATATTTGAAGAAAAATAAGAAGAAGAATAAGATAAGATAATGATGATCATTATTTTCTACTTCTATGAATTTATGTTTATTTAAAAAAGATATTTTGGATTATCGATGAGGACGGGTATGAAAATGTAATCTAATTCCCTGATGGAGATGAAAACAGGAATGGAGATTACAAATAAGAATCGGGTATAGGGATGGATTGAGATCCCCAATAATACCCGTCCTATCAACCCTGTATATTATTATCATATCTTGAAATTATTTCTAAGATTAATATAAGTCCAACCCACTGAGATTTGGGGGCAATCGCCTAAGCCCCCGCTTGCACTCTGTTTCTATGTATTAGAAGAGGAAAAAAAATTCAAATCTTCCAAACACAAATTATTTTAACATCATGTGGATTCATTACCTTTGTTTCCCTTAGAAAAAAAACTCAACAATCAACAACATAAAGCCACCCCTAGTGAAACGCAAAATATATCTTGTAACAACCCTCCTTTTTAAATATTATATATGTATATAATATATGTATAATATGCTATGTATGTATAAATAAACATGTATTTGATTTCATTTAACTAGTTAATATTATGATTTTGTATATGTATATATTTATATTTCATAAAGTTATTATTATATATATATATATATATATTATATATATATATATATATATATATATATATATATTATATATATATATATATATATATATATTATATATATATATATATATATATATATATATATATTATATATATATATATTATATATATATATATATATATATATATATATTATATATATATATATATATATATATATATATATATATATATATATATATATATATATTATATATATATATATATATATTATATATATATATATATATATATATATATATATATATATATATATATTAAATTAAAAACAAAAAGTATGTATATACATACATACACACACACGACATACTATATATATATATACTCTTGGACACAAACAACTAACTACACTTACAATAAACTTATATTACACTTAAACATACATATATACATATATACTTATACACTTATATATAAAAAAAATAAAAAGATTTGAGACTCTTCATTTCTCCATCATATGGCCGCCCCCCCTTCACACTCTCAATCTCTCATTTCAAATTTTTCATCATTCATTCTCCTTGTAACTCCCAAACTCTTCAACACTTCACACAAACCATTTATTCTCTCAAGAAAAACTTTCTCTCCTCCCTTTTTCTTCTTATCACCCACGGCTCAAAAAAAAGGAACAAGAAACAAGATCAAAACTCAAGTTTAATTAACAATAATAATAAGGTTCTTCTAGGCTTAAGTAAGGGTTGATTGAGGATAGGTTTAACGGTTGTTTCAAGGCAAGAATAAAGGTTATTTGAGGCTCAAAGGGGTCACGAAATTCTGCCCTATTTTCTTTGTCAAATCCAAGTTCAACAAGGGTATAACACTTCATCTCTTTACTAGATCTATCTTGTTCTTGTTTATGTTCAAAGATTTTATCAAAAGTTTACATTTTCTTCTTGTTTTTCTTTGAAATAAACACTTGATGAGGGCAAAGTTGATAGGATCTTTCTCCTCATGCACATGCATGTCGAAATCTATGAGAAAGATCCAAGGATTCAACAAGTTTAAGACCCAAAAGTGTTGTTATAGATTAGTAGCTTTTAAAGTGATTTTCCTTTGAAAGATTTATATGTTTTTGTATATTTTGATGAATATATTTCTGAGATTTTTCATTAAAAAGATGTTTTTATGTTGTTGAATGTTAGATCTATAAAAGTTGGTATTAAAAAGTGTTGATTTGAATGCATGCATGCTAGATTTAAGAAAGTTGGATCTTTTGTTGGATTATGAGATGGATATGGACTTGTTATAAGTGAAAAATATGTTAATATTGATGTTAATATTCTGGAAAAATTAATGAAATAACAAAGAGACAAATCTTGGACCAAAACTAGTGAAAATAAGCTTGAAATCACAAACCGAAAACATGCAAAAAGCTATTTTGAGCACACACTTGCACCATAATCAAAGGACAAGAAAAATATCTTAAACTTACTGGAAATAAGTTGTTTCAATAGTATAAAGCTCAAGTCATTTGGTTCATGACAATAATAAGCTCAAAAATCATCTTTTCGGGTCAAATAAGCACTAACCGAAAGCACTAAATTGCACATATCACACCACCACCACTATCACGACTTGGAACACCAAAATATGATGAACTTTCTGGAAATAATGAAACAAGAATGAAAACCCTTTTTGAAGCACTTTAATTGCTTAAGAAATGAGGCTAAAATCACTATTTCGGTAAACGATTTTTAAGCTTAAAGTCCTCAAAATAAGCAAGACACAAGAGAGGTTGAATTGATATGAATTTTTATTGATAAAAGTTTCCTAAAAGGCCTGATATTTTTAACCAAAATGGTGTGTGGTGATTTCTAAGAATTTCCATGAATTATTGAATTTAAATGGTAATTAAAGGACATGTAAATCAATAAATAAATTATGTAAATCAAGAATGTGGTTAAATCATCATAACCAATGGTAAAAATAACTCAAACCTACTGGAGAAAAATAATTAAAAGCTAACAAACAAGTGTTACATGATTTAAAGGTAAATAATTATGTAAAAATCACTAATTAATCACTATTATTAAATTAATGGAAAAATACACAAATAAATATATAAAACATAAAAATTATAAGTTAAAAAGCATAAAAATCAGTATATAACTCAATTATAATTATTCATAATTTATAAAGACAATTATGGCATTTAAAAGTATTTTTAAGGAATTATTTAATTAATAAATCAATAAAATGAATAAATAATTAATTAAATATTTAATTAAATAAAAACTTATAAATCGAAATATTGAATTTAAATGGTAATTAAAAGACATATAAATCAATAAATAAATTATGTAAATCAAGAATGTGGTTAAATCATCATAACCAATGGTAAAAATAACTCAAACCTACTGGAGAAAAATAATTAAAAGCTAACAAACAAGTGTTACATGATTTAAAGGTAAATAATTATGTAAAAATCACTAATTAATCACTATTATTAAATTATAATGGAAAAATACACAAATAAATTATCTAAACATAATTATTGAATTTAAATGGTAATTAAAAGACATATAAATCAATAAATAAATTATGTAAATCAAGAATGTGGTTAAATCATCATAACCAATGGTAAAAATAACTCAAACCTACTGGAGAAAAATAATTAAAAGCTAACAAACAAGTGTTACATGATTTAAAGGTAAATAATTATGTAAAAATCACTAATTATTTATTATTAAATTAATGGAAAAATAATATTGAATTTAAATGGTAATTAAAAGACATATAAATCAATAAATAAATTATGTAAATCAAGAATGTGGTTAAATCATCATAACCAATGGTAAAAATAACTCAAACCTACTGGAGAAAAATAATTAAAAGCTAACAAACAAGTGTTACATGATTTAAAGGTAAATAATTATGTAAAAATCACTAATTAATCACTATTATTAAATTATGGTAATTCAAAGATATAAATCAATAAATAAATTATGTAAATCAAGAATGTGGTTAAATCATCATAACCAATGGTAAAAATAACTCAAACCTACTGGAGAAAAATAATTAAAAGCTAACAAACAAGTGTTACATGATTTAAAGGTAAATAATTATGTAAATCAAGAATGTGGTTAAATCATCATAACCAATGGTAAAAATAACTCAAACCTACTGGAGAAAAATAATTAAAAGCTAACAAACAAGTGTTACATGATTTAAAGGTAAATAATTATGTAAATCAAGAATGTGGTTAAATCATCATAACCAATGGTAAAAATAACTCAAACCTACTGGAGAAAAATAATTAAAAGCTAACAAACAAGTGTTACATGATTTAAAGGTAAATAATTATGTAAATCAATAAATAAATTATGTAAATCAAGAATGTGGTTAAATCATCATAACCAATGGTAAAAATAACTCAAACCTACTGGAGAAAAATAATTAAAAGCTAACAAACAAGTGTTACATGATTTAAAGGTAAATAATTATGTAAATCAAGAATGTGGTTAAATCATCATAACCAATGGTAAAAATAACTCAAACCTACTGGAGAAAAATAATTAAAAGCTAACAAACAAGTGTTACATGATTTAAAGGTAAATAATTATGTAAATCAAGAATGTGGTTAAATCATCATAACCAATGGTAAAAATAACTCAAACCTACTGGAGAAAAATAATTAAAAGCTAACAAACAAGTGTTACATGATTTAAATAAATAATTATGTAAATCAAGAATGTGGTTAAATCATCATAACCAATGGTAAAAATAACTCAAACCTACTGGAGAAAAATAATTAAAAGCTAACAAACAAGTGTTACATGATTTAAAGGTAAATAATTATGTAAAAATCACTAATTAATCACTATTATTAAATTAATGGAAAAATACACAATTTAAATGGTAATTAAAAGACATATAAATCAATAAATAAATTATGTAAATCAAGAATGTGGTTAAATCATCATAACCAATGGTAAAAATAACTCAAACCTACTGGAGAAAAATAATTAAAAGCTAACAAACAAGTGTTACATGATTTAAAGGTAAATAATTATGTAAATCAATAAATAAATTATGTAAATCAAGAATGTGGTTAAATCATCATAACCAATGGTAAAAATAACTCAAACCTACTGGAGAAAAATAATTAAAAGCTAACAAACAAGTGTTACATGATTTAAAGGTAAATAATTATGTAAATCAAGAATGTGGTTAAATCATCATAACCAATGGTAAAAATAACTCAAACCTACTGGAGAAAAATAATTAAAAGCTAACAAACAAGTGTTACATGATTTAAAGGTAAATAATTATGTAAATCAATAAATAAATTATGTAAATCAAGAATGTGGTTAAATCATCATAACCAATGGTAAAAATAACTCAAACCTACTGGAGAAAAATAATTAAAAGCTAACAAACAAGTGTTACATGATTTAAAGGTAAATAATTATGTAAATCAATAAATAAATTATGTAAATCAAGAATGTGGTTAAATCATCATAACCAATGGTAAAAATAACTCAAACCTACTGGAGAAAAATAATTAAAAGCTAACAAACAAGTGTTACATGATTTAAAGGTAAATAATTATGTAAAAATCACTAATTAAATCAATAAATAAATTATGTAAATCAAGAATGTGGTTAAATCATCATAACCAATGGTAAAAATAACTCAAACCTACTGGAGAAAAATAATTAAAAGCTAACAAACAAGTGTTACATGTTTGGTCTGCCTTTGTGGCCACCTTCATTGCCAGTCCGGCCTCGCGGTGCTCTAACTACTATATATTTATGGTCGTCTCCATGGCACGACCCTTTGTTATCTTTATGCACGTGATTGACAGCATGTGCTTATCATTATCTTATCATTTGGGACTATATATATTTGATTATTGGGACATAACCGGTCTTAATAGTGGCTCAAGATCTATCTCATCAAATTATGTCATGGTAGTCTTACCATTGACCTTGTACTATGTATGTTGTTTATGGTCGGATATTATGAATTGAACATACGGTTTGGGCATGGCAAAACTTTGGAAATTCTTGAAAATAATATGTGGCTTGTAAAATAATATTACGTTATGAACTGATTACTAGTTGTAATATAAAACCTATGAACTCACTCAACTCTCGTAGTTGACACTTTTTCTTCATGCTTTTCAGGTATAGAGCAATAGGTACTAAGCTTGACCGCCTCTTTGGAAGCTTATTTGTAATGTGCTTGGACTTATGTAATGCAAACATTTGGTCTTTTGGTTATGGATTTGGTTATGTAATGATTGTTAAACGTCAACTTGAACTTGTAATCTTTTGGGATTTGAATGTCATTTGAAACTTTATGTTGATGTTTTCTACATAATCTTTTTGTACCATGTCGTTCTGTGGCATCTCGTGTTTCCGCCCTAGTCGGGGTGTTACATATCTTCATCTTATAAGTCGAACCCTTTTTTTTTGAGAATTCGAGAGGGTTGTCGAACCCTTTTTTTTTTAGAATTGGTGAGGTTGTCGAACCCTTTTTTTTTGAGAATTCGAGAGGGTTGTCGAACCCTTTTTTTTTGAGAATTCGAGAGGGTTGTCGAACCCTTTTTTTTTGAGAATTCGAGAGGGTTGTCGAACCCTTTTTTTTTGAGAATTCGAGAGGGTTGTCGAACCCTTTTTTTTTGAGAATTCGAGAGGGTTGTCGAACCCTTTTTTTTTGAGAATTCGAGAGGGTTGTCGAACCCTTTTTTTTTGAGAATTCGAGAGGGTTGTCGAACCCTTTTTTTTTGAGAATTCGAGAGGGTTGTCGAACCCTTTTTTTTTGAGAATTCGGAGGGTTGTCGAACCCTTTTTTTTTGAGAATTCGAGAGGTTGTCGAACCCTTTTTTTTTGAGAATTCGAGAGGGTTGTCGAACCCTTTTTTTTTGAGAATTCGAGAGGGTTGTCGAACCCTTTTTTTTTGAGAATTCGAGAGGGTTGTCGAACCCTTTTTTTTTGAGAATTCGAGAGGGTTGTCGAACCCTTTTTTTTTGAGAATTCGAGAGGGTTGTCGAACCCTTTTTTTTTGAGAATTCGAGAGGGTTGTCGAACCCTTTTTTTTTGAGAATTCGAGAGGGTTGTCGAACCCTTTTTTTTTGAGAATTCGAGAGGGTTGTCGAACCCTTTTTTTTTGAGAATTCGAGAGGGTTGTCGAACCCTTTTTTTTTGAGAATTCGAGAGGGTTGTCGAACCCTTTTTTTTTGAGAATTCGAGAGGGTTGTCGAACCCTTTTTTTTTGAGAATTCGAGAGGGTTGTCGAACCCTTTTTTTTTGAGAATTCGAGAGGTTGTCGAACCCTTTTTTTTTGAGAATTCGAGAGGGTTGTCGAACCCTTTTTTTTTGAGAATTCGAGAGGGTTGTCGAACCCTTTTTTTTTGAGAATTCGAGAGGTTGTCGAACCCTTTTTTTTTGAGAATTCGAGAGGGTTGTCGAACCCTTTTTTTTTGAGAATTCGAGAGGGTTGTCGAACCCTTTTTTTTTGAGAATTCGAGAGGGTTGTCGAACCCTTTTTTTTTGAGAATTCGAGAGGGTTGTCGAACCCTTTTTTTTTGAGAATTCGAGAGGGTTGTCGAACCCTTTTTTTTTGAGAATTCGAGAGGGTTGTCGAACCCTTTTTTTTTGAGAATTCGAGAGGGTTGTCGAACCCTTTTTTTTTGAGAATTCGAGAGGGTTGTCGAACCCTTTTTTTTTGAGAATTCGAGAGGGTTGTCGAACCCTTTTTTTTTGAGAATTCGAGAGGGTTGTCGAACCCTTTTTTTTTGAGAATTCGAGAGGTTGTCGAACCCTTTTTTTTTGAGAATTCGAGAGGGTTGTCGAACCCTTTTTTTTTGAGAATTCGAGAGGGTTGTCGAACCCTTTTTTTTTGAGAATTCGAGAGGGTTGTCGAACCCTTTTTTTTTGAGAATTCGAGAGGGTTGTCGAACCCTTTTTTTTTGAGAATTCGAGAGGGTTGTCGAACCCTTTTTTTTTGAGAATTCGAGAGGGTTGTCGAACCCTTTTTTTTTGAGAATTCGAGAGGGTTGTCGAACCCTTTTTTTTTGAGAATTCGAGAGGGTTGTCGAACCCTTTTTTTTTGAGAATTCGAGAGGGTTGTCGAACCCTTTTTTTTTGAGAATTCGAGAGGGTTGTCGAACCCTTTTTTTTTGAGAATTCGAGAGGGTTGTCGAACCCTTTTTTTTTGAGAATTCGAGAGGGTTGTCGAACCCTTTTTTTTTGAGAATTCGAGAGGGTTGTCGAACCCTTTTTTTTTGAGAATTCGAGAGGGTTGTCGAACCCTTTTTTTTTGAGATAACATTTATTGATAGAAAGTAAAATAATAAAACCCAACCAATGAAACTTGACCATTATTTTCAATAAAACGAATATAGTAATGCGGACGGTAAATGTTGAGTCATGGATTCGCTGAAGACTTGCTGAGTCAAGTACTCGCTGAAAGACTCAACGAGAGGCTTCTTCAGCGAGCTCTCAACGATCATTATCTTCGAGTTAAAGGATAAGTTCAATGACTCACCGCCATGTCTTGTAAGTCAAATATGGGCGGGAAGATGAAGATAAGAAGGTTGGTCCCCAAGGACACGTGTTGATAGATCAAGATGAAGACATGTGACCTTGTACCATTTTGGTACTAAGGTGTTTCTCTTTCATGCCGTTTTGGGAAAGAAACAAGATGGCAAACAGAGATGTCTGAAGACCAGTCTTACACACCAATAGATAGTAGACAACCTTCATGTGTCAACATCTATTGGGTTGTCATGTGATGTCTTTTCTCCCCTATATAAGACATCACTTGACCTAGCCGCAAAAGTGTTGGTGTGTGCCACATTACACTTAGTGTGTTTTTCTCTCTTTGTATAATTGTTAAGTTTTAGTGTGTCAAAAACTTAACAATATTTTCTCTTCTATTTTTTTGTAAAACCGACCATGTATTCACTGTTTAATCATTGTTACTTATGATTAAACATCTTTACTTTCTTATCTTATGTTCTTAGAGTAATTTACATTAGTTGTTTAATTACTTAATCGTTGCAAACTTGAGACTTTCAGTAAAAATTAAAAAGAAAAACGTAATGTGTGCAATATTATTACTAGTATATATATATGAGTTTTGCTAAACACAGCTTTAAGGTTGTAGTTAAAATACATTAAATAGTTGTAAATTTTTCATAAAATTTAAAGGTAAACTTTGATATAAAAGAAACAATTTTCTTATCACGTACAACCATAAGAGGTAGCATTTTTCCTATATATATATATAACACATGAGTGATCCCTCATCATTGTACAATACACTAGTGAATAATTTACTTGAGGAGGTGTATATGGATATCAAGAAAGATAAAAATTCAAGGTGGTACGATTTTAAACTCGTACCCGATAAGTATAAATTAGCGAAAGAAGATAGACCACAAAATATTGATGGTCAGGTTTGTGATTCGGTTCCTGTTATAGATCTTGCAAAACATAGGCAAGCAGTTGAAGCAATCTTGATGGCTTCTCAAGAGTTTGGTTTTTTTAAGGTATTTAATAAGTTTGGACAATAAATAATCCAAGTTTTTCTATATCTATCATGTGGTATTCTAAATTTTATATAATGAATGAATAAATTGTATTGTACACATATTATAATAAAATATAAATTAAAACAGGTGATTAATCATGACGTCCCAATAAAGACGATTGTTGATGCAATGAATGTTCTTAAGGAATTTCATGAAATGCCATCCAAAGAAGCAATAAGAGGGTCGTCTGTTCCTCACAAAAAAGGTTGGGCTCACCAAGACAATAGCACGAAAGATGGTGTATATCTATGGAGGGAAAGTCTTAAGCATCCTTGTCATCCTTTGGAAGAATGTATAAAGTTATGGCCTCAAAAACCGACCAAATATTCGTAAGTTCCAATATTCCATTTTCAGTATTTGTAAGCTTGCTTAAAACATCATTTTTAGCTTGGATTTGGCAAGATCTATGGGCCAGAGTTGGTTGGGTAAATGTAATGGGTCAGATTGAAACATGTCAATTTTCTAGTAAAGAAAATATACGAGTTGGGTTGGGTTAATCGACATATTCGTTTTCACTTTTTATTTTTTTATTCCTTATTTTAAAAATATGGGTTGTGATCATTTGAAAACTAAAATTTTCGTGAAAACTAGAAAACTGGCCAAACACAATGTGATCTGAATTTAACACAATGTGTTTTTAATTTTTTTTTAGAAAACACATTGTGTTAAGTTCATATCACAGTGTGTTTGAACAATTTTCTGATTTTCACGCGCTATCAAAAACACACTGTGATTTAAAAATTAACACAATGTGTTTTTAGATTACACAATAAAAACACATTGTGTTTTTAGAAAACACAATTAAAACACATTGTGTTAAATTCATATCACAGTGTGTTTTGGCCAGTTTTCTAGTTTTCACATAAAATTTAGTTTTCAAATGAACATTTCACTTAAAAATATATAAAAATGAAATAGTGGATGTCTTAATTATATGTGTATAACCATATTATTACACTAATATTTCGAATATGTGAATAAAAAGTTAGAATGTAGCATATGTATAATACATTATAACTTTTTTAAGTTTTTACAAATTTTATTAAAATTTAAATATGTAAACTTACTAATGTACTCTTATAACATAAATATTAATTTACACTTTTCTTAAGCATGTAAGCAAAAAATTTTATTTATATCATGATCTCATTTAACTGTCAACTTAATTTATAAAAAATTTATGGGTTTTGCTAGGGCTTTCGTTAATGTGCTTTAAATAGTTATATACTTAACATAAAATTCAGGGGGTGGACTTTTGATATGAAAATGTATAAAATTTTTATGCATGTTAAGTGAAGCCTTAAGGGCTTCATTTAGCATTTTCCAAAATTTATTCATAAAAATTAATTGAACTTTTTTCCAAAATAGCAATAAATTATTACAACGAACATTTTTGTTGATGAATTCATTTATTAATATGATTTTTTTAATTCATCTTAACATTTTATTTTTATAAGGATATTGGTATCATGTTGTCTTTTCTATACTATTAAACCCTTATACGAGGTTGCAGAAAATCATTAAATATCGCCAACAAAAAATAGATTGGAAAATTTTCAAGCCGTTTAACCCTTTCAAATTTGGGAATTTTTTTTACCGGGTTTAAGTTATAAACTGGCTATATATTTTCTGTTTTGTCCCAATGTATGTAATGAATCTTGAAAAATATTAACATAAGGAACATACTTTCAATCTTTGTTTTCAATATCGACATACAAATATTTGTGTACTAGACAAAAACTTTTAATGATGATGTGTCGTCGCTAAATGATTGGTCCACACGGATAATTCACGTAAGCTTTTTTTAGTTCTATTGGAACCAAATTTCAACTTATAAGTTCATTACTTACATTGGAACAAAACTTGAATTTATGTCACCTACAATGATAATTTTTTAAGTTCATTCGCTACATTAAGACAAAACAAAAAGTATATAACGAATCCATAATTTAAATCCTTTCTATTTGACCATCTGAGGTCAAACATAACCTAATTTGGCTTATTCATAAGTAAATAGATCGAAATTTTCATATTTATTTTGAATAAAGTTATCCAAATCAAAAGTTGCATGCAGGGAGGTAATGCAGATTTACTAATTACGAGAAATAGAGAAATTGAGCGAGAGCATTTTAGAGATAATTGCTGAAGGACTGGGACTCGAGCCAGGGTACATTAAAGATATAAGTGAAGTTAAGCTATTGGCATCAAACTTTTTTCCACCATGTCCAGACCCGAGTCTAACCATCGGATTACCAGCACACAAAGATCCTAGCCTCATAACCATATTGTATCAAAGCGATTCAACTGGTCTCCAAATTTTGAAGGATGGTCAATGGGTCAATGTTGGAACCACTCAGAATTCTTTTGTTGTTAACATTGGTAACCAACTCGAGGTATGCTAAATTAGTCTTTTCCACAATTCTTCTTTTATACATAAAGATTTGAGTGTATATATAAAGAGGTAATCAACTTTGTTTGCATCATTATAAGACCTCAAATTGTCTAGGATATGATATAAAACAATCTTCAAACTTACAACCAGGAATGTCGTATCTAATCGCACCATCAATACTGAATGGCCAACACCTAAAGTTTTGAGCTTTTTAATTAAAACTTTTGAAACTTGAATGTTTTTTAACAATAACAAATAAGCTAAGGATATTTGTGAGGATAATATAAATAAATCTAGTAATGTTAAAAACAAATTAGACCAATAATTTCATATACAAAATTAACTATATATATATGTCAAAAAGTCTTTGAATTATCATTTTGTAAAGTTAAAATAGTATAACTTTACGTGGTTATTATCAAACGTTTGGCTAAATGGCAAAATGGTGCTAATTACGTTTACACTATATTTTGCTTGAATTGCATTTATGATTGATGACTAATATCTTCTGGTGTGTTTTGAGCATTAACAGTAGATGATATGAAATTTTGTTGAGTACAGATTATCAGCAATGGAAAGTTGAAAAGTATTGATCATCGGATAGTGAATAGCACTAAAGCTAGAATAAGCATTGCGATCCATGTTAACCCGTCTACCAATTGTCTTATTAAACCAGCAAAGGTTTTGTTTAATGAATTGGAACCAGCACGTTACAAAGCTAGTTTATACGGAGAGTATGTTAACAGCAACAGCGCTTTTGGTGACTACACTGCTGCTTTATATGATTCAAGGATTTCAGAAAGCTGAGACATCACAAGGCTATTAGAAAACTCTTGTTTTGCTCTTGGCATTTGATGGAAAATCTAACCAAAAAATAAGAAATAATTTATGTTTATGTTTTTTGTCTCTTCTTTTGTTTAGTGGTCATTTGAGATCATAAAAGTCTAATAATAATAATAAAGTTAGGTTTTTTTTTTCCCGGTTTTGAATCAAGTTATATTGGTTAAGTGCTTTCATTATGTGGTGTTAGCAAATATTACTAATTTTGGTTTTGATTCCTCCAAATCATTCTCGGTGAAGATTCAAACTCTTTTCTAGAAAAAAGAATTAAGCGATACCCAAAATGGCCTTATTTAAAACTTGAGTTAATTGCAAAATTGGTCCCTGTGGTTTACATACTTTAGCAATGGGGGTCCCTTTTTAAGTATCGTTGCAATGGGGGTCCCTATTTTGAGAACTTTTGGCAAGATTGATCCCTTTTTAACAGGACCGTTAGTGGGTGTCGTCAAGTCTGCACGTGACCTTCACGTACAGGGGCAATATCGTCTTTTTACACAAAATAGAAGGACCATCATTGCTAGTAAACTTAAAAAAGGACCCCCATTGCTAAAATGAAAAAACCATAGGGACCAATCTTGCAATTAACAACTTGATATCTTTTTTGATTTAATTCAAGAGATTGCAACATACAATTGTCAGTGCGTCAGATCCCTAATTAGTAAACTTATGTATACTCAAAAATTTTAATAATGGAGATGTACCTTGTATAATCTTTTTTACTTTGAAAAATAATTGATATATAAATTTTTATTATTATTTATAGTTACGAAATTAGAGGTTGTATGTTAGGAATTTAATATTACCAAAAAATAAACCTGTTCGAAAAATATAATTACCATATATGGTATTTTAGTTCTTTATGTAACATATTAAACATTTATGCAGTTGGTGGATTAATAAATATTATTTAATAAATATATAGTTTATATTAATATAGATGTTAACAAACTTTTTAATATATTTTTGATATATCGAGTAACAAAAAAAATTAATATGTGGACTTGATTACCCTCAGCAATTGAAGCATTGAATATTTTTATAGAAATATGTTTTTAATAATTAATTATCAATAATCATGAAAAGCTAAAGTATGTTAATAGTTATATTTAAATTAAGTATTTATTAATTTTCATTCTTTTATAGAAAAGTTAAAAAGTATAATTAGGGATCACAAAAATGTGTAATTAATAAACTTTTCTAACTTTTTTGTCCATTTTTTCTAATTTATAATTTTACCTATAATACATGCAAAATTAATTTTAAGGGTTAATTAAGCTTTTTAATAATAACTAATTAGGTCAGTATTTTTTTAGTATATATAAAGAAAAAGATAAAAATAAATAGAAAATTGCATTTTTCGTCCTTGAATTTGGCACGTTTTGCACTTTTCGTCATTAAAATGAAAAAATAAGAAAAAAACCCTAAACTTGACACTTTTTTCACTTTCCGTCCCCGGGATAACGGTGTTAGTTTTTCTCCGTTAAGGTTGCCACCATTCGTTAGTTTTTTGTTCACTTTTCGTCCTTCCCATTTTTTTTCACTTTTTTTCATTTTGATAATTTTAAAACTGCCCAATGGTACATAAACCGTATTTGAAAGTAGAGTAAGAGACATATTACAATTTTTTTTATATATTTATACTTATCAAAATATATTTATTGAAATTTAGATAACACAATATACTTAACAAAAACATAATAGTATAATTGTGGGTTGGTTTGATAATTTGTAAAGTTCAATAATTGAAATGTTAGAAAAATAATTTACGTATATATGTTTAATTAGATATGATCATAATAATATAATACTAATTTTAATAATTTTAAAAGTATGAATATTTATTGTTTATTAATAATTAGACATGCGTCATTTAAATATAGTGTCATGTGTCACTTAAAGAAAACCTCAATCGTATTTTAGTACATTGGTAGAAATGACATATTATGTGTTTGATGTTATTTATTTATCGTGTTAGTTGTACGTTTATGTAATTGTCCAGTTCGATAAATCGTCATGTGTTCATAGATATTCATTCTTTCTTTGTATTATTTGATACTGACTCTACTCATTCAACAATTTCTTTTAAGATTTGTTGCGTACTCCTTCACGATTTCTACATCGCTGGGCAGTTTTGACATTTTAAAAAAAAAAAAACTGGAAAAAAACGAAAAGTGAACAAAAAAACTAACAAATGTTGGCAACCTTAACGGAGAAAAACTAACACCGTTATCGCAGGGATGAAAAGTGAAAAAAGTGTCAAGTTTAGGGGTTTTTTTTGCTATTTTTTCATTTTAGGTACGAAAAGTGCAAAACGTGCATGTTGAAGGACGGAAAATGTCATTTTCTCAAAAATAAATGATGATATGTATTATCTAAAGTTAATTGCAAGATTGGTCCCTATGGTTTTTACATTTTAGCAATGGGGGTCCCTTTTCGAGTTCATTAGCAATGGAGGTCCCTTTTATTTTGTGTGAAAAGACAATATTGCCCCTGTACGTGATCGTCACGTGCAGACTTACCGACATCCACTAACGGTCATGTTAAAAAGGGACCAATCTTGCAAAAAATTCTCAAAATAAGACTCTCATTGCAACGATACTTGAAAAGGGACCCCATTGCTAAAGTATGGGGACCAATTTTGCAATTAACTCTTAAAAGTTTATAAATTATTTAACACCCCCAAAAGAACCTTATTTTAAAACATTCTCATTTATAATCCCCTCTTAATAAAACCTTTATTCAAATCATCTTTTCTCTGATACTCTTACGGCTTCTCCTCCTATACATACACATATACACGCCACCGCCACCATCACTACTCACAAATACCGTCCTGTTGTTTTTTAAGAAACCCAACGTGAGATATCATACCCTTCTTAAGTATGTTCCATAGGTAATTTGAATCCTAAACTAAATAACTATTTATCATCAAAAAATTGTAAAATATCATTAGCAATAAAACTACCATTGTTTTATAGATTTTAAAATTCACATAAATAAAACAACCTAGAGTATGAAAATACAAATATACAACTATCGATGGCTTATATTAAATAGGCAATGTTCTATTAAATAACACAACATGTCGACTTCAATTCCGAACATCAACATAGACACATCACGCAACCATCGAGCAAATAGCAACTCATGGCCACTTTTTTTTTTTACATTATAAAAAGAGAGCGGATCGTGACATGTTTGGAGCGCGTCTTATCAACCTTTTTCTATTCCAAAATAATAATACAATCAATCAAATATACCACACCAAACTTAAAAAAAATACTAATGAAATCAATTATCAATTAGAATAAATAAGAATAAGTAGTTAGAAAAGTACATAACATTAATCATTCCAGGGACTTGCAATAAACCCTCAAATTCTCTTCGCCCACAAAACTTAATCATCAATCGCCGACAGCAAAATCCGATCGCCGTCGTCCTCATCCCACACGATCCCGGCAGGTTCGATATTCTTTATCACACTTGTTTTTTTCTATTATATATTTTTTATTCTTATCATCAAATCAAATCCAAATATCTAAATATAGTGTAATATGAACTTTATGCTGTTTTAATTCTAGATGATCACTTTAATGAGAATTCTTTTTAGTAAAAAAAAATGTAATCTTTTTAATATTTCTTGCTAATTCTAAAGAAAAGTAGAAGCTTTACTAGATTTACATTCTAACTGTGTAAGTATTTTTAGGGGATTTCATGAATAAACAATGATTATGAATGTCACACTAGAGGGTGTTTGGATTAGCTTATTTGACTGTATATATGTATATATGATGTATCAGGCTTCCAAATATTGTTATTGTATGTATCTTGTAGTTCATGTCCACTTATTTGGATGCCAAGTGGCAACTTATATAGATGTCTTGTCCGCGAAAGTGTCTATCACCGGAGACATACACTAGAAGTTTTTGAAAGTTGGATATAGACAATTCACTGTTAGATTAAAGTTGAATACATTCTCAAATGATTATCCCTTATTGATTTATAAACACCCTTTGTGTGTTAAGCGCTAAAGTTCCGTGCTTTGTATATTCTTGTTCATGTTTCCCTTGTGGTTTGACTAATTCATTTGCTCTCAGGTCTAACAGAGTACACGGCTTTTGGCTTTCAGTATGGATGCTAAACAAACAAGTAAAGTATATGAGAATTTGGGTAGTTTTGCAAGGAAATGTATTTTTTGCATTCTTTCTGTAGCTGCATTACCTAATCACGTTGGTTTTATTATGGATGGTAATAGAAGATACTCTAAGCAGCATAATTTGATTGATGGTGGGGGACACAGGGTTGGATTTTCTTCATTAATGTCGATGCTTAGATATTGTTATGAGTTGGGGGTAAAGTATGTGACGATTTATGCATTTAGTATAGAAAATTTTAAAAGAAGTCATGAAGAAGTCCAATCTTTAATGGACTTGATGGAGGAAAAGATCAAAGGATTGGTAAAAGAAGAGAGTTTGGTTAATCAGTATGGAGTTCGGGTTTACTTTATTGGAAACCTTGAATTATTAAGCAAACCCGTGAGGTTGGCTGCAGAAAGGGCTATGGATGCAACTGCAAAGAACTCAAAAGCGGTTCTATCAATATGTATTGCTTATACTTCCACCGACGAGATTTTGCATGCTGTTCAAAAATCTTGTGATGAAAGATGGGATGATAATAAAGTATCGAGTGATACAAAACAGGAAAAGAATATCATTGATGTGTTAGATATCGAAAGGCATATGTACATGTCGGTCGTACCTGACCCTGATATTATAATCCGGACATCTGGTGAGACCCGTTTGAGCAATTTTCTTTTGTGGCAGAGCACTAACTGCCTCTTGTATTCACCATCTGTTTTGTGGCCCGAGATTGGTTTCCGACACCTGGTTCGGGCTATCTTGGACTTCCAGTATCATTTATATTATTTAAGCAAACAGAAGCAGACATGAACTGAACTACTGAAGTACAGATTGAATGGTTTTCTAGGATTAGTTCCTAGTGGTAGCTGTTCTTTAACTTCTATGTCTTGTTGTATTATAGTTCAAATATTGATTATGAACATGGGTTGAGATGATTATATTAGCGACCTTGGCATCAGTTAGGATTATAAGTCAATGTATTCACTTCTAATGTGAATTAAATTATTCATATCTTCTTTTTTATCACTTAAGAAGCGCCTAAATGGCTAAATGAAGTTCTATAATTGCCCTCGGGCTACTCACTATATCTTTCTTATTTCTTCTTGTTATGGAACTGATTTTATATGTGAAAATGAGCCAGAATTAATCCCGTGGCTGTGGAATGATGGTTGTTTAGCAAATCTGGTTGTCACAGTTATGGGATGAAATGTTGGCAGCAATTGGGGAATATCGTGTTGTTTTTTACTGCTCACTAACTTATCGAAGAAATTATTACAAACCTGCATTTCAAATGCTTTTTTTAATTCTTATGCTATACTAGTTGGTTTCGTTTTCTATTCACAACTTATCACATATTTTCGTTTAGTTGGGATTTCTTATATTATCACTTCGTCTCCAATGGACCAGGTTAATTGGCAGTTTTTAAAAGAAGAGGAAGCATGAATGCTGAGGTAGGTTCTTCATTCGGGTTAGACATTAAGATGACTTGTGCAAAGACTGTGTCAATCTAAATGGAAATCAGCAGTCTATGGTTGGAGTTCAAAAGGGAAGAAATCCGACCTGCTGATCTATTTTCAACTTATTTGACTTTCTTGTAGAGTTGATGTAACAGTTACTGTGATGTATGAGTGGGTTGTAGTAGCTGGATAGGTTTATAACTTTTATTGTTAGCCGATGTGTCATTTGGGTTATGGGTCTATATTGCATGTAATGGGTGAGTCAGTGAGCTAATGGTTAAAGGTTGGCTAAAATAGCTTATTGCTTAACGGCCTCATCGATTGGAGAACTGTTGGCACAAGTTCTTCGGTTGGGTTGGTTCGGTGAAGCAACGAGAGACTGACGAGTGGTGAGTTTGAGTGGTGCCCATATTACCCATTCAAGCGTTGCCAAACTGAAAGTATTGATAAAACTTTTATAAACGGGCGGTTATATAACTGTTTTATACTAAATTATATTATATTTTTTTAATGTCTATTTACCACAATAAATTAATATACATATTCTTCATAGTTTATCTTTCATTTTTAGTTGGGGACTAATAATTGGCGACTTCGCAATAATAATAATAATAATACGAGTAATAGGAGAATTGAAAGGAAAAAGTTGGAAAACAGTGGGAAAGTATGTCTTTTTTTAGTTTATGACCAATGCGGGGTTAGCCCAGAGGCTTTGGACTCTTGTAGAGAAAATCATGGTTCAAACATATTCCTATAACCAAAGTATATATACAAGATAAGGTCTGCATACTTTTTTTTGTTTTTTTTTTAGCGACATGCATGAAGCCTTTCTGTTATGTAAAGTATCATGATATCACCCAAGACCCAACATATTCCTATTACCTTAGTCTCCCTGTCCTCATCATTGTTGCATTCCCTGATATATTTAGTGCTGGAAATACTCCTTTCAATTTTAGCTATTATTCTCGGTAACATTAGTCCAACAAGTATAGAAGTTCTTGATTACTTGATACCATCGTTAATCAGTAGTCTAGGTGTTAAGATCAGCAACCATACACAGGATTCAGCATTTTGAAAGGTTTGACAGCGTCTGGATTCATAAGATTTTTCTTAAAAAATGTAGTAGACTAGTTTTGGGTCTATGTTAACCTCCATATGCTACAAAGTTGTGATAAGATTTATGTTGAACCGTTGATCTACTGAAAGTATGTGCACAGCTAGTTGGACTCTTGAATCCTTAAAGTTCAAGGCAGAGGTTGAAGTTCTTGAAAAGAACATAAGTTGCATCTTTGTATGAACTTCAATGGTAATTATCATATGTATATATATATACAGGCTGTAAAGTATGTTACTGCCATTCTGCTAATGGTACTATCGACTTATTTAGGATTTAAATGATCCATCTTTGGCTGATAATATATTAAACTTGAACAAGTTCAGGCATTAGGCGGTTTAGAAGTTTAGGAGGTTTTATACACTAAAAATACACACTGGGTGTCTTTCAACTTGTTTGCCCCTTCTCATTTTTATAAATATATTTTCTAATCTATCTGATGTTTTAATGAAAGGTTTCTAATTGAGCAACATTGATAGAAAAAGAAAAGGAAGCTGTTTTTTTTTCTTGAAACAATGAAACGCCATATTATAAAATAAAAAGGTTCTACTACAATTTCAAACATAATAAACAAGAGTTTAGAGCCCGGTTAAAAGAACCATCAAACCCGATTTACTGAAATCTAACGAACACAAGATACTAGAAACTACTTAGAAATAGAATTGTAGTGTTGAAGAAGAAGCAAAAAGGTCATACACCCAAGCCATGTTTTTTTTTCTTATTCCTTCGGCGACGACGTGATGATCCTATGATTAACTGAGAAATAAGAACAAGAAGTTAGTAAAACAGTTGTAATTAATAAAGTACTACCTAGCAAGTTGCCCACGCAATGTGACAGGGCGATGGTGGCCGGGGGAGGGGGGATTGAATGCATTATATAAAGTATTAGAGATAAATAAAAGCACTAAAAGAAAAGAAGCATGACATAACAAGATCCTTAGAACCCACCTTATTATAACATTTTTCTTCTTTGCCATGCCAGCTTGAAATAACTACAGATTTAGCACTAATATCCATGTTAACATGGGGAGATACAGGACTCCTCATATATATAGGGGCAGATATATATTCACGAGTGTTTGACAAAACATGAAGTGTATCATGATCAATAGAGTAATCATCATCGTTCATGAGGTATACAACATCATAGTTGATCACATAGTTATCCACCGGCAACAATACCCAAGATTTTTTTCCACGACTAGTATTGTCGCTTCTCAATACCCACATGATCTTGGTGAACGGTGATTCAACATAAAAGCATAGAGATTCTTCCATGACCCCCAGGGTGTAGTAAGTGCCATGTTCAAATTGAGAATGACCGTCTGGTGGTCGAGTCTTTGTAAATTTGTCACGAGATAAATTGAAAGAAAGAATGGCTAGCTCTGAAGTTGTAAATTTGTCACGAGATAAATTGAAAGAAAGAATGGCTAGCTCTGAAGTATGATAATTCTCCATATGCCAGTGGAGTGCACCATCACAAAAGATGCCGGAAACAGTAGTGCACCAACGGTATACATACTCATATTCTCCAATGAATTTCCAAAGACGGATTTTTAGTGAAAGAACATAAAAACGTGTAAAGACTCGCTTATTACGGGCCCTCACAAGGCCTACTACAATCTTGTAGTCATTGTTGGATGAATCGTACCCGAAGCCCCAAATTAATTCCCACCTTCTCTTGCTCTCACAAAGCGGTTCGGGTGGGGGTTCAAGTATTTTGATGACCTGTCTAGTACATGGATTGACAACTAAAAGTTGAAAACCTTTAGGAGAGACACATACAAGACCATTGGCAGAACCACCACAAACAACCTATTTTTAGCTAGAAAACAGTAATGCAGGCCTTTCCCAGTGATCCTTTGAGGACCGTTGTTGTTGTAACTACGTTTCACATAAGATTCAACAAAACAAGGAGTTGAGATTAAAGAATACCATGACTTACAAACGCCTTTGCATCTCTTCAGATCTTCCGCATCCGATCGTATGAAGATTTGCTCCATCACCAAGATCATCAGCCGCAGCCGCCATTGGACAGAAAGATTGGATTGAATCCCAGTCCACCCTAGTCGATCTGTCGTCAGGTTGGAAACATATGACAGCAGGATTCTGCTAAATGCCTCATCATATCATCATCATTATCATATATAACATGTATTTATATATACATGACAAGTCGCAGGTTAATAATGCTTGTTTTTATACCAAAGCCCACAGCCCAAAAACAATAAGGCCCACTTCCCAAACCCAATTTCAATAGTCCATTAGCTTACCCCAATTTACCCTTTTTTTTTATTTTAAATACATCATTGATCATATACATTCCCACGTATGACCATTTAAATTGAAAGTATCTCTATCTCTTCTCTACTACATTACTAGATTTTTATCCCGCGGAAAAACCGCGGTTTAGTTTAGTAAAATTGTTTTAATAAAATTGGGTAAGAATTAAGTAAGATCATTAAATTTAATTAAATATTAGGAGAAATTAAAGAAATATTAAGAACAAATTTATTTGCCATGAGTAAGCATACAAAACAACCTATATCAAAAGGCTTTGGCTCAATCTAATCCAAAATATATAGTACAGTTTGCTTTGTATAATATTATCGATTGTACCAATACTATCACCAATCTTGAAAGCTCCAGCTTAAATCCCCCACGAATTGTGGCTGGCAAATAACAACCTGCAATAACCATTAGTGCTTAAATTAGATGAGCGGGTTCACAAGCCAAGGCAACAGATCCCGATTTTCATCTGTTGACGGGTTATAAGTATTTTTATAAATTTTATAAATACATACGTATACAATAGATCCCGATATTCATACATACTTGACAATGCCAACCGACCCTTACTTTTTACCCAAGTTGCCAGCCGACCCGTATTTGCAACTTTAATGACTCGACCTATTTTCATAAGCTAATATCACTTAAAAACACACCAAAATTTGCATATTACTAATGTATTATTATAAAGCTTAAGCAAAATGATCAAACCTTTCTGGTATATGAACCATCCAACTCTAGTCTTGAACCCGCAACAACCACGACAACTTCTAATTTGTTAAAGCACTAATGAGATAATGTATAAAAATCCAAGAAAGTTACTCATCATAATCTGTGTGTTTTTCATCCAAGCTCATGCAATTGACAAGTTTATGTCGGGAAGATGCTACCTATTATCTTTAGGAAATTTTATTGCTAATTTTCTAACAGAACAATACAATTGCCATATAATTGCCATCTTAACTTGGCGTGCAGAGGGTTGGTTTTCGTGTTTCATCGATAAACTATGAACAAATTGCAAGCATCCTTGAAATGCGAACCGACATTTGCAATCTCGTTTACAACGTCTTCTATGCATATAATTTTGTCCTCACCCATTGCCTGGCAATAAACATAAACTTCGGTGATTACTTAAAAGTCAATATTGAAGAATAATCAAGAAGACCCATAAACGATCAGTGGCAAAATTCGACTCATTTACTTATAATCAAGGAGCATATTATACTTTCTGTTCAGCAGGTCAACAGGGCAAAAGAAGCTTAAATTAACATGTCCATTGGATTTGATCCGTACAAATATGCCTTGACAGATTACACATCCCATCAAACCTGCTCACCTTGCCCACATCTAATGAAACATACTTACTATATTATATACCTGTTCAATGATGTTATTGTCCATCAAAGGATTACAAACCTTAGCCAATCCTTTCTTGTATATCAGCTCATTCACACTCTTGAGGTTAGGATACCTTTAAAAATTCATATAAATAAATGATTTTTTCATCAGACGGTTTAAAGTTCCCTTTTTGTATAAGCTCCAAAGTAAACTAAAAAAAATTGGCAAACATTAAACACATATTACTTACCCATAAGTCACATATGGCTCCACTTTCTGTAGAATTTTCAATATTTCTCATTTGCCTTGACAAAAACACCAGTAAAGATTCGCCTCATGATCATTGTATTATGTACTCTATGACTGAACGGCCTTCTTAAATTACCCCTTATAATACCGACTCTTTCGAAACAAAAAGTCTGAATACAAATGTTGTAATTCCCCTTCCAAAACCAAACTCCTAACCATTTCAAAAAAAGGTGATGACTCCATTTGAAGTAACTGTTTCATAAACTCGTGAAACAGCGGGTCACCATGTTCAGCATGCAAATGAATCTCACCAGAAAAATCCAATGATGTAGAGGTAACAATTTGACCCAGTTACATGTGAATCGGTTGATTAGGGTAGTATTGCATCTCAAACTCATCAAACAGATTAACTAAAATACATGATAGCTTAGAGGTTAAACTGGACTGATAGTCTCCTAGAGTTTGTATTTCACAATAAAATACATGATAGTTTGTATACATGATACCTGTGGATAGCTTAGTCTGCCATCCATTTGGTTTGTATTTTCCACCCTTCTGAGACGAATGCGGCTGGAAAAAATGTATTAGCATCACCAACTCTATCTTGTACCAAGGAAAAAGCACATGCAGACACACACTAAAACCCATAACCATATTGTTTTTAAAGCAATGCAATAAGAAAATTACCTCGACAGAGTATCCGACCCAAGAAGCACACATTACATGGAAATGTGTGGCACACTTGCAACACTGTATGCAAGAATCATAAACTTGCATTCATATTACACATGCCTATAGTTTACCCATAAAAAGGACGGATTAAATTATTGCTTAGCCACCTGTGAATTAACGATGCATTCTAACAAATTCTACCTTGACAAATGAAATGAATCAACTGGATTATAACACCCATTGCGGGCTCCATCTGTTCATCACTTGGGTCGGGTTTGGGATGCTGCCTGTCGGGTTGATATCACTCAAACCTGAGAATGGGTTAGGATTTTCAACCCTAGCCTGAAAAAATGTATTAGCATCACCAACACTATCTTGTACCAAGGAAAAACCACATGCAGACACACACTAAAACCCATAACCATATTGTTTTTAAAGCAATGCAATAAGAAAATTACCTCGACAGAGTATCCGACCCAAGAAGCACACATTACATGGAAATGTGTGGCACACTTGCAACACTGTATGCAAGAATCATAAACTTGCATTTATATTACACATGCCTATAGTTTACCCATAAAAAGGACGGATTAAATTATTGCTTAGCCACCTGTGAATTAACGATGCATTCTAACAAATTCTACCTTGACAAATGAATCAAGTGGAATCCTTATAACGCCATAGCGGGCTCCATCTGTTCATCACTTGGGTCGGGTTTGGGATGCTGCCTGTCGGGTTGATATCACTCAACCTGCGAATGGGTTGGGATTTTCAACCCTAGCTTGAAACTTGTTAACCTAGACAGAACCTATTTGACCTGTTTAGCAATCTGGTCAGATATGTTGGCAGGTCCGATTTGACACTTTAGAGATATAATAACATAAGCCAAATAAAACTATCTTTCAAGAGCTATTACCTAAAAATTCCTCTCTAGATAGTGATGGCCTCATGGCAAAGATAGCCTATTCTTGTACACATATCATCCCAATGGCACGATCCCAGACGTTGATTCCCAATATTTCGACACCATTTTTTTATGTTAATTAACACTTGGCATTTTCATTTTGACCTGCATGGTTTGGGTCAAAATGTAAAGGATAGCTTACTACTTATTTTCATTAAAGCATACCTTGATCAGTCGTAGCTCTTGCACATTGAATAAAAACAGATGCCCTCCCGGAAGCTACCATCAGATACTTGCATAAACTGAATACAAAATAGGTATCGTATTAAAATAAGAAACCAAACTCAAACACAAAAAAAGCGTAAGATTGGAAAATAAACCTTCCACAACAGGTATGCAAAAGAAGAACTTCATTATCGTCGATGTTGTCTGCATTTGTTGTGGAACCAAATAAGGATGACAAAGGCAACGAATTCCATGTTTGGCTCTCCAAAATGCGAAAACGACCGTTACGAACTTCAGTATAGCCATCAACTGAGCATCTGAACCAATTACTATTATGTAGTTCAGATATTCCCTTGGACCATGTTCCATATCCAACATGCGAAACAAACACCACTTTAATAAAATTATTATTTATAGAACCCTTCAATCCATGAGCAATAAAATGCTATTGGGTTTTTTGTACTAAACCAGGAAAATTCAATACCTATTATAAATAATCAAGACCATACACTTAAAAAAAAAAGAAGCAACACACACCTTTACAGCTCTCTCACTCACTCCCTCCCATCTCCCTCTCATCTCTCTCACTCACTCACTCCCCCCTTACAGCTCTCTAACTTAGATACCTAGGTAGTGTCTCAACCATATAACAGTTCACACACCCCTTGGAATATAAAGAAAACAGTATCTATAAACTGTTGCCTAAGTCTATATATAGTTGTAACCTCTTTTTTCCTGAATTCTTTTGTAAAAAAAACTTAAGAAACATGTGACTACCTTTGCAGCAATATCATCAGCGACTTCTCTATCCCTAATCGTGTTAATGTGTTCCCACATTGGGCAACAGCCTGCAGAAGAATTAAAGCACGAATATTCTCAGTACGAAATAAGTAATTAATAAATTTATAATATAACTACACCTTCGGATGGCTAATAACCCTTTTGCATAACAATAAACTTGATAACCATGAATAACATAATAACAAAACAGAAAACAATAAGCCTTAGAGATTTACATCGAAACATAAACACACAAACAAACCGTAATCAACACAAAACATCACAAAACAAAAAAGATGCATATCAAAAAGCATATCCAAAACTTGAAAAGAAAAACACAACCAGACATTTTATCAAACACTTGGTGTAGATTACCATGAAAGTTGAAAAGATGAGCCAAAGTGTATGGAACAAAAGCATAACCTGCAAGAAGGATAGAAGTTAGAGCAATTTAGTGGTGCTTTAGGAAGCCCAATGATCACATTTGCATTTTGATTGGCACAATTCCTATTGACTGATAAACAACAAAACCTGAATTGATGTCTGACCAACAACCTGCAACCTTGAATAGCATCCCAAATAGAAACCCAAGCAACTAAAAGACACCTGACAGCAGCAAAATAAACACTGCATTTAATAACTCGTAAAAAATCATGCCGCATCTTTCAATAATCATATATAGTCAAAATCACCATTTTCCATAATAACCGGATACAGCTACTAAGTTGAAATATATAATATCAATAGAACCCGTAGCAACAACAAATTTATACAAAAAGAATAAATATAAGATGAAGATAAGGGAATGAGAAGAATTACCTGTGATATGAATCTGGCCTGACCATTTCAAAATAAGATTTATCACACACCCATTTCCATTTGCATCCCTTATTTCAGTCAAAAATCATGACTGAATCAATCATCATCTATTAGGTCAAAACCATCAATTTGTAAGCATCAATTTCACAATTCACAAACCCTAATAAAAAAAACCCAAATGTAGATATAGATACAAGATTGAACGACAAAATTGAAAGAAATAACCTTTAACTTCTTAGTTCCAATCTTCTTATTCATACCCTTCTTTTTCCGTCTACAATTTCAACATCTTCTGATTCATCCCCCATGCTTCTTCCATCTACGATTTCAACAAAATATTTAGAAAGCATAAAGAGCAAAAACATGGAAAACTATATCTCTTTGTTACTTTTTCTTATCTTTTGCTCGTTGGTGTTCAAGCTCAATTTTCTTTTCTCTTACTCGAACATGTTGTTGTTCCTGCTCTTTCTCCTTCTCTCGAGCTAGGCGGTGTTTCTCAAAAAGTAGTTTTTTTTTTGCCTTCCTTTATATCCAATGATGATTTCATTAACATATATAAAAAAAGATGACCAGATTTGGAGATTAAACATAAAGAGAAGCAAAAGAAAATGAAGGTATAGAAGAAAGATATAACAGAGTACTCTCTCTCTCTCTTCTGCTACAACAGGAGGCCACATGCTTTAATTTGTATATCCCGCCTAAAATACCCTCTCACCATATTTTTTTTGAATTCAAAATCTCTCCCCTTTCCCTTTAAAAAAAACTGCCCAATTACATATACTTACACACACTAACCCACCTCAGAAAACACACCAAAATCATCACCCTATATGTCATACTTCCTATGTGGCGTGATCCATAGCTTGACAACAAAGAAAAGTGATGTCACCGGGGTAGTCTCCTTTAGTTTGAAAAACTACTCCACCTATAGCATAACATTGATGCTCAATGTTATGCTATTGAATTGTATTGCAAGGCTAAATTGAAGGTAATTATCATGCTCGATAAAAAAAAATTTGTGCTCATTAATAATTTTGTTGATTGTATTTTATTTTTTTATTTTATTTTTGGGTAACTGACTGTGTCAGAGGCTAATCCAGACTCTGTAATGAGCTTATTCACAATGAGTTCAGCTGGTAGAAAACTATGGCTTTGGCCTCCTTCTGGCCGGGTCATCAACTCATCATGGAGCAATCATGGCTAAACTTGAAGGTTCACTTCTTTCTAATTAACATACTCTTTTCTTTTTAATTTTACATCACGATAATTTCTATTCTACTGAACCATTTAATTGAAAAACGGATCTATGCTTGTTTCTTCTTAGAAATATATCTTGGTCGCATTGTACACGTTCTACCCGAATCTTCTATTGAAGATGATGTTGTCAATGACTTGTTGGAACCATCTTGCAAGGAGAAGCGTCACGATGAATGATTATGTTGGCCGGACCACTGAAGGATGATGAATATGCTAGTCATTTCACCCCTTCCCATTGATGCATGTGTGCAGCTTATTTGTTTTTTTGTCTGTGTAAGCTGCTGAATTGTTTATGTTTATATGCCAAACAGATCACTCTAGCTGGTTTATATATTATCATCATACGTATCGTATCCCCAATATATATTTTTTTTCCCTCCATGAATTTGTTACTTGCCATGAGTAGTGGTTGAATGACTTTTTTTGCGTTAAATTCCCTCGTGATGCAGTGATAAAAGGGGAGGAGGTCAGGAGTTTGAATATGTCTTACTTTCTCTAATGTTGGCAGGGATAGTGATGTTGGTGATTTTTTCGTTCATACTTAATTTAATACTAGGATGATTACTTTTTATATTCACCATAATTTGTACACAGAAAGATACGGATATATATTCTCTCATACTTCAGTTTGAGTTGGCCTTGTTGCATAGAAAAATACTCGATATCCATCATAGGATTGGGTCCGACCAGTTCATTTCAGAGCTAATCAAAAAGTCAGGTTGGGTTGGATCGGGTCAATTCATTTAAGAGCTAATCAAACAGCCTGATTGGGTTGGTTGACCTGCAAACACTTTATGATTCATCAATACACAATTCATAACTCAAATCAACCTGTTTACTAATACTAAAAATGGTCGCCTCGCACCAAACATAGGAATGCTTTGTTGTCCCAAAATCTTTTGCACCATGATACTGTTATTTATAGCCGCTTTTGGCTAAAATTTTTCAAGTTGAACACACTAATGATACTTGTAATTAATGATTAATGTTTCAAGTTGAACACGCTAATGAAAGTTGAACCAAGTTGCCAAATTATGACAATTAATGCAGGTTTATAGTTTTGGTCTGATAGTGGGGATTTTGATATCTTACTATCTTATCTTACTATCTTACTAAAGAAGGAATTCTGATGACATAAGAAAAGCTGAGTTGTCAGCCACATATCATGACCAACAATGCTTTTCTTATGTCATCATGATGTCAGATTCCACTAACCAGATTTTTTTTTATTTATTAAGAAAAAGAATGAGTGGAATACACATGTCATATTTATAGGGTTTTAAAAGGATTTTTCGACTAATGTTTAGAAGAATTAATCATTTTGCTTTAAAGAAAAAAACCTCAAAATGCATGAAATGCTCCAGTGAATATCATCAGTGACATGCATCAGTGAAGTGCTTCAGTGAAATGCTCCAGTGAATATCATCAGTGAAATGCATCAATGAAGTGCTTCAATGAAATGCATCAGTGAAGTGCTTCAGTGAAATGCATCAGTGAAGTGCTTCAGTGAAATGCATCAGTGAAATTCTCCAGTGAATATCATCAGTGAAATGCATCAGTGAAGTGCTTCAGTGAAATGCATCAGTGAAGTGCTTCAGTGAAATGCATCAGTGAAGTGCTTCAGTGAAATGCATCAGTGAAGTGTTTCAGTGAAATGCTCCAGTGAATATCATCAGTGAAATGCATCAGTGAAGTGCTTCAGTGAAATGCATCAGTGACATGCATCAGTGAAGTGCTTCAGTGAAATGCATCAGTGAAGTGTTTCAGTGAAATGCTCCAGTGAATATCATCAGTGACATGCATCAGTGAAGTGCTTCAGTGAAATGCTCCAGTGAATATCATCAGTGAAATGCTCCAGTGAATATCATCAGTGACATGCATCAGTGAAGTGCTTCAGTGAAATGCTCCAGTGAATATCATCAGTGAAATGCATCAATGAAGTGCTTCAGTGAAATGCATCAGTGAAGTGCTTCAATGAAATGCATCAGTGAAGTGCTTCAGTGAAATGCATCAGTGAAGTGCTTCAGTGAAATGCATCAGTGAAATTCTCCAGTGAATATCTTCAGTGAAATGCATCAGTGAAGTGCTTCAGTGAAATGCATCAGTGAAATGCATCAGTAAAGTGCTTCAGTGAGATGCATCAGTGAAATGCATCAGTGAAGTGCTTTAGTGAAATGCTCCAGTGAATATCATCAGTGAAATGCATCAGTGAAATGCATCAGTGAAGTGCTTCAGTGAAATGCATCAGTCAAGTGCTTCAGTAAAAGGCATCAGTGAAATTCTCAGTGAAGTGCTTCAGTGAAATGCATCAGTGACATGCATCAGTGAAGTGCTTAAGTGAAATGAATCAGTGAAATGCTCCAGTGAATATCATCAGTGAAATGCATCAGTGAAGTGCTTCAATGAAATGCATCAGTGAAGTGCTTCAGTGAAATGCATCAGTGAAATGCATCAGTGACATGCTTCAGTGAAGTGCTTCAGTGAAATGCTCCAGTGAATATATCAGTGAAATGCATCAGAAGTGCTTCAGTGAAATGCTTCAGTGAAATGCTTCAGTGAAATGCATCAGTGAAATTCTCAGTGAAGTGCTTCAGTGAAATGCATCAGTGAAATGCATCAGTGAATGCATCAGTGAAATCTCAGTGAATACATCAGTGAAGTGCTTCAGTGAAATGCTCCAGTGAATATTATCAGTGAAATGCATCAATGAAGTGCTTCAATGAAATGCATCAGTGAAGTGCTTCAGTGAAATGCATCAGTGAAGTGCTTCAGTGAAATGCATCAGTGAAATTCTCCAGTGAATGCATCAGTGAAATTCTCAGTGAAGTGCTTCAGTGAAATGCATCAGTGAAATGCATCAGTGAATGCATCAGTGAAAGTGCTTCAGTGAAGTAAAAGGCATCAGTGAAATTATCAGTGAAATGCATCAGTGAAGTGCTTCAATGAAATGCATCAGTGAAGTGCTTCAGTGCATTAGTGAAATGCATCAGTGAAGTGCTTCAGTAAAATGCATCAGTGAAGTGCTTCAGTGAAGTAAAAGGCATTAGTGAAATTCTCAGTGAAGTGCTTCAGTGAAATGCATCAGTGAAATGCATCAGTGAAGTGCTTCAGTAAAATGGATCAGTGAAATTCTCAGTGAAGTACTTCAGTGAAATGCATCAGTGAAATGCATCAGTGACATGCATCAGTGAAGTGCTTCAGTGAAATGCTCCAGTGAATATCATCAGTGAAATGCATCAGTGAAATGCATCAGTGACATGCATCAGTGAAGTGCTTCAGTGAAATGCTTCAGTGAAATGCATCAGTGAAGTGCTTCAGTGAAATGCATCAGTGAAATTTCCAGTGAATATCTTCAGTGAAATGCTTCAGTGAAATGCATCAGTGAAGTGCTTCAGTGAAGTGCTTCAGTGAAGTAAAGGCATCAGTGAAATGCTCAGTGAACATGCATCAGTGAAGTGTTTCAGTGAAATGCTCCAGTGAATATCATCAGTGACATGCATCAGTGAAGTGCTTCAGTGAAATGCATCAGTGAAATGCTTCAGTGAAATTCTCCAGTGAATATCATCAGTGACATGCATCAGTGAAATGCTTCAGTGAAATGCTCCAGTGAATATCATCAGTGAAATGCATCAGTGAAATCAGTGAAATGCATCAGTGAAATGCATCAGTGAAATGCTTCAGTGAAATGCATCAGTGAAATGCATCAGTGAAGTGCTTCAGTGAAATGCATCAGTGAAGTGCTTCAGTGAAGTAAAAGCATTAGTGAAATTCTCAGTGAAGTTCTCCAGTGAATATCATCAGTGAAATCATCAGTGAAATGCTCCATTAGATATCGAAAATACTTAATACGAATTAAATCACTCTCCAGTGAATATCATCAGTGAAATGCTCCAATGGATATCGAAAATACTTAAAACGGATTATTCAACAGACCCGCGTTTTACGCGGGATCTAAATCTAGTATTATGCTATAACGTAAGGTACACAATGATCTTAGAGGTGTCCACACAGCTAGACAATCAGGTACACAGATTGAAAATTTAAATAGTCAAAAGTCCAAGCTTCCTTAATTAAAAGGTATGTAACAAAAATAAGAGTTTGTAATTCATTTATAGCTTTTTTTGTTTAAATATTTCTCTTACTCATATTTTATAAAAAAGATACAATTCATCTTTTTGTATAAAGAACATAGTTGATTAACAGAAAATGCTCAATAAAATATTCTGCTTTTGTTGAATA
>CM067167.1:182386407-182523503 GCA_034093135.1 Erigeron breviscapus
CTTGTTGCTAAAAGTGTGGCAAACTGTCATTTATAATATACTAAAAACCTATATACGCTTACAAGTCTTTATTGCATATTTGGTACAACTCTTCTATGCATATAATTGGTACATTTTTATAAACATAGAATACAACTCACTTATTTCAAAACTACTCACCTTATCAAGTGATACTAAAAAAGTTATATGATTGTACACAAATGTTTCATGCGTGGAATGTACAAATTTTTATAACACATAATAATTTTTACCAATTTTCATTTTAATCCTTTAAAATTTCTATCTTTTAGCTTTTGGCCTACATCAAAGTTTCATTTTCATTTTCTTGACACTAAATTTTTGAGTTCTCAAAGTTATACGATCGTACAAGTCTATTTTGCGTGGAATGTATATGTTCTTATAGCACATAATAATTTTTACCAATTTTTGTTTTAACCCCTTAAAGTTTTCATCTTTTAACTTTGTCCCACATCAAAGTTTTTGTTTTCATTTTTTTGACACTAAATTTTTGGGTTCTCATGTTTTCATCAAACAACTTTCACATGGTTACAGTTTACTTTTATACATTTTGTTTTGGTTATTTTCTTTTTATATATAGCGTTTTTAATATATAATTAATTTCATTATCGTTACGTCTTGCGTTCATGTAACATTTAAAGCATTAATATAGTTATAAAACTTTAAAACTTATATTTTGTTATAAATACTATTTGATTTATTACTTTTTTGTAATTTGTGAACTTTAAAACTTATATTTTGTTATAAAGTACCTATTTGGTATTATTTTTAAGTGACTTGTAATTATAAATTTGACTATTTTCGTTAAATTGTAGTAAGTTTTACAACATTTTTATAAAAAAATAAAATAAATTAAATTAGCCGTACCGGCCGGTATTAAATTAGATCCTCATATGTAGGTATATATAGGTTTTGATTTGAGTTTGTTTTGGTTTTTGATTAAATTCTTGTTTGGAGGTTTGTTAAATACAAGGATGAAAAATGCAAAAACGACAAACCATAGGGACGAATTTTGCACTTAATCATAGGGACAAACCATGAAGATGGGTGAAAAGACATAAATGCCCCTCACGTGCAAGGCACGTGAGGGCGTTAACGGATCCAAGAACGAAATGCAAACCACAGGGATGATTTTGGCCAAAAGTTAACGGCGAGGATGAAAAGTGCAAAATCAAAAAACCACAGGGACGAAAAAAGTAGTTAACTCTTTATACAAACTTTATTTCCTATAAACACGAAAACTTTGGTAAACATTAATCCATATTTTCTTTTATAGATCAAGTAATTTTTCACATAAAGAAACATAAATTGGTAAACATAAGTATGTTTGTTTGATATTTTCTTCAAATTTATTAAATAACTAGTTACGTACCCGGGCGTTGCCCCGGGAGACATAACATTGTTTTCAGAATCCTTATACAGGCGGAAGATACATTAGTTTGTTTCTTATTTAACGTGTGTCTGAAAATGTATTATCGTGTATAAACATAAAATATAACAATCATCTACATGATCAGTTTTATGAATAGTTGAAGAAATAAGAAATGAATGTTAATCATGTAGCAACTATATATGATTACAATTAAAAAAATAAAAAAATAAATGAAAATGTGACAAAACGTGAAGAAAAAGAATGAAAACGCACTAATACAAATCATTGTAAAAGGTAAAAGATAAATGAACGCGAATACCATATTAATTTTGTACAATAAATTCTAAAAAGCCAAAAATGAGTGAAACAATTACAATTTTAGTTAAAAGCATAAAAACAAAAATAAAAACGTAAAATAATTAATGAAACTCATGCCCTTTTGTTAAATTGGGCGACCAATAGACAATATCAATTTAACACAAATATTATATACTCCAGTGGCAGTTAGAAAATGAACCTGATTTGCAGCAGCTTTTGTAACTCTCGTTAGACATTCAAATAGCATATATTGTTCGTTAACACGTGTTAGGGAAAATGACCTAACTCTCTGTTAAAGTAAAGGACGTGATTTGCGACCGTTATTGTAATTCTTGTGAGACACTAAAATAACATTTAACGATCATTAACACCCGTTAGAGAAAAGAACGTAACTCCCCGTTAATGAAAAGGACCTGATTTGCAGTCGTTATTGTTATTTCCGTTAAACACTCAAACATAACTTAATGACCGTTAGTTCTTGTTAGAGTTTTTTAAAAAATTTTAACGATGAGGACTAATATTGCAACAAATTTAACGACAGGGGCTATATTTGCTGAAAAAGTAGGCTGCACGGAAATCAAGCAACGATATTTATATATATGTGTATAGAATTATAAACTTCTTTTGGGTTAACATAAATCAAAAAAATCTTTTTTATTTGAAAAAAACAATTTTTAGGTGCCTTCTTTTTTGTAGGTTAAAGATGACAAAAAACGTACTTTATACACAAAACAATAAGAAATTTGATTCTGTATTTTCGCCTATTAGGCGGGATTTAGATCTAATATATGTATAAATTATGAATTTGAACATCAGCCTAATTCGCTAGATAGCAAGGAGTACGTTGGCCATTGTTCACCAAACCCATATTTAATCTTGAACTATGAACAAACGGATCGTCATTTGTCGTCCAGCCATGGATAGATCATATGATTATTTGTATTGATCGATATATGAGCATAGTTGGATAGGAATTGAGCTGAGGTGTAACACATGAAATTAAAATCCTATACTTGGCATTTGGTCAGAGGGGAGGGAGTCATTATTCTCCATCTTCCCATCTCCCTCAAACTATCCAATCAAATTACTTCACCTCATTTCAACCTCTAACTTTTTTTCCAATCTTTTTTAGTGGCAACCATCACTCCCAAGCTTTTCTTCACCTTTTAATAATTTATCATTAACATTATAAACTTTGCATAATTAACCCTTTTAATTATTTTAAGAACTCAACAAATATATAAAGAAAAACATACATTTTATTAGCGATTAAAAATTTAAAGATACAAATCATAAAATAACATAAAAACTACATAAATAAATCTGCAATCGGTGTTGGTTGAGCCGTCGGGTCGTCGAGATGGGCTAAATTTTGTCTCCCAACGTGCTCTGTAAGATCATATCGAAGACGATGATGGACTTTTTCATCTTGTATCTCATCCACTGCGTCGTGGTTATAAACCGCTTGAATTCGCAAATCCCCAATACGAACCGGTGATATTGCTCTTCCATCATCCCTTATAATCATGTTGTGCAATATAATACACGCGTGCACGATGTTAGTAATCTTGTCGACCGTCATCCCTCGCATTGCCCGACTCAAAATCCCCCATTTTCCTTTAAGAAAGCCAAAAGCTCGCTCGACTTCCTTTCTTGCCCATTCTTGAACTTTCTTGAACTTCTTGTCATTTGTTTCAGTCGGATATGGCATTGCTTTGACATGAGTCGCCCACCTAGAATAGATTCCATCGGTAAGATAGTATCCCCGTTTGTAGTAACGGCCGTTTACGGTGAAAGACGAGTCAGAAGCCGTCGAATTTCGCTCCCTAAGATACAATGTTGATTGATTCAAAACGTTGATATCGTTGAGCGACCCTGGAGGACCAAAAAAAGCATGCCAAATCCACAAGTCTTGTGAAGCAACGACTTCAAGCGTAACAGTGGGGTATGGATGATCACCTCTCTTGTATTGTCCCTTCAACTGTTTAGGACAATTTCTCCAAACAAAATGCGTACAATCAAGACTACCTAGCATTCCCGGAATCTTGTGTCTCCGTTCATGCGCCTCGTACAAGCGTGCAATGTCATGACTAGTTGGCCTACGTAAGTACTCCCCGCGATATAACTTGATGATCGCAGTGCAAAAATGATCAAGGCTTTCGCGGGACGTTCTCGCAGCCATGCACAAGTAGTCATCAAAGTTATCCGGAGGGTTGCCCGTTGCAAGTTGTCCCACCGCGGATGTGCTTTTTTGTATGGCCGTAAAGCTCTTTTTCCCCTTCCGATCTACACGCTCTTGAAAGTACACGTACTGTTGCTCAATATCACTAACAATCTTTAAAAACAACCTTTGACTCAATCGAAATCTTTCACGAAACCAAACCGGGCCAAACTTTGGTTCTTCAACAAAATAGTCACGCATAAGAGTTTCATGAGCTCGTACCCGAAATCGCTCGATGTAGGCGCGGGTTTCGGTGGAGCTTGGCGTGTCGTCTTCAACCGCGTCAAGAACGCTTTGCAAAAAAGGTAGGCTACTACCCGTGGATAAATCCGTCAACGAAAAAGGAAATGAAAATTCGAAAGCCGATGAAATCTCTTCGGACGACGATGATGATGAAGATGATGAAGATAATGGATCCATATGATGAAAATATGTTATTGTTTGTGTTTGAATAGAGAAATATAGAGTAAAAATGGGGTTTGGTTTGTTTTTGGATTATTGAAATCGGCTGTATATATAGGAAAATAATTTTTAAAAAAAACTTCGGGCCGATTGACACTTTTAGTCCCTGGCGCGTCAAAATTTACACCCTCAGTCCCTGTAACGGTCACATGACCATTTAAAAAAATTTCACCTTCAGTCCTTCCTCCCCCATCCCTCCTTCAACCCTCTGCGAGCTCTCATCTCGTCGTCCCCCAAGCTCGCTCCATCTCGCCGTAGTAGCGGCCGAAACACTCACCAACTCGCGAGCTCCCTCTCATCTCTCTCACTCACTCCCTCCACCCTCATAGAAGGTGTTTAAAAGAGGTATTCTTGTCCATCTCAACATTAACTTAAGGCCTAAATTTTGTTAGAAGATATAGATTTAACTTAAATACATTTATGTAATTATTATGTGTGTGTGTTAACAAGAGATAGTAAATTGACTGAGGAAAAAAAACGAGAGTCAAAGGGATTATAGAAAAGAATGAAAATACAGTAATTTTATATTTATTTATTTTAATTGAAAAGCATACGACAAATCAAACATAGCATACAAATATCCAATCTACTAAAAAACAACTCAGAATACAACTAACTACAAATGTAACCGTTTCAAATAGATAAATCATCGTACTAAAACTCATTGATTGTGCATCGAACCGGGGTTAGGTAAAGATGGGATTATGGATGTTTCGGGTTGTTCGTTGGCGATTTCCCGAAGGTAGGGTTCAAGCCTCTTTACGCCAATCGAACAAGTATATGATCTATATATGATCGAGTGTGTGTGGAATGCCTTTAGAGGTCTTTTGGTTCTCCTTTTATAGGGAGAAATGTTCTTGGGGAACAAGCTAGGCCTCTTTAGGGTTTCCCTAAGTCTTAGGCCAGGAATATCATTTCCATAATTATCGGTCCTTTATGATAAGAGCAAATCCTGACTTTGTAGGGAAACAATTCTTATCTTCTTTATTCTTGCTGCGGGAGCCTTCGTTACGGAGAAGCCTTCGTGTCGTAGCGTGTTACTGTTCCTTTGTGTGACAGGTTCTGCGTACCGCTGGGAGGGTATATCATCAAGCCCCAGTCCAAGGTGATGAATTTTGCAAAAAGTTCGCTGCATTGGACTATTCCTGCTTACTTCTTCATTTCCAGAGGGGGTGTTTTGTAAATCCTGAATACTGATGCAATGGAGGAACCACATGTCTCTCCTCTACAATCTGACTTTGGTGAAGTGATAATGGGAGAATTTAAAGAAGAATTTATGGAACCAGGAGATGTTATGAGTAAGATAGTAGCACAAGAGCAAGTGTCATTTCCACAACCTATGATTGGAGTCGACTCGAGAGAAGATGAGTATCAATTGACTTATTTGGAACAAAACAAACTATTACTCATTAGCAGAGAGCCGGTGGTCGAAGATGTTGATTTGAAAATATGTTCCTCCGTCCTTGGTAAGGTATGTGATGTTTCTTATGATGATACAAATGTTGCTAAATATATCTTGCAGGATTTGGAGGATGAAGTCATTATCGACTTGGATGAGGAGTTGGTAACTGGTCCAACGAAGATGATTGAGCTTGAACACACCAAAATGGATGAATCACCGATAGTTCAAGCATGTTTTCAACTGGTGAGCAACAATAGGAAGCTAGAGAGAGCATCAGCTACTTTCCTCATTGATAAGTGTTCAATTATCTCTCAAGTGAGTCATTTTTCTACTTCAGGTAACCCAATATTTTTTGAGTATAAAAAACGGCGATGGGTAGAAAACTCGGTTTTAAAAATAGATATGATAGATCATGTGAGTAGAGACTTTGCAAAGGTGGATTTTAAGAAATGGGTAATGATAAAAGTTAATTTCACAAAATTTTCACCTTACTCGTGTAGGCCACCAGACTCTTTATATCTTGGTGAAGTTAACAGTTGGAGTCTGACAAAGGTGAAAGTTAATTGTTTTTCACCATTTAAGGGTAGACCGCCCAACACTTTAAGTGTGGGGGCGTCAGAGGCCCCACCATGGTAATTTTTTGGGTAGGAGTCTAGCTAACGACTCGTAAATAAATTAAGCGCTTCTCGGGAGGCAACCCGTGTCTTTTATTTTGTTATTTAAATTTAATATTGCCTTGTAAATTTGTCTCTCTCATAGGCTTTTGGATTTATTCAAGAGTAAGGGTTCTACTTAGAACTCTGAACTATGATGTGCAAGTTTGAGGTTGGTTTTTTCCATTTCCGGATTATTTTCATTTGCTATGAGTGTGCCGGTGATTGCGTTGATTCTAGAACTTGTCCTGGTTGATCGTTCCGTGTTATTTATCAGAAGAGGCAAATTTAGGATAAAACCCTTTGTTCTTTGTATGTTCATCCCTTGTTTCGTTAAAATTTGTTATGTGCATGATTTGTTAATGTGCTTAGTAGCTAACTACACTGGTTAGTGAACCTCCTGTGAAACCCTTGTGTTGCACTCATTTTTAGTGCAAGAAACAATAGAAAACATGTTGTCATTAGCCTGTTCTTTGTTATTAAATCCACCTTAAATATACACCTTTCCTAGCCATACCGATAGTCAAAGTCCTGGTGGGTCATTGGTTGCCTATGCTAGTGGATGGTTTGGGGTTGTCCTTTTTTTTAGAACGGCAGAAAGTATATTAATACATAACCGTCTAGCAAGTTACTAGAGGTCACAAACAATATTCAATAGTACAACCAAAGTACCAAAAAAAACTAATACAAAAATGAGAACAAACTCAAAACCTTGTGTCCTCACTCATAAATTAAAGGGTTCTCTATCCATTTTATCCAAGAATTTCTATGGTTGGTGTTTCTGTTGGTTACCCACAAAAAAGAGGTTGATATAATATCATTAAAAACGTCATCACATTTAGCCCGAATGTTACTGTGAACAAAGTTATTTCTCGCCTTCCAAATGAACCACCACCAAACATACAAGATGGCCTTCAGTCGAGAGTCAATGCTGCGAGACAGATGTAGATTATCGACCCAGTCCATAACGACCTTTGGAGACATGTTAGGAATGTCAAGTCGAACCCATTGCTTGAGCCTGTTTCTGGTTTCTTGCATGATATTACAGTTTTTAAACACATGAAGAGTGGTCTCGATCCCCTTTTCACAAAAGAGACATCGAAAAGTATCCACATCTATACCTCTAGCAAACAGATTAACATATGTAGGGAGGCAATCACGTAGCAATCTCCAAGTAAAAAGATTTACTTTCTTAGGGACCAAAGAAACCCACCTGGTCTTACAAGAATTACTAATCTGAAGCATTTTATGATCAATATACATACGAACCTGAGCCACTGTGAACTGAGCTTTGTTGTTAAGTGCCCACGTCCATTTGTCCTCCTGGTCAATCATAAATGACTTCGGTAGAACCTCCAACAAGTTATCAAGTTGTTGTTGTTCTCTTCCTAGTCGAATATGTCTTCTCCACACCCAAATCCATCTCGAATCAACAAATCTTTCACTTATCTTACACTCTTTATCCATTTCCAAAGCATAAACACGAGGAAAAGCATCTGCAAGAGTTTGATCCCCGACCCAACAGTCTTTCCAGAATCTCGTTTTATTCCCGCTCCCAATCTTTCGTTTAACAAAATCGCTATTATTATTAGAAATAGCATGGACACTTCTAATAGAATCCACAATCTTAGACCAAATACCCTTATTTGAAGCCATGAGATTAGTGAAACAATTATCCCCGTGAATAGCCATTAAAACTCTTGACCAGAGACACATAGGTTTTGAAATGGCACGCCATCTCCATCTGTACAAAAGCGCAAGATTCATAGCGTTCAGACTACCAATTCCTATTCCACCAACATCTTTCGCAGCCAAGACTTCTTTCCAACTAATCATAGAGTTGGAAAGAAGTCTTGGCTGCGAAAGATGTTGGTGGAATAGGAATTGGTAGTCTGAACGCTATGAATCTTGCGCTTTTGTACAGATGGAGATGGCGTGCCATTTCAAAACCTATGCCTTTACAACTTTTTTGGGGTTGTCCTTTATGTCGGGTTGGGATATTCTCGGTTACTGAGAATAAATTGATTTCGTCATGATTGTTTGGATAAAGTCTGGATCGTTCATTTCAGCATATGAGTACATGATTTGTCACTGTTTCAAAATTATTTAGAGAATACCAATTAGTCAGAGTAAAAGTAGCTCACAAAAAAAAAGAATAAAAGAATTGAAAAACAAAAAAAAAAAAAAAAATAGAAAAAATGAAAGAAAAAGAGCTTGGGCTGTCAGTTGGTATTTCTCATTTTTGGTCAAATCATTTTTATTAGTTGGTTCATCAATTACACCAACAAAAGCTTCATTGTTTCTACAAATTATCGAGTTGAGTTGGTACATCTTTATAACCAACAAAAGGATTGTAATGCTATATTCTTTGGTTATCATATTCGGGTTGGCAAGTTTGTATAAGTCAACATATGGTTAGTTTGGTGGATTGAGATGTTTGATTGTCATACACCACAATGGTGTCGGTTTCTATCGTTCTATTAGGGGTATTGTCGGGAAGACTTCTCGGGTTTTGAACCGTTGGCAACTAATGACATGGGATTGTTTATGGACTAGACTATTATGTGAAAACTTTGTTAAATGTTGTGTTATTTTCTTTTTAACACCATTTGTTATCCCAAATTTCCATACCCTTTTAAATACCCTGTTTAGCCTCAGAAAGACCTCTTCTGATAGACGTTGTCGTGCTTGCGCCATGGCGGTGAAGGAACGAACCTAGTACAAGCCTATGGTAAAAGATTATGCATCACGACTAGGCCTTGAGTGATTATCCAAATATTCAACCCCAAAAGTAAGTTAGTTGGAGTAGGAAAGATGAGATATCATTGATTCAATTCTTTTGTGCTTAGTCGTGTTATTGAGGCTTGTGTATCAGTCAAGTAAGATTAAAACTGCCTAACCATCTCTTTTATTTATGGTTGAGCTTCTTTTTGATTACTGAAATGTATTTTCCATAGATGTACCAAGGTAGTTTAAAGTTTTTAAGCTTGGAATTGCTTGAGGACAAGCAAAGCTTAAGTGTGGGGGAATTTGATATGTCTTATTTTATACCCATTTCCCACGGATTACTTAGTTGTTTTTGAATGGTTCTCGAGTCGTTTTCGTATACATTTGGTGCGTTTATGGTATTTGTTAGTGTTTCATGATATTAATAGGTACTTGAGCATAATTCTGGAGAAAACGACAGTTTAAGGTCTATAACATGAAATATGGCGAGATTGGAGTAAAATGTCCTAGGTGAAGCATTGTACTAAAGCTTACTATGGACAGAATATATAGACATGTGGTGGTGGTGCTCGTTTGCTGTAGCCGAAAAGAAAGAAGCCCAAAAGGGCTTTAGCCCATTGTTCCTAGCCCAGCAGTAGAAGAGAATGGAATTCAATTGTGGACTAAGCTCGAAAAGAAGAAAAGGCCGAAGTGGTGGTAAAGTCGGTTTTGTTCTAGCCGACTACAACATCAATCAATAACTATATTATTATAAGTAGGTCAAAATTAATGATTGGAGACGACAATTAATTGGGAGCTGCTTGGTTCGTGGGTTTTGTTTAGCCGCATAAGACAAAAGGATATCTCCTTTTGAGTTCGTGATTTTCGAATTCGAAGCAGCAGCCTGCCATCGATATTGCATACTGTTTGTTCTTTTTTCTATATTTATTCAAACATTACATATTTAATAATTGATCTTGTGTTAGATTTGTCTTGATACAATGATTAATTGTTTTATGCTAATGTTAGATTGTTTTAATTTCTTCATCATGAATGGCTAATCACTTTATCATCCATTTTGATGAAGTGAGACAATATGTAAGGATTGCACAATTTTTTATAATTCAATGTTGATTTGTTTTAACGTTATATCGTAATCTTATCGTATTTCTTCCTTATAATTTATCTTGAATTGATTGGTGAATTATGTGTGTCTTTAATGGTAATTATTGATTACATATACTTCATTTTGATTGTTTGGGTACAAATGATTGGATCTATGACGGGTACGGTAGATAATCATTCAATGATAATAGGGGGAAATGTGTTAACGGTTGGGTACAATCGATAGGTATAATTGTTATTTTAATAGCCAAATCAATTGTTTGATTAGGGAAGTTATAAAAGATGGCTTGGGGTACCGGTCTTTGTAATGAAACTAGTTTAAGCAAGAGAGTCAAATGATGTCATTAACTTGACGGGTACGGGGTTGGTGCTTTGTTTGAGTCTCGGTTATTTAATCAACTTAATTTGGATTTGAACTTCATTTATGTGCAATCTGAGCGTATTGTTGAGCGAAATCAAGATGGATGCCTTTTAAATTATTGTCATACAAATTATTTTTACTCTCGTCTTCCGACGAACCCTGCCCCGGTCATACCGGATTTAATTTATTTACTTTTACTTTTTGCAAAGTGACAATTCGGTCACAAAATCCCCCTCTTTACTTGAACTACTTTATTTCAACAATTGCTTACTTAGTCCTCGAGATAGACCTCGGATTTACCAAGTTTACTATACTGCATACGATCAGGTTCACTGCCTGTAAGTGTGTTGTAGTCAGTCGCTAGGTGATTCGTGTTTATAAATTTTAAGACTCGATTTCACACATCATTGAGGTATATAAAAAATTAATTATGCCGTTAAATCCAATTTTGCCGTTTAAAAAAAGGCCAAAATCCCACACCACCAACATCAATGGTATGTGATGATGGATTGGTCGGGATCACCCAAAAAGATAAAACAAAACAAAAAACATAATATCTCACAAGGTAACGTCCGATGACATATCTCGTTTGATATTATTTATAAATTTAATTAATCAAATACTATATCCGCAAAGATTATTGTAGAAAACTAATTGTTAAGCTAATTGTAAACTAAAAAAAAACAATAGTATTTAAGTTTACCGATATATATAAAAATAAAAATATCGTTGTGGTGGAGTTTATTTTTTATAGTATTTCCTTTATAATTTTGAATTTGAAAAATAATCCAAAAAATTTCATAATAAGATGCTTAATAAAAACAAATGCTAAACTTTACTATTAAATAAAAAAGAAAAAAAAAAGAAAAAAGAAAACTTGATTGTTAAAATATTCACATTCCGCCCATAATGGACCTGTTTCATCCCATTATAAATTTTCTTTCAATCCATAGTTTTTTTCTAAATCCATGATAACCCCAAATAATTGATGACCCGGTTACTTAATTTAAAGGCCCAATATAACCCCAAAAGTAAAACCAGATAGTCAAAAAAATTTCACGTTAAAACTTACCATATATTTTAAAATTTTTTATTACCGTTGATAATAATAATGATAATCACTGTTTCGGAAGATTAAAAGATGGAAATAACTTCACAAAAAGTCGGTTAATTAATCATTCTCTATATAACAATGATAATCATATAACTTCTTCACAAAAAGTCGATTAATATATAATTACAGCAAATCTCTAAAGAAATCAGACAAGAATTAATTCTGTTACCATGGAATCCAAAAAGGTGCTCGATAATAGCTATATGTGTCCAATTACTCCGTATTCAAGAAAAGAATTCATGAACTCAGCATCCAAATCTACGCCTACGAACGAAGATTCGTGTACCCAGATGGAAGATGTTTTTACCCCTCCAGGTCACGAAAAGCTTGTGTTGGGATTGAATCGTGTCAAGATTTCTGAAAAAACCTCAAGTAGTTATGTTGCAAAAAGGCTTAAATTCGGGGCTAAAAGTGAGGTTATTCTTGAAGAAATCTCGGCTCCTGATGATGGCTTCATGACACCACTTTGTGTGGGTCGGCTTCTTGAGACGTGCCCTGGTGCGCCTATCAAGTCTGTGGCAGTCACGTCGAGGACCGTTGACGCGAGTGAGGGGGGGGGGGGGCGGGGGGGGAGGAGGGAGTCTGTGGCAGTCACGTCGAGGACCGTTGACGCGAGTGAGTGCAGAAAACTTGAATTTTGAAGTACGAAAACAAATGCAACGACATTGGTGGTTTTATGGTCTTGTGGATATATTTAGCCTTATTTTTTTATTGCCATTGATTAAACTAGTCGCTAATTTGCTTGTTTAGCTTTATGTTTCGATTTACTTATGCGACACGATATTTGTTTTGGCCACCACACGGGTTGCTGCTTTGGTTCTTTTTTCTTTTTTATGCATTTTGTTTATATATATATACTTCGTTGTGTGGCTTTGTAGCTCCAATAGCTTTTGTCTATGTTGGCAGGTTTATAAACGAAGAAGAAGAAGAGTTAGGTTAAGAAAAGGAAACTTTATTTGTCTTTTTCCCTTTTGTATTTATTAGTGGCGTATGCCCGCGCGATACAGCGACGATAGTGGCAGCGGAGACGGTGATGATGGCGATGGGTGGCGAGTGGCGGCGATGGAGGTGACAGGTTTTGGCCGCGACGGTGGCGGTGGCAGTAATGTTGTGGTTATTAATGTAATGTGTTGATATAAATGAGGGTAGTGTATTTATTTTAAGGGTTGATGAATGTATGTTGTAAATAATTTTATTAATGGTATTATTGATATATTAGGTAGAGATACTTTAGATAGTGTTTTAGGCATTTTAAGGGCTGAATGTTGAAAAAAAGGGATGAGTAGTTTGTGTTATATAAAAATAAAGATAAAGATATAACTTTTTATTTTATAAATTATGTTGTTTTAGTTTAATATAATGTTATTTTAATATTAACATAAATGATCATGCGTCATCAATAAACTGAGATTTCAGTGTGGAGGTTAATGGTAAAAATGATTCAGTCTGAAGTCACTATATTGCTTACGTGACACAAATACATTGAGTTTCAGTATGGTGTGTTATAGATGGTCTTATGTTCATACTTTGGTAATTAGAATTTATGGCACAATTTTTTGATTCCTATTTGTGTTGCTTAATGATTAACCTTTAGTTGTATATATATATATAATATATATATATATATATCATGAATTAAAGATAATATATATATATATATATAATATAATATATATATATAGGTTTTAGGTAAAATAAAACAAGTATTAAAGTAAAACAAATAAAACAATAGGTTTTTCTTCACAAAAAATCACCGTGCATCATGAAAATCATCGTGCATCAATTACTTCGTGAATCTTCGTGCATCAATTTAACCATGATCTAAAGGTCAAGATCTTGTCTTATTTGTTTTACTTTAATATTTGTTTTACAATACCTAACCCCTATATATATATAACAGGGAAAAGATAAAATGAGTCCAACTTATTTTGAGTTCAATTTGAGTCCATTGATTTTCTTCCATCTCTTCAAATTCCAACCACCTCCTACCACCACCACCATCATCTCCGACCACCACCATGATTTTCCGGCGACGGCGACCACCGTCACCACGACTTACACATGTGTAAGTTACATGGACCCTTTTTGGACTCAAATTAAGTTGGACTCAATTTATCCCACCCCTATAGACCATGGCACATATTTGTTAGCCATCTAGAGCTTTAGAATAATATTCAATCTTGTTTGTTTTCAAATATTGGAAATGCATAATGTAGATAGCATATATATTTGTTTGTATATCATTTAGTGCATATAACATCACCTGTATTCCATTTATATAGATTTATACATATATGCTAAATCAGTAAAGGTCTTTTGTTCTATATAAGATTAGTTGGATAATGTTAGAGATGATAACCATATCTAGGCATATACATTAGTTGCACGCAATCCACATAAAACATCTCCCCGACAAAAATGAAAATGCCAAAGTAAGAATTGATAGGCTCCAAAAAAATATAAATGAAATTTAATAATTGAACTGAAACATGTGTGGGAAAAATTGTCAAATGTAGAGAAAAATTTTTTATAGCCGTGTTTAGTTAGGGAAAACACCCATTGTTTTCTATTTTCATTTTCTAAAAAAACATGAAAAACAAAAAACGCGATCAAATCATAGTTTTTCAAAAAGATTTTAGAAGAAAACAGAAAACACTGTTTAAATTTGAGGAATAATTATTTAATTGAAAATTAAAGTCTTTCACTATTTAACTAAGTTTGAGGAATAATTGATATAAATTTGGGCTTATTCATGGGCCTATTGGGGTGAGACGTGGAAACAAAGTTTGGGCTTATGGATTAAACCAACCCACTCCAGCTGTATGTAGTACAGTGGTGACTGCCTGACTGGTACCACTTTTTTTTTTACAAGTGAATTTTTCCTCAGACGCGTATGATGTGTGCTAATCGCACAACGAAAGGGTCCCGCATTAAGCGGATCTTAAATAGTCTTTCTCACCATACCACCTCCTTAATTGGAAAATACCGTCGAGGAGAACCTACCGAGGTTCGAACTCGATACCTTAGAATAAACTCCCCCGGGGCCCCGCATAGCAGGTTTAGTGAACACCCCTGGCCACTGGGGTTTAACCCAGTGGTTGACTGGTACCACTTGATTAGATGAAAGTTATCTTAGTTCAGCTTTATCAAAAATTTATATGAAGTTTTCTTCTTCAAGTTATTAGGAGAAAGAAATTAAAAATTCTAAAGAGATTTGCTAACTAGTGTCCCCTGGTAATCATTTTCGTGTACATATATTGACCACCAACAAGATTATGTAATGAAGTTCCAACCTACGACCTATAATAAGGAAACCAGATGCTTGACAAATTAAGCCACTTTAATGGTAGTTCGTAGATCAACTTTTGTTTTAGTAAAATCATAAATCTTGCTGAATCAGAAACAATTTCTTCAGCGACTTAAATGAAATTGTAAGGGTTTTGTATGCTTATATGGTTCGAAATGTAAACTTTGAATTAGACTTTGGCCTATTTCATATCTGAAAAAATGAGCTAAGAGAGCATTGTTTGTAGGGTGTGGTGCACATCATTTTCTTAGTGATTGTAGCCTTAATGAATCCACGTGAGTCCCAACCAAATAATCAAAATAATTAATAATAACAATAATAATAATAATAATAATAATAATAATAATAATAATAATAATAGTATATAAGAAGTATAACACTAGTTTATTAAAATGGCGGAATCAAATTAAATCAGTAAAATAACATGTCAAATTGTCAACATTATATATGGTGAGGTGAGAATGATGAAACCATTAAGTCTCTTAATCTATCTATAAGCTATATATGGCTCTTCCAATACGAAGTACAATTTTTTTTGTTATTACAAGTTTAAATAATTATGTATATCTAAACACTCACTGAACATAACTAAAAACCACTTATGACTTAGATTTATATTGTTATACATGTTTTGAGATATATGAATCAAATATTGTGATATGTTTTGTGATATATGAATTAAATATTGTGATATGTTTATCAACTCCAATTGACTTACAATAGTAAATCACTAAATTGGAAGTCATGAGTAAATCATACTAGCTAGCTCCGCTCGTGCTTCTCCTTGCGTCTTGCACTAGAACAGGGAAATAGCTACTAAAGCATAAAATCAGACTAGGAACCAAAAACCAGACGGAATAGTAGGTATAAAGTAAATTGCCCAATGTTTCCAAATTAGTCCAACTTCGGATCATTAATGGGAGGTTCTCTTTTCTCTCTCAGAATGACCCCCCTTAAATTATCGTAAATTATATTATTTTTAAAATAAGGGGGCTTGTCCTCTAAGAAAGAGAGTTCTTTTTTTATAACACTATGAAAGGCCTTCAGGCTAGTAAGGGAAGAAGGAGATGGGTTCTCGAAGCCGTAGTCGCTTACAAGGGATTTCCGCAAATTTTCAAAAAAGGTAAGCGTGCCTATCTCTACGGCAGCCTCTGGATATTCTTGGATGATATCTTTCTCAAAGAGATCCAGATATCTAGAGATACCATTAATAAGAGTAGTTCTTATGGTTTCTCTTTCATAAAGTACTGCCTGTTCGAGCGTAAGCTCGGAGCTTGATGGAAAGGTGGCATTTGAAGGACCCGCCATTTCGCGCGCAGAAGATGATGCCTCATTTTCGTATCTGAAATGTGAAAGCAGTTCTTGCATCTCTCTTAGCTTAGGAGATGGCATCTTAAGAATAGGAAATTGTTCGGGAAAGGATGGTGAACCATTAGGATTGGTATGAGATGAAGCTCCTTGCTGCTGGAGTGGTGCCGAAGAGGAAGCTTCAGCCCCGCCCCTATAAGTCTCTTCAATCCAAGATGAGCCTGTACTCCCAGGGCTGGGAATAGGGGGTAGAGGCGAGGAAGCCCTTTCCTCAGCTGGTAAAACCATACTTACATAGGGCGTGGCTTCGGTAGCGAGGATCGCCCTCACAGCAAAACCAATAGCCGAAATAATAAAACCAGAACACCCTACTTTAAGTAGGAGTACAGAGAGAGATCGAACCCCCAAAGAAAGAGTAACCTTCAAGAATAAGGCATGAACGAACTCCAATTGTCCGCACCGGACTCCAAGAAAATACAATATAGAATCCCAATGGATAATTATTACAGTATAACAAGATATTAGATTATTACCCACGTAATACGCGAGAAAGATGTATAATTAATGACATGTTAAATTTTTATAATATCATAAGTTGACAAATATTTAACCAGGTAAGAATTAAACCACAAAAAAACATGAAGTTACATTAGTGGTTGTTTAGATTCCGGTTAACAGTGACTAGACAGTTGAAAAAATGGATACATCATCTATTAGAGGTTTCGCTAAGTAAGGTTTTCGTTTCTTTGGATGTCTTTCATTCATCCGGATATGTCTGCATTGTCATTGTACTTGTGCTTAACGTTTTGCTCGAATAATTTAGTTATCCACTAAAATTACTAAGCAATTTAAATATCAATCTATATATCGCATGTTGTGTTAATCTAACTTAAAATTATGCATAATATCATTGCAATTTTCATTCAATTATTTTTCTGATATATAATTGTGATAGCTTACTATATACTCCATATTTGTTTTTTAGTTCTTTATTAAGAAGACGGTTTGACATCCGGTCCGGTTTTCAAAACATTGATTTAAAATAATAAAATATTAATGATATAAAACTAAATACTTATAACCAAATTTTATTACGTTATATGATAAAAATTCCTATACAAAAACATAATTTAATAAAAACGTATTACATTGAAAAAGAAAATTTTATCGTAAAAAAATCAAAAATTGATTTTAAAGATGAAAAATGATGTAAAATATAAAAATATTAGTTTCCATAATTATATCATTAAAAACATTAATTATTAATGTCTACAAATTTAAATAAGGAAATAATAATCATTTAAATTTATTAAAATAAAATTAAATCTAAAAAAGTTAAAAAAGGTATATGACATCATCATTTGATCTAATGGCTCTAATTAAAAGTTTAACTTCATCTAAGGGTCTATATTTCTCCAATTATGAATTAAGGTTCCTCTTTTATATATATTTACAGATATAACTTTTTTGGAGTGGAAATACGACTGTATTTAAACTTCATATATCATGAGATCAATATATGTTTGGTGAATGTCTTATATCATGAAAACTTTGCATCTAAAAAAGAACTATGAATCTTTTTTCCTTTATGAGTGTCACTTCCAAAATACTTAATCATACAATCCAAATTATGTTTGTGCATTCTTACATGTTATGATATTTTATTTAAAAAATAAAGTTATAAATTTGATTTTCGTTAGTCCCTATAAGACTTTACTGAATATTATAATATAATGAATATTTATTTAACGTGTTATTTCAATTTGTCTATTATATATTGTTAGACATTCATTTTCAAAAGAGAAAAATTTATGATTATTCCTTTTTGACTGGCTTTTCAGTTTTCAGTCTATAAGGGGCAGAGGTGTAGTCGGCTATTTCTCTCGGCAAAAAGCATCGGCTCTTTGGCAACCCTATAGCACATGCATCGGCTAGTTTTGGCAAGTTTAATCGGCTAGTTTTGGCTATATATATCGGCATGTTTTGGCCGATCCTTGTGAACGTTGGGAGCGTGCCTTTGTGACCGTTTTTTTTTTGTTATTGTGCCAAACCTTTCGACTTCACCGGAAACCTAACCGGAAAATTTGGGGGTTTTTCAATTTAAGGCTAGATCTATGTTTTTCTTGGCTTCTATTACCGGAATACATGCCGATAAAACTTCTCGATGCTCCTTAACGTTTATAGCACGCTTTCCGGTGACATCGGAAACCCCTTTTTGGGGTTTCCGGTGGTTGCCGGCCAGATTCGTTCACTTTTTTTACGGCCAAATCTTTGTTTGGCTTTGGCAAGGATGTACGTGGCTATTTGGCTACTTTAATCGATTTAATCGATTTAGGGTTTCCTGTTGCTTCGGTTTTCCGGCGAGCCCTTTTGGGTTTCCGGTGAACTGCTGCTGCTGCTGCTTGTTGCTTCGGTTTTCCGGCGAGCCCTTTCTTGGGTTTACCGGTGAACTGTGCTGCTGCTGCTGCTGCTGCGACTGCTTACGGTGGATGTGGTTTTCTGGCGAGCCCTTTCTTGGGTTTTTACGGTGAACTGCTGCTGCTGCTTACATATATATATGTATATTTATCTTTTTTACATTGCCGTTAATTGCATGTTTGTGATTAGCTTGGTAGTGTTAACTTAGCGGTAGCGTTGCGGATTTTTCCTTGGCAGTGTTGCCGTATTTTGTTCCATTAAAGCAATAGGTAGCCGGAAAAAGTAGTTTTAGCCGATGATGGTATCGTTGAACAGTTAGGTTGCCGGTGTTACGTTAAATGAGCGATGATGATACAAAATGTTCGTAAAAATGGGACTCGGATGATCCGGGGCGTATCTTGGCGGGGTAAACCCTTCGGGTTAGCAGCCATGGCGTCTCCGACTTCCGAAATTCCCGACCCCCAAATTCTGAGCCCAACGTTCTTTTTTTATAAAAAACGGTCACTTTTTTTGCATTTCCGGCAACCTTTAAACTTTTTCCGGCATTGGCATTTTGGCAAGAATTGGCAAGTTTAGTTGCACTACACCATGTTTTTTGGCAAGTTTTGGCTAGTTTTTGGCAAAAACACGTGGCGCATTTTGATTCGCCAAAAACTTGCCAATTTGCCAAAGTTTTGACACTACACCTTTGCCCCTAACAACGCTTTGTCCGTAAAAATATCTTTGCCTGGGATCACAAAAATATCTTTGCCTGGGATCACAAATGATGATTTTATAACTTTGATGTACTTAATGTTGAAAAATTATCACTAAATTGGCTTAATAATCGGGCAACCTCATATATTTACTATAAAATCAATTTAAACTTATTTAAGAAATGTATATATATACTTTTTGTGAACCTTAGAAATCATATTTAATAGTCAGAAATTCTTTTTAGAAAAGATCGCAATAAGTATTCTTGTTAGAACATATGCATTTAAATAAATAAATTTGTCATTTCTAAATATAAAGAAAGAAAACAATTACGTTTATTTTATGTTCTTGATGGTTAAATTTCCTACAGTATTATTGAGAGAATAAAACAAAGGATAACTTTATAGGTTAACTTTAACCATTAAATTAAATCTAATGATCAAAATTTAAATATCAAATTTTAATCTTAACAATTGAATTAACCATTGGATGTAATCCAAAATTTAAATATCAAATTTTAATCTAAACCATTGGATTAACCGGATGTAATCCAAAGAAATTTAAATATCAAATTTTAAAGTTGGATCGACTTCCTAGTATTCAATCCATAAAACAAATACTAACATGTTTAAACTGGAATTAGAAAAGAATTGAGTTTACAGGTAGGCCCCCCAATAACATATTAATTTACCCAAATCTTCCACTAGTTGAAAGTTTCACACATCTCACCATGATGGTGACTATGGATTCATAGTTAGGGACCACATGATTTTTAAGCTTCAACTTCACAATAATACAAGATTTCTTAACGTTCTAAATCAACTAAAAATGTGGAAATATTGTCTTATAGAATAGTTAACTTATATAAATAGTAGCCATATTTTCTATTTTATCCTTTATAAAACCGACATTTTTTATATCAAATTACATTAATGTATTTTTATTTTTAAATAATATTTTTTTTATCTTATCTTATTATAAACTAAAATTAAAAATTGATCATCATATAGTTATTACATTACAATGACGACGTATCACGCTTTAACTCTTTTATTTTTTAATGACGATGTATCACATTTTCGGATATAGTTATTGCATAGATATTGTTATACTCAAGCAATTTTTTTTTTTGTAATGAAGATGTATCACATTTTTGGATGAATGGTTAAATGCAAATTAAACCAAAAATATAGAGAAAAAAAAAACAATTTTTGTGTTTATGATTTGATTTTAATACACATTTATTTATCTAAAAGCTAATATTAATTTTGAGTATAAAGATTCAAAATATGTTAGATTCAGACATTAGGGTTGCATTCAATGTGCATAAAAGTTTTAGTTTTCTTATCAAAACTTAAATCCCCTGAATTTTATGATAATGTATTGATATTTTTGCTTCTTAGCTAAATTTTTTAGGGCTGCGCTTAGTAACACTTTAAAGATTATTACAAACTTTGAATTTAGAACATGGATTTTATTAGTAAGGGTACTTAGTAATAAATAATTGGTAATAATTAATTGGGTACATAAAAATTGTACTTTAGTTGTTAAGAAATTCAGTTTTGAAAATCAACACCAAACACCCCCTAAATGCCCTAAATTTACTACAAGTCTACAACTATCACCAAATAGACAAATGACAACACCATTTTTCTTTTCTTCGTTTTTTCTTTTGATATATATGTAGGATTTTTGAGTGTTAAATAAAAGTAGCAAGTAGACAATTCCCTTTCTTGTAAGATGGCAAAACTTAAATACTTTTTCTGTTCTAAAGAGAATCCAAATATTTTTTTAAAAGTACAAAGTTGCTCTTTCCAATTTAGATATTAACCGGGAAAGAAAACAATAACACGGAAAAGGTGCTCATGTACCCTAGGCAACAATATCACATGTAATATAATAGATAACTTTTCTGGTTTTCTTGCTACCTTCCTTTTGTCAATTAAGTCCACAATCTTAAGTTATCTGTACAATTTTTTTTCTAATGGTCGTCTATTATTTGTCCGTTTGTCACACTATTAATTCATCTAACTAGTATTATTACACCTTTCGAAAATGGCTTAACTACAAAAAGAATATTGCCATTTTATACAGAGTTCATTGATACCAAGTCGTATTATATATATATATATATATATATATATATACTAAATTTTACTGTGTTAATTCATTGGTTATTTATAAGTGGAATATGGTCAAGGGCTTCAAAGAGTGAGTTTTGCCCATGATCTACTAAAGTTGTGACTTTTTATCCAAGAAAGAAATATATAAGTCATATAGAACGAGAGAAAGTACCCGCGCGTTGCGGCGGTGAGATGGTGGGGGTGATAGGTCATAGGAGGTGATAAGTCATAGAGTGTGATAGCGAAATGCCTTAGCCGTACGGGAGCGCCCTCGGATTTAAAAATTCGTCGAAAGTATATCGAATGACATCTCTAATGAAAGAGCATGAAATTTTAAGAACACCCATATAATTTTTATAATTTATCGATATATGGTTTTTGAGATAAAAGATTTTGAATGAATTAGAGGAATAAAATGGTTTATGGAGGAGAGAGAAAAAAATGAGTGGTTGAGATTTGAGGAGAGAGAGGAAAATGAGTGGTTGAGATTTAAGGGTATTATAGGTATATTAGGTAGAGATGTTTAAATTAGTGAATAAAGAAGATGGATAATTTAAGTAGTTCAAAGTTGTAATTTGAGATTTAGAAAAAGGGGCTCCTATATTATACAGGAGTAAAGATAAAGATAAAGATAACACTTTTAGAGAAATGTGATTAATTTTATTGATTGAATAATACATTATGAAAAAAAATATTGTATTATGAAAAACGAGGATACACCGATACCCACAGGACATGTATCGATGTCTACAAATTAATCCCTAATAACTAACCTAGTCGATTGAAGAAAGAACATCAGAGATGTTCCCTTTTTCAATATTTGTCTTCGTTTTATATACTTTCTGCACTCCAATTTAAATGTCCATAACAAAGATAATATATTTATATGGAAGTTGTAATTTATAATGGATAGTTGTTAGATAATAACTTTATCCTTATTTTACTAGAAATCTGGTTGTCAAAAAATATAGGGACTAATATAGTAAGCTAACATGTTACTTCTATAACTAATTATTTTGAGATAAAACAAAGTTTAAAAATGTAAATTATGTCTATTATGTAATAAAGGAGCTAAGAAAGTATGATACAAGAGAAAATGACTCCCTTAAATAAAATCATCTCATTATCATAGTTGTTCCAGATCTACTTATATATTCATGAATCATGATGGTGAATCAATAAGAGGACGACACATTCTACCTACTTATTCAATCTGTCATATGTGTAGCGACCAAGTCCACACATTTTATTTAGATTTTAGCGCATTGTGATGGACGACGACCGCAATGAAGGCAGACGATATCACTATATCAGGTTGGAGGAATAGATCTCACCACACCCTCTGGGATCATGGTGGTGTGGAAACGCCGACATCGGCGTGTCAACGCCATGTCTGGGTCTCTTGTCACTCAATTTTATTTGTTTTTTTTCCTTTTTTGTCGATGATAATATTATAAAATGAAAATTGATTAATACGACCACATATGGAAAAAAAATTTATCATTACTAAACCAAATTCTTTCGTCAATCCATTGTTCAAAAACCATTTTATCAAACCATTCCACAAACATGGATGACTTTCACACAAAAAATTCACATTCTTTATAAACTTCATCTAGATTTTTATCATTACTAAACCAAATTCTTTCGTCAATCCATTGTTCAAAAACCATTTTATCAAACCATTCCACAAACATGGATGACTTTCACACAAAAAATTCACATTCTTTATAAACTTCATCTAGATTTTTATCATTACTAAACCAAATTCTTTCGTCAATCCATTGTTCAAAAACCATTTTATCAAACCATTCCACAAACATGGATGACTTTCACACAAAAAATTCACATTCTTTATAAACTTCATCTAGATTTTCAAACATCAACTCATCATCCACATAAGAAAATAGAAATATTTTTATTATGAGCGTCACCATACTATTAACATATTTACGTATCATGCTATATTATTGTAAATATTGTTATATTGTATTTAGTTAGATCCACATTTACTGGTGAGATAGTTGAGATTTAGTAGTGAAGTTTGTTAGGATTGCTTCTGTATATATAGTGGACTATTCCACAATTGTAATCATCGAATCATAATACACAGCAATACTTTTATGGTATCAATGCCTATCCTCTATACCTAAACCCTACTATATATCTATTCTTGCCGCCAATAAATCCAGCCTCCTCACAAATCCTTCCTTTCTCTTCCAATGGCAGGAGACAACCAAGCATCATCCTCATCCGATTCCAATACTAAGACCCTCCACCCGGTGTACTCTGTTGCTAATATCCAGAACAAGATCCGAATCCTTGATGGTGTCAAGGTCACATACTCCTCATGGGTAAAGCTTTTCAAGCTCCATGCTAGAGGGTATCGTGTTATTGACCACATCGATGGAACTGCTCCACCGGCAAAAACTGAACCAACTTACGAGTTGTGGGCAGAAATTGATGCTATAGTCCTACAATGGATCTATGGCACCCTATGTGATGACCTTTTGGTTCGTGTATTGGACGCGGATTCGACTGCTCGTGTGGCTTGGGAGAAGATTCAAAACATCTTCATCAGCAATAAAAGTTCAAGAGCTGCAACACTTGAGCATGAATTCACAAACATGTCTCTTTCGGCATGCTCATCTCTTGATGATTATTGTCAGCGGTTGAAGGACTTAGCAGAACAACTTGGTGATGTTGATCACCCAGTGAATGAATCAAGACTCGTCTTACAACTGGTCAGAGGGTTGCCTCCAGAGTTTGATACTGTAGCCTCGTTCATCAACCAATCAAACACTTCGTGGGACAATGCAAGAAGCATGCTGCAACTCGAGCAACACCGTCAGAATGCAAGGCAAAACCCGTCACAATCCGCTCTCGCTGTGTCTCGCAACAACCCACCTAATGATCAAGGTCAGGCTCCTAATGTTCCCGCTCAACATTTTGACCAACAACAAGCAAGACAGCCCTCACGAGGGCGTGGTAGGGGACGCAGCCGCGGTGGTAGAAACGGTGGAGCCCGAGGTGGTCGTTCTGGTTCCGAATCTGCTCAACAACCACCACCGACTTTTCACTTCCCTCCATGGAATTCACAGGTTGCATATCAGCCATGGGCACCGCCACCATGCCCCCATCCGACTCAAGCTGCTGCTTGGCCAGCCCCATGGAATGGACGTTCTGGACCTGGTACTCCTGCAGCAAATGCGAACGGACCTGGTAACACTTCAATGGCAAATATGGTTGGACCCGGCATGTACCCGAATCAAACTGGCCACGGCACAGGGACAGATGCTTTGAACCCCACTGATCTTGGAGCGGCGTTAGGCACCATGAGCATCAACAGCCCGGATCCAAACTGGTACATGGACTCGGGTGCATCATCTCATCTCACAGCCGACCCGGGTAAAATCTCTTCCCCTTTATCTTTGTCATCTCAAAGTGATATATTTGTTGGAAATGGTGAAAAATTGCTAATTACAGGATCAGGAAAAGGCTATCACCAAACACCAAACCAAACCTATCAGCTAAATGACATCCTTGTTGCACCCAACATTGTTAAAAACCTATTATCGGTCAGAAAATTTACTCGTGATAATCGTGTTCAATTGAATTTGACCCGTTTGGTTTTACGTTGAAGGATCTCAAGAGTGGAAGGGCCCTTTCCCGACATAATAGCACCGGAGATCTTTATCCGTTCAATGCATCTTCACTTGCTTCATCAACGTGTCTCCTTGCTTCACCATCAATAAATTGGCATAATCGCCTAGGTCATTCTGGCGAACAAGTCTTGCATTTGTTATCTTCTCGTTTGTTTATTGCATGTAATAGAGTCAAGACTACTGGTGTCACACCCCGTTGTAGCGGAAATACAGGGTTAACAAAGAATTGCATACTAATCAGAAGGTTAATAGAGATTACATCCATATACCAATACAAGTCAATACAAGTACAATCGTTCAAAGTGTGGACCCCAAAATACGGATACAAGTCATCCTCATTTGGAACTGGGCCCACAGAATACAAGTTCAATAAATTGGACAGTCAAATACAATTAAAGCCAAAAGCATGAGAGTCCTCAATGTCTGATGCTAATTGTACGTCCAAAGTCAAAAGATTGGCCCTATAATGCCAAAGACGATTCCAAGGCTTACAGATGATCACCTGAAAAGCATGAAATTTGAGAGGATCAACTATCGAAATAGTTGGTGAGTTTACAGTGTGTTTGACTAAAAGATCAATCGTCGTTTGTTGTAGTTATTTAATACAGGACAGTCCAGACCGAAGTCCAACCCTGATACGAAGACAAGACGGTTCAGACCGAAGTCTAACCTAAATAATATGACAAGACGGTTCAGACCGAAGTCTAACCTAAATAATATGACAAGACGGTTCAGACCAAAGTCTAACCTAAATAATATGACAAGACGGTTCAGACCGAAGTCTAACCTAAATAATATGACAAGACGGTTCAGACCGAAGTCTAACCTAAATAATATGACAAGACGGTTCAGACCGAAGTCTAACCTAAATAATATGACAAGACGGTTCAGACCGAAGTCTAACCTAAATAATATGACAAGACGGTTCAGACCGAAGTCTAACCTAAATATAACTACATGAGGGGGGATCATTTTAGTTTGTCAAAACACAAGGAACAGTTTAGTCAGCCGACAACATGGCAAGTCAAGACATATAGATCGATTTTCATAAGACATGTATACACATTTTAGACAGCCGTCTCATGGCAAATATAAGACAAATGATTTCATTTACCAAATCTCATGGCGTAGACAAAGACAAATCATTTACAAAGTAGTCGTGTATACAGTACATGCTTTCAGGCCCAAAATAAAGGAAAAAGGGCGCCATAAACTCACCTTAGCAGTCTACGAGCTAAAGTATGAGTAGTCCGAGAATATGAGCAGTCTAGTCTCCACGTCTATCCAAAACCTAGGATAAGAGTACCAATGGTGAGGATCAAATCTCACGACGACAAGTATCCTACGTATAACTACTTAGCTATCAACCCTAGAATGCCTTAACCGAGAATGTGATTCAATGTTCACTATTATTTGACTCAAGTTCGTCTTTTATTACTAAATTTGAATGAAAAGTCAAAAGTTCCAGCAAGTTACCACTGCGCCGCAGTGAGCCAGAACTATGCTCACTGCGCCGCAGTGGGCTAAATGAACAAAAGGGCCGAGAATGGCCACTGCGCCGCAGTGAGCCAGAGCCATGCTCACTGCGCCGCAGTGAGCCCCAGAACAGCTTCAGCACCTGCAGTCCAGGTGCAGAAATTTCGAACCAAAAACCCATTTTTACTCAAATTCTAACCATCTCAACACTTACAAACATGCTCAAAATCTGGAGACAATACCATTTCGCCTACCATTTCACAAATACAACCATATTGACATCAAAACCAAATTCTAAGCCAAAATATCCATTTATCATCAAAACCCTAATTTCATATCTAATTTAAAGGCTTCCAATTCCATAATCAAAACTGAAAACAAACCCTTAATTGAATTTAAACCAAATCAAAGTTTGAGAAAGTTACTTACCAAATGGTGTTCTTGAGAAATAAGAAGAAATATGAAGATGATGATGATGATAATGCCCAAAACCTTAATTATTATTGAAAGATGATTTATTTGCTTTGATTCCCCTTTGATTTCTCCTTGCCAAAAATGATTTAGAGCATAAAATGAATTTTGTGTGTGTTGTGTGTGTGTGTGTGTGTGTTTGTCAGGAGATTTTAAGAAAAAGGGGTGATGGGGGGGTTTGTTGTTTCCCTCCCAGCCTTTCAAACCAAAATAAGCCCATGTGGCTTCTTTTTGTGAAAATTTTAATACCCTTAATTTGGTAAAATGCTTACGATTAATTACCGTTTGACCTAAAAGTCAAAATATAAGGTAAAGGTACTTTCCCCCGTCTTATTTTAGTTAAGACAAGAAATTAAAATTAAATAAACTAAACTTTTAGAAATATTTAGTTTAGACAGTCTATTTACTGTGTTCAATTTTAACATTTAAATCTTAATTTAACGTTATTTTAAGACTCGGCATTCGTCTAAATAGCTAATAGTCTACGTCATCAAGATACGTCTAATTTGACTAAGTCAAAAGTCCAAAAGTCTAATAAGTTCCACGTCAAATGACTGTCTAATTGAGATTAGGACTAACCCGATGTTAATTAATTACGAGTTGTCACAACTGGAATTTGTCATTCATGTCAAATTGCCAATAGTAAACGACTTCCATTTTATGATTCTATTTCATTTACATTTGCACCTTTTGATATAATCCACTGTGACTTGTGGACTTCTCCCATTACTAGTGCATCAGGTTATAAATATTACATGCTACTTGTTGATAACTTCACTCAATACGTGTGGGTTTATCCATTAAAGTTTAAATCCGAGGCTTTCACAAACTTTGCCAAATTTCACAAATTCATCCAAACACAATTTCATAAAGACATCAAATCATTCCAATGTGATTTAGGTGGGGAGTTTGATAATCATGAATTTAAACAGTTTGCACAAAATAATGGACTTGTGTTTAGATTTTCTTGTCCTCAAACGTCGTCCCAAAATGGCAAAGCCGAAAGAATGATTCGTCGATTAAACGATATCATCCGTTCTTTACTCTTACATGCTCATTTACCTCCTTCGTTTTGGATTGAGGCCCTTCACACGGCAACATATCTCCACAACATACTCCCGACCAAGCGACTTAATTTTTTCACTCCCACTTTTGCCTTATATCACCGTCATCCCGCATATGGTCACTTACGCGTTTTTGGGTGCACATGTTATCCGAACATGTCAGCCACTCAACCGCACAAGTTGCACACTCGTTCAATTAGGTGCATCTTCTTAGGGTACCCGGCCAACTTTCGTGGATATCGTTGCCTAGATCCTCAAACCGGCAAGGTTTATTTCTCGAGACACGTCGAGTTTGATGAAACTTCATTTCCATACAGTCAACCACTTCCCACCACTCATTATCAATTTCTTGAAGATGAGTGCTCATCCTATAATGTCAACTACTCGTTCCCATCTACAAACCCAACCATTATGGCCCAACCTACTTCTCATATTTCAACCCAAACCACATCAGCCACCCCACAATCTTCTGGCCCACATAATACAATCTCGACCCAACACAATTCTGTCACTTTGGATCAGACATCTTCTTCATTCTCAACAGGCCCAACCCCCACTCAACTTCCACCAGCTCATACCCATTCATCCACCTCACAATCCGCTGCTAATCCACCCAATACTCATCACATGACCACTCGTGGAAAAGCTGGAATTGAAAAACCAAATCCAAGGTACAATCTCAACACCCACTCTCAATCTCTTTCACCATTACCTAAAAACTACAACCAAGCCTTTTCTGATCCAAATTGGCATAAAGCCATGACTGATGAATATAATGCTTTAATGGCAAATGATACTTGGGAATTAGTTGAACGCCCACTTGACAAACCAATTATACGTTGCATGTGGTTATTTAGGCACAAGTTCAAGGCTGATGGTTCACTTGAGCGATATAAGGCTCGGTTGGTCGTTAATGGGAAGTCACAAACTGTTGGTATTGATTGCATGGAAACATTTAGACCGGTTGTTAAGCCAGCCACCATTCGCACCGTTTTATCTCTCGGGTTATCTAAGGGTTGGCCAATACATCAACTTGATGTGAAAAACGCGTTCTTACATGGAAATCTTGAAGAAACTGTATATATGCATCAACCGGCCGGGTTTGTTAACAAGTCTCTCCCCAATCATGTATGTCATTTACGCCGATCTTTGTACGGGCTCAAACAAGCACCGCGCGCTTGGTACACGAGGTTCCATAACTTCATCACCAGTCACGGCTTTAAGAGTAGTCTCTCGGACAGCTCACTTTTTATTTACAAACATGGAACTCATATTGCCTACATGCTCCTATATGTTGACGATATTGTGATTACAGCCTCCTCTACCTCGTTGCTCATGGACATTATCAAATGCCTCTCTACAGAATTTGCTATGAGTGACTTGGGACCGCTCCATCATTTTCTCGGTATTAGTGTTCAACGCGACTCCAGGGGACTTTTCTTATCACAGTCACAGTATGCCGAAGACATTTTACATCGAGCAAACATGACTTCCTGTAAACCGTGTTTCACACCGGTTGATACTTCGTCAAAACTGAGTGCAAATGATGGCCCTTTAATTTCTGATGGGTCTTTATACAGGAGCTTAGCCGGTGCATTACAATATCTTACTTTTACTCGACCGGATATCGCTTATGCCGTACAACAAGTGTGTCTCTTCATGCATGCTCCTTGGGAACCTCACTTTGCATTCATGAAACGTATCGTGCGGTACATTCGGGGAACCACTAATTATGGCATTCGACTCACTCCATGCTCTCAACTTACCCTCACAGCCTATTCTGACGCCGATTGGGGAGGTTGTCCTGACTCACGACGTTCTACATCCGGGTATTGTGTCTATTTAGGCGACAACCTCATCTCATGGTCATCGAAACGCCAACCTACTATATCTCGCTCAAGTGCCGAAGCAGAATATAGGGGGGTTGCTAATGCTGTGGCGGAAACATCTTGGTTACAGAATCTATTGTTGGAACTTCATGTTCCTCTTCGGCGTGCCACCGTTGTATATTGTGACAATGTCTCGGCGGTTTATCTTACTGAAAACCCGGTCCAACATCAACGTACCAAGCATGTGGAGATTGATATCCATTTTGTTCGAGAGAAGGTACGCCTTGGCCATATACGTGTATTGCATGTTCCGTCTGCATTCCAGTACGCTGACATCTTCACCAAAGGACTATCTCGCCAATTGTTTCAGTCTTTCAGATCCAGTTTGAGTGTCGGGCCTTCCAACGCTCAAACTGCGGGGGCGTATTAACATATTTACGTATCATGCTATATTATTGTAAATATTGTTATATTGTATTTAGTTAGATCCACATTTACTGGTGAGATAGTTGAGATTTAGTAGTGAAGTTTGTTAGGATTGCTTCTGTATATATAGTGGACTATTCCACAATTGTAATCATCGAATCATAATACACAGCAATACTTTTACATACAATGTATATTACATTTCTTGTAAGATTTATGATTTACAAAATATTTCAATCTATTAACATATGATACAAGGCCACATGGGTGCCATTTGCATGCAAAATGACATGTTTTGCACTAACTAAGGATGGTAAAGTGTCATTTAACAAACTTTTTATTTTTAAAACTCACAACTTTTTTTCCATGATTATTTGACAATAATATATACGACGTGGTTTGGATTAGTGGTACACTCTGACTTATGGAGACAGAGGTCAAATGTTCGATCATCATCTCATGCAAAGGTTGGAGGTCTTTCTTTCCTACCATTTAGGTAAAGCTTTGAAGCAACCTCTATAGACAAGTAAGGTCATTCTACATTTTAACCTCCCCATACACCGTCGAGGTATTGGGATCCAAAACCGTAAAAGACGACAATGTGTAGTTCCTTTTCCTTTTTTATATACGACTTAATCAAAACTCTTAGTTACTACTATTTGGGGATTTTTTTTCTAGATAACCTAGGATGTTTACTTAGTGAAATTTAAATGTAAACTGTTTATAAAGATATACTTATCCGTAGGTCACCTTGGTGGTGAAACTGAAACATAATGTCCTACTGTGGCGTTGACAGTTTATTGAAATTGACAGAAAACCATAAGTAAAATCTTATTTGAAAAAATTATCAATCATCGATCAATTGGGGTCTTGGGGATCACATAAATAGTAAGTAATTAGCATGTGTTTACCTATTAATATGATGATTGATGAGTGAATTTCTAGCTTTGTTTATTTAAGTTATCATAACAATATATCAACTATATAACAGATTTATGTCCGCACAATGCGGCGGCGGTGGAGATAGTGGTGGCGGCGACGGGTGGCGAAGGTGGTGGCGACAGGTGGCAGCGGCAGTATCGGTAGCGGGGTGGCAATGGTGGTGAATGTAAAAGTAATTGATGTTAAAGGTTGTGGTGTAATTATTTTAAGGGTTGAGGGATCTATATTGTAAGTTATTTCATTAAGGGTATTATAGGTATATTAGGTGAAGATGTTTAGATTAGTGAATAAAGAAAATGGTTATTTTGGTTTTTCAAAGGATGGAAGTTTTTTTTTTTAAAAAGAGTTATTTGCTTTATTAAATAGTATGAGTTATATGTCCGCGCAATGCGGCGACGATGGTGGTACGGGTGGGAATGGTGGTGAATGTAAAAGTAATTGATGTTAAAGCTAGGAGGTAGTGTAACTAATTTAAGAATTGAGATATTTTATATTGTAAATTATTTCATTAAAGGTGTTATAGGTATATCAGGTGAGATGTTTATATTAATGAATAAAAGAGAGAAATATTTCATGTATATCAATTTATCTTTTAAAATTTTGAAGAGGAAATTTTCATTTTATAAGGTATTATAGATAGACTAATTAATACGTACTAGTACGTATTAGTTGTTGCCTTTGGGTTGTTAGCCCAGTGGTCAGGGGTTTTTCCACAATGTGGTTTCTTCCTGGTGGGTCTCAGGTTCGTATCCTGCCACATGCATATGTGGTGAGGGGTTTTAACAATGCTATATTCATCTAACACATGAGGAGCAAACCTTTTGGACATTGTTACGAGTCGAACTAGCGTAGGCGCATCTGCGTGGAAGGTGTTAGCCATTTATCCGTTGCTGCCTTTAAAAAAAATAGTACGTATTAGTTGTTCAACGATGTTTAGTTTTTCGTTTGTTTAAGAATTTATATATCATGACGGCTTTGACTCACTTAACGATTGGTTTTGATTTTAAAATGGACTACCTTTATGTGTGGGCAATAGTTAAAAACGACATCTATATATTTTTATTGTTTTTGTGTTTGAAAAGTACATTTCTTTAATACAATGATCGTGACATAAGATTAACCACTTATATTTATGTAAAATGCATATTATATTATATATAAAACAATTATTGTACCCTTAGCTACAGTAATTTTTTTATTTTTTTATTTTTACCACCTAAGTTTTATTTTTTTCAAAATTGTCACAAACTTTTTTTTTAACACGTAAGTTTCAGTTTTTTCGGTTTTGTTACAAATTTTTTCTTTAGAATTTTAAACTTTTATATTTTTGCTATCAACGATCGGGTTTTCAGCTTTTACCACAAAAGTTTCATTTCTTTTGGTTTGTCACAAACTTTTTTCTTTTTTACCAACACAAGTTTCATTTCTTTCGGTTTTGCCACAAACTTTTTTCTTTAGATTTTTATACTTTAATACTTTTGCTACTAATTTTTGGGTTTTCAACTTTTACCACAAATTGTATAACACATAATAACTAACATACACCAACGTCTGGGTAATCCACGACCAACTGTCGTAACTGCTTATAAGCTTGCTTGTTTGAATTTTTGTGGCATACATTTATCAAATGTTTAGTTTTCATTTGCTTTTTTCATTCATTTATTAATATATTAATTTGTTAGATATTTTAAAGGGGTATTTTGAATTAAAAAAAAGCTAATACTTGTTAGCCCTGACCAACAGGCAGGTATATAACATTGTTATACAAATGCCAGTTTTTACACCAGTTTTTATTATCCGTTTTGTACTTTGTATAACTTTATGATACAATTTTATATTATACGTGTATAGTTATGTATGTATAATCGACCTTATACACATTGCAAACTTTACGTATCCTTATGCTTCCCGGGACAACGCCCGAATACGAAAACTAGTTAATTCATAATGTATGCATCATGCATTGTAGAGACATAGTCAAAACATTGTTAACCGAGATATAATAAATCCATAAAACGATTAATATGTTGAGATGAATAACAAGTAAGACATATCAAGTTTATTTTGATAAAATAGGGAGAAGTGAAAGTGGTGCTGTTATGCACCCAACTTGGGTGAAATCTCTCTCACATGCTAATTTTTTAAACCATAAAAAACATGGGGGCCAATTATTTATTCATTATATATTAATATTAAAAAATTAGTATGTGAGAGGGATTACACCCAAGTTGAGTGCATAACAGCACCACCTTCACTTTTCCCTTGATAATATTATAGAGGAAAATGAATATGAGCCTATTACACATTCAATTTGAGTGAAAAACATATCACATATTGAATTTTAATACATAAAAACATGAGGGCCCAACCATTTATTCAAAATATTTAAAAATTAATATATGATGGGTTTATCACCAAAGTTGATAAGGCCAGTGTCAAAACAAAGACAGGCATGGCAATGGCATGTTCAACAACTTCAAGTATCAACAATTCGATCACAATTTCACAAAGAACCTAAGTTGGATTCGAAGAGCAAACATCGTTAGTAAAGAACATCTATCTATCTAGCTATCTACGTTTAAGAAAAATAAATTAAGCTGAATCCAATAATGATCGATCTACACCAGAAAGACCATCCAGATTTGTCTTCGATCGATCGATAGTGATTAATAAAACATTTCCTTGATTTTGTGTCCGGCCAATATGGCCATTATGGCCTGCTAGCTGATCTATTTATGGGATATGAGTCCACTACTACACAAACTTAATGAAATTAAACCTATGGATATAAACTAGGGGTGTTCATTGAACCGTTAAACCGGTCAAACCGGACCAAACCGGGGTATTTGGGCTGGTTTGGGCGGATTGAGTTGTAAAAGCTTGGTCTGGTGGTTTAAGGTTTGAGAAAACCGGGTTTGTTGGTCCGGTTACGGTTTGAGCAAAGAAAAAACCGTAAAAACCGGACCGGACCAATATATATATAATTCACATCATGGATGCAATATATATACATGTTTACATGGTTTCATATACATTGGAGCCATACTTAATAACTTAGTATTACCATGATGTCCTCTCACGTAAAGTTTTGGTTTTGCTTTTGTATTGTTAGAATTTGTATGTATCTCATAGCTTTCTATTTTGCGTCCAATTTCTAAGGATCAAGTCTCACTTACATCACGTACAGTAGGTCTTAAGATCTCTTAGCATATCTCTTGTTTTTTACTCTTACAGTTTTTATAATCATACTGGGTTTGTTTTAAACATCCAATTCATTTGTGGAAAAATAAACAATAGACATAAGTCATCTAAATTTACTTACTACAAGCATTTAGATATGTGGCTTGACTTGCAATGGAAATAAAGGTGTTTGAATTTTGAGTGTTCTTTATGTCTATTTTTGATACAAACCTTGACAAATATACACAAGATTATATGAAAAAAAAATAACGAGGGAAAAAAAATAATTCAAAACCGTTAAACTGGCCAAACCGGACCGGCTTACATGGTCTGGTCCGGTCCGGTCTGACAACATATTTGGTCTCGTTTGGTTTGATATATGTTTAAACCGGGAATGCCGGTTTGGTTTGATATTTAGAGTCAAAACCGGACCAAACCGGTCCGTGAACACCGTAATGTAAACATCATATCATTATTACATAAAATCATAAAAATTATCACGTCTTTTTCTTTTCTTTTCTTTTCTTTTTTCTACATTTTGCACTAGCCATAATATGTGTATTGGAGATGAGAATATCCAAACATTTTTCATAACGAATACATGCAAATCTCACAAGTTCATGTTATAAGGTGTCACAGTGATACATTTTGTAAATGTTTGTATGCATAAAACGTTGTTAAACCAAGGTGCGCACAAAGTATCTTTATATAAAAACACATATGATCAAGCAAAGTCGTATATATATAGTTATTATGGATAAGGTTTATGTGAGAATTATTCACATATTAACACATGTAATATTAAGTATAATTTGATTTGTTTATATGTAAACGAATTTATTTACATATATATCATTCATATTTGAACATATCAAATTATAATATAAAGGTTTAAATGTCCTCCAATGAACCTTTTCAACCTTAACGTAAAACATAAATTTCAACTATCATTGGAACTAACTATTTTAATTCTAAGGTTATATTTTTTTAATATTTGTATAAAGCCACCAAAATTATTTCTTACAAATTTTCGCTACGGCGGTGTGTGAGCCCGTGGGTATGATAGAGTAGTTTATCACTTAAAAAAGGAAAAAAAGTATAATTTATTTACTTTTTAACAGCTAAACGAAGAAAATGATAGTATTAAACCGTATTTTTGTTCACACAAAATGAGTATAAAGGAAAGTAGTACTTGTATCTTTTTTATGTTGGACCCTATTAAATGAAGGGGGAAAAAAGCATGAGCCACGTGCCAGGACATCTGCAAATCATAATATACCTTCAAATAGTAGTACCCTTGACATACACAAATTATGGGCTCTTTGTTGGTGACAGAGTATCAATCCATCCATCAATCAAATGGGGACAAACTTGATCCTTTCCTTGGTAATTATCACCAACTTCAAGGGCAAAATCATTTTCCCTTTTCATTACTGCCTTTTTAAACTACATGTGGTATGTGATATTTTTGGATTAACACTTTCGTACGAACCTAACATTTGTTGAAATATGAGGAAACTGATTCTATTTAAAACTGATTAGTGTTTGTAATACATATTAAAACAAATACCTCTTTAACTAACTATGGGTAATTTTCATTGATGTGATCAGGTGGTTAGGCATCCTAAAGAGGTTTTAACTTCAAACTTCATTAATATGTTAAAGATGGTTAGGATAAAAAGTTCAAAAACAGTCACATAAGTTAAATACTTATCTTACTTTAATAACTTATGTAAGGAAAATCTTATTCAACTTCTTCTTTAATTAAGGGTCCCCATAACTTACTAAAATACTACTTGGTATGTTGGTATGCAAATAATCAATTGTGCCTATTGGGTTTGGGGTAGTAAGGATACATCTACTAAAATGATCTTAAAAAGATGAATAGTTTGATTTTACATCAAGTGGTCATTTGGGGTCTTCTTTGGGGTTCTGAGAATAGGATGGTGGCTTGTAGACCAGAGATAGAATCTCATTTCCCTATGGTTTCAGACATTTACTTATTTGGACGCATGCGGGCCGTGTTATCGCACCTTTGGTCTCCAGGGGTGTCTCCGGGTTCCAACCTCTAACATATTGCCCGCTTAGATATCACTGCTAGGTTCGAACCACTAACCAACTAACACGTCGTTCTAAAAAATATATATATAATTTTAATAGAAATAAGAAAACAAAGAGACTGGAGCCAATAGTCAATCGTCTTATCAAGTTTCATGTATTCTAAAAAATAAAAGAAAAAAAAATTACATGATTAAATACGAGTAGTTTTTTTCTTTTTAAAAACTATAATAAAAATATCATTTTCTCATAATAACAGCTAATTGAGCAACTTGTTTTCCTTTTCTACCTTATTCTTTTTTAAACTTTTTAGTAATTTTTTTTTTTAAGATCTACTATATTACTACAATTAGTATTTGTATTCGTAGTAACACGGAACTTACTAACTATATCAATTAGCTTGATACAAACAACTAGAAAAAAAATCCTCGTTTACTTTCTAAACTACTATGCATAGGGAGTATTTAATAACCAACAAATTCCATTTTATAGAACACCAGATTAGCCTGGGCAAATATAAGTGTATATCTTATACAAAGAATGCGGTTTAAAGTTAGGATCAACTTAATCTTTTAATTTTGACTATTGATTTTAATCCAAAAATTAAGATTGTCTAACTTTATCTATAAAGTTAATGTCAACTCTAAAGGATCTTAATCCGTTTAATATAAAGTAATTATCTCTACATAAAGTATTTCGCCATATATAAAAATATATGTGTTATATAGTTTTACAGTATAACCATCCGATACATATGTTTTTTTGTATTGTAAAAATAATTTGTATAGGGAAATGATTAATTCTTCTAAATAAATAGCGTAAAAATTCTCCTAACTATTAGATGATGACATGTGAAAAAATCAGGGGGGCAAAATTAGGAAAAAGAATTAGTGGATACCGCATGTCACCTTCTTATAATTTTAAAAGGATTTTTAGGCTAATCTTTAGAACGATTTACTCCCTCCGTCCCAATTTAAATGTCATAGTTTGACATTTTGGGTCTTTCTTGTTTAACTTTGACCGTCTAGATTTTTATTTATGTTATGTAATATTTGATGTAAATTATATGAATCGATTAAGTTTTAATGTATGTTACATTGGTATAACTTTTATCAAGTATTATAAAACACAAACAATAATATTATTAGTTAAAGTTGCGAAAGAAAGATTCTGACAGTCAAACTTGAACATTTAAAATGGGACGGAGGGAGTATCATTTTTCTTTTGTATAGGATCACCTACTAAACTATTAAACCATATAAAATCTGTGAGAAAGGTGGTACTTTATGCTATAAAAATAGTGTTAGGGAATTGGGATATGAATTTCATATATGTGCAACCTTGGAAGTGGGGCTACACATAATAAATTAATAACCTCAAGAAGGAACCTCATCCCTATATCTGATAAAGTAGATGGGGCCATTTGTGGTCCCTTGTCTAAGCATATTAGCCAATTAAGAGACAACATTGAGATGTAATTAATGATGATTACTATTTTAAGATGGAGATTAACAAACTATAGCTCTAACTTTAGAAGATTTGTCATGCCTACGTTGGTGGTTGCGTATTGTTGCAATAGATCTGAATTTTGATTGTTACTGAATCAAACATTACACAATCCACTTCCCTATTCTTTTCCTACTCTTTTCATACGCTACATTGTTGTTAACTTAGGGGGTTGACAGTAGGTGCGAAAAAGGTGAAAGATTCCCCCTTATTGCGCGGTAACACCGTCGCCGACGGTGAGGGAAAGGCCAGAGGAGTGAAGTTGAGGTGAAGTATGCCGCAGCGGTGTTTGTGAGGGGAGAGAATCTTTGTGAGTGTCATTTTTTGTCTTTTATGATATATTATTTGTTTTTTGTGAGTTTTTTTTTTTTTGACAGCAAACATAATTTTTATTAAGAAAAGATACACTTAAATGAGGTTTTTTGTGAGGTTTTTATATATAAGGTATAATGTGGTGTAAGTAGTGAGTGAAAGGAATGGATGCCAACAAAATAGTGAAATGAGCGGTGAGTGAAGGGACGATGAGATGACGTAAAAGGATTGGTTGAAAGTGAGGGAAGGGAAAAAATGAAGCAAACCAATGCCAACACACTTACCATTCTTTATGCAATTATACCATACTAATACTCGAGGTCTTACCACAAAGCATTATTAACACATCACGCTGAAATATTGACACATCACCCCGTGTATCAATTATCAAGGGAAGGTGCATGAGCGAAGTGAATAGTGAACTAATCATGAATATACAAGGGAAATTACATAAATTAACATTATTAATATTAAATTATGAATATACAAACTTAGATCTAAGAGTTAATCGTATGTCCTTGTGGTACCAAAAACATCATGTTTCGTTCTTGTGGTTTCATATTAACAGTGGTGATTCTTTGTAAGAAAATAAGCTTCAAGGTCAATCCTTTATTTTAATAATGCAGCGTAGGTGTATTTGGTATCATGGACAAGTATATATCATGGCCGGCTAAGACATGGGACGAAGCGGACGACCGGCCGAGGTCCGATTTTTTAGGGGGTCCTATTTTTTATATTTTCTAATATATATATATATATATATATATGTATATGTTTTTTTTTGGAATGGCTAATATCATTGAACTTTTACGTAAATACAAATACAATCACCAATATGAGTTTACATACACCCAAACACTATATATCTACAAAAGAAATTTTTTTCCAATTCTCCCAAGTTATAGCAACCTTCTGCGCCCTATTTTTCACCCAAAGGAACCCAATAGATTGTATATCTTCAAACGCTTTTTGAGAGGAGAACCCAACACCTTGAAACACAACTTCATTTCGTGTCTTCCAGATGCTCCAACACGACACCAACATTATTGAATGGAACACCGCTTTGGCAAGTGGATTAAGCCCCAATGTCAAATGAAGCTCCAAAAGATCCCTTGTAGTAAATGCATATATAGGCGGCACCTTGCACCATATACCAATTCTTTGCCAAATATGACATGAAAATGAGCAGGAAGTGAACAAGTGATCCACAGATTCCACAATCTCATTGCAAAGCGGACACAAAACGTCGGGCATATTCACCCCACGTTTTAACAGATTATCCCTAGTAGGCAAACGGTTCATTTCCGCCCTCCAACCAAAGACATTAACTTTTTTAGGAAGCCATTTATTCCATACGAACTTGTAATATTGCTTCCCAGTTACACTATAAAGAAGCTTTTTACATGAAGAAACGGAATATCCAAGGTCCACCCCACCAGCATCCCAAACCCAATTGTGATGATCCAATGGTCTTAAAGTTGGAGCCAAATACATATGCTGGGCAATATCTAAGTTTGTTTTAGTAAGAAATTGCGCACCTGACAAATATTGAACCAAACACCACGCGAACGAGCCACAGATAGAGAATTGTATATGTAATCAACTATGCCTATTACAAATCCCAACAATCATCCATAAATTCTCGGAGATGGCCATGATATTTATGTCTTTTTCTACGTTTAAATGACCACCCATAATATTTTGGGTAAACCACATGGATGGAACATATGCTATATATGCAATTAATTTATAAGTTCAACACAAATGATCTCTTGTCAAAACAAGATTAACGTCAATTATTGCACACATTCTTAAAAGATTATTATTTATTATTATTATCGATCTTCAATCTTTAACTATCATCATTTTTAAAATCTAATTTTTAATTGTAATTTATCTTTATCATGAACATGAATCTTTAATATATATATTTTTACTTGTTTTTACTTTGAACGGCCAACTAGAATGATGACGGGTGCTCCGTACACGACTTTCCAATGGATAAAGATACGCACCAACTAGCATAACTCAGACGGACGGAACCCCTAACCGACTTAACTCCACGGTGTGGGAAAACCTATTAACCTGGTGTCCATATGTACAAAAACGGATTAATGGTAAAACTGAGTCTCGTTAAGCCAAGTCTTCGTTGGTTGACTCACATGTTAATCCTTTTATAACGTAACCCGACTAAGTATAGTTTTTATTGGAGCTTATACACATTATATATATATATATATATATTAACGTAATAAGACTTGAACAATACTTGCATACGTGGTCTCACTAAAACCACAAGTTTTTTGAGTTTTTCTTTTTAAAGTCGCATTTTTTTGCTATATATACATGGAATATGAAATTGTAAACAAAAGAATGGAATATAAAGAGTGGTTTTGACCCTTTGTTTTATTTGAGAGGCCACTAGTTCAAAAAACCAGATGACCTCTTATGTTGTGTATTACTCCCTTCGTCTATTAACTTGTCCACTTTTAAATTTTTAAAGTCAAACTTTATAAACTTTGACCATAAATATTTTTGTTTGTGTTATATATATTTGATGAAAATATATATTAAGTAATAAGATTGAATTTGCATACGTGGTCTCACTAAAACCACAAGTTTTTTGAGTTTTTCTTTTTAAAGTCGCATTTTTTTGCTATATATACATGGAATATGAAATTGTAAACAAAAGAATGGAATATAAAGAGTGGTTTTGACCCTTTGTTTTATTTGAGAGGCCACTAGTTCAAAAAACCAGATGACCTCTTATGTTGTGTATTACTCCCTTCGTTTTATTGAACTTGTCCACTTTTAAATTTTCAAAGTCAAACTTTATAAACTTTGACCATAAATATTTTTGTTTGTGTTATATAATATTTGATGAAAGTTATATGAATTGATTGTGTTTTAGATGTGTATTTCATTGGTATAACTTTCATCAACTATTATATAACACAAATAAAAATATTTATGGTCAAAGTTGGTAAAGTTTGACTTTGAAATTTTAAAAATGGACATGTTTAATGAGACGGAGGAAATATTTTTTTTTTGATTTTTATATATGCAAAAAGTTCAAAGAGAGCTGTTGGAGAGGGTTTTAAACCCATGACTAACTAAGCCAATGGTAATATGGTATGCCTAGGGCTGTAAACATGAACCGTTAGGTTGAAAGTTCGTTTGTGTTCGTTCGTTTAGTTACATAAACGAACATGAGCACAAAATTTTGTTCGTTTAGTTAAATAACGAACATGAACAAACCTCTCGTTCGTTCATTTATGTTCATGAACGTTCGTGAAAGTTCGTTCGTTTGTGTTCGTGAACAATCGTTCGTTTATGTTCGTGGACATTCGTTCGTTTATGTTCGTTTACCTATATTAATATCTAATCAAATATACTTAAAATATAGTTTAAATATAAATATTTCTTATATATATATATATATATATATATATATATAAATATTTATTACACCCAGTTATTTATATTTTAAGAAAAATGTTTAAATATAAATACTTTTTTATATTAAAAGCATGTAATCGTGTGATATTGGACTTGAAATTAAAGCTTTTAGCCCTGTTTTATTGGAACTGAGATGATATAAACCTCTTTTTTAATTAGATAAATGTGTAATATTCGTATCATAAGTAGAATGTTCCTATAAACTTTTAATGGATATTTTGTAATCTTGAATTTGAAGTCTATATTTATAACTATATGTTTGTTCATCGTTTGTGTTCGTTCGTTAGTGTTCGTTGGTTTGTGTTCGTGAATATTCGTTCATGAACACAAATGAGCGAACATGAACAAGCCATTATATTCGTTTATCCGTTCGTGAACACAACATTATGTTCGTTTATCAGTTCGTGAAGTTAAACGAACGAACATGAACAAGGTCATGTTCGTCTTCGTTCGGTTCGTTTACAACCCTGCCCCTTCCACTACATTTATTTTGAAAGGGTGTGATTTGGACATTATCAACTTTTAACTGTACATCACAAAATATGCTATAAGATGTTATACTATACAATCATATCATGCATCTTGTACGACTAAAATGTAGTGATATACAAATCACCACCCATTTTAAAATTTATTAAATTTTTTTGCTACACACTCTACATATTAGATAATTGATAAAAAAAAATTTAGTTTCTTTAAGTTCTTTTTAGTTTTTGATTGTTACATGGTATTTGTGTTTTGCTTTATAGTTTTTGGCAAGTTTCCTTTACGTATTTTGACGTATTTTTTTTTTCCGGCTTCCATTTGATTTATAATTTTTGCTTAACTTTTTGCACGTACCTTTTTTTGGTCACTTTTATTTTTCCTTTTGCATTTACCCTGAGTTGTAAATTTGGTTCTTTATGCACAAAATAAATAGTATATATTTGATATTATAACTTTTAAACAAATATATTTACAATGAAATGACAATAATATTGTTTTGAAAAATTTCCCCTTGAATTTTCTTAACTTCCCTTTTCAATAAATAAAGTGATTCAAATATCCCTGACTCCGAATAATCATATTTATGATCGTGTGGTTGTGATATTGCTTTTGAAAAATAAAAAAATGCCCGCAACAATGGCATGAGATGAACTTTAATTAGAGTAAACGGCCTAAATCGTCCATGTGGTTTACCTTAATAATCAAGTTTCGTTCTTAACTATTTGAAATGACACTGACAGTCAGTGGCGGAGCCAAGATTTATAGTCTGGGGTCGCCGAATAGTTTTTCATGATACTAACAAACATAAAAATTATACTACAAAATTAATTTATGTCAGTCTGGGGTTGTCAATTACCTTTAAATTAAGTAAATACATAAAAATAGTACTAAAATTATAGAGTGTTATAGATATTGTTGCCATGGCCACCCGTGGCCACCACATAGCTCCACCACTACTGACAGTCATTTTGGAGAGGATAAGGATTACATCCAGTCCTTTATGCAAACGGACGTTTGCTCCAGTCCGTTAGCTCTCGCACGTGGATAACTCGTGAGGGTATTTCTGACCTTTTCCACCTTTAAAGGACCAATATTGATAATTTTTTTACTTCTATCTCATACCTTATATATCAAAACCCAGATATCTCTCTCTCACACACAAACACATAATCTTTAAATCATCACCATCATTCAATATGCATAATTAACAATAAGAAAAAAAATATATAAATGAAATTTTTTGGATAATAGGCTCAAATCTGATTGTAGTCTCACCATAAACAATCACCATTTTCATGCATTTTAATTTTTCATTATCATCCTCATCATTTTGAAAATAACAAAATAATCATACAAACTTCAAGAAATCAAGAGAAACATCATACATAATCCAAGAATCAATAACAAAAAATGAAACTAACCACCACTTGTCGGGCCACCTGAAACCGCCGCCGTCGGGCCACCTGAAACCTCTGCCGCCGCTTCTAGACTAAGAAAGAAATATGAATCGGCCACCACCGCACCAGTTTTAAAACCGCCACCATCGCATCACTTCCCAACCTACACCACCGTCGCATCCTTCCTTTACATCTCCGGCCGGCCACCATTCAAACACACACATACACACAATCTCCGGCCGGCCACCATTAAAACCAACACATACACATACCTCACTAGATCTGTAGCATTGTTGGAGGTTTGGAAGGGAATAAGATGCGCACCGCATATATATACTCGTTTGTGTTACCGGAGGTGGTTCTGTTGAAGATTTCGGCCGGCCACCACAGCCGCCGCCGGAACACCATTGCTCCCACCCACCGTTGGGTAACACTATTGAACACAAATCGGGATCTGTTCTTCACACCCGGGTCAGAATCCATTTTCAGTAAAATTCTCATCATGGTGGTCATCATCAACACAATCACACTTACACACATCTAAAGAGAGGGAGAGAGAGAGAGAGAAAGAAAGATAGAGAAAGAGAATGAGAAAAAGAATATATGTTACTTTAGGGATTTTATTTGGATATTTTATATGGAAAAACCATATGGTGATGGTGGTGTTAAATCTGGTGGTTTTGATTGAAATTCTTGAATTGTGATATAGATTTAGATTATATAGATATAGATATTAGATATTAAATTTGGGGATCTGGGTTTTGGTATAGAAGGTAGGAGATAGAAGTATTGAAATTATCAATATTGGTCCTTTGTAGGTGAAAAATGACACAAATGCCCTCACGTGAGGGAGTTAACGGACTGGAGAAAACGTCTGTTTGCTTAAAGGACTGGATGTGATCCTTATCCTCCCCAAAAGTACTGCCAGTGTCATTTCAGATAGTTAAGGACGAAACTTGATTATTAGGGTAAACCACAGGGACGATTTAAGCCGTTTACTCTTAAAATTATATTTTAAATATGTGGAACTCTTTGTTGCATTAATGTGCTCTATAGTTTTGAAGCAAATTTGTTTTAATATCAAAATTAATTGTTGGTTTCTCATAGTTTTTAATTTGTTGTTGTAATTGTTACTTGTTGTTACGCTTAATTTTTTTAAAACATATTTTTGTAACTTTTTTCAACAGTATCTTGTTATTTATCTTGTTTGAAAAAAAAATGCCCGCAACAATGGCGCGAGCAGTGCCGGCTCTGAGGAGGTGCAGAGGGTGCCGGAGAGCCGGGCCCACTCCCCTCGAGGGCCCACTCTACGGGAGATGACGAGATGTCGATATATGCTAACAAAGATCTCGATGAGATGTCTGCCGTTTACATAGACTCACAGAGCATGCATTTGCTTTTGAAAGTGAAGAATTTATACGAAGGTTAAGTTTGGGTTGATAGTTTAGTCATTGGTTATAAATATAGAAGAAGATATAATGAGGTTTTTTCTTTTGCAATCGATGGAGAAGAAGGTTAACGGAGAAAAAGGTTAAATGGTTTGGATGGAAGTGAATATATAAAACTATTGATGAAGAGCCAGAACAACTCGATCCCACAAATATTAATATATAAATATAAATAATAAATTATTAGTGATGGATTTATACACTTGTGAATTGTTCAACACTCTAATTTCGTTTTGTCATATAGTGCAACTAAGTTGGTAAATAACGAAATATAATTGTATATTAATATAAAAATAGTATCTGTATCTTCATGCTAATAAGTGAAGATCTTGAATTGAATTTGATTATTGGTTATTATCATAGTTTCTAAATTATTTAGAGATTTTTCTATTTTCTTACATATTTTTATATTTATAAAATTTAGTATAATTTTAGAGACCCACTTTTAAGTCTCGAGCCAGACCCTGGAAATTTTCAACGTTTTCAGAGACGGCACTGGGCGCGAGATTAACTTTCCTAGTTAAAGTTATATTTTAAATATGTGGAACTCTTTGTTGCATTAATGTGCTCTATAGTTTTGAAGCAAATTTGTTTTAATATCAAAATTAATTGTTGGTTTCTCATAGTTTTTAATTTGTTTTTAATATAATAAAGAGTAAACGACATAAATCGTCCCTGTGGTTTACTTAAATAGTCACCTTTCGTCCCTGAGAATCAAAAACCTCATGGATCGTCCTTATTTGGAAAATAAGCTTCCCTTTCGTCCTTTGACTATTTGACCGTTATCCTCAATCCGTTAACCCCCCACGTGCCTACCACGTGAGGGGTATTCTTGTCTTTGCGCCCCCAACAACAGCTGGAAACGACATAAGTCGTCCCTGTGGTTTACTAAAATAGTCACCTTTCGTCCCTGAGAATAAAAAACCTCATGGACCGTCCTTATTTGGAAAATAAGCTTCCCATTTCGTCATTTGACTATTTGACCGTTAACCTCCATCCGTTAACCCCCCACGTGCCTCCCACGTGAGGGGTATTTTAGTACTTTGCTAAGCATAAAGGACCAAACTTGATCGTTTAAGTCTTCATATTAATCATCATCATTTACAACAACGGCAGAGAACGACGGCGGCGGTAGTGGCGGCGGCACGGCAGAGAACGACGGCGGAGGCACGGCGGGGCAGAGAACCGGATCTGAGAAGAGATGGTGGTGGGACGATGTTGGATGATGATGATTGATTAAAATTGTATGACAAATGTATAAATGGGTTTGAAAATGATGATGATGATTATTGATTAAATGGGTTTTAACAAATGTAGGTCGGCCGAAGTTCTTGTGTATGTTTTTTTTTTTTAGTTTCCATGTTTGCCTTTTTTTTTTGAATCTGCTTGTGTGTCTATATATTTGTGTGTGTATACATATACAATCTTGTTTTTTATGGGAAATGGGTTTTGTATGAGGATGATGATGATTAATATAAATACTTAAATGATCAAGTTTGGTCCTTTATGCTTAGCAAAGTACTAAAATACCCCTCACGTGGGAGGCACGTGAGGGGTTAACGGATGGAGGTTAACGGTCAAATAGTCAAAGGACGAAATGGGAAGCTTATTTTCCAAATAAGGACGGTCCATGAGGTTTTTTATTCTCAGGGACGAAAGGTGACTATTTTAGTAAACCACATGGACGATTTATGTCGTTTCCAGCTGTTGTTGGGGGCGCAAAGACAAGAATACCCCTCACGTGGTAGGCACGTGGGGGGTTAACGGATTGAGGATAACGGTCAAATAGTCAAAGGACTAAAGGGGAAGCTTATTTTCCAAATAAGGACGATCCATGAGGTTTTTGATTCTCAGGGACGAAAGGTGACTATTTTAGTAAACCACATGGACGATTTATGTCGTTTACTCTATGAAAATTATTGTTAGTTTATTATATTATACTAGTGCTCAGGCCCGTCCAATGGACAGGTAGTCTCAAAATATATTAATCAAAGGTAAAAAATTGGAATTCAATAGATACTGAAAAAAATTAAAATACCTAAAATTAAAACATAAAACGATTCAAAGTATGAAGTATACAAAGTAAATGACTTATGTGAAGGTAAAATGGTCATAGGTTTTGAAGAACTTCTTTGTAAACTACGTTCATTGTACGATTGGTTGGACGTCCATCTTCGTCACAAATAAGGATTTTCAATCCTTTCCTGCTTTTAACCCTCGACATTGCAACGTATAGTTGGCCATGAGTGAAAACTGGCTTAGGTAAATAAAGGCCCACGTTTTCCAACGACTGCCCCTGACTTTTGTTAATAGTACTTATATCATTGCCCTGCTTTGATTCACTTTATGAAGGATGGCGGTGATATTTTTTTGGAGACATACAACCACTTGTGCCTGATCAAAATTCTATCAAGACTAACATCTAAATATTGCAACATGACCAATATGACATTAACTGTCCAATTTTAATTTCTGAAGACTTTGTCCATATGACACACTAATACACTGATGTTGGACTTCATACAAAAACATAGAGCTTGAGCAGAACCAATAGTATGTAGCAACGACAGCTACCATATATGGGAGTGAAACGACATCAAAGATCAAAAGACAGCGGTAACATAAGTTGCAATATTTTGCATTCCATTGATCAAAATAAGTCTTGGTAAAAGTATTATTTACTTTTGATGGCTTGAAAAGGGCACACAGAAAACTTCATAGAGGTCTTAAAGAAAAAAATAACCTTTATTAAATCATCAAAGAATTACAAAACCAATCCAATTTTCAGTAAAAGACATGCCTAAATACTTGCTAATTGAGATCAAATATACACATATACTATAATGAAAACTATCAAATACAAATAACGACTATTAATATATCTACAAACAAAGAAAAGATAAAAAAGAAACATATGAAAATTAACTCCATATAAATAGTGATTCCAGTTTACCTTTTTTTTTCCAACTTTAGTTGAATAAAAAATTTGTAACAAAATATATAATTTGAAAAATACATACCAATTAATCAACAAAGACCATCTCGAACGTTTTGATTTTCTTCGGGTTGTTCCACTCCGAAACAGTCCATACATGCACAACACGGAGTCGTAGATGATGGTTAACATGTGTTGGCTTAAGATCTTCATGATGAACTAATGTGGTTTTATTTTTTGTTGTCGAAGAAGAAGCCATAATGAACCTATAATGGGCAACAAGAAAAATTAAAAGGGATAATAATAACAATAACATAAGAATTCAATGTTAAATAATAACAATAATTAAATATGAAGAAAGTATATAAATAAAAAACCCTTTGTCGGTCGTATTCTAGGTTGTATATATATAGATGATAAAATAATAAAAAATTTTGGGAGTTTTTTTTTTATTAGTAATATAAAGGTCGGCCTTAATAAATATAACTATTAAATAAATATTAAAAAATAGAGGATTAATAAAGAAGGAGGATTAGGCTCAAAGAGGGGGATTAGGGGTGCCAAGTGTACCCCAACCTCCTCTTTTCGTTATATTATAGATACTATCTAATAAAGAGAAATGCCCCTTTTCTTTTAAACAATTCAACCTTTGAATTACCTTTTTTACCCCTAACCTTTTAACACCTGTATCCTAAATCCTAAAACACCCTTACATAAAACCAAACATCTTCACACATATCTCATATTTCACAAGTGCCCCTTTTCATTAACTATGTTATCCTTTTACGTCAACTACCTTTACATTAATAACCACACCGTTAATGTCATCATCACCCGTCGGAGCCGCTCTGCCGCCGCATTGCGCGGGTATCCCTCTCGTATGTTTTTAATTTGTTGTTATAATTTTTACTTGTTGTTACGCTTAATTTTTTAAAATATATCTTTGTTACTTTTTTTAACAGTATCTTGTTATTTTAACAATCTTGTGTAAAATAAACTCATCTTTATCTTCTTGATATATTTAATAAATAAAAGTGTTTTTAGAAAAATCTTGAGTGGAGAATTTACACTCTATGTTGTCTTAATCCACGTTAGAGAGGCTATCACCCAATATCTAATAGAAAGGAAACCCCCTAATAGTCCGTCCAAAGACAAGACAACATATTGGGGGAAAAATTTGCACTTTAAAATAACATACTAGGCACCGTTCCTAAGGCAAGACATCATACTTTTTGGCTCAAAAATTTTAATTAAAATATCCGTATTCAATCCGGGTTGATTAACTAGTTTTAAATAAAATAAATTTTATAGTATGCATACAAGTATTTATTATAACAACTAGTGTTATACCCGGCCGTTGACCGGGGATAACATCAGACATATACTTTAATGCGGGTCATTAGTTTTAATATGCCAACCGTTACCATCGGACAAAAAAAAAACGCATCGTTAAACAATACAACATAAATCTTAAAACACAAAACTTTGGTGACGAAATAATAATTGCAACCTTTATTGGAACATAAAAATAAGAAGATAAAAACTTTGATGGTGAAAAAAAAGACTAAAACTGTAGTACCATGAATCCTCGAAAATAAAACTTTAATGGTAAAAATACAAAAGTCTTAAAAAAGATTTAGCGGTTAAGTGTGAAACATTAAAACATTACTACTCTAAAAGTAATGATATAAATCAAAATAAAAATAAAAACACAATAAGAAATGAAAACACAAAGAAGACAAGTGACATCTACACAACACACTAAAAAATGAAAAAAAACCCAAACAGGCAGGCTAGCTGCTCGCCAGCAGCCAGCCAAACTGCTTCACTATTCACGTCAAAAGCGGTTAAGTGTGAAACATTAAAACATTACTACTCTAAAAGTAATGATATAAATCAAAATAAAAAATAAAAACACAAAGAAGGCAAGTGACATCTACACAACATGCTAGCTAAAAAATGAAAAAAAAAATCAAGCAGGCATGCTAGTTGCTGAGCCAGCAGCTAGCCAAACTGCTTCACTATTCACGCCAAAAGCGGTTAAGAGTGAAACATTAAAACATTACTACTCTAAAAGTAATGATATAAATCAAAATAAAAATAAAAACACAATAAGAAATGAAAACACAAAGAAGACAAGTGACATCTACACAACACACTAAAAAATGAAAAAAAACCCAAACAGGCAGGCTAGCTGCTCGCCAGCAGCCAGCCAAACTGCTTCACTATTCACGTCAAAAGCGGTTAAGTGTGAAACATTAAAACATTAATACTCTAAAAGTAATGATATAAATCAAAATAAAAAATAAAAATACAAAGAAGGCAAGTGACATCTACACAACACTAGCTAAAAAATGAAAAAAAAAATCAAGCAGGCATGCTAGTTGCTGAGCCAGCAGCTAGCCAAACTGCTTCACTATTCACGCCAAAAGCGGTTAAGTGTGAAACATTAAAACATTACTACTCTAAAAGTAATGATATAAATCAAAATAAAAAATAAAAACACAAAGAAGGCAAGTGACATCTACACAACACTAACTAAAAAATGAAAAAAAAAAATAAAAAAATAAACATATATATATATATCTATATCTATAATAATACAGTAATAATAAAGAAAGCAGAGAATAAAAAGGAGACCGGATGTTGACAAATTTCATGTCACTGTTGTTGTTGTTTAGAAGAAGGTCGTTTGTTTGTGTGAAGAAAGATTGATTTCTTATCTGGGATCTCTCTCTTTCTTTCTCATTTTATTCTCTCTCTCTACAAAACACACACACACACTCTACTTTCTCTCTCTAGAAATAATAAAAATACACATTCACTTTCTCTCACTAAAAATTCTTCTTTTTATTTTTTTACAGTGGCCCAGCAGATCAAAAAATCTTTATTTTTTAACATAATAATTCAAACTTCAAAATTAAACGTTAGATTAGTTGATATATTCACACTTCATCATCATTTTGTTCGTATCAAAATTAAACGTTAGATTAGTTAACTTTTATAAATTTTTTAGGTAAAGGTTTTAAAAATGAAAAATGATTGATCCTCCTAATATATCCTTCTAAAAATCCTATTAATAATATGATCATGACACATTTTGTGATCAAAGGATGAAATTAGGAGAGAGAATTAGTGGATTACATGTGTCATGAAAAAAAGACATTAGGAGGTTTTGTTAGGATAATATATCATTACTAGTAAAAGAATAATCTAGATTACAAATATTTCGATTAGTTCGTATACAATCGAGTAAAATATGTATATTATTGTTGAAAGTCAATTATTATAACTCACATAATGTTAAACGTTACATATATTTAAAAAGTAAAGTTTGTACTAAAATACAATAAAATATAACGATATGATATGATATTACATATGGTAATTAATACATGTTGGACAGTTATAGTAATAAATAAATATATTCATTTATTAATTAGTAATATCTGTACCGAAAGCAAGGTAGAGAGAATCTAGAAATGCTCACATTTCTTATTCATTTCCTGAAATAATAAAAATACTCATGTATGTATACTTACATACGGAGTATATCATTTTTGTATATCTATCTGTATGTGTAAAAAAATAAATAAAATAGAAATATATATATATATATATATCTATATCTATAATAATACAGTAATAATAAAGAAAGCAGAGAATAAAAAGGAGACCGGATGTTGACAAATTTCATGTCACTGTTGTTGTTGTTTAGAAGAAGGTCGTTTGTTTGTGTGAAGAAAGATTGATTTCTTATCTGGGATCTCTCTCTTTCTTTCTCATTTTATTCTCTCTCTCTACAAAACACACACACACACTCTACTTTCTCTCTCTAGAAATAATAAAAATACACATTCACTTTCTCTCACTAAAAATTCTTCTTTTTATTTTTTTACAGTGGCCCAGCAGATCAAAAAATCTTTATTTTTTAAAATAATAATATAAATATAAACTTATGTATATAATTTTTTATTATATATGATCTAACCTCTTTCAATGCTGGTTTTTGTATTGTTTTTCCAACAATTTATTAGTTAACTAATAATTAATTGTTATTATTCACTTGTTAAATGAATAAGTGAATCTTTGAATTATTGAAGAAGAGCTGAAATAAGGATGTGGGTCTAAGGTAAATTCTGTTAATTTACTGTTAATTATAGTTTTTAGATTTTTGAGGTTGATTTTTATTTAATATTTTTGGGTTTTTTTTATTTAATTGTTTTTTTTACTTAATTGAGATTAAGTATTTGATATGAATGATTATATTATTATTGGGGATCTGTTATATTTGTCTATTTTTAGATTCCTTATTAATTTTAAGTAGTAAAAGGGAATTATTTTTTCCACAAATTTCCTTGTATATGAAAAGGGTTCTTAAGATTTTAATTTGTGCCTACAGTGATAGATTGCTTGAATTTTGATAGATATATAAGCTTATATATACATATATATATAATTGATTGATATTCTTCTTATAGCTATATTATGTTTGTATATGTATGCATATAGCTTGTTTAACCTGACAAAATGGTTTGAGGTTATATTGAATAACTGTATTATGTGATTGATTGCTGCATTTAATTTTATTTAACTGAAATGAACTTAAAGCTAAATTTGGGGCTTGATTAGTTCAGGATAATTAAATGTTGAATTTGAAACAAGACTCTGTTTTTGTTTGTGACGAGAAAGATTATAAAGTCGATTCTCTTTTTTGGGTATTAGACAGCTATTATCAAGGGTTTTAGTACATATATATAATCATGATATGGGCATATGGCTAATGTAATAAGCATTAGTTTTTCAGACTTGTTACGTGCTGTGTTTCACTTAAATTAGTAACCCATATTTTTCTTTATCGGGAACTTGTAAATAGTTTGACATTTGCATTATATACATTTGCTAACATGTCGTCATGTCCACCACGAACAAAACAATAATAATATATAACCTGTTGGGATATATCTTGTGGCGTTTTTTAGTCTAAATTTACAAGAATATAATGCTCACTGAATTTTCATTTCATATAGCACTTATTAGAGGTGACTAAAATGGATATCAAATGCACATGTGATTTCAGAGTATACTAGAGTAGATTCATTGACAAAATTTCTTGTTTCAAATTTATGATTATGAAATCTTTTCTATCTCTAGTCAATGAATTTTGTCGGTTTGTTCTGGGAATTAATTGCACACATCATCTTCATTGGTTGTGGTTAGTTACCTGTTTTGACTATAAGCATAAGATTGCATTGTATCTTGCTGCTTCAAGTCATTTGTGGGAATGTATTACTTTTTGTCCATTCTCTTTAAATTTGTTTAATCACTTTCAAATTTCTTTCAAGATTTGGGAAATCTTGTTGTTTTCCCGAAGTTGTGGTTATCTTGCTACCATCTTAATCTGAGCTACAAAGATTTGGCTGAATAGCTGTCATTGCATTTTTCACGATAAGATTGAGAACCAAGGATCATGTGGAACGCCCGGATTTCCCTTTTTTAATATATGTCTTAATTTGTAAGTGGAGATATACAACATAGATTAGTTTCCATGTTCTATGGTCCAAATGTTATTAATTCCCCTTCATTATGCAAAATGTTGTAATATCAACTCTGGATCATTTAGACTTCAAATGTTCATTTTTGATAGTTGCTTGTGAACTTTGCAGCACCAATACTTAAAAAGTTGTATTTGCAATAGTTAACTTTTATAAATTTGATCAATAGGAATGGGAACTGAAGTACACTGTAAAAGCTCTTTTGAAGGGTACTCCATGAGGGACGCAAATGAGGATTCTAATAGTAGCAGCTGGCCTGTCTTTTACGGAGACAAACCTTCCGCTAACAGCCATTATTACAACGGGTTCATACCAAGGATCATCTCAGATGTATACCCAGGGTGCAATAAAGATGCATTAAAGGCAAAAATGCTTGAACATGAAGCCATCTTTAAGAATCAGGTACAAAAAGCTGACACATTGACCTTCGGTTGCGTTTTAAAGTTATTTTGCAACTTGTAGTTGCAATAATAATATTCTAGTGTTCAGATGAATTAGGGTAGCTTCTGATCAATTGGCACTTAGGGGTCAAATGTTAAGTTTTGGATAATCCTTTTCATATGAGCTGAAATTATCAATATTTGGCCAATACTTGAACAACTGAATATGTTAAATATTACAATTTCAAACATCAAAAGGACATCCAAACACACCACCCGTTCTATTACACTTGATTATATGATTATGATTGTTCAATAATCTTTTGGTGACTTTCAAAGCGCACATCAAAAGCACCCTAAATACATAGACTGTAAAAATTTCAGAGATAAGAAGTTATAAATGTTGAAGCTAAATTTACAAAGTACCGGTTTGTATCTCAAATCAGTTATTTTCTATATGGTAGTTCTAATTTATTTAAGCTTATTTTTGGAAAAGCAGGTTTATGAACTTCATCGTCTTTATAGAAGACAAAGAGACATGATGGAAGAAATCAAAAGGAAGGAGTATCATAAGCATAGGATTTCTATCGACACATCATCATCTTCAAGTCTATTACCATCACAAAAACCGTATGAAGATGGTCACAAATGGCAAATACCGAGCTTCCCATTGACCAACTCCTGTTCTGCTAGACCATCAATTTTTGGAGCAGATATTAGTAATTCTCCTTTAAGTTGTTCTAAAGGGAATAATAATAGTTTCAAAGAGTGTGAAATCTTGGAGCCCAGACCTTCGAAAGTTAGAAAAAAGTTATTTGATCTTGAACTCCCACCTGAGGACAACATTGACCAAGAAGAACCAGAGGAAATTCAATATAAGCAGGCATCCGAAGAATCAAGTTATAAAGACGCTTCACTCGGTCCATGTTTTAGAGGGTCCAATGGATTGGCAGATCTTAATGAACCCATCAATGTTGAAGAAACGGTGGCTCACAGGTCTGTTGATGGTATGGGTCCTTCGGCTAACCCGAAAGGATCACAGTTTCTTGGCACAACCAATGAGCTCTTTGAAAAGTCTCATAGTGGACGACCTGGTGGCACATTTAACCCTCTATTGCTAGAGGGAAAAGGCAATGGAAGAGATTGGTTATCCAATATGCGTGAACCAGGTATGTTTTTGTTGTCTCCTTTTAAGTTCTTTGTTTGCCTCATATTTTTATTTATTAAAATATGATTAGCTGCATATAAAGTGCCAAAAGTTGGATAGTTTTGTAGCTTTTTAACTCAAAGAGGGAGTAGTTACTGAAGTAGAGATACAAACTTGCTGTTTAAGTTAGGTTTCTAGGCACCTCAACAACTTTTCTTATCTGGTGATGTATCTACCTAAATTGTGTATTCGTGCATTGTCGTTATCACAGTTTAGTGATCTCTATTGATTTTGGTCCACAATATGTCATGTATTTATTTATTTAAGTGTAGATTAGATATTTGAGTGGTGGTGGGCCTGCTTATGTTTTCGAACTATATAAATCGTTACTATTAAGTGAATCTTATAATTAAACTTGAATTACACATATTAGGAGTTGGGCGACTTTCAAGTTTCAACCAATTTGACCTATTTCCTTTTCCACTCTGTTTATTTATCTTTTTATTTTACCTATTTGACCCATTACAGATAATATTCAAGCCAAAACATCCCATTTTAGTTAAATATGTTGAAATTGCAGTCTCTAATGTTAGTAATAGCTATAAACTTGACCTTTATTTTACTGTGTGCATAGTTAGCCATCACTACTCTTAATGTGGCAGAGGTTTAGTTAAATAAATTTGCAGTCTTTTCTAATGCTTATATATTTGTGGTAAATTTAACGGTATACTTGCTACTTGCTCTTTTACCAGGGAATAATAGAAGCAGTATGAACATTACACCTGGAACTTATCCCGAGATTTCTACCAGAATTCAGGATCATTCCCGATTTAACCAAACCCCTTTGCCCTTTCCCACTTCACGTACATTGAATTCATACCCACACACGAATTCCCCAGATTTTGGAAACACACGGGGAAAACCGAATGGTACATTTACTCATAAGTTGACCTCCTTTCAGAAACAACCGTCTTTTCTATCATCTCAACAAAACCATGTGGTTTTTGGAGACAAGTTGCGTACAAATGGATGCTTTACACCAAATGGATTATTTCATGGGTCATCATCCGGGTCAAAAGATCCATGTGGCCGCTTGCCTTCTGGTGGGTTTGATAATCGAAATTTTAATAATCTTTCCGATAGGTCTCAAAATTTCTTCAAGGGTTCCAACTTTATAGATTTGACTGATACTACCAAAGGCACTGATCTAAATAATGACGTCAATGGTGCAAGAAAATGTGATCAACCAGTGTTACCATGGCTTCAAGCTAAACCAGCTATCTGTAAAAATGATTCCCGTTTTGATGATCACGGGGAAAAAGGTGCTACTTTGGGTAATAATGATTCCCGCTATGACGATCGTGGGGAAAAAGGTGCTACATTGGGTAATAATGGAAAGATTCTTGGTTTTCCGGTTTTTGGGAATTCTTGTGTTACTAAAAACGATTCTTCATCACTTCTCTCTACTTCAGCATCTCTTGGTTGCCATGGAAATGGACAAATAAAAACAGAAATGGAACACAAAGGATTTGACATCAATGTCGCTTACGTGGAGACTTGTAATACACAGAAAGAAACAGATACAGAAATCGAGGTGGTCAAGAATCATTTTGACCTGAATTCATGTTTGACTGAAGAGGAAGATGTTCTAGTACCCGAATCTGTTAAAAGCTCGAGCGATAATGTAAAGAAGATAACACTGGATATTGATTTAGAAGCTCCTGCTGTCCCAGAGGTTGAAGAAGAGGAAGCCATTGATGAGGTCAAGAAAATTGATGATTGTAATGATGAATCACTTGCCAAGGTGGCAGCTGAAGCAATAGTTGCGATTACTGGGATGTCCAGTCAGCAAGATCAAGCGGGCTCCACCTCCGAGGTGGCGGTTTGCTCTGATGATAATGACCGTCTCCTGTTGCTAGTTGACGTAATCAAAAATGCGGGGGCTGTTTGTAAGGATTTGGATGAATATGAGGAGATGACTTTGAAACTAGAGCCGACTAAAGAAGAAGATTACATGCCAAAGCCTTTGGCTCCTGATTTTCGGGAGCCTGAAGAAGCGGGCCCGATGGCTGGACCTTCCCGACCAAGAAGAGGTCAAGCTAGACGTGGTAGGCCCAGGAGGGACTTCCAAAGGGACATCTTTCCGGGGCTGGTTTCTCTTTCAAGGCATGAGGTAACCGAAGATCTTCAAATATTCGGTGGATTAATGAAGGCAACGGGGCATTCATGGAATGTAGGACTGACGAGGAGGAACGGAACCAGGGGAAGGCGGAAGTCAGTGGCGGTGGCAGTCCAACCGCCTCCTGCCGCCACTCCGTCAGCACCACCATCGCCGCCGCCGCTGCCACCTCCGTTGTCAGAGGTAGTGGGGTTAGAGGAAAGAAGCCTAACAGGGTGGGGAAAGACCACTAGACGTCCCCGGAGACAACGGTGCGCTGCAGGTAGTTCCGTGGCGGTCCCGTTAACGTAATTTTGTGCATTTATTATATACCTACATGAACTCTGAATTATACAGAGGGAGGTAAAGCAAATTTAAGAAAAGCTCATTTATGGCTTTGTTGAGAGTGAAATTGTTGTGGGGATTGCCATTGTACATGTCTGTCTATCATATCCCAAAAAATGGGTTCGCCTAAACCCAACCCAACCCATGTTTATCTGTGTTCGGTTTTTCTAACAAGGTATTATTCAGAAATATTTCATGGTGACAAATACAGTATTTATTCCTTTGTATATCCTTTTTGAGTCATTGGCTGACATAATAGATCGCTCAAATGGTTGTTTCTTTTGCGGGATAACCTTAACCTTTGGCGAGTGAGTGGGTTCGGAATGTTTTCAGTGAAACTATCTATAGCACAAAGCTAGTTAGTGCCAGTGTAGGATACGACCTATTATTTTTCACATACAAATATTACGCAGCCCGTATCCCGACCATTGTTTTTTGGTATCTCGACCAAACCTACTATTTGCAGCGATAGTCGCTGCAAATAGTGCGGGCCCCATGCCAGTAATGACAAATCTGGCAGAATAATAACGGGCCCCTGTCAGTAATCGCTGCAAATAGTTGGATATGGACAAAACACCACTATTTGCAGCGATAATCGCTGCAAATAGTCTGGTCGAAATACCAGATTACTGGTCGTGTCACCAGGCGCCAAATATTATAGTGCCTAAGGGTGTTGGCAACCCAACCACTCACCCACCTCCAACCAATCACATTATGCCACCTCAAATTCATCACTCACTCAATTTTTGATGGCAATGCCACCACTCACCCATCACTCACTACAATTTTATTTTTATTTTTAAAACTAAAATTCCATTATTAAAAAACATTACATAATATTACTAAAAACATAAAAAAACATTACATTAATAATACTAAAACACATAAACCAAATACTAAAAAAACATAAACCAAATACTAGTTCTCCTCCTCAATGTCAAGGTCGTGCTAGGTCGGCTGGAGGTGTTCATGATCACCCCGCTTATAAACCAAATACTAGTTCTTTTTTCCATTATTGTTTGATAAGATTTGTAATTTTTTGAAAGAAAAGTGTGTTGTTTGTGTGTGTGTTTGAATATGTGTTGTTTGTGTGTATGGAAGAAGATGTGTATTGATATATATATAAATATAAAAAACTGAAAACAAAAAACAAAACAAAAAAAAAAGGAAATAGCCGTTGCAAACGGTCAAAAATGCCTAGAAAACATCACCACTCACTTGCCAATTTGCGTGTTCCCACCACTCACTTTGCTTCACGCGTGGGTCGTCCCGCGTTGGCGGCGGTGTGCAAGTGAGTGGTCGGACGCCTCACTACCGGGAACACCCATCGTTGCCAACACCCTAAGAAAAAAAAATCTCTTCTCTATTCACTTTGGCAGTCATTTTCGTAGTCATTGAAAGTGAAATGTAAATAGGTATAATATTAATATATGTCATATTCGTTTGTGTGGTATAGGTTGCTTTAATAACTAGGGAATTTCCGGCCCCGCGTTGCGGGGCATCAATTGTCGTGTTGAAACGATTGTGTTATTTAGTATACTTGCGTTGAATTGACAAACATTTTGTCATGGTCTCATGGATAGGTTTGTTTAAAAGTTTATCATATCAAATATATATTTATACAAGGGCAAAACCACAATAGTTTCCGTCTGCGTGTTGCGCGTTTTCAATTAGTTCGATTATTTTTTATTATTGATGATTTATGTTTACTAAAAACTTTGACATATAAAATATATACTTATTCAAAGACAATACGACAAAAAAAAAGTTTTTAATATATTGTTTGGAAACCTGGAAACGATTATGTTTTGTTATTGATGATGTGTCGTTATATATGTTTGTTAAAATTTTTGACATATGAAATAGATATTTATTTAAAAGCAATACCACAAAAAAATAGTTTTGATATACTATTTGAAAACCCAAAAGAAAAAAAAAATATGTAAGAAATCAAAAAATAACCCGTAATTTTAAACCTGAAAGGGATCCAATATGGTAAAATCTGAATATTGTTACAAAAAAAGAATAAACGTTTTCAATATAATTCTTTGAAAACCCGAAAGGAAAAACATATGGAAAAAACCAAGAAGTAACTCGTATTAGAAAACCCGAAAGGAAAAACATATGGAAAAAACCAAGAAGTAACCCGTATTAGAAAACCCGAAAGGAAAAACATATGGAAAAAACCAAGAAGTAACCCGTATTAGAAAACCCGAAAGGAAAAACATATGGAAAAAACCAAGAAGTAACCCGTATTAGAAAACCCGAAAGGAAAAACATATGGAAAAAACCAAGAAGTAACCCGTATTAGAAAACCCGAAAGGAAAAACATATGGAAAAAACCAAGAAGTAACCCGTATTAGAAAACCCGAAAGGAAAAACATATGGAAAAAACCAAGAAGTAACCCGTATTAGAAAACCCGAAAGGAAAAACATATGGAAAAAACCAAGAAGTAACCCGTATTAGAAAACCCGAAAGGAAAAACATATGGAAAAAACCAAGAAGTAACCCGTATTAGAAAACCCGAAAGGAAAAACATATGGAAAAAACCAAGAAGTAACCCGTATTAGAAAACCCGAAAGGAAAAACATATGGAAAAAACCAAGAAGTAACCCGTATTAGAAAACCCGAAAGGAAAAACATATGGAAAAAACCAAGAAGTAACCCGTATTAGAAAACCCGAAAGGAAAAACATATGGAAAAAACCAAGAAGTAACCCGTATTAGAAAACCCGAAAGGAAAAACATATGGAAAAAACCAAGAAGTAACCCGTATTAGAAAACCCGAAAGGAAAAACATATGGAAAAAACCAAGAAGTAACCCGTATTAGAAAACCCGAAAGGAAAAACATATGGAAAAAACCAAGAAGTAACCCTTATTTGAAAACCCGAAAGGAAAAACATATGGAAAAAACCAAGAAGTAACTCGTATTAGAAAACCCGAACGGGATGCGATTTGGCAAAATCCGGATAATGATGCGGGTTATAACATGACGAATAGTAACTCGCCATGCAGGCGAGTTACTATTCACATACAATTCAATTATTGGCGAGTTATTATTCACATACAATTTAATTATTATAGTATGTAATGTAATGTAATTGTCTTTTCTTGATTTGTATAGACAAAGAACATCATAAGTCTTGATAGGACTAGTGATCGACTGATCGCGATAATATTTGTTTATAGTTGTGGATATATATAACCTTTCGGCATGTAAGTTGAACCTGGGCTTCATATCATAAAAGGCAAACGAGCTTGATGCCTTGATATATTTTTTAAAAGCTATAATCTATATTATATTATAATCTATGGGGTGAGTTATTTTGAGAACCATTAAAAAAAAAGAACGTGAGAACAAATCTCAGCCCGCCATTTATCAAGATCAGGAAGGGCATGTTTGTCATTATGAAAAATCAATATTTTGTCTAGCTCTCTCTCTTTCTCTCTCCTCTTATCAAATTAATAAAAATATCTAATTCATTAAAAAACTTTGGATAAATTACAAATTTCGTCCCTGGGTTTGGTCGTAAATTGCAGGTTTCATCCCTAACTTCACGAAATTACAGATTTCATCCCTGACTTTCGTGCGTCGTCAATACTTTTGGTCCAAACCACTAACGACCGTTAAAAATGAATTACAATATTTGTCCCTGTGTTCGGAGTTTTGAAGGGATGTCGAATCTAATGGTGGGGAAGCCGGGTATTGGTGGTGGTGACAGTTTTTGGTCGGATTTGGGTTCCACTTGTTCGGCTCGATCATCTTCTGAAGCACCAAAACGTCTGGCAGGTTGTAGTTGCCTTTTCGATACGCCAAGGGAATGAATATGCCACTGAAATGTTTCCAAAGTAGTTTCTGATGGTGAGGAAGGCGGGTATTGGTTGTGGTGACGGCTCTTGGCCGGATATATATATACATTACAGCCTATCTATCTATCTATCTATCTATATGAACAACACAACCTATCTATCTCGTTCCCATATCGTCCCCGTACCCTGTTACCATATCCGTTTCCGTGCAACCTAGTGTATATATAGCTAATAGGATGTGATGTATATATAGATAGATTATTGTTTTTTGTCCTAAATGTGTATATAGATAGATAATTGTTTTTTGTCCTAAATGTGTAAATATATATCCGGCCAAGACCCGACACCACCACCAATACCCGGCTTCCCCACCACCAGAAACGGTTTGGGAACGTTTCCGTGGCGTATCCGTTCCTTGGCGTTTCGAAAAGGGAACGACAACCTCCTAGACGTTTCGGTGTTTCAGAAGATGGCCGAAATGAGCAAGTGGAACCCAAATCCGGCCAAGATTTGTCATCACCACCAATACCCGACTTCCGCACTATCAGACTCGACATCCCCTCAAAACCCCGAACACATGGACGGAATTTGTAATTTATTTTTCACGGTCGTTAGTGGTTTGTACCAAAAGTGTTGACGGAGCACAAAAGTCGGGGATGAAATTTGTAATTTCATGAAGTTAGGGACGAAATTTGTAATTTATCCAAAAATTTTTATCTCACAAACCGTACATCGTTAGACGGAAAAAAAAAGCATGGGTAGTCTTGAAATTTCGTACTCTTTCATTAGAGATGCAACTCGATATACTTTTGAAGACTTTTTAAATGTCGTTTTTTTTCCCCATCACGTTCATCCTACACATGTGTAGGACAAGTAGAAACCACTAAAAGGTTCATCCTACACATGTGTAGGACAAGTGAAAACCACAAAAAGGTTCATCCTACAAATGTGTAGGACAAGTGGAAACCACTAAAAGGTTCATTTAATATATAATTTCGACGACTTTTTAATTCAGAGGGCGGATGGATACGGTACGGGCGGTAGCCCTTAGTCGAAAGGGCGTTGCCCGTTCAGGGGGGCTTCGCCCTTCTGGTAGGCTACCTTGAGGCATTTATAAAGGGGTTGGAAGCCGGACGCATTTGGGAATGGTTTGGATTTGATGGGCGGCGATCCATGAGATGGTGGTGGTTGGATACAATACGGGCGGTAGCCCTTAGTCGAACGGGCGTTGCCCGTTCAGGGGGCTTCGCCCTTCTCGGTAGGCTACCTTGAGGCATTTATAAAGGGGTTGGAAGCCGGACGCATTTGGGAATGGTTTGGATTTGATGGGCGGCGATCCATGAGATGGTGGTGGTTGGATACAATACGGGCGGTAGCCCTTAGTCGAACGGGCGTTGCCCGTTCAGGGGGCTTCGCCCTTCTCGGTAGGCTACCTCGAGGCATTTATAAAGGGGTTGGAAGCCGGACGCATTTGGGAATGGTTTGGATTTGATGGCGGCGATCCATGAGATGGTGGTGGTTGGATACGGTACGGGCGAAGCCCTTAGCCGTACGGGCTCCGCCTGTGTAGGACAAGTGGAAACCACTAAAAGGTTCATCCTACACATGTGTAGGACAAGTGGAAACCACTAAAAGGTTCATCCTACACATGTGTAGGACATCAAAGAATAATAACTTACACATGTGTAAGATGAACGTGATGAAAAAAAACAAAATTTAAAAAGTCGTCAAAAGTATATCGAATCACATCTCTAATGAAAGATGACGAAATTTAAGACTACCCATGCTTTTCTTTTCGTCTAACGATTTACGGTTTGTGAGATAAATTTTTTTTAGTGAATTAGATAGAATTCTATTAATTTAATAAAGTAAGAGAAGAGAAAAAAAAAAAGGAGCTGACGAAAATACCCCTTTAGTGTTGAGAGGGGTTTTTTATTTTTAATCTTATCCATCCAGTTTTTTTGATCCAAGGGTGGAGAGGAGTTCTTGAGTTCTTTTTTTTTTAGGGGTTCTCAAATAACCCCTCCTTTATAATCTATATTATCTATATCTATACTATATTATAAAGCAAATAGTCTTGTTTAACATTTTAAGTTTCAACATTTCATCAAAACCAAATTACATCAATAACCTACACTACTCGCCATCGCCGCCACCAACCACCTACACCAATCTCCGCCGCCGCCACCGCACCACCGCCGCTCACCACCACCACCCCACCACCACCACCACCACCGCCACCACCACCGCCGCCATCACACGCCACCAACTCCACGGCCGCTGCAACGCGCGCGTACCGTTCTCGTTCCATTTAAAAGTTAAAAGGGAGTTTTAGGAATTTATCCATTAGACTTTAACATGGGAATTATGTTTTGGATATTTAAATAACGACAAGGGTTTTACAACAATTTATATATTTATATTTATAAAAATTTATATTTATAGGGGTGGGTTATTTTAGGACCACTCCTTATTTTAGGACCAATTAGGACCACATCATCATCATCATCACCGACCACCACCACCACCACCATGATCATCTCCGACCACCACCATGGTCCTCCGGCGACGGCGACCACCGCCGTCGCCGGAAAATCATGTTTAAGTTAACTTACAACTTACACATGTGTAAGTTAACTTAAACATGATTTTCCGGTGGTCGCCGTCGCCGGAAAATCATGGTGGTGGTCGGAGATGATGATGATGATGTGTAAGTTACAATTTACACATGTCCTAATTGGTCCTAAAATAAGGAGTGGTACTAAAATAACTTGCACCGTACATATACATAAATTGGGATTCCGAATTATCAAGATATCAATATGAAATGTAATTTTTATCATAAAGTACTTTAAAGCATGTAATTATTACGTTTAAAAAGTTTGTTAAAGTAATAGTACATAGTCACAATACATAGTCTGTTTAAAAAGAATTGTACATAGTATCCTTCTTTTTTGAACAGCAATACTGCAATAGTAAATAGTTTTTTTTTTTTTTAACGATCGTTGGTTGCCCTTAGCTAGGAGTTTTCCAGGTCAGAATGCTACCCACTCCGATACCTCCAATACACCACATGGGGGGAGAAACCCCCAATTAAATTAATTGGGGGAAAACTCTGCTCCCTCCGGATTCGGTTAATTGGTAGATACGGTTAATTGAAGAGATATTATGTAGATAGTCTGTTATGAGACATTTTTAAAGAAAAAATGTTGATTTTATATAAACTTAAAGTGATGATATATTTAATTATATAGTTTTAGATATTTTTTAGTTGATTAATAATAATAATAAGCTAGCCTAAATAGTATCTCTGTTCCTACTCATTTATTGAGTAGTTCTTGTAATATCTTTTCGATTTTTAATAAAGTGAAAATATAATAACAATAATAGTAATAATAATAATATCTCGGGTTCAAGTTTATTTATTCACGTTAGTCTATCATATTCTTATTTCCATACAGTAAGTTACTATACACCTTCTTTAATTAAATTTTCGTTTCTAACTTAATTAATCAAGTCCCCCAATATTATTTGCATTTTTCTCCCATTTCAAATATACACCAATTAAAACTCCAATGAAACATGTGCATAATTATCCTTTGCTTAACCAATTGCCACTACCTGTATACTAAATTAATTAATACTCGTAGAAGATTGATTATGGCACCTCAACCGAATTTCGTTAAAATAAAAAATTAATTTTTTTTGACAGTTAGTTACCCGCCAACCGTAACAAATTAAGCAAACAAACAAACTTTTACTATGCTAAAGTTGAAAACTTTATTTCATCGTTCCAAATGTTTCCACTACAAGATTCATTACAGAACCTTAAATTCATTAACAACAACAGAAGCCTATCAAAATCTTGATCCCACAATATCTAATTACTTCAATTTCATCTCATTAAACCCATTATTTTCGCTGTTATGTTCATGCCGAAATCTAAACTCACTCAAACAACTACATTCTTTACTCATAGTAGATGGTCAATCAACTCAGCTCAACTTACAAACCAAACTCGTAAGCCAATACGGTTCTCTCGGGGACTTACGGAATGCCCGCTTAGTGTTTGATGAAATGCCTAACCCAGATATGTTTTCATGTAAAGTTATGATTAGATGGTATTTTATCAATGATTTACATTTTGAAACAATTGGGTTTTATAAACGTATGAGGAGATGTGTTAGGGAACATGATGATGTTGTGTTTTCGATTGTTGTGAAGGCGTGTACGGAGATGAGAGATGTGAGTGTAGGAAGGAAGGTGCATTGTGATGTTGTCAAGGCGGGAAGTCGTGATGGTTTTGTTTTGACTAGTCTTGTTGATATGTATGCTAAGTGTGGAGACGTGAAGTGTTCGCGAAGTGTTTTTGATGGTATTGTTGATAGAGATGTCGTTTCTTGGACTTCTATGATTGTTGCGTATGTGCAAAATGGTTGCGCTGAGGAAGCGTTGGTGTTGTTTAATAGGATGAGAAGTGGGTTAGTTGAAGGAAATCAACATACTTTTGGAAGCATTGTTTCGGCGTGTACAAAGTTAAGAGCTTTACATCAAGGTAAATGGGTCCACGGGTATGCTATCAAGAACGGGGTTGATCTCAATTCGCATTTGGTTAGTTCTCTTGTGGATATGTATGTGAAATGTGGGGCTATTGGTGATGCTCGATACGCTTTTGATGAGCTTTCTAGTGTTGATCTTGTTACTTGGACTGCCATGATTGTGGGGTATACTCAAAATGGTTATCCTAATGAAGCAATTGTATTGTTTACTGGTAAGACATATAAGGAAATTTTACCTAATTCGGTTACAATTTCTAGTGTGATATCGGCTTGTGCACAATTGGGCAATCCAAACTTAGGTAGATCCATACATTGCCATGAGGTTAAGTTAGGATTAGAAGATACTAATGTGGTAAATGCTCTTGTGGACATGTATGCAAAATGTAAGATGATTAAAGATGCTCGTTACTTATTTGACAAATTTTCAAAGAAAGATTTGGTTACATGGAACTCAATTATCAATGGGTACGCCCAAACTGGCTATAAATATGAGGTTACAAGATTATTTCATCAAATGAGATCAGAAGGTTTTCTCCCAGACGAGTTTACGTTAGTGACCCTCCTTTCTTGTTTTTCTTCTTCTGGTGATCTTCATGTTGGTTCTTCTGTCCATGCTTATTGCATTAAAGTTTCATATGATGATGTATATATCAACACGGCACTTTTGCATTTTTATGCCAACTGTGGTGAATTAAAAACTGCCCGTCATGTTTTTGATAGCATGGGTGAGAAGAACACAATTTCATGGAACGCATTAATTAATGCCTATGGAATGCAAGGCGATTGTAATGGTTCTATTTCAGTTTTCAATGATATGGTGAAGGGAAATTTGGATCTTACTGATGCAACATTCACAGTAATTCTATCTGTTTGTAGTCACACAGGAACAGTTGAAGGATGGAAATTCTTTGATTTGATGTGTCAAAAGTTTAACTTTTTTCCAAAAATGCAGCACTATGGATGTATGGTTGACCTGTTGGCTCGTTCTGGCAAGCTCGAAGATGCATTTGACTTCATCAAGAAAATACCAGAGCAACCTGATGTGAGCTTGTTTGGGTCATTTCTTCATGGTTGCAGCATGCACTCGAGGTTTGACCTTGGTCAGATGGCAGTGAGATGGATGTTTGACCAACACCCAATCAATGCGTCCTATTATGTGCTCGTGTCGAATTTGTTTGCTTCTGATGGAAGATGGAGCCAGGTTTCTCAAATAAGAGAGTTGATGAAGCTGAAAGACTTGAATAAGCTGCCTGGATGCAGCGTGATTAGTAACGACAGTTGTACTATAATGCATCATCTGGTCTGAATCACGCTGAAGGTTTTTGAGGCCTGTAGATATCATCATTGATCTACCAATCTGAAATTTTCATACAACAGATATTTTAGATGACAGAGTGTAGTATGCAATGTCATAAATGTTTTCAAGATCATATCCAGATTCCTATGGATGCAACAGTCCTTAGCAAAGACCCTCATATGCCAGAACGGGTGGAAATGGCATGGAAATGGTGAAGTTATTGACTTAGAAGATCTTTGGAGCACGAAAAATGCTCTGACTTTTGTTCAATCCTAAAATCTTTTCTCATGGATTAACACAATTGGAGCCTCTTCAAGGTATTGCATGGAGTCTAAAATGCACATTCAATTCTAATAATAATAATTATATCAATAATAAAAAGTTAATTCCCATTTCCTGTCACCTGAAGGTACATTTCACATTCCCCATCCTCTTGATTCAACTTTCTTCATTATACTGTTTTGTTCTAAATAATTCTCCATATAATATTCATGCACTAATTTATGTGAACAAAACAATATTTCCAAATAATTTTCCACCAAGTATGATTAAGACCTACTCCTTCAAGTGTGTTATCCCTATCCCATCGCTTTGATGGAAAGGCTGTAGTACTCTTGTGCAACTTATAACATGTGTTACGTCCTGTGCATCATAATATTCATTATTCAAAGGTTATTGCAGAAAATTAGAAAGGGAAAATGGGAGGGCCGGGCAACAGGTTTCTTTGTGTGTGGGTCAAAATGGTCAAAATAAGCCGGGTTGGTTTGATCCATATCACTTGTTGTCCAATTCCTTATTACCATTAATGGGTCAGATGTGAGTAAAAGTTGTATTACTGTATTTTATAAAAAATCTGATATTTTATAACAAACTGATTTAGGATGTTTAATGCAATAAAAAAAAGCTTTCGCCAACTTTTGGCCCATTTGACCTTTTGTACTTTAAGCCAAGTGTATATAAGATACCCATTAGAGATAAATAGCCCTAATCGACGTCGACCCATTCATAAGTAAATGGGTCGAAATTAATGCCCGTACTGGAAAACTAAAAACTGTCAAGAAAACCTTACTGCAATTGAGAGTACAAACCTCAAACATGGAGGGTCAAGATCCCCAGAGTTTCGAGTGTCCGCTTTCATCACCTACCAAAATGCCCTTTTAAATAAGTTTTCATATCCTGACAACATTTGTTTGAAGATATTCAACGCCTCTTCTGACATACCCTCTCATGTCTATGAATCTTGATATTACATGTCTATCCCTAGTTGTATCGAAAATCTTATATCAAGTGTTCAACTTTCCACAATTAGGATATAAATCGACCAGTGTGGGTCCAGAAAATCATTGTCAGGGTCAAGGTGTTTCCTTATAACTAAACAATGAATGATTTGCCTTCTCTTAGACGACTTAATCTAGCACAAGAACAAAGAACACCCATCATAAGAATTGCATTTGGTTTCCTTTTAGACACTTGCATTTTGATAAAAAAGGTCTGATGCTACCTGATAGTAACCACTGTGATTATAGAATCGGATATTAGCGGACCATGATGGCGTACATGTTGGGGATATATAGCGGTCCATCATGACTCCATCCCGAGTTTAGCCAAGGTATATGTCCACTCTATTATGTCTTTACCATATAAACGGGAGCCCAAAGTTACAAGTGCTAAAGGATTTCCACCAAGTTTAGAAACCATACTCAGTGAAACCTCCTCGTAACCCTTTGCAGGTCTACCTGCCCTAAATGCATGCCTACTAAAGAGCTTCATAGCCTCTTCGTCATCCAACATCCTGACATTATGGGTTACTATTTCTTTGTGAGCCTTCACTAAATATTGGTTTCTAGTGGTGATTATAATTCGACTCCCATCACCAAACCAGTATTGTGATCCAGCTAACATCTTGAGGTGGTCAATGTGGTTAACATCATCAAGAACTATCAGAACACTGTTAGAACTTAGTCTTCTCTTCATCATTAACGTTCCTTGTTCAATGCTCTCTAAACTCACTTCTGACTTCAAAATGTTTGAGATAATTTTCTCTTGTAACTTTTTCAAGCCATGCATTCTTGATTCTGCTTGAACATCATTAATCATGCAGCAACCTTCAAACTCATGTTTTATTTCGGCATAAATAGAAGATGCTAGAGTAGTCTTACCAATGCCACCCACCCCACATATACTAACTATACGCACACCACCTGAGCCAACTTCTAGTATTGATTTCAACTCTTGTATGCGGGTCTCTATTCCGATTAGGTCTGCGTCGGCATTTGTTTTGACACTTGCTTCCACATTTGGCATTAAACTAAGCAATTTAGATGTAATTGTGCTACCAATATCTTTGATTGCAATTGCCTTATTCCTGCACATTGTATAAATGGTGATTAGCTCATTTTCTAACAAAAAGTAACATGTACTCCGTATCATATAGTACCTAATACTTCACTTTTCCCAAAGTAAACATATAAATTAAGTAAATTGCATCCTTGATTTTACGTTACAGCAGAACTTGACGAAAAAATAGTCAAAAACAAAAGGCAAATAAGTTATACCTTTAGCAGTTTAGCTTTACAAATTTCAAAAATAAAGAAATATTGCAAAAAAATTGTCAGGGCAAATGCTGAATAATTTCTAGTAATAAACTATGAAGATGAGATTTATATATAATTGAATTAACAGACTAGTTATTGAAAGTATATATAAATTGTATGCATATAAATATAAAAGTGAAGAGATGAATGAAGACAATTACCTGCATCACTGAGTGCTTTTCTCCATGACTCAACTTTGTCATTGTTCGCCGACTTATGCTTGGAAAAAGCTTTACCAAATTTTCCTTTCTGTCTTCTCACATCCAATGGATCCACACCATAAAATATAGGGATAACGATTTGGCCTCTCGCCTCCTTGCATTTCATAATGTATTCAAGTTCATCCAAACACCAATGCGAATCGGCATAATTTTCAGATAATACTATGAGAGCAATACGGGATTTTTCTAAAGCGTTGCGCAGGGATCGTTTGACAGCTTTACTCCTGAAGAGTGTTACACCGTCCTTGAAAACTTTAATATTAATTCCTTGGTGATCAAGACCATAGTAAAGATGTTTCACAAAGGTCTTGCGAGTATCTTTTCCTCTAAAACTAAGAAATACATCATATTTCCATGACTCGGAAGAAGAGGCGGGAATGGAATGAGTTAAAGAAGATGCCAATGACCTGCAGCAGTCCAGTTGTTTGGAATAATATAAACTTTTCAGTGAATACTAGTAGGATCAGTTTAAAAATAAATATAGCCAATGACGTTTAACATAGTTGGTCAGAGGCCCGAGGCCAGTGTTAGGAGACCCGGGGAGACCAAGGTCAAACCTTGAGACGACCGGGTTTCACCATGGGCTGGCTGGTTAGCGGGTTTTCCCCGAAGCTGGAGTAACATGGGACACTTAAAGGACTCCGTATGGCTCGGACCAGCTAATAGCTTTTTGCTATTGGGTCACTCCGTACTGAATAATGTACATTCTCCATTTGTTTTGTTTAAAAAAATATAAAAAATAAATACCCTTGTGTTTTGGTAAGAGCATCAACGTCATCATCACCGTTGTATACATCATAAGGCCATGATCCACTTGATTCCTATTACAAACAACCAATCAAACAAATCAATTTGAGAAATCAGGCGTATAGATTTTTGCAGCTAAAATTTGATTTTTGGTAAAAGGCTTTTAGCCCAGTAACTCGGTAAGTACACTTAAAATTTGATTTTAATTACTGGTAAAAGTATAAAAGCTATGGTTACTTAGAGTCGAGTCTTTGACTCCGCTATATGTATTTCTCTGGTTGTATCCTAAGCTCTTTTTTAAGAGATCTCGATCAAGATGTTTAGCTAATGAAGATAATGTTCTAACTTGGGTCTCTTTCGAGATCTTTAGGACTCCTTGACCACAAGGTCATCTCGAAAATGGTTTAGTAATTGATAAACTAAAATGTTGCAATTCATATACCATACTGGGTGGGTTAGAATATCTTAGACATACATATCAAGGTAAATTATTAATTAAAAGGTAATAGATTGAAGTAACATATGGTCGAACAAAAAACGTTTGAATTAGTTGCCTTGTGCGGCTACAACAACTTACTAGTTGATTATGAAGAGCTTTCTGTAGTTGTTGCACGACCTTGTTCATTGTTGGACGTTCTGATCCAGTCTTTAAACATTGATACGCGATGGTTGAATATGTAAGTAACGAAGTTGCGTCTATCTGATTTTTTATATCAAAATGAATGATCTTGTCTAATGTTTGCCTTCCGTAATGTTTTGTGACCAAAACAGTTAAAAATTGACGCTCGTCCTTATAAGCTATAATGCGTGTGGGCCTTCCACACAGGACGGACTTCAAACAAGACAATGCCAAAAGAGTAAACGTCCGATTTTTGTGTGAGACAACCTGTATTCAAGTACTCTGGATCTATATATCCAAATGTGCCACAAGCGTTAGAGATAACAAGAGTAGTCTGCATATTCGCAGGCCCTATTCTTGACAACCCAAAATCAGAAATCTTGGCATTCCACTTCTCATCTAACAGGATGTTTGCGCTTTTGACATCACGGTGAAGAATTCTTTGTTGCGGCCCAACATCATCATGAAGGTACTTCAACCCTCGGGCAGCATCTAAGCAAATTCGAAGACGTTGGATCCAGCTTAGATGTTTGTTGTCTAAATGTTTGTAAAGACTTCCATTGCTTTCGAGCTTATAAACAAGTATCTTCTCGTCATTTTCATCACAGAATCCGAGAAGAGAGACTATGTTTTCATGTTTATATTCTGAAAGCAAAGCAATCTCTCTTCTAAATTCGATATCTCCTTGACTGCTCTTAGGATCCAATCGCTTTACAGCGATTATTCCATGGTTTTCAGATTTGCCCTGATACACCGGCCCATATCCACCGGAGGCAATAAGATTTTCCTCGGCAAAATTGTTAGTTGCTAACAATATTTCTTGGAGAGGTATTTCAGCAATGGTTGACATTGTATCTTGTTTATATCTACTAATAATAAAACAAATATGGAAGAAAGAAAAAGGTTAATGGAATAGCAATCAAAGACTTATAAGGAACGTAGTGAGTGATGGTTTTGAAAAGAAATGACTGTCTTTTTCCAATATGTTATTGAGTAGTTTATAGATTAGTTTAAATATAGGATTTGCTGTCAAAAGAAAAAAATAAAAATTCAAGATTTGAAGTAGTCGCAGGTTTGACTTTTTTTAGATAGTAGTGGTTTATCTGTTTTTATCTTTAGATATTGAATTATTGATGATTTACAATCCATATAGTATGATTGATAGCCATGAGTATCATTTTGAGTTTTTCAAATACAATATTCTCTAGAATTTTCTGACTTTCATCACAATATTTAAGTACATAAAGGAGCTATTGATTATTGATGTCACCATCTTCTGTTGGTTCATATGTTAATAGAGTTTATATGAAGAACACTTGTGAATGCAACATACCTTGTTTATAGTTGCTTGAATATGTGTATTCTGTTATCAATGTCACCATGGATTGCAAACTAATTAGACTGTCAAAAGCATACATATAGATAGATACAACAAACAAAAAGTCAATATATCATAAATCAGCTTTGTTTGTGACTAGTAACACAATTAAAAAGACACTGAGCACTGTATAAATCTCCACATTTTCCCTACATTGCACTTAAGTGAGTTAATCAGCATACCCGCCTCCCCTACACTAAGCAAAGTCACGTAATCCGGTTCATACCCATCTACCACCATCTCCCTAAACAATCTCAACCCATAAATTGAAATAACAGAACTCCTAGCCACAATATCTCGTTGAGGCATTTCATCAAACACTCAACCCACTTAAACTCAAGCACAATACTTAACCGTACATATTCAAAAGTGACATCTGAACAGCAGGATCGGATTCAGGCCGCATTTGACACCCAAGCTTTGCATCAGGTTAGTATAAAGTTTTTGTTTTTATCAGGTTTATAAAATTTAAGTGTGTTATGTGAGGTTCTTGAGGTCCAATTTTCAGTGTGATTGTTGTATTAAAAAAAATGGATTTATGTTGTGCTGATGTCTGTCCGGTAGGTGGCCTCCAGACATGGCACGGGCACAACTACGTAGCCTCCCCCCCCCTTCTCCCCCCCCCTTCTTTTCGTTATCTCACAGATTTATGGACGAAACAAGGGAGTCACATTCATTGATTTCTGCCAGCCACATTTTCCTAAAAAGATCAAACATATTTTGCCCTATCTGCATACATGGTGAGTGCTAAGTTTCAGGACATGACTGCTACAAGTTCTTCAAACATGACTTTAGGGGTGTGATGATTATGTATAATATCCCAGTTGTCTTGTTACAATACATTTTTCATAAAGAAAAACATAAAAACCAACTTAAAAAACATGATACAAACCTTTTATTCAAAACAATTATGTAGCCAATGAACGATGATTGCAACCGATTAGACCCGTAATCAATACATACTATGAAATAGTTACTAAAATCCATCTATATACATATACTTGAAAACCTCAAGCATCCATCATCTTTGTTGCTGCATACCTTTGCTCTGATACCCTCAAGCAAGAAACTCAGAAAAAATATTGCTCATGAATTCATTCCGAGTTTAGCCAATGTATATTTCCACTCATTCTTGTCTTTACCAAGTAAACAGGAGGCCAAAGTTACAACTTCTAAAGGATTCCCACCCAATTTAAAAACCATACTCAGTGAAAGCTCCTCGTAACCCTTTGCAGTTCTACCTGCCCTAAATGCATGCCTACTAAAGAGCTTAATAGCCTCTTCGTCATCCAACATCCTGACATTATGAGTTATTATTTCCTCGTTAGCCTTTGCTAGATATTGGTTCGTAGTGGTTATTATAATTCGACTCCCATCACCAAACCAGTCTTGTGATCCAGCTAACATCTTGAGATGGTCAATGTGGTTAACATCATCAAGGACTATCAAAACACTGTTATAACTTAGTCTTTTCTTAATCATTGACGTTCCTTGTTTGATGCTCTCTAAACTCACTTCTGACTTCAAAATGTTTGAGAGAATTTTCTCTTGTAACTTTTTCAAGCCATGCATTCTTGATTCTGCTTGAACATCATTAATCATGCAGCAACCTTCAAACTCATGACTTATTTCGTCATAAATAGAAGATGCTAGAGTAGTCTTACCACTGCCCCCCACACCACATATACTAACCATACGCACACCACCTGACCCAACTTCTAGTACTGATTTCAACTCTTGTATTCGGGTCTCTATTCCGATTAGGTCTGCATCATCATTTGTTTCAACACTTGCTTCCACAGTTGGCATTACACTAAACAATTGAGATAAAACTGTGCTTCCGATCTCTTTGATTGCAATTGCCTCATTCCTGCACATTGTATAAATGGTCATTAGCTCATATTCCCACAAAAAGTAATATACGTCATATAGTACTTAATACTTCACTTTCCGGCAAACTAAATATATATATATATTAAGTAAATTGCATATTTTAATACTTCACTTTCCGGCAAACTAAATATATATATATATTAAGTAAAATTGCATCCTTGATTTTACATTAAAGCAGAATTGGCAAAAAGAAAAAGGTCAATCGCAAAAGGCAAATAAGTAATACCTTTAGCAGTTTGACTTTACAAATTCAAAAATAAATAAAGACTGCAAACAAATTATCAAGGCAAATACTGTATACTTTCTACTAATATATTATGAAGGGAGATGAGATTCATATATAATTGAATTAGTAGATTATTCATTAAGCATAAATGAATTAATGAAGAGATGAAAGAAGACAATTACCCATTGGCAATGTGCCTGGGTTCCCATCCAGCAATCTACTTGCATCAATGAGTGCTTTTCTCCATGACTCAACTTTCCCATTCTTGTTTACCGACTTATGCTTGGAAAAAGCTTTACCAAATTGCCCACTCTGGTTTCTTACATCAGAGGGATTCATGTTATAAAAAATGGGGATAACGATTTGGCCTCTCTCCTCCTTGCATTTCATAATGTATGCAAGTTCATTTAAACACCAAGAAGCATCAACATAGTTTTTGGTGAATATGATGAGAGCAATACGGGATTCTTGTATAGCATTGAGCAGGGACAGACCGATGGGGTTACCCCGCAGAAGTGTTACATCGTCCTCGTAAACTTTAACATTAGTATTCATTCCTTGTGAAAGATAAAAGTACAGATGATCCACAAAATTTTTGCGGACAACTTCTCCTCTATAACTAAGAAACACATCATATTTCCATGACTCAGAAGAAGAGGCGGGAATGGAATGAGTTGAAGAAGATCCTAATGACCTGCAGCCAACAGTCCAGTTGTCAATTTGAAATTAATATAAAAGCATGTCTATAATTGATCATATATGGTGATGTTGACATGTTGTGGTTAAAACAAGCCAGCCTTATACGGTCCATTCTGATGGGTTGAATATACTCTAAACTAACTTGACTTATCATGTGTTTTGTATACAGAATACATGGAGGTTTTACCATGGGTCAGTTTAATATTTTATTAGGTTTTATTATCTCATAAAACTACAACTTATAGCCATAGGTGGTTGTTTTTCAAGTTGAGAAAATCTTCATCCATTCTCCTGTAATAATTCTGAACTTGGTTACTGTTAAATGAACACACTGAAACAAGGTGGTTCTTTTTATTATTAATTTTTTTATTTTTTAGGTTAGCTTATTTTATTTTATTTTATTCTTTTTTCTTTTTTGAGTATATTTTCACTTTTTTTTTAATAGCAGAATAGACTTGAACCCATAACCTAATACTAACTTCAATGTCTCCAAAGAGACTTGAACCCATAACCTCTCGGATGATGGTCATCCCAATACCGCTAGCATGGTACTCCGCGTTGAATATGTTGGTTTTCAGGTTCAACCCATTTTCAGATCTTTTCTTTTGAAATTTTTTTAAGGTAAATTTTATAATAATGTATATATTTTAATTTAATTTGTTGTTTGTGAATTTTAAAACTTATATTTTCTTTTATTATAAGTATTTGGTATTTTTGGTTGTTTGGTATTATATTTTGAGAATCTTTTTGAATGGTAACATATTTAGTACTTTTTCCGTCCCAATTTAAATGTTCAAATTTGACTTACTAAGTCTTTTTTCTCTAATTTTGACCGTAATTATTTTTGTTTGTACAACATAATACTTAATGAAAGTTATATCAATGATTAATACATCTAAAAGTCAATCTATCCATATATTGTAATTGTATAACACAAACAAAACAATTTACAGTCAAAGTTGCAAAAGGACGGAGGGAGTAACAATTTTATGTGAAATAAAACATTTAAAGATTGAACCAGATTTTTTGGATCGAGGGCGATCCAGTTTAAAAGCCAAATTTTAAAACATTTCTTCCCAGTAAATACTAATCAATGTAAAAATAAATACCCTCCGTGTGTCTTGGTAAGAGCATCAACACGATCATCACCGTAGTTGCCAAGACCATTGTATACATCATCATAAGGCCATGATCCGCTTGATTCCTATTACAAACAATCAATCAAACAAGTCGATTCAATATATATCAGGCATAAAGATTTTGCAACTAAACTTTGATTTTTCTTATTGATAAAAGTGTAAAAATAGAGATGGGTCCATTATGGCTACTTGGGTAGAGTCAAGTCTTTGACTTTGATATACAGTCTATCCGGTATTTTCCACACATCCAGTGGCCGTATCCTATGTTTTTTTTCCTGGTGATCTTGATCAAGCTGCTTAACTAATGATATTCTAAAAAGTTATTTGTAAACTAATCTCTGTAAAGACATTTACAATAGTAGGTTTAAGGTTCATAAATTTATATAGGTCTTCTCGATAGACTTATAAAAATGTTAATGATTAGTAATTCTAATTCCCATATAATCAAGGTAGATCAATGACTAAAAAAAGGTAATAGGTTAGAGTAAACCAAACACGTACGTTAAGCTAGAATTACTTGCTTTGAAAAACGAAGGTAAAGCCTTGTGCGGCTATAACAACAACTTACTAGTTGATTATGAAGAGCTTTCTGGAGTTGTTGCACGACCTTGTTCATTGTTGGACGTTCTAAACTAGACTTTAAACATTGATACGCGATGTTTAAATATGTAAGTAATGAAGTTGCGTCTATCTCATTTTGTATACCAAAATGAATGATCTTTTCATTGTTTGTCTTCCGTAATGTTTTCTGACCAAAACAGTTAAAAATTCACGCTCGTCCTTGTAAGCTGTAACACGTATGGGCCTTCCACATAGGACTTCTAACAGTACCACCCCAAAAGAGTAAACGTCGGATTTTTGTGTGAGACTACCTGTAAGGAAGTACTCCGGGTCAATATATCCAGGTGTGCCACAGGCGTTGGATATAACAAGAGTAGTCTCCATATTCGCAGGTGCTATTCTTGATAGCCCAAAATCAGAAATCTTGGCATTCCAATGCTCACCTAAGAGGATGTTTTCACTTTTGACATCACGGTGGAGAATTCGTTGTTGCAATTCAGGAACTCTGCTTTCTTACAGGAATAATAATATCTCTAATACAGCAGTCTGTGAGTACATAAAACACATTTAGATGGGTCATGGGTCGAGACCGCTCCCTTGTATTAAGAGATGAACTTTGCATCATTTTAGCTATCTTGTAATATTGATTTCAATTCCTGTATGCGGGTTCCTATTCCTATTAGGTCTGCATCGGCAGTTGTTTCAACACTTGCTTCCACATTTGGCATTAAGCTAAGCAATTGAGTTAGAACTGCACTACCAATCTCTTTGATTGCAAGTAACTCGTGCCTGTACATTGCATAAATAATGGTAATTAGCATATATTCCTACAAATAGTAATATATGTAATATATTACTTAATACTTCACTTCCCCGCAAAACTTAATGTACAAATTAAGTAAATTGCATCCTTGATTTTACATTACAGCAGAACTTGAAGAAAAAAGAGAGTCAATAACACAAGGCAAATTAAGTGATACCTTTAGCAGTTTAGGCAGTGTTTAGCTTTACAAATTTCATAAATAAAGAAAGACTGCTAACAAATTATCAAGGCAAATGCTGTATATATACTTTTTATTATTAATATACTATGAGGGGAGATGAGATTTATATATATTTGAATTAGTAAATTATTTATTGTGTGTATATACTATGAGGGGAGATGAGATTTATATATATTTATTGAGTTGAAGAAGATCCCAATGACCTGCAGCCAACAGTCCAGTTGTCAATTAGAAATTAATATGAAAGCATGTCTATAATTGATCATATTTGGTGATGTTGACATGCTGTGGTTAAAGCAAGCCAGTCGTCCATTCCGATGGGTTGAAGATACTCTGAACTATTTTGACTTATCATGTGTTTTGTGAGTATACAAAATGAGAAAAGTGAGTATGATGTTCTTATTGGTTGAAAAACCTCATACTAATTTTTTACAGTAATATTTTGAATAAATGATTAAGTCTCATATTTTTTACGTAAAAAAATTAGAGATGAAAGAAGACGATTACTCATTGGCAATGTACCCAGCAATGTTACTTGCTTTACTGAGTGCTGTTCTCCATGATTCAACTTTCGCCTTGTTCACCGTAGTCTCATGTTTCACAAATGCTTCTCCATATTTCCCTTTTTGTTTCCTTACATCAGAGGGATCCACGTGATAGAATATGGGGATCACAATTTGCCCTCTCTCCTCCTTGCATTTCATAATATATGCAAGTTCATCCAAGCACCATGAAGAATCCGCATAATTCTCCGAGAATACGATGACAGCAATACGAGATTGATCGATAGCGTTGAGCAGGAATGGAGCGATATATTCACCGGGGGGAATATCTTCATCTTTGTTGAAACTATTAATTCCTTGTAGTAAAAGATGAGAGTAAAGATGAGCCACAAAGGTCTTGCGGGTATCTTCTCCTCTAAAATTAATAAACACATCATATTTCCATGACTTAGAAGATGCCAATGACCTGTAGCAATCCAGTTGTTTGGATTAATATCAAAGCATGTGTATATAAATGTTCATATGGTCAATGGATGAGGAAAATACATGTGTTAAAATTGTGGTGATGTTGTGTAACATCCGCGAATTTTGACTCGTTGACTTTACATGTAATATGACTAACAATATAGGTTAATGAAGTATTCGGGTCGTTTTGGTGATTAAATGACAATGTGGAAGCTATTTGGGGTCGTTTCGTGAATTAAATGGCAATGTGTCGTATTTGGGTCAAAAATGTGTTTTGAGCGGTGTTTAAATGTGTAACGATGGTAATTTGGCTAGAGAAGAGAACGGGTCGGTCCGTGGGTAGTCCATGACCCACCAGCCCCCCTTGACCCATCTTCCTCCCCTTATCTCTTCCTTCACCTCTCATTTCTTTCCCTTCTCTTTTCTCTCTAGCAAAAGCAAGAACTTCACATATCTCTCTTTCTCTTATTAATTCTTGCATCATTGAGTGTGTTGAATCAAAATCTATACAAGATCGTCATCATCTTCTTAGTATTAAAAGCTTGAATCTCATAGTGCAAGATTTTTACCCATTTTGACCTAATTTCGGGTTTGAGCTCAAGAAGGAGTTTTGGTAAGTCTAATTCATCCCATTTACTCCTACTTATGTATGTTTATGCATTTCTAGTCCCCTTGAACTTTTACAAGTCCTGAATCGGCTTAAATCTCGTTTTGGTCAATTTAGGGTTTCAATTAGGGTTTGAGGGTTTTGGGTGTGATTTTGATGTTTTGGTCGAATTTGTGGATTGGGTTATGTTTATTTATGGTTAATGGTGTTTATTTATGCTTCAAATTAAGTTACAAGTTCCTACAAATCGATTTGGGTTGGTTTGAGTCGAGTTTCAATGGTTTTTGGTCTTGTTTCCTGCACTTGCTGGTGCTGCTGGTGGTTCTGCCCAGAAAAGGGCCACTGCGGCGCAGTGGCTTGGGCCTAGCCCACTGCGGCGCAGTGGCTAAGGTCTGCCCAGTTCTTGGCTAGCCCACTGCGGCGCAGTGGTTAGATGCTGGAAAGTTTGCGCGTCGTTTTTCAAATGTTAATAACTTTTGATCCGTAAGTCCAAATAAGTCATATGACCTATCGTTGGAATCGTGAGAGAGTCTACTTTCTCATGGTAAGGTCCTTTGGATCTGAATCCTTTTCCATTTCTAAAAATGTCGGGTCAAAGTGTTATAGTTCATGCGGGAGAGTCATTTAAGGCGTTGTGGGACTTTGGCGCGACTCATACTTAATTAACCAACTTGTATAGGGTTATAGAGTTGATTTTGATGACACCATGATATATATTGATAGGTTGTGGGCTCGTGACGGTCGTTGGACATTTATAGCTCGATATTAACTTGTCGTTTTGCTTGGAAATCAAGGTGAGTTCCGTAGTTCCCTACTCGCTTGAGATTCGGGCTGAAAAGTGTAAACTTATGTGATTACTTGTTATTTGTGTTTGTAAATGATTGTTGGCGTTGTTTGATTTTACTCACGTACAAAATGTCTAGTTGGTGGCATTGGATGAATGATGGATAGTTTTGCTTTAGTGCTTGATGGGTTTGTATGAGATTGTGATATTGTTAAATAAATTAGGATAGTAGTGTATACATAGGGGTCGGTTTTACTTTCAAAAGGTTTTAGATGTGGTGGGAAGGCTGCGGATGACCCTATATATAAGCATCTAGAACTCGATGAAAGTAAAATCCTCCGAAGTGTATGTACGCGTTGTTTAGAGTGATTGATGGATATTGGGAATGTGTTGGGATGTTCATATACGCTTTGTTATACTTGACTTGTGCGGTGCACACTCAAACATACTTTTATTGTTGCATTGACGACGTTATTGATACGAATTTGATATACATCATGGTCTTACATACGTACGACACATGATCTGACGTTAATAATTCGCGTACTCATTTATTATGCGATGTTGCCTTACCCCATATGATCTTGTAGTGATTTGATATTGTGATTAGGATAGTGTTCATACAGGGAAGACGACGATACCTTTAGTGGATTATAGATGTGGTGGGAAGGCTGCGGGTGACCCTATATATAAACATCTATGATTCCTTAAAAGTAAAGTCGTATGAAATGTATGTGCAATGTAATTATGGTTGATTCTAGTAAAGGATTGAGATATATATATATATATTATTATGATTATTATTACTGCTAGGATAGACGTGCATACATGGAAGTCGGTTATGCCTTCATTGGGTTCTAGATGTGGTGGGAAGGCTGCGGGTGACCCTATATATAAGCATCTAGGATTCGAAGAAAGTAGAATCCTCCTAAGTGTATGTACGTATAGTTTATTTTAGTTTGGTGTTTGATGATTGACGGACTTGTGATGTATGGATGTTGTTTGATGCATAAGTATCGTATACATCCCACTGAAGAGGATGTGGGCTTATGTTGTGTATCTATCCCACTGAAGAGGATATGTTGTATATGAATCCCACTGAAGAGGATATGTTGTATATGAATCCCACTGAAGAGGATATGTTGTATATGAATCCCACTGAAGAGGATATGTTGTATATGAATCCCACTGAAGAGGATATGTTGTATATGAATCCCACTGAAGAGGATATGTTGTATATGAATCCCACTGAAGAGGATATGTTGTATATGAATCCCACTGAAGAGGATATGTTGTATATGAATCCCACTGAAGAGGATATGTTGTATATGAATCCCACTGAAGAGGATATGTTGTATATGAATCCCACTGAAGAGGATATGTTGTATATGAATCCCACTGAAGAGGATATGTTGTATATGAATCCCACTGAAGAGGATATGTTGTATATGAATCCCACTGAAGAGGATATGTTGTATATGAATCCCACTGAAGAGGATATGTTGTATATGAATCCCACTGAAGAGGATATGTTGTATATGAATCCCACTGAAGAGGATATGTTGTATATGAATCCCACTGAAGAGGATATGTTGTATATGAATCCCACTGAAGAGGATATGTTGTATATGAATCCCACTGAAGAGGATATGTTGTATATGAATCCCACTGAAGAGGATATGTTGTATATGAATCCCACTGAAGAGGATATGTTGTATATGAATCCCACTGAAGAGGATATGTTGTATATGAATCCCACTGAAGAGGATATGTTGTATATGAATCCCACTGAAGAGGATATGTTGTATATGAATCCCACTGAAGAGGATATGTTGTATATGAATCCCACTGAAGAGGATATGTTGTATATGAATCCCACTGAAGAGGATATGTTGTATATGAATCCCACTGAAGAGGATATGTTGTATATGAATCCCACTGAAGAGGATATGTTGTATATGAATCCCACTGAAGAGGATATGTTGTATATGAATCCCACTGAAGAGGATATGTTGTATATGAATCCCACTGAAGAGGATATGTTGTATATGAATCCCACTGAAGAGGATATGTTGTATATGAATCCCACTGAAGAGGATATGTTGTATATGAATCCCACTGAAGAGGATATGTTGTATATCAATCCCACTGAAGAGGATATGATACCTGTTTTGGGTTGATGTTATGTACGTTACTTGAGTATAATGTTAATTCGCGTTTTACTTGTTTTGTGTACCTTGTTGTGAATATTGTTGTGTTGTTCTTAGAGGCTCACTGTAAGTCATGTTTGCCTCTACTCGTATATTATGATGATTGGCAATGGTTTCTAATGGACCATTACTACGAACTCACCAACCTTGTGTTGACTATGCTTAGTACACTTTTCAGGTAACCAGGTTATCCAGGACGTGAAGTTTGATTTGTTTGCTTGCTGTCGAACCCGGACTGGACTTATATGGATCAAGGATCCATTTACCTTCTGTTGCATTATACTTAGGATTGATAGCTTTCTTTTGATGTGGTTTTGTAAACTTTGACGATTACTTGCTTCTGCTATATTTTTGATACTTGTTTCTTTTATTGGTTGGATTCACTGAATCCTTTATTTGCATTTAGTCATGTTCTACATTAATTCCACCTCGTGCTATATGATTTCCGTGATATTCTGAGCCTTGGCTTGGGGTGTTACAGAATGGTGGCCCATGCGTGGTCGTAGAGAATTAGGCGGTTTGACCTAGACTACGGCTTAAGTTAAAACTCTTCATATAGCATGCATGGTTAGGGAATTTGTATGCAACGTGAATTCTGTGAACCCTAGAAAGTGTATATTGTGAGTTCGTAGTTAAGACCACTTATGTGATGGCTTGAATTCAACGTGATAAATGTGGAATGGGTACAATGTGGTTAATGTGTGCATTGATTGAAATGGATGTGATTGATATGGATTGTTGCTACTGATTGATGTTTGTTGGATGCTTTAGAGCAAAATGAAGTTATGTTATTAACTTAGTATAATATTGTGGCAACCCTAAAAGAACCCGATCAACTCTTTTATGGTCGCCCAACATTATAACAAGTTAATGACATCATGGATTGCGCATGTATGGCTTAGAGTATAATAAGGAACCGATATGCTTAATGGAAGTTGATTGGGTGGAGGGTTAGCCGTTGGTACACCCTGTATACATACCCGATCAATAACTAGAAGGCATATCGAATTCGGATTATACTTTGAATCATTCGTGTTAGTTGCTTGGCTTAGTGTATAATAGGGAACCGATATGCTTAATGGAAGTTGATTGGGTGGAGGGTTAGCCGTTGGTACACCCTGTATACATACCTGGTCAATGACTAGAGAGCATATCGAATTCAGATTATACTTAACCCATTGGTGTTAATTGTTTGATTTTATGATGTATTGAGCATGATTACTTGAGTTAATAATGAACGATTGTAATGAAATTGACATAATGATATGCTAAGTAACAATCTCATAGGATTCTAACACTTTTGCCTTAGCTTAATGATATGAAATGAGTATGTGGTATCGGTATGAGAGCATTGACTACTTGTGTGACTAACATGTGAGCATTTGAGACTAACTCTAGGATCAACGTGTCACTTGTTTTATAGAAATGGTGAGACCAAGGAGAGCCGGAACGAACTATAGGGCTGAACCGGAAGAACCTCAACCGGAAGCTCAACCGGAGGTACAAGGAGTTAGAGGTAGGGGCCGTGGTAGAGGCAGAGGTAGAGGTCGTGGTAGAGGCCAAGGAAGGGGTCGTGGTGAAACTCCTGAACCAAACATGGCTGAGGTGATCGCTCAAACGATCGCTAATCTCATGCCAACCATTATTGCTCAAGTCACGGCAAGTCTTGGGCAGAACAATGTGGCTCAAAACAATGAAGCTCCAGAAAATGTAAATAATGAAAATGCTCAACCTCAGGACGCAGAAAACGAAGAAGAGGAACCAGTGAGAATTGATAACCGCATGCCCATGTATAATCAATACGGGGGATACCGACAGGGATGTATATTTAAGGACTTCAAAAGCTGTGGGGCACCGGAGTTTAATGGAAGAGGTGGTCCCACTGAGTGTATAAGGTGGTTTGAGGAGATCGAGGCAGTGATTGAAAGAAGTCATTGCACATATGACGACCGGATTTCTTATGCATCCGGCATGTTTAAAAATGACACCCTGAGTTGGTGGAACCAAGAGATAACTTTGGGGCGAACTTATAACTTGGAATGGATCGATTTCAAGGACAAAGTGAAGGCGAAGTTTTGTCCTCCCTATGAACTACAGAATTTGACCATTGAGTTTGCTAATCTCAGCATGGACGGAGCCGATTACAAGGGCTATGTTAGACGATTTCAAGAGTTGTCTACCCTCATTCCTCACTTGGTGGGTACCGAGTCTCAGGCCATCCAGAAGTTTGTATTGGGCTTGAATCCTCAAGTTCGATCTTATGTAAACTCCAACATGCCTACTTCTTTAGCTAACGCGGTCAACCAAGCCGGGAGTGTGACTGAAGATTTATTGAGAAGTGGTGTTTTGAGCAAATCCTCAACAAACAAGAGAAAGGAAGTGGGCGAATCAAGTGGGGTGAAGAAAGTGGGAAGGTTTGATCCCAAAGATGCTAATAGGGGTAGAGTGATGGCGGCGGTGGGACCGGTGAAGAAAGCTTATGTAGGACCTCATCCGTTATGTGAGAGATGCAACAATCACCACCCCACCAACGTTCAATGCAGGGCGTGTTTTAATTGCAACCAAGTTGGGCACATGTCCAAGAATTGTAGAGCACCGAAAGCGGCGCCGTTGAATGTAGTACCCCTTCAAACTATTCATCCTCAAGGCAACTTTCCATGGGGTACGTGCTTTAAATGTGGAAGCCCTGATCACTACCGAAATAATTGTCCGCAATGGATTGGACAACAAGTTGAAGTGGCGGTCCATCCGAATCAACTCCAAATTACCGGACCGAACCAAAACCGTGGCCAGCAAGGCCATCAAGTTCATCCTCGTGGCCGAGCTTTTGCGGGAAATGGCAATGGAGGCCAAAATGATCCAAACGTTGGTTAAGGTACCTTTCTCTTCACAGTTATGATGTTATGGCATTACTCGATGTCAAAACCGACTATGACCTCGTTTATCCTAACGTTACTCCTTTGAATTACGCTCGTTCGTGTGTTTTGGAACTATATGTTTAAGATTTCGGGTGTTTAACGACTCACTAACCAAATTTGGTCAAATACCCCGTGTGTACATCTTGACTCTAGAAGACGACAAACTCTTCACGTACGTTGTGCTCTATGATATTAAGGTCCTTGACGATTAAGTGAGTACAATTTGAATACCAACGGTTAATACGGTTCTTAGTTGTGTAGTAGAGTTACCAATGTAGAAAATTTAACGGTAGGTTTTTTTAGGGTTTCATGCAAATGGTCAAACTCAAGCGTCCTTAGAGCTACCGTCTTAAGAATCTGGAAACTAACGTCGTCTCCGATAATCTTGAGTCTCCCGAGGCCTTTCCGGGTGACTTATCGGGCTTGTCCCATCTCGATAATTTAAAATTTCGTATATGCTTAACTTCCTAACATCGCGCGTGTGGTCAAAACCCTTATAGACTCCTGAGATGCGAATAAGCGTGTAGTGAAAGACGGGAGAGAGATTTGAAGGAAGACAAATTGTGATGGACTTCATTATGAAGTCGCCGAAGACAAGAAATGGATTGATGTGTGGTGGAGATCGCTAGAGTTGAGGCCTAAGTACCCACATTTGTTTAACAATTGGTAATTCGTTGAATTTCGGGACGAAATTCTTTTGACGGGGGAATAATGTAACATCCGCGAATTTTGACTCGTTGACTTTACATGTAATATGACTAACAATATAGGTTAATGAAGTATTCGGGTCGTTTTGGTGATTAAATGACAATGTGGAAGCTATTTGGGGTCGTTTCGTGAATTAAATGGCAATGTGTCGTATTTGGGTCAAAAATGTGTTTTGAGCGGTGTTTAAATGTGTAACGATGGTAATTTGGCTAGAGAAGAGAACGGGTCGGTCCGTGGGTAGTCCATGACCCACCAGCCCCCCTTGACCCATCTTCCTCCCCTTATCTCTTCCTTCACCTCTCATTTCTTTCCCTTCTCTTTTCTCTCTAGCAAAAGCAAGAACTTCACATATCTCTCTTTCTCTTATTAATTCTTGCATCATTGAGTGTGTTGAATCAAAATCTATACAAGATCGTCATCATCTTCTTAGTATTAAAAGCTTGAATCTCATAGTGCAAGATTTTTACCCATTTTGACCTAATTTCGGGTTTGAGCTCAAGAAGGAGTTTTGGTAAGTCTAATTCATCCCATTTACTCCTACTTATGTATGTTTATGCATTTCTAGTCCCCTTGAACTTTTACAAGTCCTGAATCGGCTTAAATCTCGTTTTGGTCAATTTAGGGTTTCAATTAGGGTTTGAGGGTTTTGGGTGTGATTTTGATGTTTTGGTCGAATTTGTGGATTGGGTTATGTTTATTTATGGTTAATGGTGTTTATTTATGCTTCAAATTAAGTTACAAGTTCCTACAAATCGATTTGGGTTGGTTTGAGTCGAGTTTCAATGGGTTTTGGTCTTGTTTCCTGCACTTGCTGGTGCTGCTGGTGGTTCTGCCCAGAAAAGGGCCACTGCGGCGCAGTGGCTTGGGCCTAGCCCACTGCGGCGCAGTGGCTAGGGTCTGCCCAGTTCTTGGCTAGCCCACTGCGGCGCAGTGAGCTTGGCAAAGGCTCACTGCGGCGCAGTGGTTAGATGCTGGAAAGTTTGCGCGTCGTTTTTCAAATGTTAATAACTTTTGATCCGTAAGTCCAAATAAGTCATATGACCTATCGTTGGAATCGTGAGAGAGTCTACTTTCTCATGGTAAGGTCCTTTGGATCTGAATCCTTTTCCATTTCTAAAAATGTCGGGTCAAAGTGTTATAGTTCATGCGGGAGAGTCATTTAAGGCGTTGTGGGACTTTGGCGCGACTCATACTTAATTAACCAACTTGTATAGGGTTATAGAGTTGATTTTGATGACACCATGACATATATTGATAGGTTGTGGGCTCGTGACGGTCGTTGGACATTTATAGCTCGATATTAACTTGTCGTTTTGCTTGGAAATCAAGGTGAGTTCCGTAGTTCCCTACTCGCTTGAGATTCGGGCTGAAAAGTGTAAACTTATGTGATTACTTGTTATTTGTGTTTGTAAATGATTGTTGGCATTGTTTGATTTTACTCACGTACAAAATGTCTAGTTGGTGGCATTGGATGAATGATGGATAGTTTTGCTTTAGTGCTTGATGGGTTTGTATGAGATTGTGATATTGTTAAATAAATTAGGATAGTAGTGTATACATAGGGGTCGGTTTTACTTTCAAAAGGTTTTAGATGTGGTGGGAAGGCTGCGGATGACCCTATACATAAGCATCTAGAACTCGATGAAAGTAAAATCCTCCGAAGTGTATGTACGCGTTGTTTAGAGTGATTGATGGATATTGGGAATGTGTTGGGATGTTCATATACGCTTTGTTATACTTGACTTGTGCGGTGCACACTCAAACATACTTTTATTGTTGCATTGACGACGTTATTGATACGAATTTGATATACATCATGGTCTTACATACGTACGACACATGATCTGACGTTAATAATTCGCGTACTCATTTATTATGCGATGTTGCCTTACCCCATATGATCTTGTAGTGATTTGATATTGTGATTAGGATAGTGTTCATACAGGGAAGACGACGATACCTTTAGTGGATTATAGATGTGGTGGGAAGGCTGCGGGTGACCCTATATATAAACATCTATGATTCCTTAAAAGTAAAGTCGTATGAAATGTATGTGCAATGTAATTATGGTTGATTCTAGTAAAGGATTGAGATATATATATATATTATTATGATTATTATTACTGCTAGGATAGACGTGCATACATGGAAGTCGGTTATGCCTTCATTGGGTTCTAGATGTGGTGGGAAGGCTGCGGGTGACCCTATATATAAGCATCTAGGATTCGAAGAAAGTAGAATCCTCCTAAGTGTATGTACATATAGTTTATTTTAGTTTGGTGTTTGATGATTGACGGACTTGTGATGTATGGATGTTGTTTGATGCATAAGTATCGTATACATCCCACTGAAGAGGATGTGGGCTTATGTTGTGTATCTATCCCACTGAAGAGGATATGATGTTAATGAATCCCACTGAAGAGGATATGTTGTATATGAATCCCACTGAAGAGGATATGTTGTATATGAATCCCATTGAAGAGGATACGTTGTATATCAAGCCCACTGAAGAGGATATGATACCTGTTTTGGGTTGATGTTATGTACGTTACTTGAGTATAATGTTAATTCGCGTTTTACTTGTTTTGTGTACCTTGTTGTGAATATTGTTGTGTTGTTCTTAGAGGCTCACTGTAAGTCATGTTTGCCTCTACTCGTATATTATGATGATTGGCAATGGTTTCTAATGGACCATTACTACGAACTCACCAACCTTGTGTTGACTATGCTTAGTACACTTTTCAGGTAACCAGGTTATCCAGGACGTGAAGTTTGATTTGTTTGCTTGCTGTCGAACCCGGACTGGACTTATATGGATCAAGGATCCATTTACCTTCTGTTGCATTATACTTAGGATTGATAGCTTTCTTTTGATGTGGTTTTGTAAACTTTGACGATTACTTGCTTCTGCTATATTTTTGATACTTGTTTCTTTTATTGGTTGGATTCACTGAATCCTTTATTTGCATTTAGTCATGTTCTACATTAATTCCACCTCGTGCTATATGATTTCCGTGATATTCTGAGCCTTGGCTTGGGGTGTTACATGTTGTGGTTAAGCAGGCCGGTCTTATACGGCCCAACATGACAAGGAAAGAAATCCAAATTACTTTGATGAATCAAACAGAATCAATATAAAGATAATTACCCTCGGTGTGTCTTGGTAAGAGCATCAACGTCATCATCACCGTAACCCTCTGCAGCTTCCACATTTGGCATTAAGCTAAGCAATTGAGATAAAACTGTGCTACCAATAACTTTGATTGCATTTGCCTCATTCCTGCACATTGCATAAAATTGAAATTAGCGCATATATATTCGTCAAAAAGTAAAGTGCATTCTTGATTTTACTAATAGTACTTAATACTTCACTTTCCCACACATTAAATATACTAATCATATGCCCACGCGATTCGGCGGTGTAGTGACGGAGATGGTGTTGGTGGTGGCGGCGGCGGTGGCGACGGTGGCGGTGTGGTTCTTAATGTAAAAGTAATTGATGTGCAAGGAAATAATGTAGTTATTTTATATGTTGTAAATTAAGTTTTATAGATATTTCAAGTAGATATTATAGGTATTTCAAATGGAGATGTTTAAAATAGTTAATAGAAAAGAGGTATTTTAGGATTATCAACTACTTAGTTGAAAAATGAAAGGAACAAATACTTTATAACGTAGTATAGACATAGATAGATATAGATAATAAATTAAATAAATTGCATATCCTTGATTTTATATTACAGCAGAGCTTGACGAAAAGAACAGTAAATAACACGTACAAAGAAAGTTACAAACAAATTGTCAACGCAAATGCTGAATAACTTTTATAAAACTATGAAGGAGATGAGATTTATATATAACTGAATTAGTAGATTATTTATTGAATATATTATATTATCTATATATAATAATACTTTAATTTTATGCATATTATATATCAATTTGAAGAGACGACAGAAGACAGTTACCCATTGGCAATGAGTTTGGGTTGCCATCCAAAAATGAAACTTGCATCAACTAGTGCTTTTCTCCATGACTTAACTTTGTCATTATTTACCGACTCATGTTTAAAAAAAGCTTCCTTAAATCTCCCTCTTTGTTTTCTCACATCCGATGGATCCACATTATAAAATATGGGAATAACGAGTTGGTCTCTCTCTTCCTTGCATTTCATAATGTATACAAGTTCATCCAAACACCATGACGAATTGGCATAATTTTCAGAGAACACGACCAGAGCAATACGGGATTCTCGTATAGCATTGAGCATGGATGGACCGATGGCTTCACCCCGGGGAAGTGCTTCATCGTCTTTGAAAATATGATTCCCTTGTTGTAAAAGATTAGAGGAAAGATGATTCACAAAGGTCTTGCGGGTATCTTCTCCTCTAAAACTAAGATACACATCATATTTCCATGGCTTGGAAGATGACCTGCAGCAATCCAGTTCCTAAGCTTATTTTAGGAAACCTTTTCTTTTCAAAAAACTTTAAACCTTTTAAATTAGAAAAATTTACATATATATCCAACTTATGAGATATCATTACGTATTTCTCAAAGTGCAACATTTCAATGCATAAATACAATACTTCTAAAGCATGCTTTGGGATATACATGACATGTGATTAATTTCATCGTATGAGATAATGAATGTATAAATGATACGGAGTAATCTATAAGTTAGAAATATAATAAAATAGACTTTTTATTCACATGTAAAACGTTAAATGGTTGAAGTTTTTCTGATTCGGGTTACCCAGATATAACGAATCGTTTTCTCATCAAATGTATGTGGGCTAACCAGATTACCCCATGACCCTTTTTGACCATTTTCTTAGCCACCCCAGTCCCCAAGTCCCTAAGATATATACCTAAAGAAGTTTCAACATGTGACCTCTTGTGAGAAAACACGACGCCTTATCACACCTAGATGGAGGTTTTATTCACATGTAAACAAAATTGTTAATATATGAACATTCTGGACCATTAACCTGTGAAGATGTCACGGCGTTTTAAACTAGTTATTTACTTCAATATTTTTGGGTAAAGGTTTTACCCCGGTTAACTTGATTTTTTTATACACCCCCTAATCCACCCCTACAATTGTAGGAAGTGAGATTCAAACCTAAATGACTTTAGAGTTATGTCAAGAAAAATGATATTTGAATAAACTTCTCAGTAAATACTAAATATAAGCGGAATCAAAAAGAAAAGAAATATAGTAAATACCCTTGCTGTATATCAAGAGCTTGCTGTAGTTGTTGCACGACCTTGTTCATTGTTGGACGTTCTGGTCCAGTCTTCAAACATTGATACGCAATGGTTGTAAATATATTGCGTCTATCTGATTTTGTATATCAAAATGAATGAGCTTATTCAATGTTTGTCTTTCGTAATGTTTTGTGACCAAAACACTTAAATATTGACGCTCGTCTTTGTAAGCTGTAACGAATGTGGGCCTCCCACATAGGACTTCAAACAATACAACCCCAAAAGAGTAAACGTCGGATTTTTGTGTGAGACTACCTGTAAGCAAGTACTCTGGATCAATATATCCAGGCGTGCCACAAGGGTTGGAGATAAGAAGAGTAGTCTGCATATTCGCAGGCCCTATTCTTGACAACCCAAAATCAGAAATCTTGGCATTCCACTTGTCATCTAACAGGATGTTTGCACTTTTGACATCACGGTGGAGAATTCTTTGCTGCAGCCCAACATCATCATGAAGGTACTTCAACCCTCGAGCTGCATCTAAGCAAATTCGAAGACGTTTTTAGATCTTTCTTGTGTAAATGTTTGTCAAGACTCCCATTGCTTTCAAACTTATAAACAAGTATCTTCTCGTCATTTTCATCACAAAATCCAAGAAGAGAGACAATGTTTCGATGTTTATATTCTGAAAGCAAAGCAATCTCTTTTCTAAATTCAACATCTCCTTGACTGCTCTTTGGATCCAATTGCTTCACGGCGATCATTCCATGGCTTGCAGATTCGCCTTTATACACTGGCCCATATCCACCGGAGGCAATAAGATTTTCCTTGGCAAAATTTTTAGTTGCTAACAATATTTCTTGGAGAGGTATCTCAACTGTGGATGACATTGTGTTTTGATTATATATATATAGTAAAATAAATCTGAAAGAATTATGAATTAGCAATCAAAAGCTTAACTGAGTGATAGTGTTGTGGGACTTAAAAAGAAATACTCCGTAACATGTTGAAGACGCGTGAAAGGGCTATATTAAATTATTGATGTACCCACAATTCACAATGACTACAGAAGCAGGTAAGAAATTTCTTATTTAAAGTCGAGCGATTTTAATAATAACAACAATAACAATAAAAAAAATACAAGTTAATAAAAATGATGTGGGGTTAGCCCACTATATGTTCATGCCTCTCTGGGATAAGTCCAAGATTCAATAACTAGCATAGACATATTTAGTAATATTTGTGATAGTTTAGGAATCAGCATAGCTGGAGTAGTGGTAAACATTCTGATCTCAGAGGTCATGGGTTCAATCGTCATCCCATGCAAAGGTTGGAGGGCGTAGAAAATGAAAACAACCTCTCTACTTAGATAGTGGTAAGGTCTGCCTACATCTTAACCTCCCTCATACACCGTCGAGATAGTGGGGCTCAAAACCCGCAGAAGGCGACACTGAGCAGTTTCTTTCTTTCTTTCTTGTGATAGTTTAGGAGTAGAATTGAAATGATAGAATGTTTAGTGTTGGGGATATGTTAGAAATACATACCGATTTGATCCCGTAGTCATAGTATACAAACCTGTTCTTGTGAATCTCGTAACCCGATCAACAAAATAAATAAATAACTTGGATTGGAACCAGAATCGTGTAATTACTTTCAGAACAAACTATTTGGAGGTACACCCAAATGTTTGAGCGGATAAGACTGGTTTCCCAAACAAGAACTAGATTTTGATTCATTGAGAAATTTAGTACCAATAATCTATTCGATCGTTTCAACAAGAATGAAACATGAAGTTTCTTTCAAAGTGAGTCTCGGTGTATCACACCCAAAATTGGACGGATTTATTTTACAAACTAAAATGTTTGTATATGTTCTGTGACAAAAAGGACGGCCACATATATATATGTATGTCCAATTGTGAAAACTAACTTTTTATATATAAGTTTAATATTAGTTACAATATTAATATTAAACTTATAATAATTAGTTTAACGATATTGAATCAAACCGTGAATACACAACCATCTTAATATACACAATTGAGTTCGCACTTCCGCTGCATCACCTAACCCGATTAACTGAATAACCATTCGATAAGTTAACCCAATACCACTATGTAACATTGAGATCGATAAAATATCCAACATTTAGTCTTTAGAAAAATTATATATATTAACAGTACATCTAAAAAGTAACTTGAGTAGAAGAAACTTGGATGTTTTGTTGAAAATAATCCATTCAATTGATTGATTTCACACTGCCAAAGGAAAAAAGAGGGAAAGAAATTTGTTTCGATGGTCAAAAGTTGTTTTGGTCATTTCATACAACATTTGATTAGTATTTTTCTTTCTATAGAAAAGAATCTTCTTAGGACAAATATATCAACCAAACAATCAGCCAACAATGCGTTCTGAACTCTAAACTCTGCTAGACGAGTGGGTTTATTTAGTGCTCTATTCATATCACCATCACAATCAGGCATCCTATATATGCTTCTCAAATGAAACAAAACAAAATTTAACTAAATATTTTGGATGGAAACACGTAAAACAATAATAATAAGAAGAAATAATTCCTGGATTGTTATGTTCTGGCGACTAGTAGTGCCACTGGCTGTTAAGGTGGCAGTGTTAGAGAGGGATTATGTTTCACCTTTTTATTGGGCTCGGAAAAAGGGGAATGTCGCAATTTTTTTGGATTGTATGAGTTTTGTGGTGGTTACCTACACTGTTAATCTTAAAATGAGAGGTTTGCTACACATATACATAAAAAAGTACTAGCATGGTACCCGCGCATTGCAGCAAATACCATTAATAGTTCTGATCATCCAGGAATGATGTTGACCAATACACCTTTTAATGGTAGTAATTTCTTTGGTTGGAGTCGTACTATTCAGATGGCACTTGGTGCTAAATTGAAATTAGGTTTCATAGATGGTTCAACTGAAAAACCAGCAGATTCTCATCTTGATTCTGGAAGATGGATTAGGTGTGATTATATGGTGATTTGTTGGATCTTGAATTCTATGACTGCTGAAATATCTGAAGCTTTCCTTTATGCTAAGTCTGCAAAGGAATTGTGGACTGAATTGAGTGAGAGATATGGTCAAAGTAATGGGCCACTCATTTATCATGTTGAAAGAGAGTTGAGTAAGGTTAGTCAAGGTGATCTTTCAGTGGCTGCTTATTACAATAAGATGAAGAGGTTTTGGGATGAGTTGACAAGTTTACATGGAATTCCTGTTTGTACTTGTGGAAAAATGAAAGAGTGTAGTTGTGGCATAACTAAAAAGTATCAAGAAATTGAAAGCAGGACTAGACTCATGCAGTTTTTGATGAAGCTTAATGATGGTTTTGAGTCAGTTAGGAACCAAATTTTGTCAATGGATCCTTTGCCAAATATTAATAAACCTTACTACATTGTGCAACAAGTTGAGAAACAGAAACAAGTGACAACCATTACTCCAGACCCTTCTGCTTATTTTGCTAATCAACAACAGGCTAAGTTTGGTCAGAGAAAGGATCATAGAATGGATAAGAGTAAAAGTTGCACTTATTGTAAGCAAGATGGTCATGTGTTTGAGCAGTGTTTTGAAAGGTTGGGCTATCCTGATTGGTATAAAGGGAAGAAAAGTAAGAAAGGCAGAATGGGAGCTCAAGTGGGTGTTGATATGGGGTTTAAGGATTCTCCATTTGATTTTAACTATGAAAATGAGTTGCATAATGAGAAAAAGGGTGAGTTTGATCAAAACTTAGTGGCAGCTGTTTGTTCTGAGATGATGAAGCTGATGAAAGAAAAGAATATGGTTATGGCATCCAATGTGGATGTGGCTGGTCCATCCAATCCACATGCAGGTATCAATATCAGTCTTGATTTTTATGATAGACTTTATGCTTTATCCTGCATTGTGGATATTGATATAGAAAATGACTCGATAACTGATTCTGGAGCAACAGATAACATGACACCTCAGTTAAAATTATTACAGTCCATTAAAATTCTTAAAACTCCCATAAGAGTCAGTCTGCCAGATGCACAGTCAAGTTGGTTACCAAAGTGGGTCAGGTTCAAATCAATCCTTATTTGACCTTAACAAATGTGTTCTATGTACCTGATTTTAAAGTAAATCTTTTGTCAGTGGGTCAATTATTAAATTCTCAGCCTCTCATTGCTATTTTTGGTCCTACTTGGTTTGCTTTCCAGGACCTTTCAACTAATCAATTGATTACTGTTGGAAAGGGCCACAAGAAACTCTATCTCTGCAAACCTTCAGCAAGCTTGCCTCATGCCAATTTCTCTGCTTCATTGTTGCCTGTTCTTACTAGTTTTGTCAATCAAGTAACTAGTAATTCTAAAATTCCTGTTGAATTGTTTCATGCTAGACGTGGTCATACTTCTATGTCCAAAATAATTCATGTTGATGCTTATAAACATGTTGATGTGTCTCATTTCATGTGTGATACTTGTTTGATGTCTAAGCAGCATAGACTGCCTTTCTTGAGAAGTGATTCCAAATCTTTATGTCCTTTTGAATTAATCCATGTTGATCTTTGGGGTCCTTATAATACTCCTGCACTTAATGGTGCTCAGTACTTTTATACTATTGTGGATGACTACAGTAGGAGTACTTGGACATATTTGTTGCATACAAAAGATCAAGTGTGTTCTATTTTGTCCAGTTTCTTTGCTTTTATTCAAAATCATTTCAATAAAACTCCCAAATATGTCAGATCTGATAATGGTACTGAAATAATTAATAGTGAGGTGTTATCCATGTTTAAATCAAAAGGAATTGTTCATCAGAGGTCTATGGTGTATACACCTCAACAAAATGGGAGAGTAGAAAGGAAACATAGGCATTTATTGGACACTGCTAGGTCAATTAAGTTGAATGCTGGATTACCTAAGAAGTTTTGGGGTCATTATATTTTAGAAGCTACCTACTTAATCAATAAAATGCCTATGAAAGTGCTAAATTGGAAGAGCCCTTTTGAAATGCTTCATGGAATGAGTCCTTCTTATGCTCATTTGAGAGTAATTGGTTGTTTGTGCTATGCTGCCAATAATAAACCCCATAAGGACAAATTTGAACCAAGGGGAGAAAGGTGCATTATGTTAGGATATCCACCAGGGCAAAAGGGTTATTTGTTGTATAATCTGGTTACTAGAGAAGTTTTTTCTAGTAGAGATGTCACTTTTAATGAGACAATTTTTCCTTTTAAGGAGTCTCAAGGTACCATTTCTAAGCCTTCTTCTAATATTCCAATGGTTGACATGTCTTTTCCCAATGAGGAGATTATTAGAGATTCTGGGGTTAATGATCAAAATACTCCAAATGTGGAAATAAGTAATGATGATTCTGAAAATGTGAATGAGACTGCTGATGTAGAAAGTCACATTCAGAATCCTGGTGTTGTTCCACCATTGAGAAGGTCTGCCAGAAATACTACTGCTCCTACTTGGTTAAAAGATTTTGTGGTACCAACATCAAAGAGTGCTAATGTGTCCTGTTCAGTTTCACAGCCACTTTATCCAATATTCAAAAATTCAGATTTTAATCTGTACCCTCAGGATTATGTGGCCTCTTTGGCAAATGTTTTGACTCAACAAGAACCCTTAAATTACACTCAGGCTTCTCAAATCCCTGAATGGAGAGATGCTATGGAAAAGGAGCTTTCAGCTTTAGAACAAAATGATACTTGGGTCATGACAGATTTGCCTCATGGTCATAAGGCAATCACTTCTAAGTGGGTATATAAGCTTAAGTACAAATCTGATGGTACAATAGAAAGGCACAAAGCTAGACTAGTAATTAAAGGCTTTGACCAGAAAGAAGGAGTAGATTACAAACATACTTTTTCACCAGTTGCTAAGGCTGCTACAGTGAGAGTATTGATTGCTATTGCAACTGCAAAATGTTGGCCTTTGCATCAATTGGATGTTAATAATGCCTTTTTACATGGCTTTGTGGATGAGGAAATTTATATGTTTCCACCAGAAGGATACAAAAGAGGTTCTCAAAATCAAGTATGCAGATTGAATAAGTCTTTGTATGGGTTAAAACAGGCTTCTAGGCAGTGGAATCAAGAATTATCCAAATTTCTTGTCTCTTTGGGTTTTATTCAGTCCAAAAATGATTATTATCTCTTTGTTAAGAGTACAAATGACAGTTTTACAGTGGCATTAGTATATGTGGATGATATATTAGTCACTGGAAATTGTGAGAAAGAAATAGTCCAGACTAAGGCTGCATTAGACAAGAAATTTACCATCAAAGATTTAGGATTGGCAAGGTACTTCTTGGGAATTGAGTTGTGCAGAACTGATGATGGCACATACCTTAATCAAAGGAAGTATATCTTAGATTTGTTGAAAGATGCAGGAATGACAGGTACTAAACCTGTCTCTTTTCCATTGCCCACACATCTCAAATTGTCTCTAGATGCAGGGGAGGTTCTTTCTGATCCAGAGTCTTATAGAAGGCTAGTAGGCAGACTTCTTTATCTGTCCATGACTAGGCCAGATATATCATATGTTGTGCAGCATCTCAGCCAATTTGTTTCTAGTCCTAAAGTGCCTCATATGAAAGCTGCAATGCATTTATTGAGATACTTAAAAGGATCAATCTCAAAAGGGTTATTTTATCCAGTTCAGTCTAATCTCAAGGTAACCGGTTTCAGTGATGCTGACTGGGCATCCTGCATTATGACAAGAAAGTCATTGACTGGATATTGTATATTTTTGGGGCATTCATTGGTTTCCTGGAAGACAAAGAAGCAAGCAACTGTATCAAGGTCTTCCACAGAAGCAGAGTATAGAAGTATGGCTGCAACCACTTGTGAACTGATATGGTTAACCTATCTTCTAAAGGATTTACATATGGTTAACCTATCTTTCTCATCACTACATAACCATGAACCGACTTCGCTTACATTCCCAAACCCAACTCACAACACGCCTCAGCCACACTAAGCAAAGTCACATAATCCGGTTCATACCCATCTACCACTGTCTCCCTAAACAATCTCAACCCACCCATGACTAGCCTCCCCATTACGAACATGCATTGAAATAACAGTACTCCAAGACACAACATCTCGTTGAGGCATTTCATCAAACACTCAACCTGCGTAACTCAAGCACAACACTTAACCATAAATATTCAACAACGACATCTGAACAACAGGATCGGACTCAAACCCGTATTTGACATCCAAACTATGTATCAGGTTAGTATAAAAGCCAAAGTCTTTATCAGGTTTATATAATTGAAGTGTGTTATGTGAGGTTCTTGAGGTCCAAATTTCAATGTGATTGTTGTATATGAAAAATGGATTTATGTTGTGCTGATGTGACAAATTTTTCCATGTGATAACGTTCTAAGAACATGGAATGCGTGATCTGTCCGTTAGGTGTCCTCCAAACATGGCACGGGCACAGTAACATCACCCCCCGCTTTCGGTCAAAGTGTTACCTCACAGATATTGGGCGAATCCAGGGAGTCACTTTTATTGGTTTCTCAGTATAAAAGAAGCCACATTTTCTTACAAAAATCAAATATATATTGCCCAATTTGCAAACATGGCGAGTGCTAAGTTTCCGGACATGACTGCTACAAGTTCTTCAAAACATGACTTAAGGGGTACAATGATTATGTATATTTCATAAGAAAAACAAGCATCAGTTATTATTTCCTCGTGAGCCTTCGCTGCCTCGCTGGATGTTGGTTTGTAGTGGTGGTTATAATTCGACTCCCATCACCAAACCAGTAATGTGATCCAGCTAACATCTTGAGGTGGTCAATGTGGTTAACATCATCAAGGACTATCAGGACGCTGTAGTTATAACGTAGTCTTCTCTTCATCATTGATATTCCTTGTTCAACGCTCTCTAATCTCACTTCTGACTTCAAATGTTCGAGCAAATTTTCTTGTGTAACATTTTCAAGCCATGCATTCTTGATTCTGCTTGAACATTACTGATCAAGCAGCAACCTTCAAACTCGATCATGTTTTATTTCGTCAAAAATAGAAGATGCTAGAGTAGACTTATTTAAGCAATTTATCTAAAACTGTGCTACCAATCTCTTCGATTACTTTTGCCTCGTGCCTGCACATTGCATAAATGGTAATTAGCTCATATTTGTACAAAAAGTGATATATGTCATACAGTACTTAATACTTCACTTTGCCACAAATTAAATAGAGTATATAAATTAAGTAAATTGAATCCTTGATTTTACATTACACTGGGATTTGACGAAAAAAAGAGTCAATAAACAAGGCAAAAGCTGAATAACTTCTGTTAATTAATAAATGAAGTATGATGGGAGATGAGATTTATATATAATTGAATAAGAATACTTTTAATTAAATGTGAAGAGATGAAAGAAGACAATTACCCATTGGCAATGTGCCTGGGTTCCCATCCAGCAATGTTACTTGCATCATGAAGTGCTTTTCTCCATGACTCAACTTTGTAATTGTTCGTTGACTTATGATACGAAAAAGATTCACCAAATTTCCCTTTCAGTCTTCGCACATCCGATGGATCCACATCATAAAATATAGGGATAACGATTTGTCCTCTCTCCTCGTTGCATTTCATAATGTATGCAAGTTCATCCAAACACCATGACGAACCAGCATAATTTTCAGAGAATACAATGAGAGCAATACGGGATTCTTGTATAGCATTGAGCATGAATGGAATGATGGCTTCACCTCGGGGAATTGAAACTTCATCCTCGAAACAATTAATTCCTTGTTGTGAAAAATAAGAGTAAAGATGACTCACAAAGGTCTTGCGTGTATCTTCTCCTCTAAAACTAATATACACATCGTATTTCCATGGCTTAGAAGAAGAGGCGGGAATGGAATGAGTTGAAGAAGACGCCAATAATGACCTGCAGCAGTCCAGTTGTTTGGAATAAGCATGTCTAAATATATATGTTCATATGGGCATATGGCCCATGGAATGAGGCAAATGCATGTGCTACAATTATACGTGGTGAACGGCTGAACTATCAATGATAGTACTAGAGTTTGTTGTTACTATTATGACACAAACAAGCAAAACCACTCATCAAGCTCACAACATAACCAGAAGCATCAAGGGAGCTCGACACATTCACAAGACTCAAGTATTACTACAACAATGCTTAGTGAAATGCGGAAGCATGTAAATACAAGGACCAGAATTGTATAGTTAGTAATTTAAGGATGAAAAGTGTACATCTTGTAAATTAGGTTGTTAGAGTCGGTTAGTGAGTCAAAGTAGTATATAATTGTATTTTTCCTTTTTCCTGTAACTAACTTTTCATTTCTCATCATTCCATTACAAAATTCCCCAAATTTCTCTCTCAATCTTTTGATGGATTTCAGTTTGTAATAGTTACAATGCTACTGACTATATAAAATTGAAGTTCCCATTCTTGTATTGATAGTGTTTATAATGTGTACTACAAAAGAATTCCCCAAATATTTGCAAAAACTTCCGCTAAACACTAATACACGTGGCGGATTTTCATTAATATTGCTAAATTTCTTTAAAAAATTACTCGAAGTATTTTCATATTTTTGGACTGGGTTCTTTAAATTTGAGAAATCGATGGCTTGTGTGTTGGCCTGTTACTAGTAGATGGGCATGACGTTGAGAGAGTGATTTTATGGTGCAACATGATCTGAATATAGGCATGTATTGTGTCATTTTTGGTAGATGTTTTTGTTGTACATGTAATGGGCAAAAAGTAGCTATAAAGTTTTGTGAAGATTTCTTGATGAATATATTCTTTGTTCAAGTACTGCAAATTTTATTTTTTTTTTCTTTTCAGTTTAAGAGATGTGCTAGTCAATGTTTTGAATGAATGATGAGAATGGATTTCAGGGTCGAAACTAATTGGTAAGTGTAAGGCAAAACTGTAACATTCCAAAATTAAAAAGGATTGTTTACTTTTGGAGTTTTGGTCTAGGAAAATAAAATATTCATATTTGAAAGTATGTATTATATTGAAAAACAATATGGATCAGCTGTTTAAATTTCTGGTACCAACATATCTTGAATGCTAGAACACCAAATCCTGAGAGACTTGCAATTCAGGAACTCTGCTTTCTTACAGGAATAATAATATCCCTAACACAGCAGTCTGTGAGTACATAAAACTCATTTAGATGAGTCATGGGTTGAGACCGCTCCCTTGTTTTAAGAGATGAACTTTGCATCATTTTAGACGAGGGAAAGTATCCGCGCGTTGCGGCGGTGAGATGGCGGGGGTGATAGGTCATAGAGTGTGATAGGTCATAGGAGGTGATAGGTCATAGAGTGTGATAGCCAAATTCCTTAGCCGTACGGGCTCCGCCTTCGGATTTAAGAAATCGATTGAATTTGAGAATTGAAAAATTAGGGTTTATGTGTGTTTTTGGGGGAAAAAGGGAAAAAATAGGAAAAAGAGAAACATATATGTTTTTCATTTTGTCAAAATCCACATAAGCAATTTAATGACATGGCACGGTGACATGACACTTAACGGAGGACTAACGTTAAAACTTAACGACATTACATTTATTGCGAAGTTTTTAGAAATGGGATCATTTTAATAGACGAAAACTAAATAGGTTCCCTTTATTAAGAATTTTATGTAAAAAAGTTACCTTTTATGGATATTTCCCTATAATTATAATAATGTTTTATTATATTTCTTCTATTTCTTTTTACTTTTTCTTATAGTAAATTTTTTTAAGTTAAAATCATTTATCACTTGTAAGGTGTCGTTATACTAAACTATCATATATTCCTACAGATTTGTTTTGTGAATATTAATTTAAAATTAGGATTTAATTTACCAATGATATAATGTTCTAATGTAAGATTGTTTATTATATTATATTTAATAACTAAATTTTATAAAGAAGATATTTATAATTTAAAATATCATATATTCATAAATCATAATTTTATTATGTTCAGATTTTTATATTGTCATAAACTTAGAATAATACGTTATCATATTTTTATTTACATTCTCAGTCAGCCCCGTAAAACGTACCAGTATATAACTAAGAGAGGATATAAAAAATCCTATGTGGCATCCTTATCTAGCTTACAATTAGGATTTTTGCTTATTTGTCAATTATTAGATAAATAGGCATTATTTAAATTAAAATTAATCTTACATGGCATCCTTAAACTTAAATAAATATAAATATAAATAGCATGGTACTCATATATATAAGTAGACTTTTAGTTTTTTTTTTTCATTAAAAAAAAACAACATTTACTTAGTAAAAAGATAAAAACAACTAAGATAAAATTCATATACGTGACTTTTGTTTCTAAAGATTACGAGAGAAAGTACCCGCGCGTTGCGGCGGTGAGATGACGGGGGTGATAGGTCATAGGAGGAAAGTACCCGCGCGTTGCGGCGGTGAGATGGTGGGGTGATAGGTCATAGAGTGTGATAGGATATAGGAGGTGATAGGCCATAGAGTGTGATAGCCAAATGCCTTAGTCGTACGGGCTCCGCCCTCGGATTTAAAAATTCGTCGAAAGTATATCGAATGACATCTCTAATGAAAGAGCATGAAATTTTAAGAACACCCATATAATTTTTATAATTTATCGATATACGATTTTTGAGATAAAAGATTTTGAATGAATTAGAAATAAAAATTTATGGAGGAGAAAAAAAAATGAGTGGTTGAGATTTGATGAGAGAGATGAAAATGAGTGACTGAGATTTAAGGGTATTATAGGTATATTTGGTAGGGATGTTTAAATTAGTGAATAAAGAAGAGGAGTAATTTAGGTAGTTCAAATCATCTTTTGAGATTTTAAAAAAAGGGCTTCTATTCGATAGGAGTAAAAATAAGATAAGCTATCATATAATTTCTTTTAATGAAACTTTTTTTATAGTTAAATATCATCTATTACTTTTATTATATCATATTTTTAATTTTTTTAATAAGATAAATTATTTTAAAGGTATAAATCCTTAATAATCTTTCAAACATTATTATATATACCATTCTATAGTAAATAAATTATCTATTTTATTTATTTTTCAAATGATTTGTTTGATTTTTATCTCTTTTTTTTTTATATAGTAATTTCTTTCTAATTTTGAGCTAATTTGTGATTTGCTCTTTGGATTATAAAACGATGGATGATGTTTTACAATCTCCAAATGAATTTGTGGTTTGTTTTTTAATTTGATTTATTCACTTATTTTTTTCTTAGGAAGTATATTAGCTATTACTTATTATTATATTACCGTCCAACGGACTGGGTTTAATCTAGTATTCTTATATACTAGGCTTTTTATCCACGTATTACACAATATCTTATTGCTTTTTTTTTTTTTTTTTAAATATTAAAAACAGAATCAATATAAAAATAAATACCCTCGCTGTGTACTGGTAAGAGCATCAACTTCATCATCGTAACCCTCTGCGCCTTCCGCATTTGGCATTAAGCTAAGCAATCTATCTAAAACGGTGCTACCAATCTCTTTGATTACTTTTGCCTCATGCCTGCACATTGCATAGATAATAATTATAATATACATAAATATATAGATATATATAAATATATACATATAAAAACATATATAAACAAATATGTTACTCTTTTATTTAATCATAATTTGGTTAAATGACATTATTAATTTTTCTATATACCTAACTTCAATCAACACTAATATCATCTTAACTAAGTATATTTTCATCTTAACTAAGTATATATATATATATATTAAAACGGTAGAAAAGTGAATGCATGCTATACTTAGAAGGAATGTCGCTCAAGGAAAGCTCAAAGTGTCAATAGAAAAAGATATGATACAAAGAAGACAATTACCCATCGGCAATGTGCTTGCGTTGCCATCCAGAAATGGCAGATGCATCATTGAGTGTTTGTCTCCATGATCCCACTTTATATTTCTTCCCCGAATCATGTTTGGAAAAAGCTTTACCAAATTTCCCTGTCTGTTTTCTCACTTCATATATTTCCACATCATAAAATATAGGGATAACGAGTTGGCCTCTCTCCTCCTTGCATTTCATAATGTATGCAAGTTCATCCAAACACCATGACGAACCAGCATAATTTTCAGAGAACACGACCAGAGCAATACGGGATTCTCGTATAGCATTGAGCATGGATGGACCGATGGCTTCACCCCGGGTAAGTGCTTCATCGTCCTTGAAACAAATAATTCCTTGTTGTAAAATTAGCAGAGTAAGATGATCTACAAAGGTTTTGCGGGTATCTTCTCCTCTAAAACTAATAAATACATCGTATTTCCATGACTAGAAGAAAAGGCGGGAATGGATGAGTTGAAGAAGCCAATGACCTGCAGCAGTAGTTGTTCGAATTAATATAAAAGCATGTCTACAAATGATATATATATATATATATATATATATATATATCAGATCTATATATATATATATATATAGTGGTTCTCACGGTTCTCTCCATATTTGTGGTTCTCACGTTAACCCTACCCTATATATATATATGGCACATGGATGAGGCAAATATATATGCATGTGCACAGCCTATAATTGTGGCGATGTTGCTGTTAAAGAAAGCCTATCTTATACGGCCCATTTGAAACAAACTCATAATACAACTTTTATTTATATATACGAATACTCCGTCCCAATTTAAATGTCCTATTTGACTTTCAAAGTCTTTTTTCGCAACTTCAACAGTAAATTATTTCGTATGTGTTATACAATAATTGATGTAAAATATATGGATAGATTGAGTTTTAGATGTATTTTTCATTGATATAACTTTCATTAGGTATTATATTATACAAACAAAAATATTACGGTCAAAGTTAGAAAAAAAAAAAAAAGATGATTGTTTTTTCATCACTAAAATGTTAGTTGTAATAAAAAACTTCTTTGTCATTGGATTCAAATGTTGTGAGTTCAAAGTTCTATACTTACATTTATTTAACTTATAACTAGTAAAATTTAATGGTGTTGGTTGTTTGTCATCAACATAAAATGTTCGTTCTAGTAGAAAACTTTTATATTCATTTGCTTGATTTTTTATTTTTTTTTGGTATTAAAAATCAATCACATATAATATTATAACAGAAATCCAAATGGCTTTAGAGTTGTATGAAGAAAAATGATTATTAGTGAATGAATAGTAGTAAATATTAGTGAAATAAATGTAAAAGATAAATACCCTTGCTGCAGTTGAATATGAAGAGCAAGATGTAGTTGTTGCACGACCTTGCTCATTGTTGGACGTTCCGATCCAGTCTTCAAACATTGATACGCAATGGTTGAATATGTACGTAACGAGCCTTTTTTTATTTGACTTAGGAAATGGAGTGGAATGATCTTATCTAATGTTTGTCTTTCGTAATGTTTTTTGACCAAAACAGGAAGAAATTGACGCTCGTCTTTGTACACTATAACCCATGTGGGCCTTCCACACAGGACTTCAAACAAGACCACCCCAAAAGAGTAAACATCGGATTTCTGTGTTAGATAACCCGTAAGCAAGTAGTCTGGATCAATATATCCAGGCGTGCCACAAGCATTGGTGATAACATTAGTAGTCTGCATATTGGCAGGCCCTAATCTCGACAACCCAAAATCAGAAATCTTGGCATTCCAATTCTCATCTAAAAGGATGTTTGCGCTTTTGACATCACGGTGGAAAATTCTTTGTTGGGGCAGTCCAGCATCATCATGAAGGTACTTCAACCCTCGGGCAGCATCTAAGCAAATTCGAAGACGTTGGATCCAACTTAGATCTTTGTTGTGTAAATGTTTGTGAAGACTTCCGTTCCTTTCAAGCTTATAAACAAGTATCTTCTCGTCATTAATATCACAAAATCCAAGAAGAGAGACAATGTTTCTATGTTTATATTCTGAAAGCAAAGCAATCTCTTTTCTAAATTCAACATCTCCTTGACTGCTCTTTGGATCCAATCGCTTCACAGCGATCATTCCATGGCTTTCAGATTTGCCTTTATACACCGGCCCATATCCACCAGAGGCAATAAGATTTTCCTCTGCAAAATTTTTAGTTGCTAACAATATTTCTTGGAGAGGTATCTCAACTGTGGATGACATTGTGTTTTGATTATATATATATAGTAAAATAAATCTGAAAGAATTATGAATTAGCAATCAAAAGCTTAACTGAGTGATAGTGTTGTGGGACTTAAAAAGAAATACTCCGTAACATGTTGAAGACGCGTGAAAGGGCTATATTAAATTATTGATGTACCCACAATTCACAATGACTACAGAAGCAGGTAAGAAATTTCTTATTTAAAGTCGAGCGATTTTAATAATAACAACAATAACAATAAAAAAAATACAAGTTAATAAAAATGATGTGGGGTTCAAAACCCGCAGAAGGCGACACTGAGCAGTTTCTTTCTTTCTTTCTTGTGATAGTTTAGGAGTAGAATTGAAATGATAGAATGTTTAGTGTTGGGGATATGTTAGAAATACATACCGATTTGATCCCGTAGTCATAGTATACAAACCTGTTCTTGTGAATCTCGTAACCCGATCAACAAAATAAATAAATAACTTGGATTGGAACCAGAATCGTGTAATTACTTTCAGAACAAACTATTTGGAGGTACACCCAAATGTTTGAGCGGATAAGACTGGTTTCCCAAACAAAAACTAGATTTTGATTCATTGAGAAATCTAGTACCAATAATCTATTCGATCGTTTCAACAAGAATGAAACATGAAGTTTCTTTCAAAGTGAGTCTCGGTGTATCACACCCAAAATTGGACGGATTTATTTTACAAACTAAAATGTTTGTATATGTTCTGTGACAAAAAGGACGGCCACATATATATATGTATGTCCAATTGTGAAAACTAACTTTTTATATATAAGTTTAATATTAGTTACAATATTAATATTAAACTTATAATAATTAGTTTAACGATATTGAATCAAACCGTGAATACACAACCATCTTAATATACACAATTGAGTTCGCACTTCCGCTGCATCACCTAACCCGATTAACTGAATAACCATTCGATAAGTTAACCCAATACCACTATGTAACATTGAGATCGATAAAATATCCAACATTTAGTCTTTAGAAAAATTATATATATTAACAGTACATCTAAAAAGTAACTTGAGTAGAAGAAACTTGGATGTTTTGTTGAAAATAATCCATTCAATTGATTGATTTCACACTGCCAAAGGAAAAAAGAGGGAAAGAAATTTGTTTCGATGGTCAAAAGTTGTTTTGGTCATTTCATACAACATTTGATTAGTATTTTTCTTTCTATAGAAAAGAATCTTCTTAGGACAAATATATCAACCAAACAATCAGCCAACAATGCGTTCTGAACTCTAAACTCTGCTAGACGAGTGGGTTTATTTAGTGCTCTATTCATATCACCATCACAATCAGGCATCCTATATATGCTTCTCAAATGAAACAAAACAAAATTTAACTAAATATTTTGGATGGAAACACGTAAAACAATAATAATAAGAAGAAATAATTCCTGGATTGTTATGTTCTGGCGACTAGTAGTGCCACTGGCTGTTAAGGTGGCAGTGTTAGAGAGGGATTATGTTTCACCTTTTTATTGGGCTCGGAAAAAGGGGAATGTCGCAATTTTTTTGGATTGTATGAGTTTTGTGGTGGTTACCTACACTGTTAATCTTAAAATGAGAGGTTTGCTACACATATACATAAAAAAGTACTAGCATGGTACCCGCGCATTGCAGCAAATACCATTAATAGTTCTGATCATCCAGGAATGATGTTGACCAATACACCTTTTAATGGTAGTAATTTCTTTGGTTGGAGTCGTACTATTCAGATGGCACTTGGTGCTAAATTGAAATTAGGTTTCATAGATGGTTCAACTGAAAAACCAGCAGATTCTCATCTTGATTCTGGAAGATGGATTAGGTGTGATTATATGGTGATTTGTTGGATCTTGAATTCTATGACTGCTGAAATATCTGAAGCTTTCCTTTATGCTAAGTCTGCAAAGGAACTGTGGACTGAATTGAGTGAGAGATATGTTCAAAGTAATGGGCCACTCATTTATCATGTTGAAAGAGAGTTGAGTAAGGTTAGTCAAGGTGATCTTTCAGTGGCTGCTTATTACAATAAGATGAAGAGGTTTTGGGATGAGTTGACAAGTTTACATGGAATTCCTGTTTCTACTTGTGGAAAAATGAAAGAGTGTAGTTGTGGCATAACTAAAAAGTATCAAGAAATTGAAAGCAGGACTAGACTCATGCAGTTTTTGATGAAGCTTAATGATGGTTTTGAGTCAGTTAGGAACCAAATTTTGTCAATGGATCCTTTGCCAAATATTAATAAACCTTACTACATTGTGCAACAAGTTGAGAAACAGAAACAAGTGACAACCATTACTCCAGACCCTTCTGCTTATTTTGCTAATCAACAACAGGCTAAGTTTGGTCAGAGAAAGGATCATAGAATGGATAAGAGTAAAAGTTGCACTTATTGTAAGCAAGATGGTCATGTGTTTGAGCAGTGTTTTGAAAGGTTGGGCTATCCTGATTGGTATAAAGGGAAGAAAAGTAAGAAAGGCAGAATGGGAGCTCAAGTGGGTGTTGATATGGGGTTTAAGGATTCTCCATTTGATTTTAACTATGAAAATGAGTTGCATAATGAGAAAAAGGGTGAGTTTGATCAAAACTTAGTGGCAGCTGTTTGTTCTGAGATGATGAAGCTGATGAAAGAAAAGAATATGGTTATGGCATCCAATGTGGATGTGGCTGGTCCATCCAATCCACATGCAGGTATCAATATCAGTCTTGATTTTTATGATAGACTTTATGCTTTATCCTGCATTGTGGATATTGATATAGAAAATGACTGGATAACTGATTCTGGAGCAACAGATAACATGACACCTTAGTTAAAATTATTACAGTCCATTAAAATTCTTAAAACTCCCATAAGAGTCAGTCTGCCAGATGGCACAGTCAAGTTGGTTACCAAAGTGGGTCAGGTTCAAATCAATCCTTATTTGACCTTAACAAATGTGTTCTATGTACCTGATTTTAAAGTAAATCTTTTGTCAGTGGGTCAATTATTAAATTCTCAGCCTCTCATTGCTATTTTTGGTCCTACTTGGTTTGCTTTCCAGGACCTTTCAACTAATCAATTGATTACTGTTGGAAAGGGCCACAAGAAACTCTATCTCTGCAAACCTTCAGCAAGCTTGCCTCATGCCAATTTCTCTGCTTCATTGTTGCCTGTTCTTACTAGTTTTGTCAATCAAGTAACTAGTAATTCTAAAATTCCTGTTGAATTGTTTCATGCTAGACGTGGTCATACTTCTATGTCCAAAATAATTCATGTTGATGCTTATAAACATGTTGATGTGTCTCATTTCATGTGTGATACTTGTTTGATGTCTAAGCAGCATAGACTGCCTTTCTTGAGAAGTGATTCCAAATCTTTATGTCCTTTTGAATTAATCCATGTTGATCTTTGGGGTCCTTATAATACTCCTGCACTTAATGGTGCTCAGTACTTTTATACTATTGTGGATGACTACAGTAGGAGTACTTGGACATATTTGTTGCATACAAAAGATCAAGTGTGTTCTATTTTGTCCAGTTTCTTTGCTTTTATTCAAAATCATTTCAATAAAACTCCCAAATATGTCAGATCTGATAATGGTACTGAAATAATTAATAGTGAGGTGTTATCCATGTTTAAATCAAAAGGAATTGTTCATCAGAGGTCTATGGTGTATACACCTCAACAAAATGGGAGAGTAGAAAGGAAACATAGGCATTTATTGGACACTGCTAGGTCAATTAAGTTGAATGCTGGATTACCTAAGAAGTTTTGGGGTCATTATATTTTAGAAGCTACCTACTTAATCAATAAAATGCCTATGAAAGTGCTAAATTGGAAGAGCCCTTTTGAAATGCTTCATGGAATGAGTCCTTCTTATGCTCATTTGAGAGTAATTGGTTGTTTGTGCTATGCTGCCAATAATAAACCCCATAAGGACAAATTTGAACCAAGGGGAGAAAGGTGCATTATGTTAGGATATCCACCAGGGCAAAAGGGTTATTTGTTGTATAATCTGGTTACTAGAGAAGTTTTTTCTAGTAGAGATGTCACTTTTAATGAGACAATTTTTCCTTTTAAGGAGTCTCAAGGTACCATTTCTAAGCCTTCTTCTAATATTCCAATGGTTGACATGTCTTTTCCCAATGAGGAGATTATTAGAGATTCTGGGGTTAATGATCAAAATACTCCAAATGTGGAAATAAGTAATGATGATTCTGAAAATGTGAATGAGACTGCTGATGTAGAAAGTCACATTCAGAATCCTGGTGTTGTTCCACCATTGAGAAGGTCTGCCAGAAATACTACTGCTCCTACTTGGTTAAAAGATTTTGTGGTACCAACATCAAAGAGTGCTAATGTGTCCTGTTCAGTTTCACAGCCACTTTATCCAATATTCAAAAATTCAGATTTTAATCTGTACCCTCAGGATTATGTGGCCTCTTTGGCAAATGTTTTGACTCAACAAGAACCCTTAAATTACACTCAGGCTTCTCAAATCCCTGAATGGAGAGATGCTATGGAAAAGGAGCTTTCAGCTTTAGAACAAAATGATACTTGGGTCATGACAGATTTGCCTCATGGTCATAAGGCAATCACTTCTAAGTGGGTATATAAGCTTAAGTACAAATCTGATGGTACAATAGAAAGGCACAAAGCTAGACTAGTAATTAAAGGCTTTGACCAGAAAGAAGGAGTAGATTACAAACATACTTTTTCACCAGTTGCTAAGGCTGCTACAGTGAGAGTATTGATTGCTATTGCAACTGCAAAATGTTGGCCTTTGCATCAATTGGATGTTAATAATGCCTTTTTACATGGCTTTGTGGATGAGGAAATTTATATGTTTCCACCAGAAGGATACAAAAGAGGTTCTCAAAATCAAGTATGCAGATTGAATAAGTCTTTGTATGGGTTAAAACAGGCTTCTAGGCAGTGGAATCAAGAATTATCCAAATTTCTTGTCTCTTTGGGTTTTATTCAGTCCAAAAATGATTATTATCTCTTTGTTAAGAGTACAAATGACAGTTTTACAGTGGCATTAGTATATGTGGATGATATATTAGTCACTGGAAATTGTGAGAAAGAAATAGTCCAGACTAAGGCTGCATTAGACAAGAAATTTACCATCAAAGATTTAGGATTGGCAAGGTACTTCTTGGGAATTGAGTTGTGCAGAACTGATGATGGCACATACCTTAATCAAAGGAAGTATATCTTAGATTTGTTGAAAGATGCAGGAATGACAGGTACTAAACCTGTCTCTTTTCCATTGCCCACACATCTCAAATTGTCTCTAGATGCAGGGGAGGTTCTTTCTGATCCAGAGTCTTATAGAAGGCTAGTAGGCAGACTTCTTTATCTGTCCATGACTAGGCCAGATATATCATATGTTGTGCAGCATCTCAGCCAATTTGTTTCTAGTCCTAAAGTGCCTCATATGAAAGCTGCAATGCATTTATTGAGATACTTAAAAGGATCAATCTCAAAAGGGTTATTTTATCCAGTTCAGTCTAATCTCAAGGTAACCGGTTTCAGTGATGCTGACTGGGCATCCTGCATTATGACAAGAAAGTCATTGACTGGATATTGTATATTTTTGGGGCATTCATTGGTTTCCTGGAAGACAAAGAAGCAAGCAACTGTATCAAGGTCTTCCACAGAAACAGAGTATAGAAGTATGGCTGCAACCACTTGTGAACTGATATGGTTAACCTATCTTCTAAAGGATTTACATATTCATGTTCAGGTTCCATTAACTCTGTTTTGTGACAATAAGGCTGCACAACAGATTGCAGCAAATCCTTGTTACCAAGCATTTAGATATTGACTGCCACTTCACCAGAGACAAGGTTCAGGATGGTTTTCTGCAAACAGCTTATATACCAACTAATTTACAACTTGCAGATGTGATGACTAAAGCTTTAGGTTATATGCAGCATTCAGTTTTGAGCAAAAAGATTGGCTTAAAGGAAGTTCCAACTTGAGGGGAGGATATGAAATAAAATAGTTTGTATAGTTTTCGTACAAGTTGAAACTCTAGGGACTCAAAGTGTAAATATATGTATAAATTAGTTATAGGACGGTTACAATTATTTTCTGTATATATATTGTATTTCCTTCTCATTTTTACATAATAATAGAAAATAATATTCTACAAATTCTCTCTAAATTCTCTCTAATTTTACTTTGATTAATTCCGCATTATTAATTTCATAGTGTGAATGACTGCAAATGAAAAGGGGAAGGTTGTTTTTGTGGGGAGGGGTATTTTAGACAATTCCCCCTGTGTAACTTTCAAGAGGGGGTGTATTTTCTTTATTATGTGGTATAGATAAAATGTCTATCTTTCTGAACTTACAGTAATACGAGTAGTAACAACTAACAATACCAGCTTTCACGGGAGGTTGATTCAAATCTTCATTATGAACTTTGGATTTGCCATCTTAAAATTGACCAAACGAACCTGAGACACAAAATAAAGCCGGAGATGAAGTTTCAGTCATATAGAATACATCAAATTTTAATTCGCGGAGAATTCATAACTTGCATTATTCTCAACCAACCTGTTCTTGATCATCAACTCTACTGAAGTTTCTGGAATTTCTGGGTACTTGCTCCAATCCATTTGAACTTTTTAGTACTGAATCTGATGAAGATCCTGATTATCGATTTGACCTTGGTGAAATGATGTTTCACCAGCATCTCCCTGATTATTCCTATTATGTGCTCTATGCATGCTTCAGATGGAATGGAGGCAGGTTTTATATAAAGGGAGTTTGATGAAGCACAACGACTTGAGTAAGCTGCCTGGATGCAGCCTAGTCAGAAAGGATATATGTGCCGTATAACTGCATAATGGATCATCTCGTCTGAACGGTGCTGCACCCCTCAACTTTTCTGAGACCTGTAGTTTTTATCATTGATCTCACAGTCTGAAACTGTTTCCAGTCGTCTCCTTCAGCAGATATATTAGACAACAGAGTGTAATATCCCGTGTCATCAATCTTTTTGATATTTTCTTGAATCAATTTGATCATATCTAGTCTCCTGTGAATCCGACAACCACTCAGCAAAGAACCCCATATGCCAGAATTAGGTTGAAATGGCATGGAAATGACAGTATTATATGCGTCATCAAGATGACCAGCTCGGCTCAAAAGATCAATCAAGCAAGAAAAATGTTCTAATTTAGGTTCAATCCCAAAATCCTTCTTCATTGAGTCGAAATAATGCTTGCCCTTTTCAACATATCCAGCATGACTACAAGCAGATAGGATGTTCATATAGGTAATTTCATTCGGTTTCATCTTTGATTCTATCATATTATCAAAAACTGAGATAGCCATATCAACCAAACCATGCATCCCATAAGCATCAATCATGGCACTCCATGACACGACACTCTTGAGTGGCATGATGTCGAAAACGGTTTCAGCCATCCATAGTTCACCACATTTGGCATACATGTCAAGTAAAGCTGTGTACACATATGTATCCTTCATGACACCATGTGTGATGAGCTTGTGATGAATCCATTTTCCCTTTTCAAGATCTCTTAAATCCGAACAAGCTTGAATTGCACTCAAAAAAGTTACATCATCCATTTCTTGACCATTCATGTACATCTGGTCAAAAAGATTCATGGCCTCAACAGAGTTACCATTATTACAAAACCCCCACATCATAGAATTCCAAGTTACTACACTCTTAATAGGCTGGCTGTTAAACAAGCTATATGCTGAATCTACATAACCCAATTTAGCATACATATCAATTAATGAATTCAGAACGAATTCATTAAAAACCCCTACTTTAGTAACATAGCTATGAATCTGATTTCCAAGATTAAAGAAACCTATGGTTCCACAAGCTGAAACAACACTTGCTACTGTGAATTCGTCTGGTGATATCGTGTGTGACAGCATGTGTTTAAATAGATTCAATGCCTCTTCTGACATTGCCTCTCGGTTATAACTTGATATGAGCATATTCCATGAAATTACTTGTCGATCCCTAGCTATATCAAATATATAGTGGCAAGTAGTCAACTTTCCGCAGTTAGCATACAAACCCACCAGCGTGGGTCCCAGTATATCATTATCATGGTCGAGGTATTTCCTGACCACGGCACCATGAATTGATTTGCCTTCTCTTAAACAACTTAGTCTAGCACAAGAACAAAGAATGCCCATCATTGTGATTGCATTTGGTTCTGCTTTAGATTCTTGCATTTTTCTGAAAAGGTCTAATGCTTCGTGGTAGTAACCATTGTGATTGTAGCATGTGATCATAGCGGTCCATGATGACGTACAATGACTAGTAACACAATTAAAAAGACACCGAGCACTATATAAATCTCCACATTTTCCATACATTGCAATAAGAGAGTTATTCAACATACTCTGATCACTGCTTTCAATCTTTCTCATCACTACATAACCATGAACCGACTTCGCTTGCATTCCCAAACCCAACTCACCGCACGCCTCAGCCACACTAAGCAAAGTCACATAATCAGGTTCATACCCATCTACCACCATCTCCCTAAACAATCTCAACCCATGACTAGCTTCCCCATTACGAACATGCATTGAAATAACAGAACTCCAAGACACAACATCTCGTTGAGGCATTTCATCAAACACTTTACGTGCGTAACTCAAACAAGACGCATCCGCATACATATTCAGTAACGAAGTCTGAACAACAGGATCCGACTCAAACCCACATTTGATAACCCTCCCATGAACATTCTGTCCAAGACCCAGATCACCAAAACCAGAACAAGCGCGTAAAACAGAGGGAAAAATGAAGCTGCTAATAAGGGTCAGTTGTTGCAGCATGTTGCAGTATAAAGCAAGAGCCTTTTCGTAAAAACCGTGCCATACGTAACGTTTAATGAGGACGCCATACATGAAAGAATCAGGTGTATAAGGGAATGACTTGAATACAAGATTTGCAGAATTGAGAGAACCAAAATTGGCATATGAATCAATGAGTTTAGTTGAAGCAAGATGGCTTGTATGTTGGCCTGTTACTAATAGATGGGCATGAAGTTGAGAGAGTGTTTTTAAGGTGCAACATGATCTGAATATAGGCATGTATTGTGTCATTTTTGGTAGATGTTTTTGTTGTATCTATCAACTATGAAAGTAATTGTTGTACATGTAATCAGCAGAAAGTATATATTCTTTGTTCAAGTACTGCGAATTTTTTATTTTTTTTTTCGATGTGCTAGTCAATGTTTTGAATACATAATGAGAATGGATTTCAGGGTCGAAATTTTGGTAAGTGTGAAGGCAAAACTGTAACATTCCAAAATTAAAAAGAATTGTTTACTTTTGGTCTAGGAAAATAAAATATTCATATTTGAAAGTATGTATTATTATTGAAAAACAATAAGGATCAGCTGTTTAAATTTCTGGTACCAACATATCTTGAATGCTAGAACACCAAATCTGAGGGACTTGCAATTCAGGAACTCTGCTTTCTTACAGGAATAATAATATCTCTAATACAGCAGTCTGTGAGTACATAAAACACATTTAGATGGGTCATGGGTCGAGACCGCTCCCTTGTATTAAGAGATGAACTTTGCATCATTTTAGCTATCTTGTCAATATCGTGAATTTAGCTCGAGAATTCCAGCATTCAACTTGTTAGTCTTCAAAAACATTATAAGAAAAACCATACTCAATTGTAGCATATAAATATAAACTTATATACATTCTATTTATACAAGGCAGGAGATGCTATAGCACAACGGCAAGATCACATCAACAGGCTGAATTATGTCAGCTCAAACTTCATCCTGTGGATCATATGGCACCTCATGTCTAGGTCTATTGTACTTCTCACGCAGCTGCTTTACAGGAATGAAGTCTCCAGCTGAATCCATACCATAGAATAAGAAGGAAGTGTACGGATGATCAAATCTAGCCTGCACCACAATGAATCAAATGGCATATATTACGATTAGAGGAGGTAATTTCCACATATGACCTATAATTGGGTTGATTTGGGTTCTGTTTCAGCTCAAACAGGTCAAATAGGTTAAGAAAAAAAAGGATAAGGCCATACGGGTTAAGAAAGATAACAGGTGATGTGGATCAAACAAGTTGGAATTCATCCGAAGTGTAATAAAAAAGTAGGATAAATTTGTAATAATTCTCTTTTAACCATATGTACTTATGTAGCACATTAATTAATAATTATGTATAAAATCTCACAATTCTTTAACAAAAAGGGATTGTAGATCAATCTGAATTAAAAGGCTATCTGTTACCCACCCATTTTGCCACCTCTAGCAAACAAAAATAACTAAAATTCCTTTATTTGCATGCTTCCAAGGTCCTTACATTATCATGTTGTACATTTTTAGGAGTGATATATAGGAACAATTACCTTATCCGGTTCCTCTGGAGCCAGTAAATTTTCTTCTGGAACTAAAAAGATTCAAGATATACATATTACATATTAGTATAGTACAATATAAGCAAACCATTCAGATAACTTAAAATAGAAAAATTAACCATCATTCTGGTAAAATTATCATACTAGATAACAATCTTAGATAACTTTTGTGTGGACTTTGCAACAAAAAGTCAGCTACTTCGTACATCATAAAGTGCCAAAATATGCACACAATACTTATTTTATAATTCATTAATTAACTGGAATTTTTATACCGAAAGGTGAATGATATATATTAAACCAAACATATGTACATATAAGTGTTATCAGTACACTAAACAGGCCCATGTACTATTCAGACCCGACCCATATTCAATCAAATACAACATTAATTAACTGGAATTTATCTCCACAAACATCAGAACAATAATATTTTTCATCTCAACTAAGTAAAAAGATAAAGTCTATTCACGAAATGGAAGAAGTAAAAGAATTTGAAAAAAGTTTGCTTGTAACAATAAAACTAAGTTATAAAATTGTGTGAGAAAAAAAAAAGTACTAAGAATCAACTAATTACCATATGCTACCAATAGATTGGGGTCTTCATGCACATCAACCAAAACCTGCATGAAATAATCAAAGAAAAACTAAAAACCACCTCGATGTTGACAATACATAAGCAGAAATAGATAGAAAGTAAAAGTAAAATAGCCGAAATGGATGTGCATTTTGGTAGGTAAGTGGAGTCATTCAGTTACGGTAACCAAGTGATATAGGGAAAATCTATGGACCTGATAATACGGCTGATCAGGACCACGAGTCAACTGGTCAACCTGTGCATTTTCCATCCACAAACTTGTTTCACAGCACACTGGATCCATTCCACAAACCACGGCTCTGTATCCTATGACCATATAACAAATTTTGAGAAAATAATAGTATTTTATAGTTTAGATATAACTATATAAGGGGTAAACTGTAAATGCTCGAAGAAAAGACTCTTAAAGTAATTTCAAATTGTTGGGGGTGATTAAAAGTAAATTTTATCACTTAGAAAAAAAGGGTAATTAGATGGGAACCCCCTGAAACCATGTACCATTTGATACCCACTAATCCCCCAGCCAGGCTAGTGTCCAAGTGAAGCTCAACCACTTAATAATCCCCTGATTATCTCAAGTTTGCTTTTGGCAAGACTCGAACCCAGGATCCCCCTGGAAAGTGGCGACTGGTGGCCACTGGGCTATTACCCAGTGGTTAAAACCTAAATTCAGGACTCGAACCCGCAACCCTCGTTTTAAAACGCTAAGCAGAAAACCAATTGATCAGACATGGTTTTTTGTAAATTTTATCACTTAGATGAGCTTCTACTGAATTTAGATACTAGAGAAAGAACTATCCAGCTTAACTACTCTGACCACCAAAATGATCCAGCAAAAAATGCACGGGACCAATATGACATGTAAATTTAATACAGTTGTTTTGCGTAATGCTTTCTCATGTGTACCAGAATTAACTTGGTGAATTTGCCCTTGCAATCTAAAATTGAGGAAGAAGCGTTTATTATCATTAAGTGTCCCCACACACACTATAATCAGAGGAAGCAATCTCTACCCATTTAGTTATAAATGGGTCAATACTGGGTTAAGCTTAATATCTCACGAGTCAAATGGGCCAACGATAACAAGAAGCTGAAAGCGTAACAAGTCAACTAAGTTAAAAGCATCTAAACATGAAAGACGCCCAAAGGGTAATCATAATGAATACAACCTCCTAAATCGCTTTATGCAAAAATAAAAAATTAGACTGGTAATTGTAGTAATTTCGACATAGTGCTTTGGGTAAACCTATCCTTGACCACCCATTACAAAGAATAGTTCCCATTACAAAGAATAGTTATTTTGAGCGGCCCATCTGGCCACATCTACTTATATCAATAGCATCTAAGAAGAAAAAAAAGATGAGAGATGTATACCGAACTTTTTGTGCCTCACTTTCTGGCCTAAACGGAACTCAAAATGAGCTTTCTCAAAGGCTTGAGCTTTTATTGATGCAGCCAATGAATCTGCCTCTAGCTTGGAAATCTGATCGCGTATATCAGCTGCCACTGCATAGTTCTCATTCTCAATTGCATTCTGCAGGTCTGCTCTGGAGAAGAAGTAACATGCAAATGAAAACAAATAACACAAGATAGCACATGTATAATATCAAATAAGAGAAACGCCAACAAAGATACAAAAAGATATTATGTGAGACTCACCTCAAACGCAACAAACTTATACCCTTGTCTTGAGCTTCACTTTTTGAAGATAACCCTCTCTTTGTTTCTTGCTGCTTAATAACTTCTGCTTCAACCTTATAAAAGCATTGCATGGTAATCTTAGATTGCTTTATGATTTCCATTTGAAAGTGATGATACTAATATGGGTCCAGGAGTTTTGCTTTTTTTTTTCTAGCATATAGTTAAACTACTCCAATAAGTGAATGTTCCTATAGGAAAGAAACAAGTAACATGAGCTGGATCAAAAAATCAAACCTCATTGAGCTTGTTTCTCAATTGTTTTGCAATATCATACTCCTCCAAATTCAAAGCATACTGCAAAGAAAAGAAAGCATATAACTGGTTAAGCAATATATAAATTTATTAACAAGTCTCTCTACTTATTAAGAGGCACCCAATCATTACAAAAATAGAATTACAAAGCATTAGATATGGCTAACAAAATATTTTGTTTGACTTTTAAAAGATCTTCCCTTGGTTAAGGGTTACCCCGGGAATCCGGGATGGCGAACCATTTTTGGCTAATTGTAGTGGTCTAACCAGGCTTTGCCCGTGGACGGTTCCAGCCATTTCCCTGGCAACCCAAAGATATGGCTAGGGCATAATTCAAACTTGAGACCTCTTGCAAGGAAACAAGATTCCTTGCCACTAGACCAACTTGGTGATGATTTATGGCTAATATAATCCGCTTACTTATAAATGGGCCAATTTGGGTTGTGTTGATCTCAACCGGGTCAAAATTTTGTTTGATATTGTTATTGTAATCAACAACAACAACAACAACAACAAGGTACTCAGTCCCGACATAAGTCGGGCTATGAGGGAGGTATGATGTAGACAGACCTTACCCCTACACAAAGGTAGGGAGGCTGCTTCCAGATCCACCGAGGTGGAAGGGACCTCCGACCCGGGGTGAAAAAAATAGGGTTAGATCCACCGGAGTGGAAGACTTAACCGGAAAAATCTCGATCTCAGATCTACTCTCGATCTCAAAGAGAAGCCGGAGAAACCTCTCAACGGCTCTCTAGAGAGAGAGAAGAGAGAGAAGAAAAGAGATCGAGACTAATCACAATTAACGACACTGTGATAATAAAGAAGTTAATGATAAAACTTGTCGCTGCCCCGTTCATCTTGACCCTGACCCGTACTTATAAATGGCGTGTTTTAACCCAAACCAATGTGACCTCTTATCCAACCTCCCATTTCGGCACAATCAGAAAAACCTAATCCTAACAATAACAATACAAAGAAGGAAGCATGTGCAAACCTGCACTCTAGTAGCCAAATCCAACTGATAAAAGAAAATCAAAATATCTTCGTTAGCGCTCTCACTACGCTCTAAACTCGCTTCAGAACCCTGGTCCCCTCCTCCACCTTTAAAAAGCCAACCCGCTTCAACCCTCTTCATACCCCGTCGTCCAGGCACATCTGGTCGGTGACCCGTAAACACTACATTCCTTACACATTGATGCGAAAGGAACGCTTTTTCGGTCCCAAACATCATTTGGCTCTTTCTCGTTCTCAAACAACTCCTGTTTAAAGCATTGGCAGACCCACTACATACACTACTATTTGTCGAGCCCGAAATAGCGGTTACCGACATTCTAACTAACCAAAAATTTCCTACTTACAATCTTCACTATGTATATGAACCTGATACACATATATATATGAATCAAATTTATAGTTATATCGATCAACTTAATGAATTAAGTATATATTAATTTAGTGTTTAACACTTGATTAAAACCTATACTTACCTAGTTTTTAAGAAAATCAAAATAAATAAAATAAAACTAAAATATAAACAATATATATAGATGAATAGTGAGAGATTACTTACGAGAAAAAATGGAAGTTGAATATCAGTAACAAACGGATTTAATTTTATTAGAACCCTAACTTTTTGTGTGTGCTTTTGTTACAGCCTCAGAAATATCATTAATATATGAATTAAGTTGGTGTATATATATATAATTTGGTAGCTCAGCTGAGCCTCACAACACTCTCACTGTCAACTAGTTTTGGCACACTCATTTTCATTTTTATTTATGTTATATAAAGGAAAATTTCATTTATTCTTTATTTGACATGTTTATGATTTCTATAATTAGATTTAGATAAATGAGTTAAGTTGTGAAAAGAAAAGTTTGATTAAATTAAGAGAAAATTACACTTTTCGTCCCTGAAGTTGACAGCTTTTGCATTTTTCGTCCCTAACGTTTAAAAATTACAATTTTAACCTTAAAGTTGGCAACATTTTGCAATCAAGGTCCTTCCCCTAGACGGCGTTTCGTTTTTTGCCGTTAACGTACGCACGTGCTAAATACGTGAGGGTATTAATGTCATTTCCTTGTTACACCCGAGGGACTAAAAGTGAAAAACGTGACATGTTTATGGACGAAAATTGCAAAAACTCTTATCTTTTTCTTCTGCTGCTGCTGCAAAAACTGTAAATTTTTGAATGAATGAATTAACGAAATAACTATACATATATATATACAAACCCTATAAATTTTTACGGTATGCTTCGATCTTACGCGTATATTGAATTGCAACACCATAAACCCTAAAATAACGCGGCTGGGGTGGGAGAAAGGAGGGACGAACTTCCGTCGTGTTCTTAAACACGCTTGCCCTGTGATCATTTAGAAAGGAGGATTATGAAATGTTTGGTATGTATCATCGTTTCCAAATACGATATTATTGTTTATATGGTTTGTGAAAATTAGTGATGGCCGGACCTGAATGGGTGGTGGCGCTGCGGTGGTTGATCACAGTGGTGGTGGCCGGATGTTTGAGAGGGAAGAAAGGATGTTTATATATATAAACCTACAAACATATTTAACTTTTGATTGTTTAATGTCTTCTCCTAATTTTTCTAAATGTAATATTATAGGATAATTTATACTCTTACTAACATCTTTTCTTTTCTCTAATTCATGTGACATGAATTCTGTTTAAAAAAAAAAGTCTTTTTATTAATAATAATCATTCTTCGTCTTAATCATCCGCTGTGTATATTTCTATCCCCATTGTAAGTTTTCTTAAACTATGTATATATGTATTAAACAATATATATGGTTTAATATTTATGTTTATTTTAAATTAACAATTAATATAAATTTATCTATAACTTTATTATTAGGATATGTAAATAAAAATATTAGATATTTATAAATAAATTTCTAGTGGTTTAACGAAACCCAAAAAATCCGCCATACCCATTTAATAAATAAAAATATTAGATATTTATAAATAAATTTCTAGTGGTTTAACGGAAACCCAAAAAATCCGCCATACCCCCTTTAATGGTATCAGAGCATAAAATCGGTTTTAGGATCTAAAAGACTAGGACAGGCTCATGTTTTTTGTGGCAAAAGATAAGTCCACGTTATTTTATGAGAACCCGCTTAGGTGAAGAAAATAAAATTTGGTTTTATGTACTAATATTAAAAAAGGAAGTTTGATGGATTTCTTAGATAACGTTAAATCATATTTATATATAGTTTGTTACTTATCGTTTGTTTGCATCTTTTTCCATTTTGTTTTGTTATTTATATTTTATTTTATAAAAAAGGGATATATGAATATCTTATGAAAAGGGACTAAGAAATAAGGAAAAAAGACTAAGAGATAGGAGTTTTAATAATCATTGATTCAAAAACAATTTCAACGTTCAAAAAACTAGAGTTCTTAAATCTAGAATACAACGAAACGCTTAATAACAATACTATATCTTTAGATAATTACAAAGTTAGTTGTAAATTTAACAATAAATATAAGCATAGTTTACATACTGAAAATATCCATTTAAACGGAATAACAGATTTAATAATAAACTTATGATTTAATTTAGAAAAAGAATCCACTAATACACATAATATATTAGAAAGATTAGCTAAATATATATATAAAAGGACAGAGATTTCAAATAAAATAATAGAAAATTTAACATATATTAAAGAACAGAATAATTTAATTATAAAAGAGTTAAAAGATATTAGAAAAAATATTCCTAATAAACAAGAAATACAACAGTTAAGTTATTTATTAGAAAATAATAAACCAACAGCTACAATAAATAAAATAGAAAAACAAGTTGCAAATCAAGTAGAATTACTAGAAACAGTTAAAAAGATAGTTGAAGGATAAAACTGGAGTTAGTAGAATATAAAAAAGCCTTAGAGGACGCTAACAAATACAAACCAATAGAAAATACAGAAGAAATTACAGGTTTTACAAAATATTCGGGAACAGGTAAAAGCGATAAAGTATATCCAAGTTTGTTTAATTTTATAATTAGTTTATTATTACAGATTATTGAAAAGTTAAATAAATTACTTAATAAAGATAATCAAATAATTGAAAGATTAGACAAATTAGTTAAAAACAAGGAAGTTAGACAAGAATTAGATAGTGAAGTTGATAAACTTACAAAAGCATTAAATAACTTAAAAATTAACGATATCAAAACAGAGAAAAAACCACAACCATATAAACATTGGATACCAAGAAAATGAATAACAGTTCTTTTTTAGGAAGAAGTAGAACGCTACAAGAATCAAGAGCATCCACTAGCAGCTTACATGATACTATCTCATCAGACTCATTTTTAAACAGAATAATTAGAAGAGGATCTAGTTCTAATAGCACACAAAACACTATACAGTTAGAAGAAGAGATTGATTTAAATAGAAATATTAATTTATATAATCAACATCAATTAGAAATCTTAAATCCCAGAATTTTATATCAAACAGGAAGATTTAATGTCAATACAGTATTAATAAGAAGTAGTAGAGAAGAAAGTTTAAGAGTAGTAGACAGAACAGTAACAATAGACTTATTTTCTCCAGATACTATACAAAGAATAAAGCAGTCAGGAAAACATTTTTCACATATAGGACTAGTAGTCATAGGAGTTAAAGCCTTAGGTAGAAAAAATTTAGGAACAAAATTATTAGCATTATTACTAGATAAAAGTTGGAAAATAGAATTAAAAAAGGCAATAATTTCAGGAATGGAAGTAGACCTGAGTCAAAACACAGCCTTATTTTATTGTGCACCAGATATTTTAAAAGACATAAAAGATTTACAAAATATAAAAATAGCATTACAGACTAAAGGATATGAAAATTATAATGGAAATAATCTTGTAATTAGTATAGGAGTATTAGGAAGAGCAAGTAATAGATCAGGTATGAAATATAAAGTAAATATAGAAAGAATAGTAAATGTTATAGCTTCAAAATCAATACAAATGATAAACCCAATAAAAATAGACCCTGAGAATTAGCAGGATTAGAATGGCAATTAGATCAATTAAGTATAGCACATATGAAATATATTAATGAATATACCCAAGATTTTATTAGATTATTAGCACAAACAGGTCAGGCAGTTAATAATGATTTATGTGATAAATATTTTATTAAATTACCAGGAGATTTAGGAAAAGCGATACATGAATCATGGAATCAATCATATGGTAATACACAAGATTTAGGATTAGGACCTAGAGTAACACATACATTTCAAATATTAGAAGAAAAATGTAAAGAATTAGTATTACAAGAACAAATAAAAAAGAATGCTTTTGCATTTTGTAAAACAGCGATTTATACACCACAAACTTATGGACATAAAGATTATAAAAAGAAAAAACTTAGAAAAAGTACTACATATAGAAAAGAATATAAACCTTATTATAAAAATAAATATGTTAGAAAACCACAAACAAGAAAATGTAAATGTTTTATATGTGGAAATGAGAATCATTTAGCAAATAAATGTCCAGATAGAGGTAAAAATATAGAAAGAAGTAACTTAGTAGAACAAATAGGTGAATATGAAATAGAATTAGTAGAAGCAGGAGATTCAGACAATGAATCAGTTTATAGTATATATAGTGATAATGAAGAAGATAAAACAGTAGCTAAAGTTACATATACATATGTTAATACAGAACAAGAATGTACACATAAATGGATAAATAGAAGAGGTAGCAATCACATAACATGTTTCATATGTGGAAAATGGCCAAGTATAGAAAAAAGATCACAATGTGCAGAATGTTTTAAAGAGATATGTTGCATATGTCTTAGAGAAAGGAAAAGATGTTAGTAAGAGTATAAATTATCCTATAATATTACATTTAGAAAAATTAGGATTAATAGGAGAAGACATTAAACAATCAAAAGTTAAATATGTTTGTAGGTTTAAACTAAAGAATCCAGACATTATAATTAGAACATCAAATATAGAATATAGTCCATTAGATAAAGAAGAATTCAGAAAACAAATACCAGAAATGATAGAACAAAAATTAATTAGAAAATCTGAAAGCCCTCATAGATCAGCAGCATTTGTAGTTAGAAACCATAGTGAAATTAAAAGAGGTAAAGCTAGAATAGTATATAATTACAAGAGATTAAATGATAATACAGAAGATGACGGATATAATATCCCAAACAAAGACAGTTTAATAAATTTAATACAGAAAAAGAAAGTATTTTCAAAATTTGATTTAAAATCAGGATATAATCAGTTACAATTAGAAGAAAGTTTTAAACCATGGACAGCCTTCACATGTTCAGAAGGACAATATGAATGGAATGTTCTTAGTTTTGGGTTAAAAAATGCACCTTCAATTTTTCAGAGATTTATGGATAGTATCTTTCTTAAATATGATTTTTGTCTTGTATATATTGATGATATTTTAGATCCATAACACCTTCTTATACTCCTCAAACCAAACAACCTCCAACAACACCCACAGAGAATGTTATATTTTTTGGAACCTATACACTTCCAAAATGTTTAGAACCCCATAGAAAATTTAGACCCCTTATGGGAATTAGTTTAACAGAGAAACATCAATGTTTATTAGATAATTTCTGGCATTTACAAACAGTGGGACAAGCAACATCACATAAAGTCCAACTTCTAAATGCCATGAGTATATATTTTAGAGAATAGAGTTTAGTAGTTCCTAAACAAAAACAGAAAAAATTTACTCATTATGTTATATTTAAAGGAACAAAATTAGGAGTTTTTAATAAATGGGAAACAGTTGCAAAACATATACAATGTATACAACCCATTTTCAAAGGTTATTATAGTTTTTCAAAAGCAATAGAAGCATGTAGAGAAGCCTTTGGATTAAAAGATTTTTATATAGAACCAGAGGAAACAAAAACTTTTTCTGATATAGCACAAATTAGTCCTGAGCAAATCATAAAAGCTCAAGAAGAGACAATTGCTAGCCTTCAAAAGCAATTATTAGAACAAGGAAAGAATACAGAAAATATTATTATACAATTAGAGAATAGAATCTTACAAGAAAAAGAAAAAATTATGTTAGAAAAAATTAGTACATTACAAGAAAAATTAGAGAAAAAATAAAAAGAAACAGGTACAAAAATCTACAGAGATTTTGATAGCTTCAAAGCAAGACTTTTGGATATTCCATGGTTACACACTATGAAGCCATTAGTAGATGATTTCCCTGAAGTAGAGCAGATTATTGAAGAAAAAATTCGCAGAGAATTTCCCTTAGTACTCTATGATTTGCAACTAGAAATTATAAACCTTGCATTTGAAAAACAAAAATTCAAAGGAGTGAATGTAGTTTAACGAAGAAGCAGCTTGGGAAAATCACATTTTCTGTTACAAATAAATTTAGAAAAGACAGACATGCCTGAAGAACAGATAATCAATTATTACCATAATGGAATGATTGATTTCTTAGAATTTGGTTATACTCATAAAATAGAAAATTTACTCAACAAATTAGGAGAAAAATTAGTATTTGTAGCTGGAAACATTGCATCTTATTCCATAAACCCTATAGGATGCAAAATCTTTTCTTCATTTCCAGAGATGGATAACCATACCTACAGACCATCAAGAAAGAGAATTTTCATTAGTGAAATAGAGGCAATTAAAAAACAAATAAAAGGGATAGCTTGTATAGAGACAGCCAGTGATATGGATATCAACTGGTGGTTAGATGATGATTTTTGTCCAGCAAACCTATCAAAAGAACAAAAGCACCAATTAGAATATGCAAGAAAAAACATTAGAGCAAAATGGATTACTGAAGCCCAGAAGACACCAAAGATACCAATGACTTTTCCAAGAAGACAATACAAACTATTAGCAGAAGGACATTATATTCAAATTTGGGCACACCATAACTGGACAATGTTTCTCCCCTTCATAGGAGAAAGTAAAGATTTAGAACAATGGGATATTACAAATGAAGATGTATCTGAAGATGATAACAATAATCCCACTCCAGTTTCGCCAGTATCAATCGATAGCACGCACAGAGATTTTTGATTTTCTAGAAGGCATGATGCAAGCCATGACGATTAGCAACAATAATTCAAGATTCCAATGGCCAGCATAATACTGTTTACTTTATTAAAGTTTTTGATTGTATTCAATAATGTAGATTCCTTTATTAAAAATTTCTTCCTTTGTAATTATTAGATAGGGACCTTCATTATATAGAATAGGATTTGTAATGCCTATATAAGGCACTCTATGTTTCAGTTGTAAAACACACAACAATTTCATATCAATAATAATCTTCAAGCTTTCATATGGCAGCTTAATTTCCTATCCAATTCTCTTAGTCTAAATCCCTTAACTCCTTAAATCCCTTCTAGCACTTCATATTACATCCCACCAAAAACATCAAAAAAAAAAGTCTTTTTATTAATAATAATCATTCTTCGTCTTAATCATCCGTTGTGTATATTTCTATCCCCATTGTAAGTTTTCTTAAACTATGTATATATGTCAATCATTCCATTATGGTAATAATTGATTATCTGTTTCAGCATGTCTGTCTTTTCTAAATTTTTTATATATATATATATTATAAATAAGAGTTTTTTTAAATCAACCTCGATCCTGTTTCTTGATATCATTATATCTCTGACCGAATTAATAAGAAAGACTTGGTGGTGTTTGTCAGCAGCAGCAGCAGAAGATAAGATCTTTTTTGAATCAATCAAGACATGTATCACAGGAGGAGAAAAGCAGCAGCAACAGCAGAAGAAGAAGAAGAAGAAGAAGAAGAAGAAGAAGAAGAAGATAAGAGTTTTTGCAATTTTCGTCCCTAAACATGTCACGTTTTTCACTTTTAGTCCCTCAGGTGTAACAAGAAAATGACATTAATACCCTAACGTGTTTAGCACGTGCGTACGTTAACGGTAAAAAATGAACGCCCTCTAGGGGAAGGACCTTGATTGTAAAATGTTGTCAACTTTAAGGTTAAAATTGTAATTTTTAAACATTAGGGACGAAAAGTGCAAAAGCTGCCAACTTCAGGGATGAAAAGTGTAATTTACCCTTAAATTAATAAGATAGAGAATGGATTAAGATTTCGTTACACATCGTGAAAAATAATAATTACTGGCATGTAAATCATTAGGGAAGTGATATTCGTACCATTTCATTTGATGGATGTACCATAACTGTGTATTACCGGTTTGTACAGTCAGTTATATAATTTGTACATTGTGGTACATCAATCAAAAATGGTGGTACGAATGTCACTTCCCAAATCATTAGTGTTATAATGTATTTTGTTGTATAAACATCAATATATTTTCGTGTAAATGATATTTTTTGGTCCAAGTCATTTTGTTTTTTTCTTTCTTTATTTTTCGATTATACTATCAATAAGGGCACATTGAGTGCCATAGCCATGGGCAAAAAGTCGTACACTACTTTTTGCTTAAGGGAATATCGTCCGTTCTATAGACACTTAATGGGTGGGAAGTCAATCGTTAAATGTCATCCTCACATTCTTCACTACCTTTCTCTTTATTTATTTTTTGTTTTTTGTTTTTTTGTCTTTTCCTATGTGAGGAAAGAATGAGGAAGAGAGATGAAGCATTTTTTGTAAAAATGGTGAGAAACTGGAGGGCAAGAAATAGTAAGTCACTCCCCGTAATTTTTAAACGTCATGTCACGTGATAGATTTGTAAACAGACGTTAGTAGTCATGATCAAAAGCGTTAACAGAGAAAAAAAATTTGGACCAAAAATATAATTTTTGAAAGTTAAGGATGAAAGCTATAAGTGTCATTAACTCTTTTTAGCATGTAATGAAGCTTTAGTTTTTTTTTTTTTTTTAACAGCGAGTTAATAGTTAGCATTCGAGACACCACAATGACATCCAATTGAGCAATATGCGGAGCTCGAACCACGCATGTTTAGGATGAAACCCCATACTCTCGAAAACTCCCCAATAATTCACTCCTACAAATGTAAAAAGTGGGATTCGAATCCTGGTGGATTTCCCCAAGGTCAAAGACAGTTGATATAACTGAATATCATAAATAATATAAAAAAAAACATGATTTACTTGGAATATTCTTAAGTATAATAGAAAGATTGAATTATCACTTTTCTTAAATCAACAGTAAAAAGTAGATGATACAGACAAGTATTACATTCAATATTTTGCTGTTCAGACTTTCTTGACAACATTGCTTCTGACGATTTTAATTTGTGTTATAAATCTAAAGTACAGCAATAAAAGAGTAGCTAAGAAAATGAACATTACAGCATTGACATTCAAACTTATTCATCATGATTTTTTTAAACAATTACAAATTTGATTCTGATACGAAAACAAGCTAAACTTCAAAACTTTACAGGGAGAAAAATAAAATCGCAAATAATAAATACATCACAACTCACATCTGCAACTGAACGAAACTTGGCATAAATCACATAGGAACTTGCTGTAGCGTGCGTGTATACTGTATAGGAGCAATTGGTAATGTCGCTATCAGGTCACGCACCTGAATCATCACAGCTTCTTTACGGATATACAAAAGAAAGACCGTGTGAAGGCTATTTTCCCCAATCCTTGCGAAACTGAAGAGCCTTAGTGCACTATTAACTTGAGCTTGCAAGAACAATGTGATGCCTAAGGTCGCTGATATACATATTTTGTTCTTGGATCCACGATAAGCCCCTTTCCTCCGTTTACTTCCAAATCATGCCTGCATACCAAAACACATAGCAGCTGTAAGGGTCGATTCAGGTTAATATCTCTAATGAGTAAAACAAAAAATAGTTTGATAGGGATATGAGGCAAAGGATTGAAAATCACCCAAAGTATAATTCTAAAAGAAACGTCAAACTGTTTTATTAAATTTACAAGTTATGCAACACAACAGAACATCCTAATATTTGGACTGTGAATTTTTGAGGCCAACCCGACCCAGCCCATTTTGACCTGTAGAAAAATTGATCTGGGCTATCCAGGAATGTTATCCAACCCAGAGGAACCACCCACTTCACCATCTCTACTTGGGAGTATTCAAGTTAACACTCGTAACCATAGACAAGGGTCTCATCTTATTCGATTAGTAGTAATTTTATAGGAGCGAAAGATTAAGACTCAACTGGAACACAAAATCGGGGATGGTTAGCTGCTCACGAGGAACGTATCTGAAAAGCTGAAGAAGTCGATCAACATATACTGCCTTTTTCCACACCTGTCAATCATATTCATTTGTGTGATAAAATTTTCATGTGAAGAAACTTAAATGTGCTGAAATACATCTATAGTCACAAGATTTCCCTATTTTGTTTGCCATTCATAAGGGTATTAAAGTTTTTTCATGAACAATATTACAACTATTCCAGCTATAAAAGACCATCAAATGTTACAAGGTTCAAAAGACGTAGGAATAATAAGCAGGTTTCTACATTGACATGATACATACCATGCCATCCACTAATAGTTGCAACGCAAGTATGGCAGCCTTCAGTCCAAAAGTTGGGTGGAGGATATATATTTCCTGCATGAGTGGAAAATAGACAATAACGAGTAAGACTATAACTCGGTATATCAGTGGAACACCGTGAATATCAACATGTACACCTTGACCCAATTAAAACTCTGGGGAATAAGTTTAGGTATATCAGTGGAACACCGTGATGTCGCACTGTGGTAGTGACGGGTAAGTTTAGGTAGTCTCTATTCTTTTAAAATTAAAAATCCAATATAAGAACTCGGAGAGAAAAGGGGGGGGGGGGGGGGGGGGGGGGGGGGGTGCGCCAACGGTTGATGACAGCTGGTGTAAGAGGGGGGTGATGTGCCACTTTTTTACTTGGGTCGTGAGAAGGAGTGCTATGGCACTTTGTTTTATTGGTTTTACTTAATCTTAAAATAGGGGAGATTCGCTTTAGGTATCAGTATAGACTAACGATTGACTACTTAACCACCGATGACCGTTTTAGGAAAAGCAAAAAGAAAACAAACATTTGCACCATAACCAGGGCTAAAACTTAATGGCCTGCCGTTTTGATCTATTATCTAATGTGCCCATCTTGTTACCCTAATTAATTAATTATTAACAAATACATTTGACAAAATTGATTCAGGTAAACAACATTCTGTTATTCATTTCGATGAAAGATATTACAGATACTTGAGGGTTAGTCAGAAATGTTACTTTAACTATTCTCAGGTCAAACATTGAAATTTCTTTGTCATAGTAGGAGACTAAGAGTATATGCTTTCCGCATTTAACTTACATGAAGATTCCGTTGGCTTTTCCTACCAAGTATTTGCTGCAACCTCCTCATAAATCCCAGATCTGGCTGCCTATCAAATCCGAAACATGACATTACTAAGTGAATTCAAAAGTATATAATCCAATATGAAAAAAAAATAGTTTTTACTCACACTTGTAAAGATGCAGCAGAGTGGAAGTAAACAATGCTATATGGTTTTTGGATCAAGGGCTCAAACTCCTGAAATTCAAATTTACAATTTCAATTGCTTACTGGTGTTCCTAAAAATCTGTATAGCAACTGTTTGACTCTATATTCAGTCCAAAAACATCACATTACTTGTAGAAAATGGGCCAAGATCCCCTTTTACCTTCACTACGTATAGGACAAATCTTTCAAGATCAAGACAACGAAGCAGAAAATGTGCTCCAACCACAACCATTACAGGGCGACCTTCGCTGTCTACTCCTCCCCGGTAGCTGAAATATAAGTGCGGGATGTAAGCATTCAAGTGCAGGTAGCAAAATTGATTTTGTGTGTGTTTTGGTTAGAGATAAAATTTAAGATGAGACTCATTCACAGATAAATGGGATCATTTATAGTATATTGTAATACAAAACAAACAAAGCCTTAATTTTATATCTAACAGCTACTTACAGAATCTTCATTTCTGCTATTTCAGAAAGATTAAGAGAATTTGCTTTGGCGAGGTATCTAGAATGTAGCGAGTATTCTTCAGCTGCGGAAAGCGGTGGGCCCCCCAGTTCGCCAAACCCTAACAGTTTGGCAAAGTTGAACCCATTTTGTGCTCGAGCGGTTCTTTCCCATTGTTCCTTGCGCCGCTGATCAGGATCTTTAATTATGGACATAAAAGCAGGATCTAAATATGATTCTAAATATGATGAGTTCCTGTTATGAGAATAATAAATATTAGGTCAGACAAATATAAATAAATATTTAAGTCCCTTACTCCCTATTCCTTATTTTGTGGTTCCAACTCGATTTCTTGTCACATAAAGTAGAAACCGCAACAAGAAAGAGTTAAAGGGGTGTTTGGATGTGCATTTTGTCATTAATCATCTTACTTTATAAAATAAAATCAGGTACTCGACTGTAGGAAAAAGTGTTTGGATGCACCTCTACTGTTGAAATTGCATTAAATTCTAATGATAAATGTTCATTAGCTTTTGTCAACTTCTGATTATTTAAAAGATTCATAGATAAAATAACCAAAACATCAATTTTTTGAGAAAAAAAATAAACTTCTTGTGAAACAAAATACAAATTACTTTAAAAGAAGGGTAAGTAAAAATAATTAAATAATTATTTATTTAGATAATCATTTTTGTTGCAGTTGATATGAAAGCAGATTTTGATTATCCAAATACTGGAACTTCATATAATCAGTTCTGAAACACAAATCCAAACCACCCCTACAGGAACATCTAGGGAAGTGCTATATAACTGAGATTTACAGGTCACTAACCGCCTAGCTAATCCTTGATCACTAACAGGAACATCTAGGGAAGCTCGCGGAGGTTTAGGAATATTCTTCTTGATATTCGGCAAGGGCTTAATTCTGATTTTTCGTTCGTCTATTACTGTTTCACCATTTTCATCTCCAACATCAGCAGGAAGCTTCGAAATAGCAATCTCTTCCTCCTTTTTATCTCGGGGAAAGTACAGAGGAAGTAATCTGTTTGTAACGCAAATAAAGTCACATGTGTTTACATCAATGTCATATCAGAAAGAGATTTACTTGTAAGTTGTAACAGCACAGAATGACAGAAGTACTGAAAACGCATCTTGCATATATAGTAGAGGTGGAATTCTGGGCAGGTCAAGGTCGGGTCAAAATGGGTCATAAAGGAGCAAAAGAGCAAGTTTACTGATAAACACTTTCTTATTCATTCTGTAAAATAATGAGTTAATTATGATTATAAAAATTCTGATATAACAATTACAATCCATGTTGAATAAACCAATTTTAGATGTATGCATTAAAAACAGACCTTACACGACTTTTCACCTGTTCCCCCTTTAGCTAAGTTTTATATTTAAGCTGTTTAAGATAAACCACAGCCTAAATTCAACCCATTCATAAGTAAAGGGGTCAAAATTGTCACCTTTGGAAAACAACAATCATCCACCAGCTTACCTCTTATATATTTCAGTATCATTTGTTGTTGTTAAGCAAAAGACTACACCAGTAATTTCATCCTTTTGTTTCTCAAGAAAACGCCGCACAGTTCCTGATAAAATAAATATGATCAAATATAAGGTAGCAGTAGATTATAAGTATCATAAACGCAAAGATACAAAATAATATAGATGATATGCAACTTTCTCTAAGCACATACAATTACATGTTTTTGTCTACATTACATTCTTCAAAAGCTACTTACTTATTGCCACGTGGGCAGCTGGTTCCCTAGGGTAATTTTTTGCCTCTGTGTATATACAACCCATAGCAATGCTGCATTCACAGATTTTGATGAGATAAGAATCAAATGTTGCCACACATAGAACACACTGAGTGACACAGGATAAAACAAAATAACTGTACGCAGTCTATGGGTTTAAGACAACCTTCGAAGCCCGTTCTCAATGAGAAGTTCTAGACAAGAACGATAGCAGTGACTCAAAGCATTTTCTGCTGCAGTATGATATTTTACAGCATACTTAGGCCCAACTGTATGTATAACCCTCCTACAAAAGAATACAGAACGAATCATTTGGTATCTCGGCAAAGACTATGGAGCTACTAAGTACTATCTTATATACTATGTATAATACTTTTTTTCTAACCATACATTGTACAATGGTACATAGGCGTACCTATATTATTTTGCATTATTTAACCTTATGCTGGTTATTTACCTTTTTAGGTGGATTCACACTGATATATGAATTCATTTTCTTTCACAGTCTATTATCAGTAAATGCAGACACATATAAAGTAAATGATTTAAATAATATATATGAAAGTTCACCTTGCGGGAAGATCATATGCATTAGTAACTTTTGCCATCCCCGTTCTGCATCCACCCTGTGAGGCAATAAAAGTTGCATGAAACTTTTCTCCTATACCTTAAAATAATGTAATTATGATACCAGGTTCTATGATTTTTAAAATTAACAATATATTACAAAGAATATCTTTTTATTTCAGATAACTAATAAACATAGGAAGGACGCGTTACCAATGTCGCACATTCTTCAGCAAGACCGGGCCCAGCTGCAGCATGCAAACCAGGACTACAATGTGCTTCATCCAAGTTCTGTAATTGTTTAAACAAATAAACAGATGTCAACTGATAACATTATTAATTCATTTGACAATCCATACAAAACCTCAAACTTATAAGTTTTGTTATATATGTATACGGGGTAATAAATACACATATACATAACTAGCCTTATGAAAGAAATATTCAGTAATCTTCCTTAACATTACTAACGGCTTACCTCATTTGTGGAGTTGACAACAGCATCGACCTCAAGATTCCACGGGTTCCCTCTCCAAAGATAAATCTTGGAATTAACATCATGATTAACCGGAAACCTAGAAACTTTGCCACTATTCTCTACCCCAGAAGACGAAGCTAACGGATCAGGAAAATGCATACTAGGATCTTCAATCTCATAAGAATATCTAAAATCCCCATCACTCCATCTAGGTACTTGATCAAGAGTCACCACCACATCTCCGCTATCACTGGGTTGTCCACCACGAGTCATGGACTCGCTTTCCGCTATATGCCTGTACATTTGTTTTCTTATCGAATCTCCAATTCCCTCCTCTCCACTACAACAATAATCACAATTATCATCTCATTTTTCTCATTTAACTTTAAGAAACTATCTTTACAAGCTTTAAAACCCTAAAAGGTTAAAACTTTACACATTGTATGATGAATGAAGATTAGGGTTATGAGCAAATTGCACAATTACATCATAATCAATAAACTTTTTTGCAGAATTGAAAACAGTTTCAATAATAAAAATCAACAAAATTTGAATAATTTGGGTGGATTAAGTAAATGACAAAGATTTTAGCATCAGATTGTAATCATAATCCTACAATATATATATATATATATATATATAATATATATATATATATATATATGAAGCTAAGAAGCAGAAATTGAGGAACTTTTGTTATTGTTATAATTAAGAATCAAGAACAAATGAATTGATATTTCTAATGATAATATGTATAGATATAGAAAGATAAAAACAGCATATACATAGATAGATACCTGAAAATGGGCGAGAGAGATTTGGGGATGTTTATGAAGATGGAGAGAGAAGGAAATTGACAATTATTTGGTTTGAGCTTGAGTGAAATTCTATGAATAAATTGTTTTATTTTTACACCTCAAAATAAAAGAGTAAATTACATTTTTGGTCCCTGTCGTGGGTCAAAAATTACAGTTTTCGTCCTTACCTTTCATAAATTACCGTTTTGGTCCAAAAAAGTTTTCTCCATCAACGGTTTTGGTCCAATTCCTAAACGAACGTTTATTTCCCCATCACGTGACTTGCACGTGATGGGTACTTATGTAAATTGGCTGAAGACACTGCCTTTTTACCCTATTAAAACATATTTTTTGATAAAAACTTCTCAGTCTCTCTTTCTCTCTCTCATATATATAAGATTACATAAAATTACCATCTTAATCACAATTTACGATATATAAGTGTCTTGTAACACCAATGACATGTAGTAATAAAAATGGATTGTAGTCGTCGGT